>OX387435.1:21332916-22532916 GCA_947563755.1 Lochmaea crataegi
GAAATATTTTGCTAATCAAATTGCTTTTTTCTAACTCCATTAATCCTTGGCAATATCGACTCAAAATTCACTAAAATATGTAAAATTGTCCCCTCTATCGATTGGTGAAGACTAGAACGTTCTATCTTTCCTATTAGTCGAGTTATGAGGATTTTTTGTTTTGAAAAGTGGATTTTCGAAAATTTCATGACTCTATTTGAAGGCGAAATAATGATTTTATCACAAAACTGATTGTGCCAGTCGATTTTTTGGCCAAGAAAACCCCTCTTTACGAATTTTTAGCATTTTTTATAATTTTTTTGTCGAAAATTTAGAACAAAGGGGGTAGCTATGGAAATATTTTGCGATACAAATTGATTTTTTCTAACTCCCATAATCCTTGGAAATATAAACTCAAAATTCACTAAAATATGTAAAATTGTCCCCTCTATCGATTGGTGAAGACTAGAACGTTCTATCTTTCCTATTTGTCGAGTTATGAGTATTTTTTGTTTTGAAAAGTGGATTTTCGAAAATTTCATGACTCTATTTGAAGGCGAAATGATGATTTTATCACAAAACTGATTGTGCCAGTCGATTTTTTGGCCAAAAAAACCTCTCTTTACGAATTTTTAGCATTTTTTATAATTTTTTTGTCGAAAATTTAGAACAAAGGGGGTAGCTATGGAAATATTTTGCGATACAAATTGATTTTATCTAACTCCCATAATCCTTGGGAATATAGACTCAAAATTCACTAAAATATGTAAAATTGTCCCCTCTATCGATTGGTGAAGACTAGAACGTTCTATCTTTCCTATTAGTCGAGTTATGAGTATTTTTTGTTTTGAAAAGTGGATTTTCGAAAATTTCATGACTCTATTTGAAGGCGAAATGATGATTTTATCACAAAACTGATTGTGCCAGTCGATTTTTTGGCCAAAAAACCCCTCTTTACGAATTTTTAGCATTTTTTATAATTTTTTTGTCGAAAATTTAGAACAAAGGGGAAATATTTTGCGAATCAAATTGCTTTTTTCTAACTCCCTTAATCCTTGGCAATATCGACTCAAAATAAGGGCTGGGCGATTATCAAAAAACATAATCGATTATCGATTATATAAAATAATCGATTATTTTCGATCAATCGATTATTTTCGATTTAGCGATTATTTTCGATTAATCGATTAATTGATTAATCGAAAAAAATCGATTAATCTAAAATAATCGATTAATCTAAAATAATCGATTAATCGAAAAAAATCGATTGATCGAAAAAAATCGATTAATGGAAAAAAATCGATTAATCGAAAAAAATCGATTAATCGAAAAAAATCGAATAATCGAAAATAATCGATTAATCGAAAATAATCAATTTTCGATAATTCGAAAATTTATTATTTTTCATTACTCTTGATAACGGCAGCTGGACCGCTACCGAAACTTTAAAAATAGAGTTTCAACAAACATCGTGATCAAGAACTATTATATTAACTAATTTTTTCACGCCTTTAAAAAGATTGACAATTTGGAACTTACGAAAATATTTTGAAGTTTAAGACTTAAAAAAATTGTCAAGATTTGCCAGTCGATTTTCCGGTCCAAAAAACCCCTCTTTACGAAATTTTAGCATTTTTTAAAATTTTTTGTCGAAAATTCAGAACAAATGGAAATATTTTGCGAATCAAATTGCTTTTTTCTAACTCCCCTAATCCTTGGCAATATCGACTCAAAATTCACTAAAATATGTAAAATTGTTCCCTCTATCGATTGGTGAAGACTAGAACGTTCTATCTTTCCTATTTGTCGAGTTATGAGTATTTTTTGTTTTGAAAAGTGGATTTTCGAAAATTTCATGACTCTATTTTAAGGCGAAATAATGATTTTATCACAAAACTGATTGTGCCAGTCGATTTTTTGGCCAAGAAAACCCCTCTTTACGAATTTTGAGCATTTTTTATAATTTTTTTGTCGAAAATTTAGAACAAAGGGTTAGGTATGGAAATATTTTGCTAATCAAATTGCTTTTTTCTAACTCCATTAATCCTTGGCAATATCGACTCAAAATTCACTAAAATATGTAAAATTGTCCCCTCTATCGATTGGTGAAGACTAGAACGTTCTATCTTTCCTATTAGTCGAGTTATGAGGATTTTTTGTTTTGAAAAGTGGATTTTCGAAAATTTCATGACTCTATTTGAAGGCGAAATAATGATTTTATCACAAAACTGATTGTGCCAGTCGATTTTTTGGCCAAGAAAACCCCTCTTTACGAATTTTTAGCATTTTTTATAATTTTTTTGTCGAAAATTTAGAACAAAGGGGGTAGCTATGGAAATATTTTGCGATACAAATTGATTTTTTCTAACTCCCATAATCCTTGGAAATATAAACTCAAAATTCACTAAAATATGTAAAATTGTCTCCTCTATCGATTGATGAAGACTAGAACGTTCTATCTTTCCTATTTGTCGAGTTATGAGAATTTTTTGTTTTGAAAAGTGGATTTTCGAAAATTTCATGACTATTTGAAGGCGAAATAATGATTTTATCAAAAAACTAAATGTGCCAGTAGATTTTTCGACTCAAAAAACCCCTCCTTACGAATTTTTAGCAATTTCAATTTATTTTTTGACGAAATATTTTGCAATTCAAATTGCTTTTTTCTAACTCCCTTAATCCTTGAAAATATCGACTGAAAATTCACTAAAATAAGTAAAATTGTCCCCTCTATCGATTGGTGAAGACTAGAACGTTCTATCTTTTCTATTACTCGAGTTATGAGTATTTTTTGTTTTGAAAACTGGATTTTCGAAAATTTCATGACTCTATTTGAAGGCGAAATAATGATTTTATCAAAAAACTTAATGTGCCAGTAGATTTTTCGACTCGAAAAACCCCTCTTTACGAATTCTTAGCATTTTTTATAATTTTTTTGTCGAAAATTTAGAACAAAGGGGGTAGCTATGGAAATATTTTGCGAATCAAATTGCTTTTTTCTAACTCCCCTAATCCTTGGCAATATCGACTCAAAATTCACTAAAATATGTAAAATTGTTCCCTCTATCGATTGGTGAAGACTAGAACGTTCTATCTTTCCTATTTGTCGAGTTATGAGTATTTTTTGTTTTGAAAAGTGGATTTTCGAAAATTTCATGACTCTATTTTAAGGCGAAATAATGATTTTATCACAAAACTGATTGTGTCAGTCGATTTTTTGGCCAAGAAAACCCCTCTTTACGAATTTTGAGCATTTTTTATAATTTTTTTGTCGAAAATTTAGAACAAAGGGTTAGGTATGGAAATATTTTGCTAATCAAATTGCTTTTTTCTAACTCCAATAATCCTTGGCAATATCGACTCAAAATTCACTGAAATATGTAAAATTGTCCCCTCTATCGATTGGTGAAGACTAGAACGTTCTATCTTTCCTATTAGTCGAGTTATGAGGATTTTTTGTTTTGAAAAGTGGATTTTCGAAAATTTCATGACTCTATTTGAAGGCGAAATAATGATTTTATCACAAAACTGATTGTGCCAGTCGATTTTTTGGCCAAGAAAACCCCTCTTTACGAATTTTTAGCATTTTTTATAATTTTTTTGTCGAAAATTTAGAACAAAGGGGGTAGCTATGGAAATATTTTGCGATACAAATTGATTTTTTCTAACTCCCATAATCCTTGGAAATATAAACTCAAAATTCACTAAAATATGTAAAATTGTCTCCTCTATCGATTGATGAAGACTAGAACGTTCTATCTTTCCTATTTGTCGAGTTATGAGAATTTTTTGTTTTGAAAAGTGGATTTTCGAAAATTTCATGACTCTATTTGAAGGCGAAATAATGATTTTATCAAAAAACTAAATGTGCCAGTAGATTTTTCGACTCAAAAAACCCCTCCTTACGAATTTTTAGCAATTTCTATTTATTTTTTGACGAAATATTTTGCAATTCAAATTGCTTTTTTCTAACTCCCTTAATCCTTGAAAATATCGACTGAAAATTCACTAAAATAAGTAAAATTGTCCCCTCTATCGATTGGTGAAGACTAGAACGTTCTATCTTTCCTATTTGTCGAGTTATGAGTATTTTTTGTTTTGAAAAGTGGATTTTCGAAAATTTCATGACTCTATTTGAAGGCGAAATAATGATTTTATCACAAAACTGATTGTTCCAGTCGATTTTTTGGTCAAGAAAACCCCTCTTGACGAATTTTTAGCATTTTTTATAATTTTTTTGTCGAAAATTTAGAACAAAGGGGGTAGCTATGGAAATATTTTGCGATACAAATTGATTTTTTCCAACTCCCATAATCCTTGGAAATTTGGACTCAAAATTCACTAAAATATGTAAAATTGTCCCCTATATCGATTGGTGAAGACTAGAACGTTCTATCTTTCCTATTTGTCGAGTTATGAGTATTTTTTGTTTTGAAAAGTGGATTTTCGAAAATTTCATGACTCTATTTGAAGGCGAAATAATGATTTTATCAAAAAACTGATTGTGCCGGTCGATTTTCCGGCGCAAAAAACCCCTCTTTACGAATTTTAAGCATTTTTTATTATTTTTTGTCGAAAATTTAGAACAAAGGGGTAGTATGGAAATATTTTGCGAATCAAATTGCTTTTTTCTAACTCCCTTAATCCTTGGTAATATCGACTCAAAATTAGGGCTGGGCGATTATCAAAAAACATAATCGATTATCGATTATATAAAATAATCGATTATTTTCGATTAATCGAATAAGTGATTAATCGAAAAAAATCGATTAATCTAAAATAATCGATTAATCGAAAGAAATCGATAAATCGGAAAAAATCGATTAATCGAAAATAATCGATTAATCGAAAATAATCGATTAATCGAAAATAATCAATTTTCGATGATTCGAAAATTTATTATTTTTCATTATTCTTGATAACGGCAGCTGGACCGCTGCCGAAACTTTAAAAATAGAGTTTCAACAAACATCGTGATCAAGAACTATTATATTAACTAATTTTTTCACGCCTTTAAAAAGATTGACAATTTGGAACTTACGAAAATATTTTGAAGTTTAAGACTTAAAAAAATTGTCAAGATTTGCCAGTCGATTTTCCGGTCCAAAAAACCCCTCTTTACGAATTTTTAGCATTTTTTAAAATTTTTTGTCGAAAATTTAGAACAAAGGGGTAGGTATGGAAATATTTTGCGATACAAATTGATTTTTTCCAACTCCAATAATCCTTGGAAATATGGACTCAAAATTCACTAAAATATGTGAAATTGTCCCCTCTATCGATTGGTGAAGACTAGAACGTTCTATCTTTCCTATTTGTCGAGTTATGAGTATTTTTTGTTTTGAAAAGTGGATTTTCGAAAATTTCATGACTCTATTTGAAGGCGAAATGATGATTTTATCACAAAACTGATTGTGCCAGTCGATTTTTTGGCCAAAAAAACCCCTCTTTACGAATTTTTAGCATTTTTTATAATTTTTTTGGCGAAAATTTAGAACAAAGGGGGTAGCTATGGAAATATTTTGCGGTACAAATTGATTTTTTCTAACTCCCATAATCCTTGGAAATATGGACTCAAAATCCACCAAAATATGTAAAATTGTCCCCTCTATCGATTGGTGAAGACTAGAACGTTCTATCCTTCCTATTTGTCCAGTTATGAGTATTTTTTGTTTTGAAAAGTGGATTTTCGAAAATTTCATGACTCTATTTGAAGGCGAAATAATGATTTTGTCACATAACTGATTGTGTCAGTCGATTTTTTGGCCAAAAAAACCCCTCTACGAATTTTTAGCATTTTTTATAATTTTTTTGTCGAAAATTCAGAACAAAGGGGGTAGCTATGGAAATATTTTGCGATACAAATTGATTTTTTCTAACTCCCATAATCCTTGGAAATGTAAACTCAAAATTCACTAAAAAATGTAAAATTGTCCCCTCTATCGATTGGTGAAGACTAGAACGTTCTATCTTTCCTATTTGTCGAGTTATGAGTATTTTTTGTTTTGAAAAGTGGATTTTCGAAAATTTCATGACTCTATTTGAAGGCGAAATAATGATTTTGTCACATAACTGATTGTGCCAGTCGATTTTTTGGCCAAAAAAACCCCTCTTTACGAATTTTTAGCATTTTTTATAATTTTTTTGTCGAAAATTTAGAACAAAGGGTTAGGTATGGAAATATTTTGCTAATCAAATTGCTTTTTTCTAACTCCAATAATCCTTGGCAATATCGACTCAAAATTCACTAAAATATGTAAAATTGTCCCCTCTATCGATTGGTGAAGACTAGAACGTTCTATCTTTCCTATTAGTCGAGTTATGAGGATTTTTTGTTTTGAAAAGAGGATTTTCGAAAATTTCATGACTCTATTTGAAGGCGAAATAATGATTTTATCACAAAACTGATTGTGCCAGTCGATTTTTTGGCCAAGAAACCTCTTTACGAATTTTTAGCATTTTTTATAATTTTTTTGTCGAAAATTTAGAACAAAGGGGGTAGCTATGGAAATATTTTGCGATACAAATTGATTTTTTCTAACTCCCATAATCCTTGGAAATATAAACTCAAAATTCACTAAAATATGTAAAATTGTCTCCTCTATCGATTGATGAAGACTAGAACGTTCTATCTTTCCTATTTGTCGAGTTATGAGAATTTTTTGTTTTGAAAAGTGGATTTTCGAAAATTTCATGACTCTATTTGAAGGCGAAATAATGATTTTATCAAAAAACTAAATGTGCCAGTAGATTTTTCGACTCAAAAAACCCCTCCTTACGAATTTTTAGCAATTTCTATTTATTTTTTGACGAAATATTTTGCAATTCAAATTGCTTTTTTCTAACTCCCTTAATCCTTGAAAATATCGACTGAAAATTCACTAAAATAAGTAAAATTGTCCCCTCTATCGATTGGTGAAGACTAGAACGTTCTATCTTTTCTATTACTCGAGTTATGAGTATTTTTTGTTTTGAAAACTGGATTTTCGAAAATTTCATGACTCTATTTGAAGGTGAAATGATGATTTTATCACAAAACTGATTGTGCCAGTCGACTTTTTGGCCAAAAAACCCCTCTTTACGAATTTTAAGCATTTTTTATGATTTTTTTGTCGAAAATTTAGAACAAAGGGGGTAGCTATGGAAATATTTTGCGATACAAATTGATTTTTTCTAACTCCCATAATCCTTGGAAATATAGACTCAAAATTCACTAAAAAATGTAAAATTGTCCCCTCTATCGATTGGTGAAGACTAGAACGTTCTATCTTTCCTATTTGTCAAGTTATGAGTATTTTTTGTTTTGAAAAGTGTATTTTCGAAAATTTCATGACTCTATTTGAAGGCGAAATGATGATTTTATCACAAAACTGATTGTGCCAGTCGATTTTTCGGCCAAAAAACCCCTCTTTATGAATTTTGAGCATTTTTTTTTGTTTTTTTGTCGAAAATTTAGAACAAAGGGGTAGGTATGGAAATATTTTGCAATACAAATTACTTTTTTCTAACTACCTTAATCCTTGAAAATATCGACTAAAAATTTAATGAAATATGTAAAATTGTCCCCTCTATCGATTGGTGAAAACTAGAACGTTCTATCTTTCCTATCTGTCGAGTTATGAGTATTTTTTGTTTTGAAAAGTGGATTTTCGAAAATTTCATGACTCTATTTGAAGGCGAAATGATGATTTTATCACAAAACTGATTGTGCCAGTCGATTTTTTGGCCAAAAAAACCCCTCTTTACGAATTTTTAGCATTTTTTATAATTTTTTTGTCGAAAATTTAGACAATGGAAATATTTTGCGATACAAATTGATTTTTTCTAACTCCCATAATCCTTGGAAATATAGACTCAAAATTCACTAAAATATGTAAAATTGTCCCCTCTATCGATTGGTGAAGACTAGAACGTTCTATCTTTCCTATTTGTCGAGTTATGAGTATTTTTTGTTTTGAAAAGTGGATTTTCGAAAATTTCATGACTCTATTTGAAGGCGAAATGATGATTTTATCACAAAACTGATTGTGCCAGTCGATTTTTTGGCCAAAAAAACCCCTCTTTACGAATTTTTAGCATTTTTTTTTGTTTTTTTGTCGAAAATTTAGAACAAAGGGGTAGGTATGGAAATATTTTGCAATACAAATTGCTTTTTTCTAACTACCTTAATCCTTGAAAATATCGACTGAAAATTTAATGAAATATGTAAAATTGTCCCCTCTATCGATTGGTGAAGACTAGAACGTTCTATCTTTCCTATTTGTCGAGTTATGAGTATTTTTTGTTTTGAAAAGTGGATTTTCGAAAATTTCATGACTCTATTTGAAGGCGAAATGATGATTTTATCACAAAACTGATTTTGCCAGTCGACTTTTTGGCCAAAAAACCCCTCTTTACGAATTTTAAGCATTTTTTATGATTTTTTTGTCGAAAATTTAGAACAAAGGGGGTAGCTATGGAAATATTTTGCGATACAAATTGATTTTTTCTAACTCCCATAATCCTTGGAAATATAGACTCAAAATTCACTAAAAAATGTAAAATTGTCCCCTCTATCGATTGGTGAAGACTAGAACGTTCTATCTTTCCTATTTGTCAAGTTATGAGTATTTTTTGTTTTGAAAAGTGTATTTTCGAAAATTTCATGACTCTATTTGAAGGCGAAATGATGATTTTATCACAAAACTGATTGTGCCAGTCGATTTTTTGGCCAAAAAAACCCTCTTTACGAATTTTTAGCATTTTTTATAATTTTTTTGTCGAAAATTTAGACAATGGAAATATTTTGCGATACAAATTGATTTTTTCTAACTCCCATAATCCTTGGAAATATGGACTCAAAATTCACTAAAATATGTAAAATTGTCCCCTCTATCGATTGGTGAAGACTAGAACGTTCTATCTTTCCTATTTGTCGAGTTATGAGTATTTTTTGTTTTGAAAAGTGGATTTTCGAAAATTTCATGACTCTATTTGAAGGCGAAATGATGATTTTATCACAAAACTGATTGTGCCAGTCGATTTTTCGGCCAAAAAACCCCTCTTTATGAATTTTGAGCATTTTTTTTTGTTTTTTTGTCGAAAATTTAGAACAAAGGGGTAGGTATGGAAATATTTTGCAATACAAATTACTTTTTTCTAACTACCTTAATCCTTGAAAATATCGACTAAAAATTTAATGAAATATGTAAAATTGTCCCCTCTATCGATTGGTGAAGACTAGAACGTTCTATCTTTCCTATTTGTCGAGTTATGAGTATTTTTTGTTTTGAAAAGTGGATTTTCGAAAATTTCATGACTCTATTTGAAGGCGAAATGATGATTTTATCACAAAACTGATTGTGCCAGTCGATTTTTTGGCCAAAAAAACCCCTCTTTACGAATTTTTAGCATTTTTTATAATTTTTTTGTCGAAAATTTAGACAATGGAAATATTTTGCGATACAAATTGATTTTTTCTAACTCCCATAGTCCTTGGAAATAAAGACTCAAAATTCACTAAAATATGTAAAATTGTCCCCTCTATCGATTGGTGGAGACTAGAACGTTCTATCTTTCCTATTTGTCGAGTTATGAGTATTTTTTGTTTTGAAAAGTGGATTTTCGAAAATTTCATGACTCTATTTGAAGGCGAAATGATGATTTTATCACAAAACTGATTGTGCCAGTCGATTTTTTGGCCAAAAAAAACCCCTCTTTACGAATTTTTAGCATTTTTTATAATTTTTTTGTCGAAAATTTAGACAATGGAAATATTTTGCGATACAAATTGATTTTTTCTAACTCCCATAGTCCTTGGAAATAAAGACTCAAATTCACTAAAATATGTAAAATTGTCCCCTCTATCGATTGGTGGAGACTAGAACGTTCTATCTTTCCTATTTGTCGAGTTATGAGTATTTTTTGTTTTGAAAAGTGGATTTTCGAAAATTTCATGACTCTATTTGAAGGCGAAATGATGATTTTATCACAAAACTGATTGTGCCAGTCGATTTTTTGGCCAAAAAAAACCCCTCTTTACGGATTTTTAGCATTTTTTATGATTTTTTTGTCGAAAATTTAGAACAAAGGGGGTAGCTATGGAAATATTTTGCGATACAAATTGATTTTTTCTAACTCCCATAATCCTTGGAAATATAGACTCAAAATTCACTAAAATATGAAAAATTGTCCCCTCTATCGATTGGTGAAAACTAGAACGTTCTATCATTCCTATTTGTCGAGTTATGAGTATTTTTTGTTTTGAAAAGTGGATTTTCGAAAATTTCATGACTCTATTTGAAGGCGAAATAATGATTTTGTCACATAACTGATTGTGCCAGTCGATTTTTTGGCCAAAAAAACCCCTCTTTACGAATTTTTAGCATTTTTTATAATTTTTTTTGTCGAAAATTTAGAACAAAGGGGGTAGCTATGAAATATTTTGCGATACAAATTGATTTTTTCTAACTCCCATAATCCTTGGAAATATAGACTAAAAATTCACTAAAATATGTAAAATTGTCCCCTCTATCGATTGGTGAAGACTAGAACGTTTTATCTTTCCTATTTGTCGAGTTATGAGTATTTTTTGTTTTGAAAAGTGGATTTTCGAAAATTTCATGACTCTATTTGAAGGCGAAATGATGATTTTATCACAAAACTGATTGTTCCAGTCCATTTTTTGGCCAAAAAAACCCCTCTTTACGAATTTTTAGCATTTTTTATAATTTTTTTGTCGAAAATTTAGAACAAAGGGGGTAGCTATGGAAATATTTTGCGATACAAATTGATTTTTTCTAACTCCCATAATCCTTGGAAATATAAACTCAAAATTCACTAAAATATGTAAAATTGTCCCCCCTATCGATTGGTGAAGACTAGAACGTTCTATCTTTCCTATTTGTCGAGTTATGAGTATTTTTTTTTTGAAAAGTGGATTTTCGAAAATTTCATGACTCTATTATTAGGCGAAATGGTGATTTTATCACAAAACTGATTGTTCCAGTCCATTTTTTGGCCAAAAAAACCCCTCTTTACGAATTTTTAGCATTTTTTAAAATTTTTTTGTCGAAAATTTAGAACAAATTGATTTTTTCTAACTCCCATAATCCTTGGAAATATGGACTCAAAATTCACTAAAATATGTAAAATTTTCCCCTCTATCGATTGGTGAAGACTAGAACGTTCTATCTTTCCTATTTGTCGAGTTATGAGTATTTTTTGTTTTGAAAAGTGGATTTTCGAAAATTTCATGACTCTATTTGAAGGCGAAATGATGATTTTATCACAAAACTGATTGTGCCAGTCGATTTTTTGGCCAAAAAAAACCCCTCTTTACGAATTTTTAGCATTTTTTATAATTTTTTTGTCGAAAATTTAGACAATGGAAATATTTTGCGATACAAATTGATTTTTTCTAACTCCCATAGTCCTTGGAAATAAAGACTCAAAATTCACTAAAATATGTAAAATTGTCCCCTCTATCGATTGGTGGAGACTAGAACGTTCTATCTTTCCTATTTGTCGAGTTATGAGTATTTTTTGTTTTGAAAAGTGGATTTTCGAAAATTTCATGACTCTATTTGAAGGCGAAATGATGATTTTATCACAAAACTGATTGTGCCAGTCGATTTTTTGGCCAAAAAAACCCCTCTTTACGGATTTTTAGCATTTTTTATGATTTTTTTGTCGAAAATTTAGAACAAAGGGGGTAGCTATGGAAATATTTTGCGATACAAATTGATTTTTTCTAACTCCCATAATCCTTGGAAATATAGACTCAAAATTCACTAAAATATGTAAAATTGTCCCCTCTATCGATTGGTGAAAACTAGAACGTTCTATCATTCCTATTTGTCGAGTTATGAGTATTTTTTGTTTTGAAAAGTGGATTTTCGAAAATTTCATGACTCTATTTGAAGGCGAAATAATGATTTTGTCACATAACTGATTGTGCCAGTCGATTTTTTGGCCAAAAAAACCCCTCTTTACGAATTTTTAGCATTTTTTATAATTTTTTTGTCGAAAATTTAGAACAAAGGGGGTAGCTCTGGAAATATTTTGCGATACAAATTGATTTTTTCTAACTCCCATAATCCTTGGAAATATAAACTCAAAATTCACTAAAATATGTAAAATTGTCCCCTCTATCGATTGGTGAAGACTAGAACGTTCTATCTTTCCTATTTGTCGAGTTATGAGTATTTTTTGTTTTGAAAAGTGGATTTTCGAAAATTTCATGACTCTTTTTGAAGGCGAAATGATGATTTTATCACAAAACTGATTGTTCCAGTCCATTTTTTGGCCAAAAAAACCCCTCTTTACGAATTTTTAGCATTTTTTAAAATTTTTTTGTCGAAAATTTAGAACAAAGGGGGTAGCTATGGAAATATTTTGCGATACAAATTGATTTTTTCTAACTCCCATAATCCTTGGAAATATGGACTCAAAATTCACTAAAATATGTAAAATTTTCCCCTCTATCGATTGGTGAAGACTAGAACGTTCTATCTTTCCTATTTGTCGAGTTATGAGTATTTTTTGTTTTGAAAAGTGGATTTTCGAAAATTTCATGACTCTATTTGAAGGCGAAATGATGATTTTATCACAAAACTGATTGTGCCAGTCGATTTTTTGGCCAAAAAAACCCCTCTTTACGAATTTTTAGCATTTTTTATAATTTTTTTGTCGAAAATTTAGACAATGGAAATATTTTGCGATACAAATTGATTTTTTCTAACTCCCATAGTCCTTGGAAATAAAGACTCAAAATTCACTAAAATATGTAAAATTGTCCCCTCTATCGATTGGTGGAGACTAGAACGTTCTATCTTTCCTATTTGTCGAGTTATGAGTATTTTTTGTTTTGAAAAGTGGATTTTCGAAAATTTCATGACTCTATTTGAAGGCGAAATGATGATTTTATCACAAAACTGATTGTGCCAGTCGATTTTTTGGCCAAAAAAACCCCTCTTTACGGATTTTTAGCATTTTTTATGATTTTTTTGTCGAAAATTTAGAACAAAGGGGGTAGCTATGGAAATATTTTGCGATACAAATTGATTTTTTCTAACTCCCATAATCCTTGGAAATATAGACTCAAAATTCACTAAAATATGTAAAATTGTCCCCTCTATCGATTGGTGAAAACTAGAACGTTCTATCATTCCTATTTGTCGAGTTATGAGTATTTTTTGTTTTGAAAAGTGGATTTTCGAAAATTTCATGACTCTATTTGAAGGCGAAATAATGATTTTGTCACATAACTGATTGTGCCAGTCGATTTTTTGGCCAAAAAAACCCCTCTTTACGAATTTTTAGCATTTTTTATAATTTTTTTGTCGAAAATTTAGAACAAAGGGGGTAGCTCTGGAAATATTTTGCGATACAAATTGATTTTTTCTAACTCCCATAATCCTTGGAAATATAAACTCAAAATTCACTAAAATATGTAAAATTGTCCCCTCTATCGATTGGTGAAGACTAGAACGTTCTATCTTTCCTATTTGTCGAGTTATGAGTATTTTTTGTTTTGAAAAGTGGATTTTCGAAAATTTCATGACTCTTTTTGAAGGCGAAATGATGATTTTATCACAAAACTGATTGTTCCAGTCCATTTTTTGGCCAAAAAAACCCCTCTTTACGAATTTTTAGCATTTTTTAAAATTTTTTTGTCGAAAATTTAGAACAAATTGATTTTTTCTAACTCCCATAATCCTTGGAAATATATACTCAAAATTCACTAAAATATGTAAAATTGTCCCCTCTATCGATTGGTGAAGACTAGAACGTTCTATCTTTCCTATTTGTCGAGTTATGAGTATTTTTTGTTTTGAAAAGTGGATTTTCGAAAATTTCATGACTCTATTTGAAGGCGAAATGATGATTTTATCACAAAACTGATTGTGCCAGTCGATTTTTTGGCCAAAAAAAACCCCTCTTTACGAATTTTTAGCATTTTTTATAATTTTTTTGTCGAAAATTTAGAACAAAGGGGGTAGCTATGGAAATATTTTGCGATACAAATTGATTTTTTCTAACTCCCATAATCCTTGGAAATATAGACTAAAAATTCACTAAAATATGTAAAATTGTCCCCTCTATCGATTGGTGAAGACTAGAACGTTTTATCTTTCCTATTTGTCGAGTTATGAGTATTTTTTGTTTTGAAAAGTGGATTTTCGAAAATTTCATGACTCTATTTGAAGGCGAAATGATGATTTTATCACAAAACTGATTGTTCCAGTCCATTTTTTGGCCAAAAAAACCCCTCTTTACGAATTTTTAGCATTTTTTATAATTTTTTTGTCGAAAATTTAGAACAAAGGGGGTAGCTATGGAAATATTTTGCGATACAAATTGATTTTTTCTAACTCCCATAATCCTTGGAAATATAAACTCAAAATTCACTAAAATATGTAAAATTGTCCCCCCTATCGATTGGTGAAGACTAGAACGTTCTATCTTTCCTATTTGTCGAGTTATGAGTATTTTTTGTTTTGAAAAGTGGATTTTCGAAAATTTCATGACTCTATTATTAGGCGAAATGATGATTTTATCACAAAACTGATTGTTCCAGTCCATTTTTTGGCCAAAAAAACCCCTCTTTACGAATTTTTAGCATTTTTTAAAATTTTTTTGTCGAAAATTTAGAACAAATTGATTTTTTCTAACTCCCATAATCCTTGGAAATATATACTCAAAATTCACTAAAATATGTAAAATTGTTCCCTCTATCGATTGGTGAAGACTAGAACGTTCTATCTTTCCTATTTGTCGAGTTATGAGTATTTTTTGTTTTGGAAAGTGGATTTTCGAAAATTTCATGACTCTATTTGAAGGCGAAATGATGATTTTATCACAAAACTGATTGTGCCAGTCGATTTTTTGGCCAAAAAAACCCCTCTTTACGAATTTTTAGCATTTTTTATAATTTTTTTGTCGAAAATTTAGAACAAAGGGGGTAGCTATGGAAATATTTTGCGATACAAATTGATTTTTTCTAACTCCCATAATCCTTGGAAATATAGACTAAAAATTCACTAAAATATGTAAAATTGTCCCCTCTATCGATTGGTGAAGACTAGAACGTTTTATCTTTCCTATTTGTCGAGTTATGAGTATTTTTTGTTTTGAAAAGTGGATTTTCGAAAATTTCATGACTCTATTTGAAGGCGAAATGATGATTTTATCACAAAACTGATTGTTCCAGTCCATTATTTGGCCAAAAAAACCCCTCTTTACGAATTTTTAGCATTTTTTATAATTTTTTTGTCGAAAATTTAGAACAAAGGGGGTAGCTATGGAAATATTTTGCGATACAAATTGATTTTTTCTAACTCCCATAATCCTTGGAAATATAAACTCAAAATTCACTGAAATATGTAAAATTGTCCCCTCTATCGATTGGTGAAGACTAGAACGTTCTATCTTTCCTATTTGTCGAGTTATGAGTATTTTTTGTTTTGAAAAGTGGATTTTCGAAAATTTCATGACTCTATTTGAAGGCGAAATGATGATTTTATCACAAAACTGATTGTGCCAGTCGATTTTTTGGCCGAAAAAACCTCTCTTTACGAATTTTTAGCATTTTTTATAATTTTTTTGTCGAAAATTTAGAACAAAGGGGGTAGCTATGGAAATATTTTGCGATACAAATTGATTTTATCTAACTCCCATAATCCTTGGGAATATAGACTCAAAATTCACTTAAATATGTAAAATTGTCCCCTCTATCGATTGGTGAAGACTAGAACGTTCTATCTTTCCTATTAGTCGAGTTATGAGTATTTTTTGTTTTGAAAAGTGGATTTTCGAAAATTTCATGACTCTATTTGAAGGCGAAATGATGATTTTATCACAAAACTGATTGTGCCAGTCGATTTTTTGGCCAAAAAACCCCTCTTTACGAATTTTTAGCATTTTTTATAATTTTTTTGTCGAAAATTTAGAACAAAGGGGAAATATTTTGCGAATCAAATTGCTTTTTTCTAACTCCCTTAATCCTTGGCAATATCGACTCAAAATAAGGGCTGGGCGATTATCAAAAAACATAATCGATTATCGATTATATAAAATAATCGATTATTTTCGATCAATCGATTATTTTCGATTAATCGATTATTTTCGATTTATCGATTATTTTCGATTAATCGATTAATTGATTAATCGAAAAAAATCGATTAATCTAAAATAATCGATTAATCTAAAATAATCGAATAATCTAAAAAAATCGATTAATCGAAAAAAATCGATTAATCGAAAAAAATCGATTGATCGAAAAAAATCGATTAATGGAAAAAAATCGATTAATCGAAAAAAATCGATTAATCGAAAAAAATCGAATAATCGAAAATAATCGATTAATCGAAAATAATCAATTTTCGATAATTCGAAAATTTATTATTTTTCATTACTCTTGATAACGGCAGCTGGACCGCTACCGAAACTTTAAAAATAGAGTTTCAACAAACATCGTGATCAAGAACTATTATATTAACTAATTTTTTCACGCCTTTAAAAAGATTGACAATTTGGAACTTACGAAAATATTTTGAAGTTTAAGACTTAAAAAAATTGTCAAGATTTGCCAGTCGATTTTCCGGTCCAAAAAACCCCTCTTTACGAAATTTTAGCATTTTTTAAAATTTTTGTCGAAAATTCAGAACAAATGGAAATATTTTGCGAATCAAATTGCTTTTTTCTAACTCCCCTAATCCTTGGCAATATCGACTCAAAATTCACTAAAATATGTAAAATTGTTCCCTCTATCGATTGGTGAAGACTAGAACGTTCTATCTTTCCTATTTGTCGAGTTATGAGTATTTTTTGTTTTGAAAGTGGATTTTCGAAAATTTCATGACTCTATTTTAAGGCGAAATAATGATTTTATCACAAAACTGATTGTGCCAGTCGATTTTTTGGCCAAGAAAACCCCTCTTTACGAATTTTGAGCATTTTTTATAATTTTTTTGTCGAAAATTTAGAACAAAGGGTTAGGTATGGAAATATTTTGCTAATCAAATTGCTTTTTTCTAACTCCATTAATCCTTGGCAATATCGACTCAAAATTCACTAAAATATGTAAAATTGTCCCCTCTATCGATTGGTGAAGACTAGAACGTTCTATCTTTCCTATTAGTCGAGTTATGAGGATTTTTTGTTTTGAAAAGTGGATTTTCGAAAATTTCATGACTCTATTTGAAGGCGAAATAATGATTTTATCACAAAACTGATTGTGCCAGTCGATTTTTTGGCCAAGAAAACCCCTCTTTACGAATTTTTAGCATTTTTTATAATTTTTTTGTCGAAAATTTAGAACAAAGGGGGTAGCTATGGAAATATTTTGCGATACAAATTGATTTTTTCTAACTCCCATAATCCTTGGAAATATAAACTCAAAATTCACTAAAATATGTAAAATTGTTCCCTCTATCGATTGGTGAAGACTAGAACGTTCTATCTTTCCTATTTGTCGAGTTATGAGTATTTTTTGTTTTGAAAAGTGGATTTTCGAAAATTTCATGACTCTATTTTAAGGCGAAATAATGATTTTATCACAAAACTGATTGTGCCAGTCGATTTTTTGGCCAAGAAAACCCCTCTTTACGAATTTTGAGCATTTTTTATAATTTTTTTGTCGAAAATTTAGAACAAAGGGTTAGGTATGGAAATATTTTGCTAATCAAATTGCTTTTTTCTAACTCCATTAATCCTTGGCAATATCGACTCAAAATTCACTAAAATATGTAAAATTGTCCCCTCTATCGATTGGTGAAGACTAGAACGTTCTATCTTTCCTATTAGTCGAGTTATGAGGATTTTTTGTTTTGAAAAGTGGATTTTCGAAAATTTCATGACTCTATTTGAAGGCGAAATAATGATTTTATCACAAAACTGATTGTGCCAGTCGATTTTTGGCCAAGAAAACCCCTCTTTACGAATTTTTAGCATTTTTTATAATTTCTTTGTCGAAAATTTAGAACAAAGGGGTAGCTATGGAAATATTTTGCGATACAAATTGATTTTTTCTAACTCCCATAATCCTTGGAAATATAAACTCAAAATTCACTAAAATATGTAAAATTGTCTCCTCTATCGATTGATGAAGACTAGAACGTTCTATCTTTCCTATTTGTCGAGTTATGAGAATTTTTTGTTTTGAAAAGTGGATTTTCGAAAATTTCATGACTATTTGAAGGCGAAATAATGATTTTATCAAAAAACTAAATGTGCCAGTAGATTTTTCGACTCAAAAAACCCCTCCTTACGAATTTTTAGCAATTTCAATTTATTTTTTGACGAAATATTTTGCAATTCAAATTGCTTTTTTCTAACTCCCTTAATCCTTGAAAATATCGACTGAAAATTCACTAAAATAAGTAAAATTGTCCCCTCTATCGATTGGTGAAGACTAGACTGTTCTATCTTTTCTATTACTCGAGTTATGAGTATTTTTTGTTTTGAAAACTGGATTTTCGAAAATTTCATGACTCTATTTGAAGGCGAAATAATGATTTTATCAAAAAACTTAATGTGCCAGTAGATTTTTCGACTCGAAAAACCCCTCTTTACGAATTCTTAGCATTTTTTATAATTTTTTTGTCGAAAATTTAGAACAAAGGGGGTAGCTATGGAAATATTTTGCGAATCAAATTGCTTTTTTCTAACTCCCCTAATCCTTGGCAATATCGACTCAAAATTCACTAAAATATGTAAAATTGTTCCCTCTATCGATTGGTGAAGACTAGAACGTTCTATCTTTCCTATTTGTCGAGTTATGAGTATTTTTTGTTTTGAAAAGTGGATTTTCGAAAATTTCATGACTCTATTTTAAGGCGAAATAATGATTTTATCACAAAACTGATTGTGCCAGTCGATTTTTTGGCCAAGAAAACCCCTCTTTACGAATTTTGAGCATTTTTTATAATTTTTTTGTCGAAAATTTAGAACAAAGGGTTAGGTATGGAAATATTTTGCTAATCAAATTGCTTTTTTCTAACTCCAATAATCCTTGGCAATATCGACTCAAAATTCACTAAAATATGTAAAATTGTCCCCTCTATCGATTGGTGAAGACTAGAACGTTCTAACTTTCCTATTAGTCGAGTTATGAGGATTTTTTGTTTTGAAAAGTGGATTTTCGAAAATTTCATGACTCTATTTGAAGGCGAAATAATGATTTTATCACAAAACTGATTGTGCCAGTCGATTTTTGGCCAAAAAAACCCCTCTTTACGAATTTTTAGCATTTTTTATAATTTTTTTGTCGAAAATTTAGAACAAAGGGGGTAGCTCTGGAAATATTTTGCGATACAAATTGATTTTTTCTAACTCCCATAATCCTTGGAAATATAAACTCAAAATTCACTAAAATATGTAAAATTGTCCCCTCTATCGATTGGTGAAGACTAGAACGTTCTATCTTTCCTATTTGTCGAGTTATGAGTATTTTTTGTTTTGAAAAGTGGATTTTCGAAAATTTCATGACTCTATTTGAAGGCGAAATGATGATTTTATCACAAAACTGATTGTTCCAGTCCATTTTTTGGCCAAAAAAACCCCTCTTTACGAATTTTTAGCATTTTTTAAAATTTTTTTGTCGAAAATTTAGAACAAATTGATTTTTTCTAACTCCCATAATCCTTGGAAATATATACTCAAAATTCACTAAAATATGTAAAATTGTCCCCTCTATCGATTGGTGAAGACTAGAACGTTCTATCTTTCCTATTTGTCGAGTTATGAGTATTTTTTGTTTTGAAAAGTGGATTTTCGAAAATTTCATGACTCTATTTGAAGGCGAAATGATGATTTTATCACAAAACTGATTGTGCCAGTCGATTTTTTGGCCAAAAAAACCCCTCTTTACGAATTTTTAGCATTTTTTATAATTTTTTTGTCGAAAATTTAGAACAAAGGGGGTAGCTATGGAAATATTTTGCGATACAAATTGATTTTTTCTAACTCCCATAATCCTTGGAAATATAGACTAAAAATTCACTAAAATATGTAAAATTGTCCCCTCTATCGATTGGTGAAGACTAGAACGTTTTATCTTTCCTATTTGTCGAGTTATGAGTATTTTTTGTTTTGAAAAGTGGATTTCGAAAATTTCATGACTCTATTTGAAGGCGAAATGATGATTTTATCACAAAACTGATTGTTCCAGTCCATTTTTTGGCCAAAAAAACCCCTCTTTACGAATTTTTAGCATTTTTTATAATTTTTTTGTCGAAAATTTAGAACAAAGGGGGTAGCTATGGAAATATTTTGCGATACAAATTGATTTTTTCTAACTCCCATAATCCTTGGAAATATAAACTCAAAATTCACTAAAATATGTAAAATTGTCCCCCTATCGATTGGTGAAGACTAGAACGTTCTATCTTTCCTATTTGTCGAGTTATGAGTATTTTTTGTTTTGAAAAGTGGATTTTCGAAAATTTCATGACTCTATTATTAGGCGAAATGATGATTTTATCACAAAACTGATTGTTCCAGTCCATTTTTTGGCCAAAAAAACCCCTCTTTACGAATTTTTAGCATTTTTTAAAATTTTTTTTGTCGAAAATTTAGAACAAATTGATTTTTTCTAACTCCCATAATCCTTGGAAATATATACTCAAAATTCACTAAAATATGTAAAATTGTTCCCTCTATCGATTGGTGAAGACTAGAACGTTCTATCTTTCCTATTTGTCGAGTTATGAGTATTTTTTGTTTTGGAAAGTGGATTTTCGAAAATTTCATGACTCTATTTGAAGGCGAAATGATGATTTTATCACAAAACTGATTGTGCCAGTCGATTTTTTGGCCAAAAAAACCCCTCTTTACGAATTTTTAGCATTTTTTATAATTTTTTTGTCGAAAATTTAGAACAAAGGGGGTAGCTATGGAAATATTTTGCGATACAAATTGATTTTTTCTAACTCCCATAATCCTTGGAAATATAAACTCAAAATTCACTAAAATATGTAAAATTGTCCCCCCTATCGATTGGTGAAGACTAGAACGTTCTATCTTTCCTATTTGTCGAGTTATGAGTATTTTTTGTTTTGAAAAGTGGATTTTCGAAAATTTCATGACTCTATTATTAGGCGAAATGATGATTTTATCACAAAACTGATTGTTCCAGTCCATTTTTTGGCCAAAAAAAACCCCTCTTTACGAATTTTTAGCATTTTTTAAAATTTTTTTGTCGAAAATTTAGAACAAATTGATTTTTTCTAACTCCCATAATCCTTGGAAATATAAACTCAAAATTCACTAAAATATGTAAAATTGTCTCCTCTATCGATTGATGAAGACTAGAACGTTCTATCTTTCCTATTTGTCGAGTTATGAGAATTTTTTGTTTTGAAAAGTGGATTTTCGAAAATTTCATGACTATTTGAAGGCGAAATAATGATTTTATCAAAAAACTAAATGTGCCAGTAGATTTTTCGACTCAAAAAACCCCTCCTTACGAATTTTTAGCAATTTCAATTTATTTTTTGACGAAATATTTTGCAATTCAAATTGCTTTTTTCTAACTCCCTTAATCCTTGAAAATATCGACTGAAAATTCACTAAAATAAGTAAAATTGTCCCCTCTATCGATTGGTGAAGACTAGACTGTTCTATCTTTTCTATTACTCGAGTTATGAGTATTTTTTGTTTTGAAAACTGGATTTTCGAAAATTTCATGACTCTATTTGAAGGCGAAATAATGATTTTATCAAAAAACTTAATGTGCCAGTAGATTTTTCGACTCGAAAAACCCCTCTTTACGAATTCTTAGCATTTTTTATAATTTTTTTGTCGAAAATTTAGAACAAAGGGGGTAGCTATGGAAATATTTTGCGAATCAAATTGCTTTTTTCTAACTCCCCTAATCCTTGGCAATATCGACTCAAAATTCACTAAAATATGTAAAATTGTTCCCTCTATCGATTGGTGAAGACTAGAACGTTCTATCTTTCCTATTTGTCGAGTTATGAGTATTTTTTGTTTTGAAAAGTGGATTTTCGAAAATTTCATGACTCTATTTTAAGGCGAAATAATGATTTTATCACAAAACTGATTGTGCCAGTCGATTTTTTGGCCAAGAAAACCCCTCTTTACGAATTTTGAGCATTTTTTATAATTTTTTTGTCGAAAATTTAGAACAAAGGGTTAGGTATGGAAATATTTTGCTAATCAAATTGCTTTTTTCTAACTCCAATAATCCTTGGCAATATCGACTCAAAATTCACTAAAATATGTAAAATTGTCCCCTCTATCGATTGGTGAAGACTAGAACGTTCTATCTTTCCTATTAGTCGAGTTATGAGGATTTTTTGTTTTGAAAAGTGGATTTTCGAAAATTTCATGACTCTATTTGAAGGCGAAATAATGATTTTATCACAAAACTGATTGTGCCAGTCGATTTTTTGGCCAAAAAAACCCTTCTTTACGAATTTTTAGCATTTTTTATAATTTTTTTGTCGAAAATTTAGAACAAAGGGGGTAGCTATGGAAATATTTTGCGATACAAATTGATTTTTTCTAACTCCCATAATCCTTGGAAATATAGACTCAAAATTCACTTAGATATGTAAAATTGTCCCCTCTATCGATTGGTGAAGACTAGAACGTTCTATCTTTCCTATTTGTCGAGTTATGAGTATTTTTTGTTTTGAAAAGTGGATTTTCGAAAATTTCATGACTCTATTTGAAGGCGAAATAATGATTTTATCACAAAACTGATTGTTCCAGTCGATTTTTTGGTCAAGAAAACCCCTCTTGACGAATTTTTAGCATTTTTTATAATTTTTTTGTCGAAAATTTAGAACAAAGGGGGTAGCTATGGAAATATTTTGCGATACAAATTGATTTTTTCCAACTCCCATAATCCTTGGAAATTTGGACTCAAAATTCACTAAAATATGTAAAATTGTCCCCTATATCGATTGGTGAAGACTAGAACGTTCTATCTTTCCTATTTGTCGAGTTATGAGTATTTTTTGTTTTGAAAAGTGGATTTTCGAAAATTTCATGACTCTATTTGAAGGCGAAATAATGATTTTATCAAAAAACTGATTGTGCCGGTCGATTTTCCGGCGCAAAAAACCCCTCTTTACGAATTTTAAGCATTTTTTATTATTTTTTGTCGAAAATTTAGAACAAAGGGGTAGTATGGAAATATTTTGCGAATCAAATTGCTTTTTTCTAACTCCCTTAATCCTTGGTAATATCGACTCAAAATTAGGGCTGGGCGATTATCAAAAAACATAATCGATTATCGATTATATAAAATAATCGATTATTTTCGATTAATCGAATAAGTGATTAATCGAAAAAAATCGATTAATCTAAAATAATCGATTAATCTAAAATAATCGATTAATCGAAAGAAATCGATAAATCGGAAAAAATCGATTAATCGAAAATAATCGATTAATCGAAAATAATCAATTTTCGATGATTCGAAAATTTATTATTTTTCATTAT
Organism: Lochmaea crataegi; assembly: GCA_947563755.1. Classification (NCBI taxonomy): domain Eukaryota; kingdom Metazoa; phylum Arthropoda; class Insecta; order Coleoptera; family Chrysomelidae; genus Lochmaea; species Lochmaea crataegi. The sequence goes on from OX387435.1 coordinate 21,356,350, forward strand.
TCTTGATAACGGCAGCTGGACCGCTGCCGAAACTTTAAAAATAGAGTTTCAACAAACATCGTGATCAAGAACTATTATATTAACTAATTTTTTCACGCCTTTAAAAAGATTGACAATTTGGAACTTACGAAAATATTTTGAAGTTTAAGACTTAAAAAAATTGTCAAGATTTGCCAGTCGATTTTCCGGTCCAAAAAACCCCTCTTTACGAATTTTTAGCATTTTTTAAAATTTTTTGTCGAAAATTTAGAACAAAGGGGTAGGTATGGAAATATTTTGCGATACAAATTGATTTTTTCCAACTCCAATAATCCTTGGAAATATGGACTCAAAATTCACTAAAATATGTGAAATTGTCCCCTCTATCGATTGGTGAAGACTAGAACGTTCTATCTTTCCTATTTGTCGAGTTATGAGTATTTTTTGTTTTGAAAAGTGGATTTTCGAAAATTTCATGACTCTATTTGAAGGCGAAATGATGATTTTATCACAAAACTGATTGTGCCAGTCGATTTTTTGGCCAAAAAAACCCCTCTTTACGAATTTTTAGCATTTTTTATAATTTTTTTGGCGAAAATTTAGAACAAAGGGGGTAGCTATGGAAATATTTTGCGGTACAAATTGATTTTTTCTAACTCCCATAATCCTTGGAAATATGGACTCAAAATCCACCAAAATATGTAAAATTGTCCCCTCTATCGATTGGTGAAGACTAGAACGTTCTATCCTTCCTATTTGTCGAGTTATGAGTATTTTTTGTTTTGAAAAGTGGATTTTCGAAAATTTCATGACTCTATTTGAAGGCGAAATAATGATTTTGTCACATAACTGATTGTGTCAGTCGATTTTTTGGCCAAAAAAACCCCTCTACGAATTTTTAGCATTTTTTATAATTTTTTTGTCGAAAATTCAGAACAAAGGGGGTAGCTATGGAAATATTTTGCGATACAAATTGATTTTTTCTAACTCCCATAATCCTTGGAAATTTGGACTCAAAATTCACTAAAATATGTAAAATTGTCCCCTCTATCGATTGGTGAAGACTAGAACGTTCTATCTTTCCTATTTGTCGAGTTATGAGTATTTTTTGTTTTGAAAAGTGGATTTTCGAAAATTTCATGACTCTATTTGAAGGCGAAATGATGATTTTATCACAAAACTGATTGTGCCAGTCGATTTTTTGGCCAAAAAAACCCCTCTTTACGAATTTTTAGCATTTTTTATAATTTTTTTGTCGAAAATTTAGAGCAAAGGGGGTAGCTATGGAAATAATTTGCGATACAAATTGATTTTTTCTAGCTCCCATAATCCTTGGAAATATAGACTCAAAATTCACTAAAATATGTAAAATTGTCGCCTCTATCGATTGGTGAAGACTAGAACGTTCTATCTTTTCTATTTGTCGAGTTATGAGTATTTTTTGTTTTGAAAAGTGGATTTTCGAAAATTTCATGACTCTATTTGAAGGCGAAATAATGATTTTGTCACATAACTGATTGTGCCAGTCGATTTTTTGGCCAAAAAAACCCCTCTTTACGAATTTTTAGCATTTTTTATAATTTTTTTGTCGAAAATTTAGAACAAAGGGGTAGGTATGGAAATATTTTGCGAATCAAATTGCCTTTTTCTAAATCCATTAATCCCTGGCAATATCGACTCAAAATTCACTTAAATATGTAAAATTGTCCCCTCTATCGATTGGTGAAGACTAGAACGTTCTATCTTTTCTATTTGTCGAGTTATGAGTATTTTTTGTTTTGAAAAGTGGATTTTCGAAAATTTCATGACTCTATTTGAAGGCGAAATGATGATTTTATCACAAAACTGATTGTGCCAGTCGATTTTGTGGCCAAAAAAACCCCTCTTTACAAATTTTTAGCATTTTTTATAATTTTTTTGTCGAAAATTTAGAACAAAGGGGGTAGCTATGGAAATATTTTGCGATACAAATTGATTTTTTCTAACTCCCATAATCCTTGGAAATATAAACTCAAAATCCACTAAAAAATGTAAAATTATCCCCTCTATCGATTGGTGAAGACTAGAACGTTCTATCTTTCCTATTTGTCGAGTTATGAGTATTTTTTGTTTTGAAAAGTGGATTTTCGAAAATTTCATGACTCTATTTGAAGGCGAAATAATGATTTTGTCACATAACTGATTGTGCCAGTCGATTTTTTGGCCAAAAAAACCCCTCTTTACGAATTTTTAGCATTTTTTATAATTTTTTTGTCGAAAATTCAGATCGAAGGGGGTAGCTATGGAAATATTTTGCGATACAAATTGATTTTTTCTAACTCCCATAATCCTTGGAAATTTGGACTCAAAATTCACTAAAGTATGTAAAATTGTCCCCTCTATCGATTGCCGAAGACTAGAACGTTCTATCTTTCCTATTTGTCGAGTTATGAGTATTTTTTGTTTTGAAAAGTGGATTTTCGAAAATTTCATGACTCTATTTGAAGGCGAAATGATGATTTTATCACAAAACTGATTGTGCCAGTCGATTTTTTGGCCAAAAAAACCCCTCTTTTCGAATTTTTAGCATTTTTTATAATTTTTTTGTCGAAAATTTAGAGCAAAGGGGGTAGCTATGGAAATATTTTGCGATACAAATTGATTTTTTCTAGCTCCCATAATCCTTGGAAATATAGACTCAAAATTCACTAAAATATGTAAAATTGTCGCCTCTATCGATTGGTGAAGACTAGAACGTTCTATCTTTTCTATTTGTCGAGTTATGAGTATTTTTTGTTTTGAAAAGTGGATTTTCGAAAATTTCATGACTCTATTTGAAGGCGAAATAATGATTTTGTCACATAACTGATTGTGCCAGTCGATTTTTTGGATAAAAAAACCCCTCTTTACGAATTTTTAGCATTTTTTATAATTTTTTTGTCGAAAATTTAGAACAAGGGGGTAGGTATGGAAATATTTTGCGAATCAAATTGCCTTTTTCTAAATCCATTAATCCCTGGCAATATCGACTCAAAATTCACTTAAATATGTAAAATTGTCCCCTCTATCGATTGGTGAAGACTAGAACGTTCTATCTTTTCTATTTGTCGAGTTATGAGTATTTTTTATTTTGAAAAGTGGATTTTCGAAAATTTCATGACTCTATTTGAAGGCGAAATGATGATTTTATCACAAAACTGATTGTGCCAGTCGATTTTTTGGCCAAAAAACCCCTCTTTACAAATTTTTAGCATTTTTTATAATTTTTTTGTCGAAAATTTAGAACAAAGGGGGTAGCTATGGAAATATTTTGCGATACAAATTGATTTTTTCTAACTCCCATAATCCTTGGAAATATAAACTCAAAATCCACTAAAAAATGTAAAATTATCCCCTCTATCGATTGGTGAAGACTAGAACGTTCTATCTTTCCTATTTGTCGAGTTATGAGTATTTTTTGTTTTGAAAAGTGGATTTTCGAAAATTTCATGACTCTATTTGAAGGCGAAATAATGATTTTGTCACATAACTGATTGTGCCAGTCGATTTTTTGGCCAAAAAAACCCCTCTTTACGAATTTTTAGCATTTTTTATAATTTTTTTGTCGAAAATTCAGATCGAAGGGGGTAGCTATGGAAATATTTTGCGATACAAATTGATTTTTTCTAACTCCCATAATCCTTGGAAATTTGGACTCAAAATTCACTAAAATATGTAAAATTGTCGCCTCTATCGATTGGTGAAGACTAGAACGTTCTATCTTTTCTATTTGTCGAGTTATGAGTATTTTTTGTTTTGAAAAGTGGATTTTCGAAAATTTCATGACTCTATTTGAAGGCGAAATAATGATTTTGTCACATAACTGATTGTGCCAGTCGATTTTTTGGCCAAAAAAACCCCTCTTTACGAATTTTTAGCATTTTTTATAATTTTTTTGTCGAAAATTTAGAACAAGGGGGTAGGTATGGAAATATTTTGCGAATCAAATTGCCTTTTTCTAAATCCATTAATCCCTGGCAATATCGACTCAAAATTCACTTAAATATGTAAAATTGTCCCCTCTATCGATTGGTGAAGACTAGAACGTTCTATCTTTTCTATTTGTCGAGTTATGAGTATTTTTTATTTTGAAAAGTGGATTTTCGAAAATTTCATGACTCTATTTGAAGGCGAAATGATGATTTTATCACAAAACTGATTGTGCCAGTCGATTTTTTGGCCAAAAAAACCCCTCTTTACAAATTTTTAGCATTTTTTATAATTTTTTTGTCGAAAATTTAGAACAAAGGGGGTAGCTATGGAAATATTTTGCGATACAAATTGATTTTTTCTAACTCCCATAATCCTTGGAAATATAAACTCAAAATTCACTAAAAAATGTAAAATTGTCCCCTCTATCGATTGGTGAAGACTAGAACGTTCTATCTTTCCTATTTGTCGAGTTATGAGTATTTTTTATTTTGAAAAGTGGATTTTCGAAAATTTCATGACTCTATTTGAAGGCGAAATAATGATTTTGTCACATAACTGATTGTGCCAGTCGATTTTTTGGCCAAAAAAACCCCTCTTTACGAATTTTTAGCATTTTTTATAATTTTTTTGTCGAAAATTTAGAACAAAGGGGGTAGCTCTGGAAATATTTTGCGATACAAATTGATTTTTTCTAACTCCCATAATCCTTGGAAATATAAACTCAAAATTCACTAAAATATGTAAAATTGTCCCCTCTATCGATTGGTGAAGACTAGAACGTTCTATCTTTCCTATTTGTCGAGTTATGAGTATTTTTTGTTTTGAAAAGTGGATTTTCGAAAATTTCATGACTCTATTTGAAGGCGAAATGATGATTTTATCACAAAACTGATTGTTCCAGTCCATTTTTTGGCCAAAAAAACCCCTCTTTACGAATTTTTAGCATTTTTTAAAATTTTTTTGTCGAAAATTTAGAACAAATTGATTTTTTCTAACTCCCATAATCCTTGGAAATATATACTCAAAATTCACTAAAATATGTAAAATTGTCCCCTCTATCGATTGGTGAAGACTAGAACGTTCTATCTTTCCTATTTGTCGAGTTATGAGTATTTTTTGTTTTGAAAAGTGGATTTTCGAAAATTTCATGACTCTATTTGAAGGCGAAATGATGATTTTATCACAAAACTGATTGTGCCAGTCGATTTTTTGGCCAAAAAAACCCCTCTTTACGAATTTTTAGCATTTTTTATAATTTTTTTGTCGAAAATTTAGAACAAAGGGGGTAGCTATGGAAATATTTTGCGATACAAATTGATTTTTTCTAACTCCCATAATCCTTGGAAATATAGACTAAAAATTCACTAAAATATGTAAAATTGTCCCCTCTATCGATTGGTGAAGACTAGAACGTTTTATCTTTCCTATTTGTCGAGTTATGAGTATTTTTTGTTTTGAAAAGTGGATTTTCGAAAATTTCATGACTCTATTTGAAGGCGAAATGATGATTTTATCACAAAACTGATTGTTCCAGTCCATTTTTTGGCCAAAAAAACCCCTCTTTACGAATTTTTAGCATTTTTTATAATTTTTTTGTCGAAAATTTAGAACAAAGGGGGTAGCTATGGAAATATTTTGCGATACAAATTGATTTTTTCTAACTCCCATAATCCTTGGAAATATAAACTCAAAATTCACTAAAATATGTAAAATTGTCCCCTCTATCGATTGGTGAAAACTAGAACGTTCTATCATTCCTATTTGTCGAGTTATGAGTATTTTTTGTTTTGAAAAGTGGATTTTCGAAAATTTCATGACTCTATTTGAAGGCGAAATAATGATTTTGTCACATAACTGATTGTGCCAGTCGATTTTCCGGCGCAAAAAACCCCTCTTTACGAATTTTAAGCATTTTTTATTTTTTTTGTCGAAAATTTAGAACAAAGGGGTAGGTATGGAAATATTTTTCGAATCAAATTGCTTTTTTCTAACTCCCTTAATCCTTGGCAATATCGACTCAAAATTAGGGCTGGGCGATTATCAAAAAACATAATCGATTATCGATTATATAAAATAATCGATTATTTTGGATTAATCGATTAATTGATTAATCGAAAAAAATCGATTAATCAAAAATAATCGATTAATCGAAAATAATCGATTAATCGATTAATCGAAAAAAATCGATTAATCGAAAATAATCAATTTTCGATGATTCGAAAATTTATTATTTTTCATTATTCTTGATAACGGCAGCTGGACCGCTACCGAAACTTTAAAAATAGAGTTTCAACAAACATCGTGATCAAGAACTATTATATTAACTAATTTTTTCACGCCTTTAAAAAGATTGACAATTTGGAACTTACGAATATATTTTGAAGTTTAAGACTTAAAAAAATTGTCAAGATTTGCCAGTCGATTTTCCGGTCCAAAAAACCCCTCTTTACGAATTTTTAGCATTTTTTATAATTTTTTTGTCGAAAATTTAGAACAAAGGGGGTAGCTATGGAAATATTTTGCGAATCAAATTGCTTTTTTCTAACTCCCTTAATCCTTGGCAATATCGACTCAAAATTCACTAAAATATGTAAAATTGTCCCCTCTATCGATTGATGAAGACTAGAACGTTCTATCTTTCCTATTTGTCGAGTTATGAGTATTTTTTGTTTTGAAAAGTGGATTTTCGAAAATTTCATGACTCTATTTGAAGGCGAAATGATGATTTTATCACAAAACTGATTGTGCCAGTCAATTTTTTGGCCAAAAAAACCCCTCTTTACGAATTTTTAGCATTTTTTATAATTTTTTTGTCGAAAATTTAGAACAAAGGGGGTAGCTATGGAAATATTTTGAGAAACAAATTGATTTTTTCTAACTCCCATAATCCTTGGAAATATAGACTCAAAATTCACTAAAATATGTAAAATTGTCCCCTCTATCGATTGGTGAAGACTAGAACGTTCTATCTTTCCTATTTGTGGAGTTATGAGTATTTTTTGTTTTGAAAAGTGGATTTTCGAAAATTTCATGACTCTATTTGGAGGCGAAATAATGATTATATCAAAAAACTAATTGTGCCAGTCGATTTTTTGGCCAAAAAACCCCTCTTTACGAATTTTAAGCATTTTTTAAAATTTTTTGTCGAAAATTTAGAACAAAGGGGGTAGCTATGGAAATATTTTGGGATACAAATTAATTTTTTCTAACTCCCATAATCCTTGGAAATATGGACTCAAAATTAGGGCTGGGCGATTATCAAAAAACATAATCGATTATCGATTATATAAAATAATCGATTATTTTCGATTAATCGATTAATTGATTAATCGAAAAAAATCGATTAATCGAAAATAATCGATTAATCGAAAAAAATCGATCAATCGAAAAAAATCGATTAATCGAAAATAATCGATTAATCGAAAATAATCGAAAATAATCGATTAATCGAAAATAATCAATTTTCGATGATTCGAAAATTTATTATTTTTCATTATTCTTGATAACGGCAGCTGGACCGCTACCGAAACTTTAAAAATAGAGTTTCAACAAACATCGTGATCAAGAACTATTATATTAACTAATTTTTTCACGCCTTTAAAAAGATTGACAATTTGGAACTTACGAAAATATTTTGAAGTTTAAGACTTAAAAAAATTGTCAAGATTTGCCAGTCGATTTTCCGGTCCAAAAAACCCCTCTTTACGAATTTTAAGCATTTTTTATTTTTTTTTGTCGAAAATTTAGAACAAAGGGGTAGGTATCGAAATATTTTGAGATACAAATGGCTTTTTTCTAACTCCATTAATCCTTGGCAATATCGACTCAAAATTCACTAAAATATGTAAAATTGTCCCCTCTATCGATTGGTGAAGATTAGAACGTTCTATCTTTCCTATTAGTGGAGTTATGAATATTTTTTGTATTGAAAAGTGGATTTTCGAAAATTTCATGACTCTATTTGAAGGCGAAATAATGATTTTATCACAAAACTGATTGTGCCAGTCGATTTTTTGGCCAAAAAAACCCCTCTTTACGAATTTTTAGCATTTTTTATAATTTTTTTGTCGAAAATTTAGAACAAAGGGGTAGGTATGGAAATATTTTGCGAATCAAATTGCTTTTTTCTAACTCCCTTAATCCTTGGCAATATCGACTCAAAATTAGGGCTGGGCGATTATCAAAAAACATAATCGATTATATAAAATAATCGATTATTTTCGATTAATCGATTAATTGATTAATCGAAAAAAATTAATTAATCGATAAATCGAAAAAAATCGATTAATCGAAAATAATCAATTTTCGATGATTCGAAAATTTATTATTTTTCATTACTCTTGATAACGGCAGCTGGACCGCTACCGAAACTTTAAAAATAGAGTTTCAACAAACATCGTGATCAAGAACTATATTAACTAATTTTTTCACGCCTTTAAAGAGATTGACAATTTGGAACTTACGAAAATATTTTGAAGTTTAAGACTTAAAAAAATTGTCAAGATTTGCCAGTCGATTTTCCGGTCCAAAAAACCCCTCTTTACGAATTTTTAGCATTTTTAAAAAAATTTTGTCGAAAATTTAGAACAAAGGGGTAGGTATGGAAATATTTTGCGATACAAATTGATTTTTTCTAACTCCCATAATCCTTAAAATATAGACTCAAAATTCACTAAAATATGTAAAATTGTCCCCTCTATCGATTGGTGAAGACTAGAACGTTCTATCTTTCCTATTTGTCGAGTTATGAGTATTTTTTGTTTTGAAAAGTGGATTTTCGAAAATTTCATGACTCTATTTGAAGGCGAAATAATGATTTTGTCACATAGCTGATTGTGCCAGTCGATTTTTCGGCCAAAAAAACCCCTCTTTACGAATTTTTAGCATTTTTTATAATTTTTTTGTCGAAAATTTAGACAATGGAAATATTTTGCGATACAAATTGATTTTTTCTAACTCCCATAATCCATAAAATATAGACTCAAAATTCACTAAAATATGTAAAATTGTCCCCTCTATCGATTGGTGAAGACTAGAACGTTCTATCTTTCCTATTTGTCGAGTTATGAGTATACTTTTTTTTGAAAAGTGGATTTTCGAAAATTTCATGACTCTATTTGAAGGCGAAATGATGATTTTATCACAAAACTGATTGTGCCAGTCGATTTTTTGACCAAAAAAACCCCTCTTCACGAATTTTAAGCATTTTTTATTTTTTTTTTTTCGAAAATTTAGAACAAAGGGGTAGGTATGGAAATATTTTGCGAATCAAATTACTTTTTTCTAACTCCCTTAATCCTTGGCAATATCGACTCAAAATTAGGGCTGGGCGATTATCAAAAAACATAATCGATTATCGATTATATAAAATAATCGATTATTTTCGATTAATCGAATAATTGATTAATCGAAAAAAATCGATTAATCTAAAATAATCGATTAATCTAAAATAATCGATTAATCGAAAAAAATTGATTAATCGAAAATAATCGATTAATCGAAAATAATCAATTTTCGATGATTCGAACATTTATTATTTTTCATTATTCTTGATAACGGCAGCTGGACCGCTACCGAAACTTTAAAAATAGAGTTTCAACAAACATCGTGATCAAGAACTATTATATTAACTAATTTTTTCACGCCTTTAAAAAGATTGACAATTTGGAACTTACGAAAATATTTCGAAGTTTAAGACTTAAAAAAATTGTCAAGATTTGCCAGTCGATTTTCCGGTCCAAAAAACCCCTCTTTACGAATTTTTAGCATTTTTTAAAATTTTTTGTCGAAAATTTAGAACAAAGGGGTAGGTATGGAAATATTTTGCGAATCAAATTGCTTTTTTCTAACTGCCCTAATCCTTGGCAATATCGACTCAAAATTCACTAAAATATGTAAAATTGTCCCCTCTATCGATTGGTGAAGACTAGAACGTTCTATCTTTCCTATTTGTCGAGTTATGAGTATTTTTTGTTTTGAAAAGTGGATTTTCGAAAATTTCATGACTCTATTTGAAGGCGAAATGATGATTTTATCACAAAACTGATTGTGCCAGTCGATTTTTTGGCCAAAAAAACCCCTCTTTACGAATTTTTAGCATTTTTTATAATTTTTTTGTCGAAAATTTAGAACAAAGGGGTAGGTATGGAAATATTTTGCGAATCAAATTGCTTTTTTCTAACTCCATTAATCCTCGGCAATATCGACTCAAAATTCACTAAGATATGTGAAATTGTCCCCTCTATCGATAGGTGAAGACTAGAACGTTCTATCTTTCCTATTTGTCGAGTTATGAGTATTTTTTGTTTTGAAAAGTGGATTTTCGAAAATTTCATGACTCTATTTGAAGGCGAAATAATGATTTTGTCACATAACTGATTGTGCCAGTCGATTTTTTTGGCCAAAAAAACCCCTCTTTACGAATTTTTAGCATTTTTTATAATTTTTTTGTCGAAAATTTAGAACAAAGGGGGTAGCTATGGAAATATTTTGCGATACAAATTGATTTTTTCTAACTCCCATAATCCTTGGCAATATCGACTCAAAATTCACTCAAATATGTAAAATTGTCCCCTCTATCGATTAGTGAAGACTAGAACGTTCTATCTTTCCTATTTGTCGAGTTATGAGTATTTTTTGTTTTGAAAAGTGGATTTTCGAAAATTTCGTGACTCTATTTGAAGGCGAAATAATGATTTTATCACAAAACTAATTTTGCCAGTCGATTTTTTGGCCAAAAAAAACCCCTCTTTACGAATTTTTAGCATTTTTTATAATTTTTTTGTCGAAAATTTAGAACAAAGGGGGTAGCTATGGAAATATTTTGCGATACAAATTGATTTTTTCTAACTCCCATAATCCTTGGAAATATGGACTCAAAATTCACTAAAATATGTAAAATTGTCCCCTCTATCGATTGGTGAAGACTAGAACGTTCTATCTTTCCTATTTGTCGAGTTATGAGTATTTTTTATTTTGAAAAGTGGATTTTCGAAAATTTCATGACTCTATTTGAAGGCGAAATAATGATTTTATCAAAAAACTGATTGTGCCGGTCGATTTTCCGGCGCAAAAAACCCCTCTTTACGAATTTTAAGCATTTTTTATTTTTTTTTGTCGAAAATTTAGAACAAAGGGGTAGGTATGGAAATATTTTGCGAATCAAATTGCTTTTTTCTAACTCCCTTAATCCTTGGCAATATCGACTCAAAATTAGTTTTTGTTTTGAAAAGTGGATTTTCGAAAATTTCGTGACTCTATTTGAAGGCGAAATAATGATTTTATCACAAAACTAATTTTGCCAGTCGATTTTTTGGCTCTCTTTACGAATTTTTAGCATTTTTTATAATTTTTTTGTCGAAAATTTAGAACAAAGGGGGTAGCTATGGAAATATTTTGCGATACAAATTGCTTTTTTCTAACTCCATTAATCCTTGGCAATATCCACTCAAAATTCACTAAAATATGTAAAATTGTCCCCTCTATCGATTGGTGAAGACTAGAACGTTCTATCTTTCCTATTTGTCGAGTTATAAGTATTTTTTGTTTTGAAAAGTGGATTTTCGAAAATTTCATGACTCTATTTGAAGGCGAAATGATGATTTTATCACAAAACTGATTGGCCAAAAAAAACCCTCTTTACGAATTTTTAGAATTTTTTATAATTTTTTTGTCGAAAATTTAGAACAAAGGGGGTAGCTATGGAAATATTTGGCGATACAAATTGATTTTTTCCAACTCCCATAATCCTTGGAAATGTGGACTCAAAATTCACTAAAATATGTAAAATTGTCCCCTCTATCGATTGGTGAAGACTAGAACGTTCTATCTTTCCTATTTGTCGAGTTATGAGTATTTTTTGTTTTGAAAAGTGGATTTTCGAAAATTTCATGACTCTATTTGAAGGCGAAATAATGATTTTACCACAAAACTGATTGTGCCAGTCGATTTTTTGGCCAAAAAAACCCCTCTTTACGAATTTTTAGCATTTTTTATAATTTTTTTGTCGAAAATTTAGAACAAAGGGGGTAGAGCTATGGAAATATGTTGAGAAACAAAATGTTTTTTTCTAACTCCCTTAATCCTTTGCAATATCGACTCAAAATTCACTCAAATATGTAAAATTGTCCCCTCTATCGATTGGTGAAGACTAGAACGTTCTACCTTTCCTATTACTCGAGTTATGAGTATTTTTTGTTTTGAAAAGTGGATTTTCGAAAATTTCATGACTCTATTTGAAGGCGAAATGATGATTTTATCACAAAACTGATTGGCCAAAAAAAACCCTCTTTACGAATTTTTAGAATTTTTTATAATTTTTTTGTCGAAAATTTAGAACAAAGGGGGTAGCTATGGAAATATTTGGCGATACAAATTGATTTTTTCCAACTCCCATAATCCTTGGAAATGTGGACTCAAAATTCACTAAAATATGTAAAATTGTCCCCTCTATCGATTGGTGAAGACTAGAACGTTCTATCTTTCCTATTTGTCGAGTTATGAGTATTTTTTGTTTTGAAAAGTGGATTTTCGAAAATTTCATGACTCTATTTGAAGGCGAAATGATGATTTTATCACAAAACTGATTGTGCCAGTCGATTTTTTGGCCAAAAAAACACCTCTTTGCGAATTTTTAGGATTTTTCATAATTTTTTTGTCGAAAATTTAGAACAAAGGGGGTAGCTATGGTAATATTTTGCGATACAAATTGATTTTTTCTAACTCCCATAATCCTTGGAAATATGGACTCAAAATTCACTAAAATATGTAAAATTGTCCCCTCTATCGATTGGTGAAGACTAGAACGTTCTATCTTTCCTATTTGTCGAGTTATGAGTATTTTTTGTTTTGAAAAGTGGATTTTCGAAAATTTCATGACTCTATTTGAAGGCGAAATAATGATTTTACCACAAAACTGATTGTGCCAGTCGATTTTTTGGCCAAAAAAACCCCTCTTTACGAATTTTTAGCATTTTTTATAATTTTTTTGTCGAAAATTTAGAACAACGGGGGTAGAGCTATGGAAATATGTTGAGAAACAAATTGTTTTTTTCTAACTCCCTTAATCCTTTGCAATATCGACTCAAAATTCACTCAAATATGTAAAATTGTCCCCTCTATCGATTGGTGAAGACTAGAACGTTCTATCTTTCCTATTAGTCGAGTTATGAGTATTTTTTGTTTTGAAAAGTGGATTTTCGAAAATTTCATGACTCTATTTGAAGGCGAAATAATGATTTTATCAAAAAACTAATTGTGCCAGTCGATTTTTCGACTCAAAAAACCCCTCTTTACGAATTTTTAGCAATTTTTATTTTTTTTTTGTCGAAAATTTAGAACAATGGAAATATTTTGCAATACAAATTGCGTTTTTCTAACTCCCCTAATCCTTGAAAATATCGATTAAAAATTCACTAAAATATGTAAAATTGTCCCCTTTATCGATTGGTGAAGACTGGAATGTTCTATGTGATGTGAGTGTGTGTGTGTGTGTTACTAATTTTTTATTTTTTCAAGATAAATTTGCTATTTGTTGATATTACTGAGGTAATATTTGCCGGTAGCTGGAATCCATTTCCTGTTAAATCGACTATAAATTGTTCAATAGACGAAACATTCAAAGAATAGATGATTCAGATTGGATTGTTATTATTGCATGAGCAACTAGATTAAGTCTGTGAAGATGTGCTGGGAAACAGCCATGCTTTAATTTAATTCTAGAAATTGTGCTAGAGTCACTTTTGCTCATATTAGAAAATTGAAAATGAGGGATTTTATTCGGCAATCTCATTTGATTTTTATAATAACTGATAAGGTCATAGTATTGTGGATGGTAATTTATAACATGTCCTGTTGTAGCATCCTCAGCCTCAGATTCTGCTTTTTCATTGCTTCTAATACCTAGATGGGCCTTTGCCCAGATAAATTTTACATGTACATTCAATGAGTTAAGATGAGATGCTAGCTTTTTAACGATAAAAATTGTTTTATTTTTAAATTGTATAAAAGCGGAGCTTTGTAAGGCTTCCAAAACTGATTTTGAATCAGATATGATAACTACACCTGTTATTGTTTGTTTTACACACCATGTAAGTGCTTTTTCCATTGCAATTGCTTCATCGGTAAATAAAAATAAATCCGGAATGCGGTAAGGACATACCATGTCTGTGTTAGAGACATAAAATGCCAAACCTCTACCAAATTCATTTTTCGAACCATCTGTATAAATAACTGTTTGATCTGCAAATTCATTCAATCATGTTATTTCTCACTTGTTGAGCTTCTTTTTTTTTAATTTCTAATGTAGTTAGTAATATACAGCGTGGGCCACAGAAAACAGTCCACCCCGATATTTGGCAGTATTCCTTAGATTTCAAGGATATTAGGGAACACGTCGATTTTTGTTCAAATTTTCACGATACAGGAATATGTCATTTGTCAACCACCTCCCTTCCACTTCACCAACCCCTTATTTTTAAATTGGGAATAATATACCATGTGCGGCACATCATTAGAAAGGCATTTAGATGGAGTATTTAGACATAATGATCGTCCACAATTTTTTTCGATATTTATACCATCTTTGCAAAAAAAGTCTTAATTAATTTAAAGTACAACACCTCTTAAAAATGAAACGCAACGCCTATGGTTTGCTAATGTGATTTTGTCTGTCACATCAAGAGTAAATTAAAACAAATATTGCAAAAACAATATGATAATAATTAATACTATAACGAAAATTAACTAAATTAGAAGTTATGATATAATATTGAATTAATGAACTAATTGTCCGTAAGTAAGTAATGACTTCACCCATTAGCGGAAATATTTAGAACTAGCGTTAAAAAAACTACTTTATCTCACTTTTTAAATTGTTTAACAAATACATTTTTTATTAAAAAAACGTCACTTTTATTAATGATTGTAGAAAATAGTTATTTATTCCACAGTGAGTTACATTTTCTGTCAAGTAGGCGGATAGAAATCAATTATATACCTCGGTGAATTTTCGACGAAAAATCTGAAAACGAAACAAAGGTCATTGCCCTGAAATATTGAAAGGGCTTGTGAAAATCAATTTTATTAGACAGTGCTGTTTTGGCTCCCGGCGTTTCTAGGCTCAATAAAACTGAAATTAACGGTTGTTAGTAGAACATTATGTAGGTATTTTCATCCATACAGGGTGTAATTGAAATGAAAAAATCATGATTATTATTTAAAATCAAATCAAGTTGAATTTTTAATGTATTACGCAATTTTTTCCACTATTTAGTAACGATGTTGGATTATTACAAAGAAGAAACGTTGTTATACATCTACTTTTCTACAGCTTTCAAAATCTCTTTGATTAAAAAAACTTTATGTATATCACTATACTTGTGAAAATTTTGAACAGCTGTCAACATGGCTGCTAAAACAATAGAAGAACTAAAGTTACCCAGTCACAGTACTCTTCATGGCACAACTAAGTCAGTCATTCAGTTATGCGGTCCACTGTATCGTTATAATGATTTACGACATTAATTATACCCGCCAATGGCGCCGTGACACATTGACTTCAGAAAGAGCCTTATATATACTTCTAGAAGCCAATATCTAGTAACGTCGTTAGGACCTAATATTTAGCAAAAAATTTAGTAGTAAAAAGCAAAGTTTCAAAGGAAAGAAACTTGGAGGAGAAAACATTACAGACAGTCTAAATCTTTATTGGCCTAACTAAACGTTTTCTAAACGGTAAACCACGTCCCCCTCTTACAATATATGTTGAACCCACCAATGTTTCAATAACTCACTTTAATTTAAACAAGTCGGTCTCACAATCCAAATCCCGAGAAACGGAACCAAATTATTTTAAGACTCGACGACGACGAAAGTATTTTTTTGAATTAATTGAAGAATTTTTTAATTTGAATATTCATTCTTAACGGGGAATTAGTTTCCCATTTCGAAATTTGCAATTATAATTCTAAGGTCTGAAATAAATTCAGAAAAACGAAATATATACCGAAATACGTAGGATCTTCTTTTTTAATTAATTGCATAACATTTTTCGTCTTCCAGGTTTTTTTTTGTTACGGCTTTTCCGCTCACCTTCGTTGTGCCATAAAAGGATAAACTTTTCACATTTTACACACAACCACTAGAAATAAAGGATTATCACACGCCTCAGGTATCGATTAATATCACTGCTGCCTGTTGGTTTAATGTTCTCTTCTCTCGTAGACGAAATAGGTCCATTGGATGGGTGTCATGTTTTAGGTGGCATTTTGGCCTCTCTCAAAAATTGTTTGACCCCTTAAGTTCAATGTCTCCAAGTTAGAAAAGATTGCAGCTGGGATCCCGTCAAACAGACCTCTTTCATGAAGTTGGTCTTTAACCGGCACAAGACCCGTTACATAACTTGTAATGATTCTTTGCCGATTCCTACAGATATTTAGTAGTTCTTCGGTCCGTTTCAAACATGTATCCTCTATAAAGATCTTGCTGTGTACCTATTTTGGAGTGCTCCTCCAATGTAGTCTATGTTGCATTTGAATCCAGTTTTGAATTGTTCCTCTAACCACTTTTTTGTAGTTTTATGAACTGGTTCAACATATATCGTTTATGTCAAGAAATAACGTTATGACCCGACACTTTCTTACTTTAGTGCGGTCTGTCAGTACATCTAGTTCTTTCCACCAATCTGGATGTTACCTTGTTACCATTTAAAATAGCAAATACTTCCTGGCTGTCAAGAAGGAATGGGATCCAAATACCATTATCAGACTTGGAAAGAATGCCTTTCAATGATATACAGACGGCTCAAAAGCAATAGAAGGAACTGGGATAGGAGTGTACGGACCAGGAACCAAACACTGTGAAATCTTGCGAAAAAACCCAAGTATCTTTTAAGCGGAAATTCACGCCATAAGAAAATGTACCCAGATCAATATTGATAAAGGATATAGAAGGCATAATATCGGATAGTCAAGCAGCCATTAAAGCACTGAGCTCTTGTGTAATCAGTTCCAAAATGGTGTGGGAATGCCTAGGCAAACTCAATGATCTAGGTGAGAACAATATAGTCACCTTACTGTAGATTCCAGGACACACTGGAATAAAAGGAAATGAAATAGCAGATGAACTAGCAAAGAGGGGGACTGAAACACTCTTTTGGGGGCCGGAACCCTTTCGCGGTATCAGCTCCAATGTGATATTGGAAGAAATAGGCATAGCCGGAAAAAAGTGAAGATCTGACCATTGGAAATATCTAGTAGGGCTTAGACAATCAAAGATTCTTCTGGGTAACTACAACCTGTTGAGATCAAATGAATGCATGCAAGTCACTAAGAGTTTTAACAGGCATTCTAACGGGACATTGTCGCTTGAATGGGCACCTAAAAAAGCTCAAAATAGTGGAGGAAGGAGAATGTAGATTCTATGGCATGGAAGAAGAAACCTCCATTCACATACTTGTTCAGAATCCTAGGGCACAACACCAAGGAGATTACTGTATAGGAGAGGTACATTTACCTAAGTTAAAGCCTACAGATATCCAAATTTCCTTTGAGACTTTCCTCAGGAACTACTACTAAGTAGCAGTAAGGGGGCACAATAGATATCTTAGGTATCAGTGAATGTCACCCCAATATACATACATACATACCTGGCTGTCAGTTAATATGTTTGTCCTATGAGTCAGTCCTGCATGTGTTCGTTCTGGAACATTGTAGGATAGCATAAATCACCGCCAAAAATACAGAGCTATGTTTATCCAGTGAGAAGGTTGTGTTCTTCATTTCATAATATACTCCAGCTTCTAGCATTTGGCTCGTCTGTGTATCAGGTGTCTCCTCGGAAAACCTTCCGTCCAGATTTTGACAGTAGTATTTTCTCTGAGGTATCTCTATCTAATATCTAGGAGAAGTTGGGTAGCTATATTTCCATATCTATAATGGCTTCACTACGGATGTGTGACCTGATCTAAGCGTTTTGTTGTTCAGGTTGTTTTGCAGCAGAAATAACCCCATCCTTGCTTTTCCAAAGCCAAATAAGGCTTCTAATGCTGCTGTTGGCGTGCTTCTCAGACCGAGACAGGCACCTTGCACCTTGCTTAGTCTCAACATTGCATTCTTTCGTTTCGTCTTTGTCCACCATAACAAATACGCATATATGCTATTATGGGTTTAACCACTGCACTGCCAGTGTATCATGCTTTTTGTTACTATGTTTAGATCCTGTTACGCTCTTCATCTATGGTATTGAATTAGTCCTATGATATAATGACCGAACAGTATGGTGTTCCTCTTTGAGTCAGTTCTTCCATTACAAGGTTCCATATTAGGAAGATAGAACTCTTTCCTGAGGTTAATCTCTGGGAACCCGGGCTGATGTTTCATCATTTAAGATTGATAAGATCATTTGGTCTTTTAGCAACCAGTCTATACATCTCCATCTTGTTTCGTCAATTCATCATCCTCAAGATCACTTCGTGAGATGTGTTGTCAAAGAAGAATATCAAAGAAGGCTGCTGATAATACTTTCTTATTTTCGGGAGCATACTTTATCCCTTCTCTAATGTGCATGCCTACCAGTCTTTCCAATGTCTCCATATTCATATGCCCTTTCATACACACTATTTTTTTATTTTCTAGTTGTGAAAGTCTGCGGTTGTCGTTAATAGAAATTCTTCTTTATACTCTCATTCAGTCAGGCATCTGACCTTAGCGGAGTTAAGTTATCATTAACTATTTTCTAATAATAATATGTCATGTAATATCATCAATATCAAAACTAAATATATTTATGCTTACGAATACTTTTATATATATGTTTGTTGATAAACATATCTATTCAATATTATAAAACTATTCCATAAGTAAGAGCTGACTCTAGTATTTTATCAATAACTCAAATTTACTTTTATTATACGAGGGGCATTGAAAAGTCATTCGACCTCTTAAGCCTCCCAATGAGCCAATACGGCTTCAAATTGTTAATTTCTCAATAATACCACCGTACACTAACTAACGACAAGTAAATTCACTTGCGTCGGAACGTTTGAAATTTTTGGTACATCGTTTCTATGGCGCCTTACTCCCCAATTTAAACTCTCCAGAACCAGACTTTACTTGTCGTTAGTCAGTGTAAGGTGATGATACCTCTGTGGTACGACTATATTATCTTAGTTATTTGGATCGCAGCGCATCGGTTATCGTAACCATGAACTTCCAAAACTTTTCTATGTTTTATTTCCATGTTTTTTCCCCATTTCTATGTTCAATCACTATTAGAATAAAACAATAAATTTCGCGGTTTATAATATACCGATCGAGAACACTTAAGAAGTAACTTTTCAAAAGAATGTTTCACAACAATTTCAATTTACCGAGGTAAATATATAAAACTCCTACGCGAAATATTTAAAACTTTCTATTTTTCTGACTAGAACAGACTGAAAAGATTCGAAAAGATTTATGAAGTCAACCGAGCGTCTACATTTTATTCAAGAAGGGACATAAAAAGCCGACGGGATATTCAGAAAAATGATGCCGAATCCAAATTCAAATCCTTTGGATTGCCTGCGGGAGTCACGCATATTTATATTTGGATATTTACTTGTTTTTTATACGCTTATTTTGTTAGGCGAGCTGTTTATAAAGCCATTTTTAGCATTCGGTAAAATATGGTCATTGCTTTTGGAAAAATAGTGCCGATTCCATCGCTATTACGTGAATTGCGGAATCGTAACTCTTTTCGCTTCAGTGTAAATTTCCCATTGTCTGATAATTAACAGAATCTCCATGAAGTTTGTTTATGTCGCAATGGGATTAAAAATTGATCAATATCTTCGACAATACAAAAAAATCAACCATTTTTAAAAAGGGAGTAAGCTAAAATCAATTAAAATTATCTTCTGTAGGTTTCTTATGGTATATTCATTATTTGGTTTGTTTTTAATGGCAATAAAATTAAATAATTTTCAACGTTTTGGTAGCGTTCCAACTTCCGTTATCAATAACACAGGTGAACAAATGATATAAAAAAAGATGAGCACTCATCAGGATTTTAAAATTTTGATCGTACGCCCATGGTTTATGGTATTTTAACAAATAAATTATCTCATATGATACTCGGTAACGGTTAGGCAGTGACCAGCCCTTAAGTTTACCCCACCAAAAATTACACATCGCGGTTAAAGAAGTTTTCACTCCAAGAAATCGCAATTTATTTTACATTTATTTTCTATTCTTGTATGATTCTTGTTTCGATTCTGCCGAGATAAAGGAAAATTATGGAACAAATAACATTGGAAAAAGGTAGACATATTCCTGGTAAAAAATGAGCAGGATGCCAATGGCAATTGGTTAATTTTGGACATCCACTTTTTCAATTAATACCAACATTTGAGTTTCATCTTCACTATCGGAGCTTGAGTCACTTATTATTATTAATTATTATAGTCTCTACAAAACTTTTGGATGCAACCATAACTGCAGCCAAAATGCATATTCTTTTTACACATCTCCGTTGTTCATTCATTTTATAAATCAATCCAATCACTAATCCAAAATACAACAAAATATTCACCATAATCACGCAAAGATTTAAATTATTATATACCTCCATCCGTTTCTAACCAATCAAATGCCATTTTGCTACCAATCAGAAGCAAATTATACTGGATATTTTTTGACATAAGTGAATATACCCCGGCCCACCTGCCAGAGCCAATTTTTATTGTTGTCACATTAACGTCACATTTTTGTTAATTGACATGGATTTCAATCGATTTGGTGATGTTTCAATAGAAAATATCCGAAAAGACCTACGATAAAAACAAAAAAGTACGTATGGACCCAGTTTGAAGAATTCTGCGAAACACGTCATTATAAATTAGACAAAAATACAACTATAATGCAGCTTGCCGCTATGTTGGAAGACTGAGGGGAAAAAATCTAGTTTAGTGAACCAACGCGGATTTTGATGAAATATTTTTTTTTTAATTAATTCGAGGTCGCTGAACACGAAAATGAAAAAAGAAATCGGCGCTCTCTTACCAAAAACGAGTTATGAATTTTTGAAGATGAGTTCAGATCAGCACTGCACTGGTTTTATTGTCATATAATAACTGATTTAAATGATGCATTATAAAGTCTACACAATGTTAATTACACTATAATTACTTTTTACGATATTCCTCTCACACACACATTTAAAAAACACTGATATTGATATTCATTTCTTGTAAATTCTTTTTTTAATTCCTCAATTATTATATATTTTGACATTTTCATGTAACATGACTGACATATAAGTTTTGGTCTGTTTCTTCTTAGTCGTACAACTTGTACCTAATAGCATATTCAGCCATTAGAGATATTTAGCCACTTGAATTAGTTGCTGAATATTTTCGATTTCATGATCGTGACATAGAAGATATAAACAAGATGAACATCATGAACATACACCTATTTTTCCGATAGCTAGCGCCGTATTACAGCTGAAACATTTTTTTTCAAATTTTGAGAGATGTTAATTTTAGGAAGATGGTTAGTTTTGAGATAAGTTTGGTTGATATTTATCATTTATTTGAAGGATAATGAACCATTCAATTTGATCATTGAGGATGCTGAACAATTTTTTTTCTCTGAATTGCACTCATCAATTAATTCTTTAAAAAAATCACCTCCTCAGTTGTTCGGCCTCTATAAACACTGCTGACAACGAAAATAGTTGCTGCAGGTGTAATTCCAAATCAAATTTTTAACATACTGCTAATATTATAAGACTTTGGTTATCAGAAGCTGTTTCCCCTTTTTAGAAAATTTGAAAATTCTACTAATATCGCTTCCCGACCAACTAACACCGATCAAAGTGAAATCGCAATCGCTTCTTATCATCTTGATACATTTATTAGATTGGATTTCCGTTTGAAATAATGAAGTAGATTGATTATCGCGAGCGAAGCGAGCGCGCCGGATCGACGTTTCGCAATTCGCGCGCGCGAATTGCGAAACGTCGATCCGGCGCGCCTTTCTCACAGTATGTAGATGGCTGTTCATATAATTTTTCCATAACCGATTTCAGTTAAACGAAAGTTGAGCCAAATACAGCGCCAGCTATCGGAAAAATAGGTGTATGTTCATGATGTTCATCTTGTTTATATCTTCTATGTCACGATCATGAAATCGAAAATATTCAGCAACTAATTCAAGTGGCTAAATATCTAATGGCTGGATTTGCTATTAGGTACAAGTTGTGCGACTGAGCGGAAACAGACCAAAACTTATATGTCAGTCATGTTACATGAAAATGTCAAAAGATATAATAATTGTGGAATTAAAAAACGAATTTGCAAGAAATGAATATCAATATCAGTGTTTTTTAAATGTGTGTGTGAGAGGAATATCGTAAAAAGTAATTATAGTGTAATTAACATTGTGTAGACTTTATAATGCATCATTTAAATCAGTTGTTATATGACAATAAAACCAGTGCAGTGCTGATCTGAACTCATCTTCAAAAATTCATAACTCGTTTTTAGTAAGAGAGCGCCGATTTCTTTTTTAATTTTCGTGTTCAGCGACCTCGAATTAATTTAAAAAAAAATATTTCGTCAAAATCCGCGTTGGTTCACTAAACTAGACTTTTACCGACTGGGGCTTCAACATGAAAAAAAGAATTGGTTCTGATTATAAAGAAGGGGTTATTAAGACAATGTGGAATCAAACAGCCCAACTTCTTCAAGAAAGGTACTTCATTAAATACAATATTAAATTTGATCCTTTTAAAGACCCTGAATTCCAAAAATCATGTATGGCTAGAAATTCTAAAAGAAAACTATTTCAGGCTGATCCAAAAAATCACCGGAAAAGTGCGAGAGTCCTGACCTACGATGAATACAAAAGGATGTTAAAATTTTTTGACGAGAATAACCCCGAGGATTTACAGAAAAAGTTCTATCAGATAGTGGCTGTGGAATTGGCGAGGAGGGGGCGAGACATGCTTAGTTACGTATTTCAGAGAAGAATATAGCGATGGTACAGAAAGTAGTAGATTGGAATATAACCCAATTTTTTCAAAAACATCCCAAGGCGGGGACAAGAAACTTTCAAACTCAAAATGGTTAGTGCCAAACACAAAAAATGCCGATTTATGTCCATGGCCTATACAAAAAACTAATTTCAAAAAGGGGCGCAAAATATAATTACAAATAGACTATTTCTGACAGTAAATCCAAATTGGAGAATCGGAAATTGGTATAAAAACTGTTCAATTGGAAAAAATATTCTCTCTAAATGGACAAAACAAGCTGCACAAAAAATTGGACTAGATACTGAAAAGGAAAAAATCACAAACCATTCCAATCGAGCCACGGCTGTCTCTACATTGAGCAAAGAAAGTGTAAGCGAACAAACTCTTATAAAAATTACTGGACATGGTAGTGCTGAATCCATAAAGCCATACTTGCAAATGGACAAAACTCATCACGAAAACACTATTCAAGGTTTAAGAGGTCACCCTGCCACAATATACCCAACGGGGGTCGCAGTGGAGGTGGCGAGAAGGCCCCGCACTCACATAGAACCTAACCTAACCTAACCTAAGAGGTCACCCTCCAACAAATGGGTTCGACCGACACGAAGCTTCGGTCTCTTGCAGTTCGAAGAGTTTCCAGCAACACCGCCAAGCCGCAACGGACTCGTGATTTTATCAATCGGTTTGTTTTCATATTTTTGCCAAATAAACAAGTTTTCGTGGAAAAGAAAAAATTATCGATAAAATTTGAAGCACTCGTGGTATTACCTTTGATTATTCCCCTCATCTGTCAAAATTCATTCGCTGATAATTCAACCTCCTTCCTTTGCGAATAAAATCACATCATCTCGAATGACAGCACCTAAATATAGGCAACACTTCATACATGCTGGAAAACACCTATAAATGTTGTATATAAAGAATGCGTTTTTAATAATTGTACCTTCAATAACTAAGGGCCAGTTTCATAATGCTTTTAAAGGAACCTTTAAGCGTAAAAGGCCGTTTGTAGTGTAGTAGTGTGATAAGCTAAGGATCCTTTAGTTAAATGCCCATTTAAGCAATCGTTATGAAACTGGCCCTAAAAATCTATGAGTCAAAAATATTTATTTCTTGGTTGTTCGGAATTCATATCCCTTAAAAAATAATAATAAATATATTCATTTCACGACGTCATTCACTTCAGATGAGAAAAAAACCGTCGACGATTTGAGAAAGAATTGTCATTGTGACAGAGAAATTTCTTATCAAGTAAAATTTCTTTTCCAAATCCCATTACGAGAAAATAATTCCTATACCGTTAATTTCTATTACTTCGATGTCATTTTTAGTGTAACGACAGTGATAGTTTCTAGTCATACACCATTTTCTGGTGATTACAAAAAGGAGGCCCGATTTTGGACTAGCCAGAAATTCTACAATTTTATTGTGATTGTATGTTTAGTGTTTTAATTTAAAATTTGTAAAGGCAAGTAGCCGGTAGGGATTGCATGCAGTGCCCTTACAACCCATTGTTTGTAATACTAATAGATACTCTTTATTCAATAGAGTGAGTTTAGCACACCGAAGTTTGTTTTGACCTCCACTCCTTAAAACAATTTTCATACCAACAACCAGTTTTTCGAACGCAGCCTTACCATTAAAATTCGAAGTCGATTGATCGTCTCTAACTCGAGATAACATGAGAACCTCCCAAGTAGCACGAAACGGTTTTATTCAGTATTACAAGGATGCTTTAAAACTATAGAATAAAACTGTAAATAAAACCAATTGGTTTTAAAAGAAGTCTTAAGGTTGTCATAAAACCTCCTTCAGCATGAAAGAGGTCTTTAAAACCAAAAATAAAAACCCTCATAAATCACTATTACCTTGAGTAACTGGTTTTAAGGCTTCCGTCAAGATACTTTTAAAACCACTTTAAATACGTTTTAAAACCATGCGCTTTCAAAGTAGCCTTACAAATCTCAGTTCAATATATACATGCTTACATACAATCGTCTTTATTGCTGACAAACTTTAAATGGAAAATATCTTCCCAGAAGCAATTTACAAGAAGTACAGAAAAACGCTAAACCTCTTCAAGGATGTAAGTATGTATAATGGTTTCTATATAAAACAATGGAAATGAAGTTATTACCTGCTGATTCAGGCATGTCAAGATAGAAAAATACTTCCGTGCTTCACTTTATCGATAAATGTTAATGAAATAGTCTTAAAAACTCGACCGCCTTCAAATTTCTAAAGATCTATAATTCAAAAAATAAGATCTAGAATTTTTGGAAGCCTAAAAAGTTTTAAAATCGAAGAAAAATGATCTTTTTTCGGAGGCCTGAATATTTCTATTGGTCATGGCTTCCACTGTTTCGAGAAAATAAAATGGCCGGAAATTGAATAAAACTATAGTTTGGCAAACATAACTGAAGCTGTGAAAGGAATGCGGTCGAAAACATTCGATATGCCACGTTTAACTATGAAAAAGCAAAGTATGTAGTGATAATAATTAGAAAATGGACTTTTTATTATTAACAATATGTCAATAATGATTAAACGTTAGTTCTTTAATGTGCTTGTTTCATTGGATTTTGTCTATTAACATTATTTTTTCAATATCTGAATATTAAAAGATGAACACTTTTCCAAATATGTTATGGGTTTCCTTTAAGCCGGCAACGTCGTGTGAAAATCATAATTACCACGACCTCCTACTAACTCAATTGGTGAATAATCATCGGACCTCCGTTGCTAGATTGATTGACATTGATTATCCAGTGGCGTTTATAATGTCAGTATTTACCTTAGTATTTTCAGTTTTACTGGGTATCTTATTATTTCGTATCCATATTGAATTCAAGTACGATTTTTAACATTTTTTTTTAACAGATACCTACCGTGTTTTGATAAATACCTTAACTTTAAAGCAAAGCATAAATGAGTCTCTATATATAATTATTATATAATAATTATTATAATTTTTAATACTTTTATAAAATAGGTACCGTACGCCATTGGTACGTTTATGACAGATATCGGCCATGTTTCCTCGCCCCTTACCGATACCCCGTAGCTTCAGATAGACTTGCCAAACTATATTTAGTCGATCATAAAGTAACGATAAGATCAAAGGGTTTTAATGTATTTGCATTTTGTTCCGTTTCAAGAGCACATATTCTATTCAGTACCAAAGCAAAGTGCGTTGTGATTAAAACCGGTTTGCGATAAATGCCATTCGGTTTTAAAGTAAACATAACCTAAAAATAAATCGCACCGCATTGTAAAACCAAAGGTGTTTATATCCTGTTTTTGTGTCTTCCATAGTAACTGCTAATATATTTTCGCTTTCAGTCGTATTTTTAATTAAAATTGTTCAGTAATAAACTGGGTACACCACTGTTTCGACATTAAACAAAATGACGTGGATTTATTTGAGAAACACAAGAAGAGGGGATGATTTTAGTTTTATTGTTGACAACACTAGGTGCAGTTCAGTTTACGTCATCCCACAATTACCGCTTTTCATTGAACAACCGCCAAACAAGGATAAGGGTATAGTTTAATTTAAATTGTTCCCGAATTTTGTTAAATAAATTAAAGTTACTTGAGAGGCTTTTTATTTCTATAAATGAAAATGATCGTAGAAAAAGTACACAACTTGAGTTATTACATGCTTGTAAAATTACTGCGATCGCCACTAAGCGGCTCGCCCGCAACTTTTTTACTCGCATGTAATACGCTTTTGACAAACAACTCTCGTTATGTAATATACCTACTATTACATTTGAACTTTGCCACCCTTGTGATGGATTGGTTTGTAGTATTATTTAAACTCTTATTGAAAGTCACTTGAATTTAATATTTCCACCCAATGAGAGAAATTTCGATATTCGTTTATGAATTGAACAAACATATAATGAGACACAATTTGTACTTCCGATCAATTTTGGATATTTATCTAGACAAATGTATTTATTACAATGTTGATTTACGCTGTCGCTAGATAATCATATGTAACGATGCAAAATTCGTATTTAGTTAAACAATATTATCATTTGATTATTCACCCAAAGGTCGATCGTAATTCGACGAATTTCCTCGTATTTTCGACGTAAGTATCTTGTGAGTTGGTGAAAAAATGCGTTAAGCCAGGATCAGAGAGACGTTTTACGTTCCGTCAATAAATATATATTATACAGGGTGTTATAACCCTTTAGTGCCCGAATATTTAAAAAGAGTTAAATGTTTTTCCATTTTATGTTTATAGGTTGATTGATTGGTTCGGCACCACCAGTCAGAAGCTTAGAGAGCTCGGCACCTGAGCCTTTAGGCTTTTTGTGCTCTTGGTTATACCGTTTATGTGAAGAGATCAGTAGCCCTTATCAGGCTCAACAGTCTTTTCACTAGGTCTTCCTTGGAGAAATCCTCCCTTGGATACTCTAGTCCTAGAAATATGTATCTCCAATGAGACAGTGCTGCATACTCGAAGATAATGTGAAAGTCCGTTTCCTCATCTTCCATGCACAACCGACAGATAGGTTCCTCCCTACATAGGCAAACTGTATGCATATGCTTCCTTAGGGTACAGTGACCGGTAAGTAATCCCGTCACTTTCCTTATCTGGCCCCTGCTGGGGTTTAATATTTCGTTAGAAAGCGACTCCGAGGGTTTTTTGACCAGAAGTTTGATGTGTTCCTGTTTTGGCACGTGTCTCCAGTACGTCTGATGCTTAGTTTGAATCCATCGAAATGTACAACCACATGCAGCAGTTTTTGATATTCCAAATCAGACCCTAGCTTTGCTAGGGTGTCTGCCTTTTCATTGCCTATAATACCCTTGTGCCCGGAACCCTCTTAGAGTTAGTCTATTGGGGTTTGCCAGGGATAAAAGTTTTTGTAGGCAGTCCCAGACCAGTCTAGATCTGATCTGGGGACATGCTAAAGATTTCAGTGCTGCCTGACTATCTGAGAGTATGAGGATATTTTGGCCACTATACCCGCTTTCGATGTTCATTTGCAAACACGTGTCGATAGCGTTGATTTCTGCCTGGAATACAGATGCAAACTCCCCCAACGATGCGTGGACATTGCACCTGGGTCTGGCACCATAGACTCCAGCTCCTGTTCATATGTCAATTTTACATCCGTCTGTGTACGTCACCAACGTTCCTTCCTGACTGCATGCTCTCAACCCATCCCAGTTTAATGTATAGAGGTGGAGTAAAATAGCCCCATCCCAGTTTAATGTTTAGAGGTGGTGTAAAATAGCTTTGTGATATTTTTGAAAATTTTATTTTCGGTAGATATTAGAAAAAACAAAAAAATTTGACTTTTAAGTACCGCCAGGATCTAATAACATGTTTTTATAATATTAATTAATATCATGGTATTCAAGAAAACAGTTTTTATTTAGATTGCAACATAGAAATACACCACATGAAGAACATTTGCTATGGGGGCGAGATTGAACAGAACGAAAACTGCACACTTCACATCTCCCTCTACTATCCACTTAGATAACCCTGTAGGATCCACGATTTCCAAGCCTCACATCCTTAGGGACACTATAGTTATGTTTGCGTCTTTTTACCATAGGTCCAGATCGTCTAGGATTAGCTCTGCAACAGTTCATTGCCATAAAACCCATACTGATTGACCTTCTGAATTCATGTGTTGAAATTTTTTCGAACTGTATGTTATATACTACAAAAGCTATATTTATTCGGGAATTTAGGTAAATGATTAGGGATATGTTTTCGATTAGGGACATAATATTCCATCTCAGGAAAATTAGACTTATTTTTGTTGATTTTTCAGTGATTTCCGTAGAGTTTCGTTATAATTTTTAACTACTTTCTGTTTGAGTGATTGAGAAGTACAGTGTAAAATACCTCTTAATTTTCTGCACATTAAAACATTAAAATTTCTGCAGGAGAAGTGTTATCAGCTATAGGCGTATTACGATAAAATCTTTATTATCTTCAAGAACCTTTTTAAACATTCTTTTGAATGTTTGGATTTGCCTTTCTGCTATTAGCCTGCGCGTATGTACGAGATGAGCATATGTGTTCAAATTGCCAGTCCTCTGCAAATTTTTTGAATTGATGGGAAGTAAATTGTGGTCTCCCATCTGAAATTACTGTTAATGGTACTCCTAATAGAGAAAACCTATCTTTTAATATCTGTATAATTTTTTCACTAGATGTGTTACTATTTAAACTAACAGCATCCACAAACTTTGAAAAATAGTCCACTAGTAATAATTTTTTTTTCATAACTCAAAAATATCGCACCCTATTTTGTTCCAAGGTAATGATGGAATTTCATGACTCATTAAAGGTTCTTTCTGTAGTGAATTTGAATAATTCATACACAAATGACAATTTAAAATTTTTAGTTTGATTTGTTGGGTCATGTGAGGCCAGAATATTGAACCTTGTGCTAACTGAATGCATTTATTGATTCCTTGATGGCTATAGTGCACTCGATTCAGCATCTCACCTCTCATGCCTTTAGGAATTACTATACATTTATCTTTAAAAATAATATTGTTACTCACAAATAAGTCACTTTTATAGGGTAAATAAATTTTAATTTCATTATTTGAGTTTTTATTGTCATTTGGCCATCCCTGTGAAATTATTTTTTAAATTTTATAATTCACTGTCGTTTTTAGTTTCCCTTTTTAATTTCTCTAATTTATCTTCAGTTATATTGATTTCTGCTTGTAATGAGACATACTTGTAATTGAATTTCATCATCTAGTGAGTCGCTTTTAAATGTATTCTCTTCATATGCACTAGAAAGCGCGTTCGCCAATAAAAGATCTTTACCTGGTTTAAATACTAAGTTTATTTCAAATTTTTGTATTTGTAGCATCATACGCTGAAGGCGGGCTGGGCATTTGTTTAAAGGCTTCTTAAAAATTGAAATTAGGGGCTGGTGGTCAGTTTCTACTGTTACTCTTCTGCCAAAAATAAATTGATAGAGTGTTTTCAACCCAAAACAAATAGCCAAAAGCTCTTTCTCAATTTGCGCATAGCGCATAGCGCATCTGGATTTCTGTCATTGCTTTTGATGCATAGGCACCAGGTAGACGGTTTTGCAGTAAGACTGCCCATAGCCCTGATTTTGATGCGTCCACCGAAATTACAATGTCTTTTGACACATCGAAAAACTGCAAAACTGGTTCTGACATTAATTTGTTTTTCAAATGTTAAAAACTCTTTTCTTGTTGTGTTTGCCAAACGAACTCACTATCTTTCTTCAACAAATCTCTTAGAGGTTGAGTTTCTGTTGAAAAGTTTGGGATGAAATTACTTTCGTAGGTTAGCATTCCAAGGAGTCTCTGGACATCAGCTTTATTTTTTGGTTCTGGGACATCTGTAATTGCTTGTATTTTAGAATGACTGGGAGACACTCCCTCTTTTGAAATTATATGCTACATGTATTCTATTTTATCTAACCCAAATTTGCATTTTGCTAAATTGAATCTAACTCCTTTTTCTGCTGCAATTTTAAGCACTCTTTCTAGGTGACAATCATGTTCGGCTCTTGTTTTTCCCCAAATAAGGACATCATCTACATAAACATCAGTGCCTGTACCTGCAAATAAACTTTTAAATCTCTCTTGGAACACTTCTGGTGCTGATTTAATGCCGTACGGCATTCGTAAGAATTTATAACGGCCAAAAGGTGTTCCAAAGGTACACAGGTTTGCGCTCTTCTTGTCAAGCATTATTTGGTAAAAACCGTTATTGGCATCAAGGGTACTGAATATGGTTGCCCCTGCTAAATTACTATGACAGTATTCTCTTTTCATTGATTTATTCAAATCTTTAGGATCCAAACAAATGCGTAGTTTGCCATTAGGTTTACGGACTATCACCATAGCGTTGACCCAATTGACCTTTTCAATTATATTTATTTTAGTTCGTTTAAATTTTATTTTAAAGACTCTTGAAGTGGTAGTGCTACTTTACGAGAAGTTGTACCACCGGCTGTGCATTTGGTACTAAGATAATGTGATAAGGTTGATTTATACACCCTTTACCTGAGAACACTTCCCTGTATTTATTTTTTAAGTTATCATAAGTACTTTTTAAATTATCATATGTACTACCTTCATTATTTATGGAGTCAATTTTCTTAATTAAATTTAATTTACATGAACTGCCTAGACCTAAGATGCATGCTGTATCTGGATTAACTACAAAAAAATTTAAAACATGTGATTCACCTCTCCAGTTGATTTTCAAATTACAGCTACCTATTACTTCATCTAGAGCCTGACCTGTATACGATTGTAATTTAATTTCACTTGGCCCTAAGTTAGGGTTATTTATGAGTTGGTTAAAACTTTTAAAAGGGAATATATTTACCATAGACCCCGTATCAATTTTAAATTGAATATTTAAATTATTAATTACTACAGACGTGACCCACTATTCATGTTCATTGGAAATAACATCTATTTCAATACTGCCTACAAATAAGTATTCATTATTTACATTATGAACTTCATCATTATTTATAACATTAATTTCATTTACCTTTTTATTTTTCTTCCTACAAACCTTAGCAAAATGGTTTTCTAAATTGCAATATGAACACTTTTGTCCGAATGCAGGGCATTTGTTGAATCCATGGTTTCCGCCACTCTTCTTGCAGTCTTTTATCATTCTAATTTGAATTTGGCTTCGGTTTCTTGAGTATTTATTTACTACGTCTACTGGTACACTTACTGAATTTAAGCTTTCCATTGCATGGCATTCTTTATTTGATTTATCCATAAAGTAGCAAATTTCAATCGTCCTCTCCAAGGTATCTGGATTATCTTTGTTTTTATCGGCCTCTGAGATTGTAAACGTTCTGAAAACTCTGAACCCTTTCTCCCAATTTAGTGAAGAAGTTGGGCACTTTTTTTATCACTTCAGAAGCATTTAGGTAGTTTTAGAATCTGGCTCTCCATGTACGCCAGTTTTCAGCAACGTTTCCGTTTGTATTTAAAGGAACGATTCCTCGGTGATTTGACATTTTTCTTTGCACGATCACTGAATTTATGCCCTGGTTCGATTGTACATTAATTTTTACTTACCCAGCGCCACGTAACATGTCGGATGACTGTAATTATTTGTAATTAAAATAAAACATTCAGTTTAAACTCAAGTTTATTAATCTGTCTATCAATACTGTTTCTTTTACCATTGGATGACAACCATGACATGACATTGACATTACCTTGTTACCAACTATAATCATGATTACCAACCTTACATCCTTACAAGGTTTGTTAGTAGAACAGTCAGAAACGGTCAGAGGCATGTTCGAAGAAAAAAATTTTCAGTTGCCAATTAATAATAAATTCTATGGCAGAAGACAATTTTTAGTCAGTAGCATGCGCATTGTGATGTTGTTGAGAGTAAAAGATTTTGGGATAGGTATTTGGATTTGAATACTTCTCTTTCATGAAATTATTGTACCAAAAAACCGCCCTATGCAAAATTTCAACAAAATCGGACCAACCGTTTGCAGCCTCAGCTACCAGGCTAATCGTGAAAAACCATCCACATCTTACTCAAACACACACACAAAATTTCATTGAAATTGGCCCAGCCGTTTAGGTTATGTTAGGAGTTATGCAGTGTAAACTCGATTGTAACGCCACCTATCGGAACACACACACACACACGCACACACACACACACACGCACACACACACGCACACACACACACACACACACTCACATACAACATTTCATCAAAATCGGTCCAGCCGTTTAGGAGGAGTTCAGTCACATACACACGCACGGAAGAACTATACAGGGTGATTCATTAGTGCGATAAAGTCCAATATCTTGTAAATCCTCAGTGATATTCAAATAAAATTTTGACCGATTCTAGCCAGACAAAAGGCACATATTTTAAAATTAGTCGCAATTGTGCAGCGTGTTCCAGAACGCCGTGCCAGATCGAAGGTAGTATTTCAAATTTGAATTGCTTGACTTCACTATTGCAATAATATATGTTTTGTAGTAGGTTATACAGTGTTTTTAAAAAGTTCTGACCACTTGATCCTGAAAATCGTAATGAGTTCAACGTCCCGTATACTTTAAGCTGCGCAATTTAATATTAATAATTCACATAAGTCTGTGATGGTCGTCCAGTATTATAATTTACTAGACCTGCCTCGATATCTACGAAACCGTATACAGGGCGAGGCCAAACTCGAATACATCGGTTTCACAATTTTTTTAAATGGATTACCCTGTATTTTGAATCAAGTATTCCCTATACCCAAACTGAATGGTTTTTGTGATATTTCAATTTTATGATTCGTCAAAGAATAAAACCCTCGAGATAAAGCTCTCGGGTTTTATTTATAACATCAATCTCCGATTTTAACTCGTTAAGTTTTCAGACAAAACTATTTGCGGGAAAATCGAAAAATTTATTCGCTCATAAATGAGGTCTTGTTATATTACCCCCGAAAAAACTTTGGACCCGTCGATTAGTATTTCCAATTGCGACCTCTTACATGTCATTTTGATGGCTATTTTTATAGGGTGTGTAAAGTTGTAGATAAATGCCAAATATCAAACTTTTATTCCTTACCAATTACCAGATAACAAAAAGTAACAAAGTTATGAAAAACAAGTAATCAATATCTACATGAACTTAATTATTTCAATTTAGCAAATGCTCATAAAGTTTGACAATATCTTAAACGCGATCAAAATTCGTTTTGAACATTTCTAATGACTTGGTGCACAATTAATCTACACTCATATCTTATGCGTGCTTTCAGCTCCTCAACATTTGCCGGTTTGATCTTAAGAACTTAGCTTTTCAAGTACCTCTATAAAAAGAAGTCCAAAGGATTGGGATCTGGGGATATCGGTGGCCATTCAATAGGTCCCCTTCTACCTTTCCATATGCCTGGAAATACAGCATCACGAACAGGTCTTGCGAAATGGGGAGGCGCACCACCTTGTTGAAACTAGATGATTCTATTCCTGACATCAGCATGTAAAGGGGTAAGAAACAAATTAGCTAATTGCGCTAATATTTCTTCTTGCAAGAACTCCAAATATTACTCCGTTGAGAGTTTCGACAAAGAATAACTTCATTTCCTACAATCCCTGCACAAACATTCACTCTTTCTGGGCGTTGAGTATGCACATTTATATTCACTGCAAATGACGAAAATATGCACAGTTTTAAATGAAATATGCAGTATTATATGCAAAAACATCTCAAAAAAGTAATGATTTAATTAATACAGATATGAGAAAAAATTAAATCACTAACATATGGTAAGAATTTTGACTCACGATATAGAATGAGAACCTTCTGATAAATTTTTAAAACAGGTAGTAAATTGTTAATTAGGTACCTACAGGATATTATGTTAATTTTGGAACTATTAGAATGGTAATGGATGGATTAGGGATTTCCACAGGTAAAGACATCACCCCAATAGCATTACTTCAAATCCTTATTGTACAGGGGTAGTGTTTAAGTGATTTATTATTATTATTAATTTTTAAATATCAAAATATGACAAAACATTCAGAATATATGCACAAAATAGGTAAAATATTCAAAAATTGCTAAAATATCCAAAAAGTGCATATAATATGTTTTTGCATAAAATATACATTTGCATAAAAATCCGTGCTTTAGTCATAAAGTATAGGAGGTACAACTTGTGTGCGACTATTCTAGTTCAGAGTGTATTATTCATTGAACGTAACGTTGTACATTTTGTTTACAGAAATCTCAGAAATAAAGAAAATCGCACGGTTGAAACATGCATTCCTATTAATGAAAACTCTGTGTCAAACAGTAATGATGATCTAGCACCATCTACTTCTGGAATTCTTGACAGTGAAGGAATCCAAGTAAACAGAGCTCCAATTTTAGCTAACTCTTCTGGAGATATTCAACTTGAAGATGATAGCACTTATGAATACTTAGAGCCAATGGAAATAGAAGTTAATGATGACAATAAGGGGGAGTTAAATATTCTTGAGGGTAGAAGAATTATCGATATCATGAGTATATTTAAACAAATTCAAAATGCCAACAACCACCAACCATTTGATTGTAATTGTTCATATATGACATTCGTTAAAGAAAAACAAAGAGGGCTTTCAAGCTGCTTTGTTTTTAAATGTAGAATGTGCAATATTGAAAAAGAAATTTTTTCTGAAGATCCACAAAAGCAGTCAAACTTAAATGTAAATTCTGCTGCCGTCCTTGCTGCAATGAGTACTGGTGGTGGACTTTCAGAGTTAACGGAACAATACTCAATTTTAAATATTCCGTCAATAATATTTTATCAGTGTGCCAAACACCATGATATTGTATCTGAAACCATATTTCAAACCGCAAAGACTGCTATGGAAGAAGCCGGTCAAGAAGAACTTCGTTTAGCCAAAGAATTAGGATGTGTTGATAAAGAAGGAAACGGTCTTATTGCGGTAATAACTGATGGTGCTTGGTCGAAACGGTCATACAAAGTGAACTACAATGCTCTATCAGGAGTGGCTTGTATTGTTGGAGCTAAAACCGGAAAACTTCTCTATTTGGGTTCACGAAATAAGTACTGTCCAACGTGTACTTCAAAAAAAGTGGATATTCCCCAACACAAATGCTTGAAAAATTGGAATGCATCTTCTATTTCCATGGAAACTAGCATTATCCTTAAATGATTCCGACGGAGTGTTGAGATGCATAAACTCAAATATGTGAAGTTAATAGGCGACGGAGATAGCAGTGTATATGAAAAATTATGCGTAGAAAGGCCGTATGGATATCAGTTTCCTATTAGTAAAATTGAATGTACAAACCATTTGTTGCGGAACTACTGCACTCGGTTGAGGAGGGTTGCAAAAAAAAGAATAATTCCCAAGAAATTGATAGAAAACGCCTAGAATCGAATATAATGAAACTGCGAGTTGGAATAAAAACTGCCGTAAACCATCATCGAAAAGAAAACAAATCCTTGGATGAGCAAATAAAATTATTGAAAGCAGACATGAGCAACTGTCCAAAGACGTGATGATCATACCAAATACAGTGCTCATTTTTGCAAAGGGCCCAAAGAAGGCGAACATAATTTAATTCCTGAAATGGTAAAATGTGGTCTTTTAGATGATATTTTGGTTTGTGGAAATCGGTTGCAGCAACATGTTCATAGTTTATTGTTGAATATGAATAATAATGCCAAAGTTTCTAACAAATTATATGTCAAAATCATTTTCTTAGGTTATAATCCAACCTAAAATTTTCTTAAAACTTCAATCAAAAAACAAAATCTTAGAGTTATGAATAATTGCAAAATTAAACAAGATTGTTTATTGATTTGTCTATGTGAAGTATGTCACCATATACCTATTATGTTAAAATCATAATTCCATATTTTATATAATTTTTTTCAACATTTACAAGATTTTAAACATTTTATGTATCACTTTTAATTAATTTTTACATGTAAGTAGTTCTATTTATTTTCAATATTGTATATTTTACGATCATTTAGATCATTTAGACAGTATCCTTATTATATTCTGTATGTTCATTGTGGTGTATTCATTATTCTTTCTGTTAATTATTTTGGGAAATTAAATCACAATCTTTTTTATATTTTTTAATGCAACGTTTCGGCGGCGTTCCAGCTACCGTTATCAGGAAAAATTCAGTTCTTAAAATTCTGGTCCCTATCTGACACTAACGAAACGTTGAATTAAAAAAGATTGTGGTTTAATTTCCCAAAATAATTAACAAAAAGAGTATCCCTATTAGTTACCCTATTTACGCTTATTGATACTATCAACATTTTTTTATATTTCCTTTCACATTATATGAGGGTAGTCCTTTAAATTTTGTATGTAGAGCTATAAAAGACAGTAGATAACTTTTAAACACTATTGTTTTTCAAAGTATTCTTCACGAAGAGAAATGCATTTTTGCATATTTTGGAACCAATTCAGGAAGCAGCTATTCCAGTTGATTGCATTTTCTGGGAACTGGAGCCTTTCACCACGTAGTTCATACTTAATTTTTGGAAAAGCGAAAAAGTCGTTAGGACTTAGGTCGGTACTGGAAGATGGTCCAGTCATTCGATGTTTTCTTGCTTTAAAAACTGAATTGTTTTTCGAGCTGTATGGAAACTTGCATTGTCTAGGTGGAGGATCATTCGTCGGTGGGGGTTAGTTTTTCGAAACTCAGCAATTACTTCTACAAATCGATATGTACCAATCAGCAGTAACAGTTCTTTGATATTGAAGAGGAATTGTTGCTTTTAAGACATCTTTTTGGAAACACTTCGAGAACAGATAAATTTCGTCGGTTTTGGTTTATCTTGGAACAGCCAAACAGCCGACTGACGTTTATTTTCGGGTTCATAAGACTAAATCCAGGATTCATCACTACTGACAATACTGTGTATATTTTTTGAGTTTCCCGCGTTAAGCCGGTTTAGAGTTTTTAGACATCAATAGACTCTAGTTGCTTTCTGTTCTTCCGTCAACAGATGCGGTATCCAACGAGAAACTATTTTTTTACAGATAATTGTTCATGCAAAATTTTTTGAATTGTGGTCTTTGAAATGCTCAAATTTCACGATATGTGACATGTCGATCTTTTTGGATCAGCTTACGTACAACATCGACTTTTTCCTGGGTGACTGCCGTTGTTGGTGAACCTGTTCTAGGATCGTCTTTAAGATTAATCCGTCCACGTTTAAATTCTCCATACCAACGAGCAATTGTCGCCTGATGTGGTGCTTCGAACAGAAACACCAACAGCTTTAACAGGTATTCTAAAAAAACCTGCCGCCTGAAGCATAATACCTGGGAAACTACTGGATAGACTTGCTTATACTGGAACCTACTTTAAAATAAGGTTGGTTTGAAGTGGTCTTTCTACACTGCGCCTTAGCCTGGGTACGCTGCCACTCAGATCACAAGAACAATGAAGAGGAACTAGCCCGAGAAGAGGCACGATGTGCTCCGATTGGCCCAGAACCTTTCTGTGGTATAGCGAAAACGCTGCAAAAAACAAATAGCAGTACTTGGATAAAAAAGCAGACGTGAGAATGGTGGAACAAGACGCCAAGAATGAGGCAGGCCAGAGAGTTCATCAAAGAACCCTCTCCAAAACTCACGGAGTACCTACTGAGACAGAATAGGAGAACAATCAGGATCCTGGTTGGGTAATTGGCAGAGCATTGTAGACTCAACACCACATGAATAACATCGGATTGGCAGACACAACCATATGCAGGTTTTGCCAAGAAGATGAGGAAACCTCTGCACACATACTGTGTTACTGCCACGGCCTGACTAGATTAGACAAGGGACTCTAGAGTAACAGGAGGGCATAAACAATAGATCTGTCAAGGTCGTAATGGAGGGGCTCTTAGAAGCTCTTAGAAGTGGCGCTTCAAACAGAAACCAATTCGGCAAGGAATTCTTGTTGAAGCAACTGTCTTCTAAAAAAAGTATAAAAATATTGCGCGAAAATTTTCTTGACTTAATTCCATTTTTCGACTGACTTTTAAAATTCAGTTTAGGTACAGCTTTAAACAAAGCGATCTGGAACTTTGGCGTTAAGTTATCTAAACATGACAGTTAATTTTGATATTTGTTATTTGTTAACAGGTGCCAACTATGTTGTTATATGCGACACATAAAAGACGACCTGTAAGTGACTTCTAACATAATATATTTAACACTCAGTATAATAGTTCCAAGGCTTAATTATTAATTGATTAGTAAACATCACCTTGACTTATTACAACAAACTAAGTAGACGTGCCGAGAGAGACTATAAAGGCCGAAACTCACTTAACAGCACAGCACCTGACAAGCATCGTCACAGCACCGTCGAGTGGTCAACTTGACGGTTGTGTATGGGTTCACTTAACGCATCGACACGGGATCAGCACCACCGCGATACCCGACTATAGGATTCACTTTATATTGTCATAGATATTGTATTGTACTCTACTAACCGAAATGTGCTGATAACTGAGTGTACGACGTCGGCAAAGGATCAGCACACCACAAACATGCCGTCCGCAAAATATTGTCTCTGAGAAATGAGTGGTGGTTGAGGCGTTGACGTGCCTTGTCGGTGCTGTGCTGATGTTGTTAGGTAGGCGCGCTTACATTTAAATACACATAAGAAATAAAATCTGCTGGTGATGATCAGTCAGTCACTGTTCCTATGAGGTGATGATAAGTGAGTTTCGACCTTAAAGAGATATTTGTTAGAATTCACGAGGTTTCTTTTTAAACATAAACTTTTTTTTTGGATACTACTAAAATTATATGTATGTAGATAATGCCCGGAAAACAATAATAGCTATTTGTGTATCAAGAGCAGAAAGTAGTACTTTGGCAGTCGAGCGGCAATCTGTCGAGACTACCAAAGGACTTTCTGCTCGAAATACACACAAGATTTTTTCTACGATCACACTAAAATAAAATTATTTTTTTATTAAAAACGTGTTACTTTCATTACAATATTGGAAGTTTATTTGACATATCAAGCCTACTATTTGAAGACAAAAGATTAATTGTGTAAGTTGTGTTGCCTACTTATGACAATAGACTTTATGATTGAAAGATTTATGATCTTATGGTTGTATGAATATTATAGTTCATTAAATAAATTACGGTGTATTTGAAAAATCAGTATCACTTGTATCCATTTTTCTTTTTTTTAAGTACTTAGTGACTTATAGTAAAATATTAATACAATTACACAGCACAGAACTATCTCAAAAAATATTTCAGTGACAATGCACTAGGTTCTTTCTTTGACACAGACATACTTGATTCTTATAATCCGTAAGTTATTTGCAAGTATGTTGTATTGCCTACCTATTGCCATTGTTTGTACTTAGCAGTTTCCAGATTGCAGTTTCGTGTACCTATGTACGTAGGCAACACTTATTACATTAATGTCAAATATTTTTTAGATTTCCCTATTTCTCATTAAATTATTACGGAAAATACTGTTGGATGCTTTAACATACTAGAAAATCAACTAAAATATTTATTTATTCTACAGTTTATATTAAAATAACTACTAGCTCTCTTTTATCTATAAATAAAATTAGGCGTGCGCCAAAGTTACTTTCTGCTTAAGAGCGCCAATAATGTCAAATTATGACAGCTCGCGGAAAACATCAACTTTGCGCTTAGATTTGAGTGTGCAAAGGCCTACTTTGGGTAGTGATCGTAGGAAAAGTTATTTATATTATAATGGTTTTATATTGGAAGCAGCTTATCCTATAACCAGAACTTATCTTGTATCAATTTCTACTTTTTATTTCTTGCTTTTTACATATAAAATTCAACCAAAAACCCTTCATTTTTATCTCTCCAAATACAATAGAAATTACCAATAATTTTTAATTACTAGTTAAAGGAAGCTACCTTGCCTATTGCATTATTTGGGTCAGTAATTACGCACTAACCTAGAAACTCGACACGTTGTCGACGTGTTAACAATACATCGAAAATCTTAGCGGAAATTGACGAATGGTAACCTGCTAACTGGGGCTGGTAAAAAATCTGGATTGTGCATTATTGATTTTCATGCATTCGCAATTCGCATTTCTATTTTAGGAGCTGAAGGAGATACGAATACGCGTGTGACGGTGATGCCCTTTCGGTTTACCTGTGAAATATATTGAACAAATTCACCCCGGATATAAATCGCGGTTATATTAAATACAGGGTCGATCAAA
Source organism: Lochmaea crataegi (assembly GCA_947563755.1). Lineage (NCBI taxonomy): Eukaryota > Metazoa > Arthropoda > Insecta > Coleoptera > Chrysomelidae > Lochmaea > Lochmaea crataegi. Next base: position 21,397,057 of record OX387435.1, read on the forward strand.
AATAATGCAAAGTAAAAAAAGTAAAACTATAAATATAATTCAAACGATTAGTTTCAATATAAACTTACAGGGTGACACGAATTTTGGCGAAATAATAGGCCAAAATTATTTAAGAAAATATTTTTCCGAGACGTATAAGAATTTATTTATTTGGTAACGTCCTACAGTGTGTTCATAAAGTAACGCATACATTCTTTATCAACTAAATAAACAGTAATTGGAAAAATCCCGAAACAGGTAGATTTTTTATTGTAATTTACTACCAATTTCAAGAAATAATGTGCATACCTCTTGTTGAGTCCGCATCCTATCGCCAACACCAATCAACACAAAAATTTAATCGCTCACGTTGTTCACTGCATTTTAACGAAACAGTTTGTAAAATACCATTAGAAATTAGATTAACAATACGGAATTGTACTTTCATGACATTTTGACGATTATCTCACATATTATAAAGGTTTTAATGACCCCAGTTTTGAATTTTTCAAATCAATAATGACTAAATTGAATGGTTTGCGCTTAGAATTGCTTTCTCATCCACCGTAGTTTCCAGAACTGGAGCCCAGCATAGCTACTGGCTTTTTGCAGACATCAAAAAAATGCACAAGGGAATGAAATCTGTCTCGAGTGGAGAAGATTTTGCCATAGTAGAGGCCTATTTTGAGGGAAAAGACATTTATTTCAACAAAAAGGCATCTAAAAGATAGAGGAGCGTTGGAATTGATGTATCTCTCTTGAATGAAGGTATGTTGATGAATAGACTTAAATTTCCAAAAAAAATCGTAGCCCAATAAAATATTTTTGTTGCTTCGACACATCAGAACAGCCTTAGGACCGAAAACCACTGAGAAGCACGCGATGTCATGCCACGCCACTCCACGATATTTTATCCTCCACGGATGAAGCTCGGAGCAATATTTCACCTACTAAATAACGGAAAAATGACCGTCAAGAAGAGATGGTATTGACAAATGACTACAAGAATAAAAATTTATTTTGACCACAACATGCTCAAAGTCCAATTCATGTGTCTTGTTGAGCAACATAAAAAAATATTGTTGCGAAATCACCAACTCAAAGCCGGCCCTGTCAATCGACTAAAAATTTTGGCGAAGTCGCTTTCTAGAATATTCTAGGACGATTGTTTTGTTTACGCATATGACAAGCGTCGAAAATTCAAGAATCTTCGAGAATTGATAAAGACTATATATATACGCGAGTTTTTGAGTGAGTTGAAAGTTATCAAAAACACAGTTAGTAAAAAGTTATAACAGAATTAGTTCACAGACAGTGAATGAAAGAGTGAAAATAAATAGTGTAAGATTCAAGTGGTAGAAATAAATTAGAACTATTATACCGTGTAAATAAATTGATGTGAGAAATTGAAATGGCCTAACAGCAAAATAAAACAATACTTAGCCTCCCATTATTGTGAACTGAATCCAATTGAGTTCATCTGGGCCTATGTTAAACTTCGTAGCCGATACGTACTCAACATTTAAATTTGGAGATATGAAAATTATTTTTGAGGAAGCAATAGCAGTAATTTTTCCAGAAAAATGGGAAAAGTGTGTCGAAAATGTATGCCAAAAATTTGAATTGAAAATGTGGAAGCAGGATAACACAGAGACTCGAACTGGACCGGTTGTGATTAGGAATAATGAAGCTCGTTCTTCTAGCCTATATCATTTATCAAAGTTGAAGTTCGGCTACTAACATCACACACGTAATAACACGTGTCGAAAGCATCTGAAATATTAGAGTCACCACACATCGGATAGCGTAGTATCGCGTGGGTCAAGTGTGTACGCAGCACAGCTAATTAAATGAAAAAATATACGTACTCATTTTCGTCACATGGTGTGTGGTGGCGTGGCATAGCATTGCGTGTTGCTGGTGGGTTTCGGCCTTTAGCTCATTTTTATTTCATTACCAGCTACAGAGATACGTGTTTTAATATTTCTCGCCCAACATTTCTGATAAATGTTTCCATTTGTATAGCCGTCTGTATCATAAATTTTATATCAAGAAAAATACAGAAAGCCAAATAAAATATACATTTTCTACGGTTCTAACGAATTGTACAAGTATGGAATTTGTCTGGCAATCTGGCATACTAAATTCATCAAAAATTTAATACTGAGAAGATGTTCATATACCTGAGAAACATTATACTGAGTGATTTATCAAATGTTGTTACTCTTAAATTTTGGACTAAGAAAGGCATTTTTGGAAGGAAACAAATAGGCATTTTACAAATAAACCAACATTTTATCATATGCCTACGATGGAAGGAAATTTTTACAAATAAATCATCCTCTTATAGAAATTAGATCGTTACTGATCTCTGCCAACACGCACATGATACAGTCGAGGCGCAGCACGTCACATTAGCGTAACGGTGACGCAGTGACAGATCTCAGAAATTTTGCCCCTACCAAAAATCACTCAACGTGGCTAAAGAAGTTTTCACTTCAATAAGGAAGAGTTAGAAATGTGGTGCAATGTTAAATATACAATGGATAAATAAGTTGAGGAGATAAACGTTGCGACGAATTGGAAAAGAAAATAAGGTTAGATCAGCTTAAAAGTGAACGTAAAGCACTCCAGCTACTTGGTAATGCTTGATGTGGTTAATGATCTTTCAGTTCCGAGGTCGAGAGTGAAACAATAGTAAAAATTGAAATCCTAAATCAGGTCGTAGCTGGACAAGAACAAAGTTTCATCACCTTGCAGACAGAAACGACTCTTCAGATATCTGAAATTAAACTTCTGAATATGGCCCAGAACCCTTCTGTGGTATATCGAAAGCGCTGCAAAAAACAAATAGCAACAAATTGAGAATAAATAAAAAGCTGATATTTTTATACTATCCGTGCCCCAAGTTATCGTTTACAGGCAATATCTCGCTAAATTTAAAAAATAATCAAATACTGTGAACACTGTTGTGAATGGCATCAAAATTCCTTCCCAATGACGTATTAGAAACTTTATTTCACTTAACAGTACTTTGGCAGCCACCCCTTACTTTCTATTCTCCGATGAAGTAGATTAATCTTTTGTTTAAAAAAAATGATGCTTTTTATGTCAAAAAATTAATGACAGTTGATAATAATAAGTGTAGAACACAATGCCATTTACATTCAGTCCTATTCAGTGCTATTGGTTTATGAGGAATAATGCTCGTTTATACCAAGAACGTTTTCCTCAACGTTCTCAGGTATCACACATGGTGTTCTGTCTTAAAGAAAACCTAGCACATATCCAGAGAAAAGGGAGGGCTAAACACCATCTCGATCTGGAAAATGAGCTTGAGGACCTGAACAAGGCAATAATCGATGCATTTGAATCGAGCTGCCCTCTTCAAGAACAACGAAGCAGCAGAGATGCACCCTGGTGGATAAACATCTGTCAGAATTAAGATCTCAAACCCGGGACCTTTTTAATAGAGCAAAACTCACCGGAGACTGGCAGAGATACACCGAGGTGAGAAACACCTACTTTAAGGAAATTAGAAAAGCTAAAAGAAATAGCTTCAGAAAATTCTGTGAAAATAGAAACACAAAACTTGCTGCGGCAAGACTCTACAAAGTCATGGCAAAAAGTGGGGTCAACACAGATATGGCTTTGAGGAAGCCAGACGGTAAATAAACCGAAAATCGGGAGGAAAGAGTGAGACTATTACTAGAAATTCATTTTCCTGGGAGGGGGATAATCCTCTCGAAGGTCATAAGAAACCTTCGAGAAAAAGTACTACAATGGCTAACCATGTTTGTAGTAACGGAAGGTTAAAATGGGCTATGAACACCTTTTCACCTTTCAAGGCACCGGGAGCCGATGGAATTTTCTCAGCACTGCTCCAGTAAGGACAAGACGAAATTCTTCCACATTTGGTTAGGATCAGTCGAAACAGCTTAGAACTGGGTTATATACCAGAAGCCTGGAGAAGGGCAATAGTACCTTCACTCCAAAAGCTGGAAAAAGGGACACAACAAACCCCAAATCCTTCAGACCAATTAGCCTAACATCGTTTGTGCTCAAAACGATGGGAAAAGCTATTGACAATTATATTAGATCGGAAATCCTAGCGAGACTAACTCTACACCCGCATCAGCATGCTTACCGAGCAGGCAGATCTACGGAGACTGTACTGGTACAACTGACGGAGGATATCCGAGGTGCTCTAGACAACCAAGAAGCCATAGTATGCGCCTTTTTGGATATAGAAGGAGCTTTTGACAATACTCCTTATGAAGCTGTCAAAAGAGCATTAAATAGAAGAGGTGTAGACAGCACAACATACAAATGGATGACGTAACTGCTCACCACTAGAGTAGCAGAAACGAGGACGAGCAAAGACATTGTCTCCATCTGTACAACCAGAGGATATCCACAGGGAGGAGTAGCATCCCCATTAATGTGGAGCCTGAAGGTTGACGAACTCCTGTGTGGTTTGACTGACCTCGGAATATCCTGCCAAGGATATGCCGATGATATTGTCATAACAGCCATGGGAAAATTCGAAAATACCCTTTGTGACATCGTACAAAAGGGTCTGAACTATACAAATAGCTGGTGTAGGCAAGTAGGACTTAACATCAAACCCACCAAAACCATCTTAATAGCCTTTACTAAGAAAAGAAAGCTCAACCTCAAAACCATTAAACTTGATGGGAGCGGGGTTGAATGGAGACAAGAAATCAAGTATCTAGGTTTGACTCTAGACAGTAAACTCCTGTGGAACAAACACGAAAAGGAGATTATATACAAGGCAAAAATGGCTCTAATGGTGTGCAGGATTTTGGCAGGGAGAAATTGGGGTTGTAACCCAAAAATCCTGAGCTGGATGTATACTGCCATAGTGAGACCAATTATCACTTATGAAGCTAGAACTAGTCTATTGACAACGAGAGAAAACCTCTCCAAAATTCAAAGACTAGCCTGTATGTGCATTATAGGAGCGATGAGAACATTCTCAACCTCACACCACTACATATGGTGGTGGAAAGTGTTGCAGAAAGAACAAGATACAGACTAAGTAGAGAGGGAATCATTAAAAAAACCACCTCCTTATTTCTTGGAAATCAGAAAACCTGGGACATGCCATAAGATGGTATGATGAAAAAGTCTCGGAATTAAGCAACAAGAAGGAATGGGATCCAAATACCATTACCAGACTTGGAAAGAATGCCATTCAATGGTACATAGACGTCCCAAGAGCAATAAAAGGAACTGGGATAGGAGTGTACGGTGTGATGCCTTTTGGCCCAATATAATAATAAATATTTGAAATAAGAATTAAATTCCCTTGATCTTATTTCAACAAAACGTTCGAACATTTCATTATCATATTAATAAATTAAGAAGGTTATTGTCAAGTTCAAGCGTGAAGCAACACTAAACAATTATATGTTTATTTGGTTTACTCGAACTTGACTGGATTATATAAATATACATTTAGTATTTATCATAGGAGAAGTCGATGTAGAATACTGGAAAAAAGACTATTCTATATATCCATCGACGACACATATATTACAACGGGCCAGAAACCAAACACTCTGAAAGCTTGGGAAATACGCCGAGTATGTTTCAAGCGGAAATTCACGCCATAAGAAAGTGTGCCCAGTTCAATATTGACAAAGGATATAGAAGGCAAAGGATTATCATAATGTCGGATAGTCAAGCAGCCATTAGAGCACTGAGCTCCTGTGTTATCAGTTCCAATATGATGTGGGAATGCCTAGGCAAACTAAATGAACTAGGCGAAAACAATATAGTCACCTTACTGTGGATTCCAGGACACACTGGGATAGAAGGAAATGAAATAACAGATGAACTAGCAAAGAGGGGGACTGGAACACCCTTTTGGGGGCCGGAACCCTTTTGCGGTATCAGCTCCAATGTAATATTGGAAGAAATAGGCAAAGCCGAAAAAAAAGAGAAGATCTACTAGGACTTAGACAATCATAGATTCTTCTGAGTGACTACAACCTGTTGAGATCAAATGAATGCATAAGTCAAAGTAAAACTGCACTAAGAGTTTTAACAGGGATCCTTACGGGACATTGTCGCCTGAATGGGCAAATGGACAAACCTCCATCCACATACTTGCGAATTGCACAGCAATTCAGAATCCTAGGTCACAACACGTTGGAGATTACTGGATAGAAGAGGGACATTTACCTAAGTTAAAGCCTGCAGATATCCTAAAATTCCTCCGGGAAATAGGACTAAAGGAGCTACTAGTCTCTGAAACTTTCCTCAGAAACTAAGTAGAAGTAAGGAGGCACAATAGATATTTTAGGTCTCAGTGAATGTCACCCCATTTTACATACATACAATATATTGTATAGCCGTACTTCTTGTGAAAAGATGTAATTCTTATACACAATAAATATATCCATCTATCTATTCCAGCAAGTAATTCATACTCCATGTAGGTTATCTATGATTTCCACCTTATATAGACCACTCTAGCTCCAACTAAAATAACGCGCCAAACGGGCAACACCAGCTTACAAATCTCCACGATAGAGCCGATATTGTGCGATATAGTGACGATTAGTGAGAAATGCAAAATAGTCATTACAATTGATTAAACCGTTTAATTGTAGTTAACACACTTAGCTAGTGTCAGGTAATTGTTATACTTATCATAATTAAAATAATTTAAGAAACAAATTTTAATTTAATTAAACTGCTAGCTTACGAAATGTAAATTTGAGAGAAGAGTCTTCAGAAAACAAATCTTAGGACAATTCTACAAGTTTGATTATGGTGAGCGAGAATTTCTATATTAAACCAGTTTACTTGGCCTGTTTTTCTCGGTTCTTCGTGGCCCGGAATCCATACTAGGACAATTGATTGCATGCGTTAGGTTTAGGAAGAGTCTAGTCTTTTCATTGAGCTGTTAGAGTAGCCGTTCTCCAGTATCCACCCAACGCCCAGATCAATGGAGAAAACTTTCGCTTGGAAAACCATTTCAATCTCTCCAAGATTAAAAGAGCTACTAGTCTCCAAGATTTTCCTAGGGAACTAAGTAGAAGAGGAGGGCACAATAGAACTTTTAGGTTTCTGGGAATTGACTTTCTTTTTCAATATTTATAATAATTTTGTATAAATATTGAATAAGTAAACTATAGAGATAAATTCAACTGATCCGTCGAAAGTTATATTCCAGACATTCTCTGACGAAGCGTCCTCACTTTAAATCCCGCGGTTTGAACTTGTCTCCTTTTATTCTAGACCGTAAATCTCAAGTAGTGCAATGGTGATGATAACGGAGAGTTTATTGCAAATATATAATTCCCGGTCGGCAACCGTAGCAACAGAGAATCTGCTGTCCGTCGCGTCGGCTAAAAGGTTATTGATCCGGAATACCAGTCCCTTTTCAGATTTAGGCACTCTCCTCCCGTTTGCAACAACATTAATTTGGATTGAATTTCCCAGTAAGGCAAACAACAGATAGATATCTGAAGAGATATTTCAATATTTGCACATCAAGAGTAAGTATTAATTGAAACCCCATATACATATTGCGAAATGGAAAAAAATGGATTCTGGGTTTTCTATTCAGCTTTATTTTCATCGGTACATTGAGAAAAAGTGACGAGAAAATGTATTCAGATGAATAGAATACTATATGCAAAGTGGAAAATCGTTATTGGCATTGGTGGTTTCTTCTTCCTCTATCAAGTAGTACCGCAGGTGTTGCGCTGCGGGATTCTTCTTCCCTTCTACATCTTTTCCTTTTCTCCTTTTCGGCCGTCAGTATCCTGTTAAGACACCTGTCAAAATTCTTCGTGCAATCATCTTATCCTTACTAATGCATGCTTTTGATCTCACTTGGTCATAATTTGCCAGGAGTATTTTTGATTACCTTGGTCCTACTATATATTTGCAATGAACTCCTCGTTTTTCCAGTTTCACCTATTTCCTCCAATCGCTGGTACAGCAGAAGGGTTCCAGCCACTCCTTTTGCTAGTTCATCTGCTGTTTCTTTTCCTTCTACTAATGGAACCCAAAGTATGGTGACGATTTTAGTAGATACTAGAATACCTGACAGACGTTGTCCTGTCCTAACATTGTCTTGTCAATAAGATATTATGCAAGCGGTCGTTTTCTGCCCGTTGAGTGGAGTGTCAGAGTAGCTTTTGTTTATTTCAAACTTCTATAAATTTTAAATTTTAATTCACCGCTATTTTTTGTCCAAAGTAGATTTTTTTTAAATAATATTTTTGCCGTGCAATTTTCCTAGAATAGTATCCTTTATATCTTTATGTCCGTCTTCTGGTTCTAAGATACTGTAACATGTCTATCGACCTGTTTCGATTTTACAGAATAAATCCTTCTAATTAGCGCTCGTCGTCACTAACCACATCCAATTATAGTTCTGTGATCCCAAACTCTTCAACCCTGACCGTTAGACAATTGACGTCTGCCAACGGACGCTTCCATTTTTTGCACAACACCCCTTTCTGCTATCGACCGCCTAAGGGGACAGATCATCTTTCGCTATCTTTCATATCTTAAGTACCTATCTTATGAATTTTGCTGTGGTAAGTTCAAAATCATAATTTATAATTAATAAGCTTCTTCTAAAGTACTGTCTGATATAATTTTCGCATGCATTCTTTATTTTTTTACAGAGATAGACGAAATTAAATTCAACACGTGGTCATAAACTGTTCTTTTATACTAATATGGTAGTTTTAAGCCAAATATTCTTTTATAATTCACTGTTTTACTTTTATACAAACATTTTCAAGCTTTTTCAGTTGCGAAATAACTCTTTTAATTATAAAATAACATTTTTATAAATTACTATTAACCTATAAAATATTCTTTCGTAACGCCAGTGCCGGTTCCATATATTTCCTAAGCACGATATTTTTTCATATAACTAAATAAATAACTTTTTGCTATGATTAGTTTCTTTTGGATCATTAGTATATTTTTTAATTTAGCCGATAATTGCTATTTTTACTGTTTTAACATGGAACATATAATGTTGGAAAGCTTTCAGTAAATTAAATAAATTTTTTGACTTTCAAATAACTGCCTTCCTTTTCTTTAACCTGGAAAGCTGACCAACATAATGTGCCATTACATTCAAGTTCCTACATATCCCTGATCCACCTGTACTTCTAGGTGAGCACAGTCCCTAGGCTAGGATATAACCCAATAATTTAACCCGAGAATATAACCCTAGGCTAGAATATAACGCCGAGGATATAAACCCAAGAATATAACCCTAGGCTAGAATATAACCCCAAGAATATAGCCTAGGATACAACCCAAGGATATAAAGCCAAGGATAGAACCCCAAAATACCGCCCTAGAACAGAACACATCAGTTCAGATCAAGACCTGACTTCTTCTCCAGGAAACCACTTCATCTAAGCTAAGTACCTATAAAAGTACAAATTCCTCTATTAAATTCCGTTGTCCATTTCCTGTGGCAGAATAAATTTTTTTTAACTCGTATCTTTCATTTTTTTAAATCCTCAACTATAAAAGTTGAGGGAGATATCGCCCGGGGTGATTTTTAGTAACTTTTTTATTATTAACTTATTTAAATTTTACAAGGCGTTTCTACCTTTTCCGCCTTAGTTTTTTGTAGTTTTTATCGTTAAAAAGGTAGTGGCGCCCTCAACTTTTACAACCCTTCTGTTATCCTTGCGTGACATAAACTTGGGGTCGAATCACCCTTGAGAGGAGTCTCTAGCCGGAGCCCTTCGAGCTGGTGCCCTGTGGGGTACAGACTTTTACCGTTACAAATTGGCGCCCAACTAAAAGCACACATTTACCGTTACAATACCTCCCCACCAATTTTCAGCCGTTCTTGAGTAATAAATAGTGTAACTAACACGACTTTCTTTCATATATATAGATAATCAGCTACCACGAGCGCAGATGGCGCTGCATGTGTGACATGGAACACTGACAGCTGACAGCTGACACAGAACTTTACAGTGCTTTGGACAATTGATAGCTGACACAGAACTATACAATATTGCTTTTACTTTTGACAGCTGACATTCAGAACTATTTGAATCATAGTAGAACTTTAATTAATTTATTGAAAAAAGCCGGTATGTTTACGTCGTGAACCTTCGGATTCACATGTTGACTATTACTTTATATAGTCCTTAGTGACTTATATATGTTCCTTCTTTTAAGCTTGTTTGTGTTTTTTAGTAGGTATATCTATTTAATTTTCCCCACTCAACAATGTTTACTCAATAATTGTCAGAACCTGTCAAAAATGCTCAAAAATTGTAAAAAACTGTCAAAAATAGTTAAATATTTTAAAAAATGGTCAAAAATTGTTAAATATTTTGAAAAATGTAAAATAAAATTTTTGAAAAATTGTCAATATTTGTCAGAAACTGTCAAAAATGGTCAATAATTGTTAAAATTTTGAAAAATGGTCAAAAATTGTCAAAATTTTGAAAAAATGGTCAATAATTATAAAAAATTGTCAAAAATGATCAATAATTATAAAAAACTGTCAAAATGGTCAATAATTGTTGAAAATTGTTCCTGTATCGCCATGGTTTGCTTTAGTTGTTTGTTTTCTGTTCTCAACATTACCATTTCACTAGTCTTCGAAACGGCTGAATCGATTTGATTAAACTTGGTAGGCACATAGAATAGACTATCAAGAATGACATAGGTTTTTTTCATTAATTTTTTTAAATTATAACAATTGAATTTATTATAAACCATATCTGTGTGTTTTTTAAGCCGTTTTTCGCTAAAACTCATTGCAACAAGATTGTAAGATATTGAGGAGGCACAAGATAAAGCATAGTTTTTCACCATCCTCGACCATCTGACTTTTTGGATGAAAAACTACTTCTTAAGTAATAATACTTTATTGTTTACTTAACAAGTTCATCGTCGTTCACTTACTTTAGAGCATGTACTTAATTTATTAAATATAAATGAGTTTCTTTCATTATTTTTTGTAACCAAAAGGTACAGATCTACAGATAGTATTACTATGAAACGGTTAATCAATTTTAAGTTTGGCAGCATTGAACTATTTTTGTTTGTTTTTTGTAACCTAAAATTAAAATTTTAACCTATTTCTTGATTGTTATTTACGTTTTCAAGCCCTTTACAATATTGAGGAAATGTATAAAGTGTCAAAACTCTTGTAATAAGAAGCCTACAATGTTAAACATCAAAAACCTTGTTTGTATTACAGTCTTATTTTCAGAAAATATTTAGAGAAGATCTAAGAACATTCCAATTCCTATTTGACTCATCTAAAAACAATAAGACAAAGCATAGTCACGGCATGTGAGGGAGCGCGTATGAGCCTAATTTTAATTATCAATTTGCTTTGTCCTTTGCGAAACTAACACAAAGAATTTTCATTCCGTAAATTAGATGTCTTTGATGATGGAGGAAGGTCGTAATTAAATCGGCTATTTTGAAAATGGCACAAGTCGCAAGTCTTGCCGAAAATAAATTATTTGTGAAGATATATTAAAATATTTATGAAACAGTTATTTAAAAAAGAGAACAAAAAGCCAATTGTTATGTTTTTGATGGGATTCTATTTTTTCTTTCCATTTTAATTTGGCATCCAGAGTCGCGCCAAGATATTTCACAATCATTTGTGGATGTTCCTCGATCATGTCCTGTTACAGGAATTGCTTCGTAATCTGCAAAGGTTGTCAGGTCTACCTGTTCTAGTTCTGGTATGCCATATCTATATAAAAGGTGAAGTACTAGTCCAAGAACGCTTTATTGAGGTTATTTGATTGATTTGTATAGTACCACTAGTCAGAGGCTTCATGCCAACGGCACCTCAGCCTTCAGGCTTTTTATACTCTTTGTTGGTTGTATCGTTTGTATGAAGGCTAAAGTTCGTTTCAAAGGAGTTGATAGCACAGAGCGCCTATAATAAACGGAAAACGGAGGTCGGGTGTCTCAAAAAATTGTATCTCTTATTTATGTTTTACAATGTATCTAGACTAAGAAGAAAGAAATTGTGACCAGGCCACCCGGTAATCGGTCAAATAACAATAGGTAACAAAATGCAAATGAAGCATACGCAGTGAACCAAATGGTCCATAGTCGTAGAACAGGGTTAGGGTTTATTTATGATTTTTGCTTAACGTTTATTATAATTAATATTATTATGAAAATACAAAGTAATGGTGCACTAAGATTTATATATATTGATATGAATTTTTTAATTTATATTGTTAATATGTGTTTTAATTTATTTATTGAAATATATTTATTTGGGCGCCAATCAATATGAATTTTAATTTAAATATTAGTGATATCATACATCACTCACCTTTTATGATGACTCTTCACCTCAGGTTGGGTTCATGGGTCTACTGCTCACTTAGTTTTTTTTTATTTTATTATTTAATATATCCTCAGGCCGGTCCTGTGTCCTTGCCCTTGAATAATAGGAACTATCCAACTGTGAAGCAGTTTTGCTAACTTAATAGGAAGAAAACTCTTTATATTAGAAATTTATGAAATATTATTTAATTTATTTTTGTAATGAACGGCGTATTTATATAGAATTGATAAGTAAATACATAAGAAACAATTCAAAACACTTATCTAAATGATCTTTCGCTCAACGTTCACACTAAATGAAGTTCTTATATCTAATAAATATATGAAAATTATACAACTCTTTTTACATGTAACACTAATAACCAGAGACAAAATAGAACATCTGTTTTTAACACATTTTATATACAAATTTGACGATATTGTAATCGTAACGAAGATGAATAAATATTAAGTGCTGGATTTAATCACACGCACGTAAGTTTAATAATTTAACTTATAGTTTATGAAATACCTTTTTATCTTGTATTATTTTTTGAAGATTTTCTATGTTTTAGACCTTTCTGGTCCTTGGAGTCTCTCGTAGAAGTGGCTTCAATATGGCTTCATGGTCGGCTTGGGAAGATTTTCAGTTTTGTTTACTCTTGGAATTTTCACTCAGGATTTATTTAAGGAATTTTATATTTAAAGAGATTATTTAACCTCTGTTTTTAACAGGAACTTGCTAAGGAAAGGTTAGTAACACGAATTCACTTTATAGTTTCACTTTTAACACAACGTAGTTTAATTTTAAATAAATTTTTAAACATGAAAAAGCTTATACTTCTCAATTCTGTATATTTTTTGTAACTATCTGTTTTCTAATCAATAGCAACCAATATCCAATTTTTCTATCTTTTCAAAATCCATATGTCTCTTTATTTTTTAGTTTTTCTATATTTGCTGACCAATCAAATTCATTTAATAATTTTTGATTTCTGTTATTTGACTCGATTGTTTTATAATTTGATCTTTTTCTGATATCAAAGTTTATTTTTAATGTCTCCAAATAATTTATTATTATTTTTATCTTTTAGTTAAAAAATTTTAAAATTATTTGACATCTGTTTAAATTTCAGTTGTCATCTCCTTTCTTTCGTTCGAGTTGACAAATCTAGATTCACACTTTGTTAGATATGTTCATAAGTGTACTTCTTCTATTTTTACCAGTGTCAGATTTTATAACCTAACTAATAATTTTTAATTTTCAGGTTCTTTCTTTTTAGATTTATGATGAGCCAAGAAACTTTTGCAAAGCTTTTGAAAATTCTGAAACTATGTAATAGGATTTCAATAAATTAGAGAAAAGTTATAAAGATTCCCGTTTAAAGTTTGGGTTGTAAATATTTGTCATTTGATTTGTTTATATTTTATTTAGATTTTATACTTGTTTGGTGTATGTGTTGTATGATTTCACTTTCCATATCAATACACATATTCTTGTAAAAAATAAAAAAATTATTGCAGGTGAACATTACTTTAACTATAATATATACATCATTATTAACTAAATTCTTCATCAGCAAAATCTGAAGAATCGTCTTGTCCTAAGTTAATAATTAACGGTTCGATCTCTGAACTTTCGTCGATTAAGTCGTCAAGATCCCACATTTTCCCATCCATCAAAAGTTGCCGTACTTCTTGAAGTTTAAAAGTTTTGTTGTTCCTGGCAATATAACCTTTGACTTGTGCCCATATAAGCTCTATTGGGTTCAGCTCACAATGGTAAGGGGGTAAGCGATGTACAATAATACCTCTACCTTTTGCCATCTCATCGATTACAAATTTTTTAAACTTTGCCTTACGCTGTCTAACAATTTGCAAAAGTTCTTTTTTCACCATTGTATCATCGAAATTTAAGGCTTTACACTGCAACCACTCAATTATCGCCGCTTTTTTCCATGAACTTGTGGGAAGCTTCTCTACTAATCGAGAATGATAGGTAGTCTTTGCTTGAATTAGATTGAAATTCCAATAATCCTTGATCCAAAAATCCGTTTTCACTGCGTGTATGGGTTATAATAACCTGCGTCCCTTTCCAGAGGGAAGTCTTTATCCTGTTGACCAACCCTCCATGACAGCTTGTCGGGAAATCAGTATATTTTTATCTTGCCAGACTTTCGATAAGGTGTGTCCTTCATTTAGCCCGGTTTCATCCAAATAGACAATATTCTTACATTCGTTGCGATATTTTCGGATTGACCTTAAGTATTCTCGTCTCCAGCAAACAATATCCGGCCTATCAATAAGAAAAGATTTTCTGTTCCGTTTTTCCCACCGAAAGTTCATTCCATGAAGAACTCTTCATTCTCTAGTTCTTGATAGTTGTGGCAGGTTTTCGTCAATCTGGGCGGCTTGCACAATCTTGTCCAATGTTGGTATTTCTTTTGGGAAATACATACCATGAACTATACTACGAACACTATTTTCAACATCGTCGTCAATTTCTAATGGTTTCTTCCCCGGGTGAGGAATAGGTTCATTCCGGCATTTTCTCTCGCGTAAAAATCTATAAATCGTTGATTCTCCTACCCCTTTCATATTGGCACAGTTCGTAATTATGTCGCGAACAGAACTTGTGGGGTTTTGGTGCACAAGAGCACCATGGACGTTCAGGATTAATGTTTTTTCCCGCAAAGAATATGCACTTTTGCTAACTCGTTGAATAGGAATTAGAGAAAAACTTGAACTTGAAGCCATCTTAATTAGACGAATAGACGTTACTTGCTAGTTGCCGAATACTAACTACTTCAAATTTTATTCTTTCTATACAGGTACTTGGATTTAAATATTAACAGAAAATTGGGTTGTACCTGTATAGGTTACGGGGCAGGTAGTCCCGTCGCGCCTATGGTTTACAACTATTTTATGGTCCGAACCCCCGATCCGTGCTATCAACTCTATTGGGACAGACTTTAGTTGTCATTTCGCTCTTTTCCCTAGATCCTTCTTGGAGAAATCCCCACTTGGGCGCTTTAGTCCTAGGAGTTCATATCTCCAATGAGTCAGTGCTTCATATTCGAATATAATAATATGAGGCAATTTCCTCCTCTTCCATGCACAATCTACAGATTGGTTTATCCCTGTATATACCAAAAGACGAGTTTTATCCAAGGCAAATGCTGCCAACACAAAGAATAAGAAAATACTGAGAAAGGTTAGTCGCATAAGGAAGTGGTTTTTCCGAACAATTTTTAGTTTTTCTTATATATTTTGAATCCCTTTACCACCAATGTTGTACCACCCGTGCTGCAGTTTTTGATCCCAAATTCTGGTTCAGGTCCCACTTCACTGACACCGTATTGTGATTTGCCAGGATTAAGAGTTTTTGAAGTCAGTTCCAGACCTGACTGGATCTGAGGTACTCCTGCTTGAATCTCTTGTGAGTCACAATATTCGTCTTCTTGTTTGAATCTAAATAATCTGTTCGATTTATATGGTTAAAGAATACAGGCAAAACCATGGTCTAAAAGAACATGTAAAAATAAACATGATTGCTGTTAACCCCTATATAAAGCCTAGTAATCTCTTCATGTAATGATAATTTATATTTCATTATCGGTCCACAAACAAAATAATTAAAGTTAGGTAAATAAATGTCACCACTGGCAATATTTCATTCTCAGCCATTTCACAGGATATCAGACGAGTCTTAATTAAAATTCATCTGCACCTCAGAATACCCAAATTGTCAAATAAAGTCGTCGACTATCTTACAAAAGGGTTGGGATGGCTTTTCTAGATTTTAGTTTTTGGTTACAATTATTTGAGAAGCAATGAAATTTGTAATTTCCTATCATAAAAAGGATTAATGGGAAAAACAAACCAACCCTATCTTAAGCTCGAAACAAAAAACCAATCAACCGGAAACATTTTTATACCTGACCTTTTACCAAAATATATAAGGGTATCCGTGCACGTAGGTGGATCACAAATTCTCAACTTTCGTTGATATTTGGAAAGGTGTCCGTACATGGAGGTAATTTTTAAAGAAATAATAGGTTTGTTCCAACTGGCCCTTAGGAACCGTTCTGGAGTCGTATCGAGTACTGTATAGTGCGCAAACTCGAATTAGGGATGGAAACATCAACTTTATCACCCCTTCCAGAAGGTAGTTTTTGTACCGACCAAAGAACGATACTATATAATCAGTTGGAGCGCGAAAGAAATATAAAACTTGCGAACGATACTTAGAACGATTCTGTAGCCAGTTGGAACGAACCTAATATCTTTTGGTAACTAATTTGCATGTCCGTATCCGTTATATAGAGGGTCCACTATTGAGCGGGTCGATTACACACAGCATTCCGGGCATGTGTTTTTGTCCGTTACATACTGGTGTCCAAAAATAGAGGTTTCACTGTATTTAAAAACACCTTTTATAAGACTCTATTCAATATATGTTTATATTGAAAAAATCTTCATGAACTTTGAAATTTGTCAGTGTCTATCGCTTCTGAGTTCGGAGATATTTGCAGTTCAGAAACTTTTAAGACACCCAGTATATAAGTTTCAACAGATCGCTGAGGAACGTGTCGATTAGGGAACAGTTTCAATCATTTTACGACCAAATGTGCTACAAAAAATATTCCAACCAATACCCCAAGGGAAAAACGAAAAATTAGAAAATAATTTCCCAGAACTTTTATCAAACGTGCAACCAATAGGCGATATCCACTAGAGTCCTTCGTATCTATTCCCTGGCAACACGTTCAAGAAAAGATCTGAGGAATTATTTTCAATTTATTCTTAGTCCCCTGTGATATTATTATTAGAAACTTATTGTCGGATACGTAACATTTTAGACCAATTTACCGTTACCCGATACTATAATACTCAGTTTACACGCATCAGGTATACATTTTATACGCACAGTGCGTACCTAAAGTTTGATCTCATGAAACATTGTACCGCCATTGTGCCGTCGGCCATATCTCAGGAATGGATTATAGCAGAGGTTCGGGAAAAAAATGTTTATAACAAAAGTGGCCTCGAGAAAAGCCTGGAAATTATTTTCAGAATTGTAGGTTCACCGATAGAGGCAGTTCCTAGTTGGCCACCCGGTACGGAGTCGTTTATTCATAAATGTGGCGGAGCAATAAATCAATAAATTGGCCAAATTCCATAAGCGTACTTAATAGGAGTCACGTCACTAACTACCGCAATGAGTTAATTTTTAATCTCTTGACAGTAGAAAAGACCATAAACTCGTCCTGATACGGGGTGAAGCTATCTGCCCGATACAGAAATAGAAAAAAATTAATGTTCACGATATTTTAATATTACTTGGATGGATCATCCTGTATGTTTTGCAAGGGTCACGAAGATTTATTACTCTACTGCATTTATGAATAAACTTTATTTTGGTCACTTATAGGTTATCTAGAATAGATAGACAAATCCGATGGTGCACTCCCGATCTCTTTTTTTTGAAATTTAATCATTGGTTACATTTGATTGTTTCTTATAGTTGTTATTTGGGTGATTTTTTTAAGGTATTAAAATTTCGAGTTATCATACATGATCACCTTTTTTCAAATGGAGCACCCTGTACCTATATTATTGCATTATTTTCAAGCTTTGTTTCAATCATATTTGAAAATATATAAAAATCAAATCTAGAGATGGAAATGTGTCAAATTTTTGGTTGCCGGATTTTTTGACGGTTAATGTATTTTGGGTAAGTGAAGTGTTAACAATCAGGATTTAGATATTTAAGGGATATGTGGGGTGAGATTTCAGTGGAACGTTTTATAAATTTAATACGTAAATCGATAAAACGCGTGTGTACTCTTGTGTTCCTCCCTCGATTCACCTCTGTTTCCAGTGTTAAGACAAAACTGAACTTTGAGTAAGTTCAAGAAACGCTCAAGCAACTCAATTAATAAGTAAAATGGATTTCGTGGACTCGAGTACAGCTAACAAATTCATCAACTCTATAATTAATTTATTTCCAACGAGCAAGACGGTTTTCCTCTCTTATAAGAATTAGTCATGTGTTGAATTCGAATTAATATTGGAGAGTTAAATTCTTAATCGAATCAGATGGAAACTGTCTACAGCTATGTTTAGTGGGAAATCAAATGGAATAAGATGTAACACCTCGTAGTTAATTGTTTATTTCCTTTTGTTTTTAATTTAAATTTACTATTTTTTGAAAGAATAATCTATCACCATTTTTTTTTAACTTAAATAACTTGAATATTTGTTATGGGTCCAACAATTTCATTAGTTTTAATAAATTAGTTTTTTATATTAAATGTTATCAGAAAAGAATTTTTGTTACGCTCATGGAAAGCATTCCTAACTATCTTTAACATGACCACGTGTTTTAAAATTTTAATATCTATGATCTGTGTTGTGAGTTGCAAACAGTTTGGTTTGAAGTGATTTAATGGTCTGTCTGAACAAAATGAGAGGTTCACTATTTAGATAAAATATAATGCAATGGATCTTAATTAAACAATTTAATATGAGCGCATTTATATGAAAAATTACAAGAATATCTATTCCACTTTAACTAATAACGGAACAAAGAGAAACAATGAGAACACAGAAACAAACTTAACCTAAAATAAAATGGTTCTTTCGATTTCGAGGTAAGTTATAATTTAGAATTCTATTAAAATAAAGCTTGTTAATGATTTTAATTTTTTTTTATAGATGTTCATCTGATTTAATTCTGATTTTGTTACTTTTATTGGTACCAATAAATATCACTAACCTTACA
Organism: Lochmaea crataegi; assembly: GCA_947563755.1. Classification (NCBI taxonomy): domain Eukaryota; kingdom Metazoa; phylum Arthropoda; class Insecta; order Coleoptera; family Chrysomelidae; genus Lochmaea; species Lochmaea crataegi. Next base: position 21,416,165 of record OX387435.1, read on the forward strand.
CTACATTCGTAGTACTGACTCGATGAAGGTTTTTCAATTTACAGGATTGCAATGTAGACTGGAATATTGAGAATTCAAATTCTCCTGGAACACAGGACCAGCTCCACGTCGTCTTACAGGTATGTGCCTCTTTCACTTTTTTAAATTTTGATTTTCGCTTTCTTTCTTGACTTTTTAATGCACTAACCTCAGTTTTTTTTACTTTCTAACTCTTTTTTTTTATTTTTGTACTTTTTTTTTCCATTCCCAACAAGTTTTTCTGCCCCTTTTTAAAATTCCGCCTCCCTAACTACCTTTTTCAAACCCAATAATCCTCGTTGCTAAGTGAATTTTTTTCTTATTACTTGATTTTTTTCTTCTTACTTGTTAAAACTATCTATACTATTACTTGTCTTGAATAAACTCAGTCTAATTTTCATTATTATGAACCATTTTTTTAAACTCCATAATAATCTTCCAATCACAACGCAGCATTATTTATTTTCAACCAACAATTTCTGATATTAAAATTCTTTGATTCTGGCTAATCCTTCTGTCTTTTCAAAGCATGACAAATATTCATTGATGTTGATGTCATCGTGACAGTGACAACTCAGCCATACTTAGAAGTTCAACTTAGTGAACGGTCTCTGTTATTTGAAAAATATTTTAGGGCACAACCAGAACTTACCACAGATAGTAGGGGGACTAAAAGTGGCTTTGACCCTAAAAGTGGCTAACCGAAGTAAATTTTGAATGCCAAATGTTTTGGTTTTAGTTAAATCCAATATCCACCAAGGTGCTAATTGTCAATGGTTCCACAATTAGATTGGATTTTTATTCTTGGCTTATAAAAAGGAAAGGAGTTGTAACGTTATAGTTAACGTTACTAAAATATCGCATGGGCGGCGAATAGTTTACTACCCAACACCGAACGTTACTTCAAGGCTAACCATATTTACCGTCGATGAAGGTCAAATTTTAAGTTTCTATGCGGATCGAAAAGACTCCGGCTGTGGGTGACATTAGTCACTCCATATTGTAAATTCCCACTATGATATATTTTCATATTGTTGTTTATTAAAAATGAATTAAGAATACAAGTAACAAGTTGGAGGAAAACAAAAAATGAAAATTTTTTATTATTGGCTTTAGCACGATTATTTTTGAAAATATCGAAAATGGTAAAGGAAAATTTTTTTGGTTTGACATTTGATGTCTTCAAGGAAATCATCAACTTTTTTTTCAAAATACCGATCTCTTATCTACTAAATTTTGTGCAGCATTAGGAATGTCAAACATTCGTTACTTTTCAAAGCCATCTTAAAACAATTATTTTGTACAAGAAAATCTATGAGTTTGTCCCTTCAAAAAAGTTGAGCGTGGTTAACACAATGGTTGTGTAATTTGTAATATCAATCGCTTTTTAAATATATGTTGTTCATTTTTCGGTTTTGCAATTCATTCTTTCTACAGTCGCGCGTAAAATGACTAATTAGTATATTCAAATGAAATCGTAAAGTCGACAAATGCCGAGAATTGTTACTTTACGCTCTAGCGCAAAAAAGAAATCTTTTTTGCTCGCTTATTTAATCAAACCGCGCCCTCCGAATTAACTCAATTGGTGAAAATTTAACAATTTATCAGATTAAAAATCAAATAAAATTATATGAAAATTGTCAAAAATTTTGAAATATGGTCAAAAATTGTCAATAATTGTTAAAATTTTGAAAAATGGTCGATGATTGTCAAAAATCTTCAAAAATTGTCAATAATTATCAAAAATGGTCGATAATTGTCAAAAACTGTCAAAAATGGACAATTATTGTCAATAATTGTCAATAATTGTCAAAAATTGTTAAAATTTTGAAAAATGGTCGATAATTGTCAAAAACTATCAAAATGGTCAATAATTTTGAAAAATGGTCAAAATTTTGAAAAATTGTCAAAATTTTGAAAAATAGTTGATAATTGTCAGAAATTGTTAAAATTTTTGAAAAATTGTCAAAAATGGCCAATAAATGTCAAAAACTATCAAAAATGGACAAAAATGAACAATTATTGTTAAAAAATGTCAAAATTTTGAAAAATAGTTGATAATTGTCAAAAATTGTTCAAGTTTTTGACGAATTGTCAAAAATTGTTAAAATGGTTGAAAATTGTCCTCATTTTGAAGAATGGTCACTAATTTTAAAAAACACTCAAAATGATCAATAATTGTTAAAAATGGTTAATAATTGTAAAACTTTTGAAAAATGGTCAATAATTGTTAAAATTTTGAAAAATGGTTAATAATTGTCAAAATTTTGAGAAATGGTCAATAATCGTCAAAAGTTGTCAAAATTTTTGGAAAATAGTCAATAAATAATACGAAAATCGATTTAATTTGTCCAGAGTTTTACCGACATATTATGATATTATGAAGTGTTATTTATTTATTCGCGGCAATCTCATGCCTGAATTTAATTCAAAGAGGCAACATTTTTTGATATCTCTCAGATTCTCATACAAAAAATACAGGAACATCGGGTGCGGGCTTCAATTCCAACCCTCTGCAGCCAAGAATAGTAAAAATGTTAAAGGACTATCACAAAAAGTATATGAACATCAAAAAATCATCCCACAAAAAAGACTTTTTTCTACAGTCGCGCGAGTCATATGGACACAATAACTAAATAACTGCTTACTAGACATTTCTCACGGAAACTTACTAGATTATTTTTATTATATTACATTTGTCAAAATCATCAAAAACATTTCAACACGTGTATAACATCCTGTTAACACGAACCTTAGCTTTATATTATATTTTTCTATTTCTATTGTTTCATAATTTTATAATTTTTATTCAGTCTACATTTTATCTTTGTACCAAATACTTGTGTTTATCTAAGTCTAAATAAAATTTTTTTAAAATTATATTTTTTACTTAAAAAATCTAACTCGCGTAAAATGACTAATTACTATATATTCAAATGAAATCGTAACGTCGACAAATGCCGATGATTGTTACTCTACGCTCTAGCGCAAAAATGGAATCTTTTTTGCTCGCTTATTTAATCAAACCACGCCCTACGAATTAACTCAATTGGTGAATATTTAACAATTTATCAGATTAAAAATCAAATAAAATTATATGAAAATTGTCAAAAAATTTGAAATATGGTCAAAAATTGTCGATAATTGTTAAAATTTTGAAAATTGGTCGATAATTGTCAAAAATCTTCAAAAATTGTCAATAATTGACAAAAATGGTCGATAATTGTCAAAAACATAAAAAAAAATTTGAAAAATGGTCAATTTTCAAAAAATTTTGATAAATGGACAATAATTGTCAAAAACTATCAAAAATTGTCAAAAATGGACAATTATTGTTAAAAATTGTCAAAATTTTGAAAAATAGTTGATAATTGTCAAAAATTGTCAAATTTTTTAACAAATTGTCAAAAATTTTGAAATATGGTCAAAAATGCTCAATAATTATCGAAAATGGTCAAAAATTTGGAAAAATGGTCCATAATTGTAGAGAATTGTCAATAATTATCAAAAATGGTCAATAATTTTGAAAAATTGTCAAAAATGAACAAAAACTATCAAAAATGGTTAAAAATTGTCACTTATTTTTAAAAACTGTCAAAAATGGTTGAAAATTGTCATCATTTTGAAAAATGGTCACTAATTTTGAAAAACAGTCAAAATGGTTGATAATTGTCAAAAATGGTCAATAATTGTTAAAATTTTGAAAAATGGTCAATAATTGTTGAAATTTTAAGAAATGGTCAATAATCGTCAAAAGTTGTCAAAATTTTGAAAAATAGTCAATAAATAATACGAAAATCGATTTAAATACGTAATTTATAAAATCGATTTTGTAATAAGTTCTGGTTATAGGCTAAGCTGCTTCCAATAGATAGTCATTACACTTCAAATTACTTTATTGATAAGGGGATTATCTACATATATGTATACTTCAAGAAGTACCCCAAAACATAACGACTGGCATCAAGTAGGGCAGTCGTTGACTCTCTAGTTTATATTAAAAAGGAACCTCGTGAATACTAACAAATATCTATTTATACTTTCTTTCATCACGTATACTCGATTTGTTATAATAACACAAGGTGATGTTTATTAATAAAATAATAAACATACTTTGGAATTATTATACAAACCACTATACTGAGTGTTAAATATATTTGTTAGAATTCACTTCACAATTTACTTAAAATCGATTAATATTATTATAAAAATTGATAACTTAAAATCGATTATAAGAAAATAATAATCGATTTAGATATAAATCCATTATTTTATAACATCCCTAGTCAGTAGATCTTTTAAGGTTAATCATGATGAATAGCGAAAATGACGATTATTCTAGCACACCTAAGATAATATAAAAAACTGTTTTAATTATTAAAAGGGAGACTGTAGAAAAAAGTATGTGTGTTTTTCGAGCATAAAGTAAAATTCCCGTTTTCGAAAGATCGTCGCGCGGCAACATTCTTTCTCAAGCGGTAATATGTTACTTTACTCTCTAAATACACAAATAACTATTTCCTAATTTCCATTTAAATAAAAAATGGGTGAAAAAATAAAACTTCATTTAGATTTAGATGGCCGTGACTCTAAATCTAGATTTATTTTTCTATGCTGAACAGCTTTTCTGAATAACATTTCCCGAAATTTGAAAAAATAAAAGTTCTTTAAGTACTCAGGTCTCAAAATCAAATTTTTGAAGGTTCCTCGTACATTACGTGTGTTTTACTATATTTTGTTGGTACATGTTTGATTTGGTCGAAAAATCCTCGATAAATAATTTTCCACACTTTGGGAATGACTCTGTATAAATACCGTGGTGACATAATAAATTTTCTTTCCTAAAGTGTTTGCATTATTAAAAATTATAAATGTTATCCTCGCCCATGATTGACTTTTTTGCTGGTTCAATTTTCTGTAGATAGGTCGGTAACTTAAGGAGAACATTTAACTATACAATCATAATCAGGAAGAAAATTGGTGACCCACCTGGCAAGAAGTGTCAAGATTTTCACCAACACTCAAGGCATATTGGGCTCAGTGGGACTCCCTTGTCCTGGAAGAAGGCCTATTGAAACTAATCCTTGAAAACGATTATGGTTCTGAGAATAGAAGACAGTAAGTTATCCCAAGAACGAGAGTAGCTGAGGTACTGAGGAAGTTACACGACAGTCTATCGGGAGGTCCTCTGGGAGTGAAGGAAACCCTTTAGAGTCTGTGAAAGGTATTATTGGACGAACAGCTCCGACGATGTGAAGGACTGGTGTAAGAAGTGTACGAATTGTGATACGAGTAATGGACCACATCGCAAGAGAAAAGCTCCTATAAAACAGGATAATGTCGGAAGCCCATTCGAAAGGATTGCTTTAGACATCGCTGGACCACTTCCGATGACAGAAAATGGTGGTAAATACATTCTGGTTGTGATGGATTATTTCACAAAGTGGGTAGAAGTTTACGCGATCGCGAATCAAGAGGCCACAACTGTCGCGGACGTATTGGTGAAGGAATTCATCAGCCGATATGGAGTGCCCGATCTGAGAAGAAATTTCGAAAGCCATATATTTTAGGAAATTTGTGACAAGCTGGGAATGAAGAAGACTAGGACAACGGCATTGCATTCACAGTCGGATGGAATGGTCGAGAGAATGAACAGGATCATTGGAAAATACCTGTCCAAAGTAGTATCCAGCCACCAGAGAGATTGGGACCAGTATCTTTCCCTATATGTATTGGCTTATCGATCTGCCATCAATGAGTCCAGAGGTCAAAGACAAAAATCCTATTTGGACGCGAAAGGAGGACTCCTTGTGACCTGGAATTTGGTTGTCGACCTGGAGAATATCTAGCTGGAGAAGAGTAGGTGATCCAGTTGAGAAAAAAGATAATTTGTCCGAACGAATCATCAAGCTGCCAGGAACAGAATGAAAAAACGGTACGACACGCAGGCCACAGAAGGCAGTTTCCTAGAAGGGGAAAAAGTATGGTTATACAACCCGACGAGGAGAAAAGGCTTTTCTCCAAAATTACATGAATCTCAGGAGGGTCCGTACTTAGTCAAGAAGAGGATCAATGACGTCATCTATCGCATAAGTAAAATCCCCAATGGAAAACCGAAAGTAGTCCACCAAAACCGACTAGCGTCATTCGAAGGAGACCATGACAAAGAGGAAGGAGTGAACCATATCCGGCAAGATACTGACCATGCCTTCGAAGAATTTATGGGCGTATATGGAGGTACCGGTGAAGCTAGATTTGGAGTCACTACAGAGCAACGACAAGATTTGTTCACGCTCCTGGAAGACTATTTACTGGCACACAACATCCCAGCCAGTATCAAAAACGCACGTCTTTCGGGAGAAGTTTGGGCATTTAGAAAAACTTGCAGAACAGATTCCAACCCCTGGCAAGACACTGAGACTCAAACACAATTCACGGTACGTCTTCTACCTGGTAACAAAGAACGAATTTCAAGATCGACCCACCTACTGGAATGTGTGGGAAGCGCTACGAAGCCTTCGAAACCATGTGCTGGGATCCAACGTGAAGAAACTAGCTGTGCCTAAGATAGAGAGTAACCAGTTGGATTTGCGGGTCATCAGGAACATGATGGAAGTGATCTTCGAAGTTACCGGTGTCCACATATTAATCTGCAGCTATACCCCCGTTATCAGTGTCCAATGAAGACAGTGAACTGTTATTTCCATACGACCGGAAAGTGTAGAAATAGGTCCAGTTGTCGATTTAAACATCCAGTCCCGGCTACACAGGAGTTCCAGGAGAAACTTTCTATTAAAGAGGGGGCAATGTTACGAAGTCTCCTACTCAAAGCCGGCCCTGTCACTCAACTATAAATTTTAGCGAATGTGCTTTCGAGAACATTCTAGGAAGGTCGTTTTGTTTACGCATATGGAGAGCGTAGTAAATTCAAGAATGTTCGAGAATTGAGAAAGACTATTATATATGCGAGTTTTGGAGTGAGTTAGTTAGTAAAAATATAGTTAACAATACGGTAGTATTTGAATAAATAACAAAAACATTACGATTTCGAAATCATTATCAATATCTTGGAGTTTTCATAATTTTTTCATTGAATTCTAGAATTAATTAGAAACAGTTAGTTTAATTTAAATAAGTAATATGAGAAGATTCCACAAAGTAAGGGTCCAAACAGTAAATTCAATCATAATCCTCTTGTATAAACATTAGTGGTTGGTACTGTAGATGGTGTAAGCTATGAATAGAAAGGTGAATTTCTTACCATCGTTTATAGTTTTTATTTGAAGCACCAGGGCATATTAATTAAACATTTTTCAAAGAATTCACCTACCGTTTGGTAATTTATAATTATGAAGTTTCAAAAGACGTCAAACATTGTGCACATGAACATACTTCAACGTAAAACTGAGTGCAAACATTTAACAATTTCCTATGTATTATACAGAGAGCTATTGTATAAGCTTTAGATTGATTACTTATGTAATATGTACCCAGATTGACTGCATTGTTCCACAAAGCCCCCGTAAATATCAAAAGCACATTCTATTTTACACTATACTTCACAAAAACTCAATTTATTTTGCCGAAGCTCAGATTGCAGATATGACGTTTTGAATTAACACGCTGTCGATGGTTTTTTTTTTGGTTCACCAAAATTAAATTCTATTATAATCAGAAATTTTTACCAGGTGTGTGTGATGAAAAAAAAACTGTAGTAACGTAGAAATTGTCAAATTAATGGACCATTATTTTCAATACAAAGAATGCTGGAAATTATTTCTACCACTCGTCATTTACACCAAAAAAAATCAGATTTTCAGATCCACATAATAGGCATGATGACAGTCAATAAGCATTACTGAAATAATGATTTGAAATAATTATATATAATACAGAGATTCAGAAGAAATCACTTATTTTTACATTACACACGCGATTCTATTGATTTTAGTAGAAATACAAATACAAAGAACAACCAATTCGCTATCTTCTGATCAAAAACGCGTGACGTCACGCTTTTGTAAACATCCTTTGACATTTGGCTTTGAACTTTCACGTATCTTTCGAACTATCAAGAACCTCAGTTTTGCATTACCAAAAATACGAACTTCCATGTAAGTATTGCATATATTAGTTAAGACTATCAAATCATGAGATACAATCAATTGCTGGATCTCTCCTTGCACGATTCAGCCACACATTTCTAACTGTTTTTTGGCAGATCGGTTCATCCCTATCTGTGCCTATGTTATGTATGTGCTGTGTTAGGGTGTAGTGACTGGTGAGTAATTCTGTCACTTTCTTTTAGGTTTAGGTTAGCGATTCCTGAGGGATTTTTAACCAGGAGTTTGCTGTATTCCTGGTTAGACACGTGGCTCCAGTACATCTAATGTTTTGCTCCGATATATGCACCCTCGTATTACAGCTTTGTATATACCGAATACTGCTTCGGAACTAGTGACCATTTCCTTACAAGGGTATCTGTCTATTCATTGCCTTCCATACGCTTGTGCCCTGGAACCCACTTAAGCGTTAGCTTATGGTGGTTGGCCAGATCTAAGAGTTTTTGTTTCTGCCTGGAACTGATCTGGGAGCATATTGATGTCAGAGAGTCTGGCACGATGACCCTTTTCAATGTTCATATGCAGATTTTCGTCTAGAATACAGAACCACAAGATTAGTTTTGCATCCAGATACTTGATCTCTTGGCTTATAGACCCAGCTGCAAGTTGAAAGGGCTTGGCAGTTTGAATCTCCCAAGCTTCCTTTTCCTTGTGAAGGGAATGACCGCAGTTTTTGCAGGATTTACTCTTAGGCATTTCGTTCTACACCATATCTGCACTGTTTTCAGAGCTTGTTGCATTAGCTCCGCTATAACAATGGAGTGTTTTCCTTCACAAGTATTGTCAGATCAACTGCATACCCCTGGGTGTAAAATCCCTTACTGTTTAGTTCTTCCAGGAGTTTATATATGACAGCAGTGTCTATGGACATTTCTTCATTATCAAGACCTACATGGTATCTCCAACAACGTTGAAGCTGCTTTCCTGTTTGAGAAACATGTTTTTCATCCACGTCTTGGAGCAACATCAGTTAAAGGATGTATGATCGAACGCTTCTTCAATGTCAAGAAGCGCTCCAAGTTCTATTTCTTGATTCCCTAGGACAGCCTCTATTTTCGAGAGCAGTTGGTGTAAGGATGTTCCGCAGCATTAGTTATTCTTTTACTACTCTATCTATCCTGTTAGGAATTATTCCGTTGTTTGCCGTTTTTTGAGCTAATTTGCCTGGTCTAAAAGAATCATTTTGCGTTCATATTTGAATTTATTGCAGACTACATATTAGAAAACGCGTCTTGTATACTAAAACTCTCATTTTCCCTTGGTCTGTACACACACAGCTCAAATTCTCGGTCTCTTTTATGCTTCATATTCTCCACACACGTTATAAGGTGAAATTTCCTATCAAGCATATTATCAATTTGTCAATACGGCCATAGGGTTTAAGATTGTGTGCGCAAGGCAGGTACCAAGAGATTAGATATTAACTCAAAATAGACAGGAAACGTTCATACGCGTACAAGATCAACTATGTTGATAACACCAAGCTTAATTGAACGTGTTTCACAAAAAAGATGACGTAGGATAGACAGACTGTTTTGTATTTTTTTCTTTTCGTACAGGAGGCAGCTTAGAGAAAATATAGGATCGAATAACCTTCAGTCTAACAATCTTTTCATGTATATTGGAAAAGAAACAATCGGAAAAAATTTGTAAAAACTATTTACTTATACATAATGATGCCGAGTTTCTACTTGCGAAAGAATCGTGTGATAGAAACGCGCGATAAAAACGTGACAAAATATCGCGACAAAATTGTCAGATTTCACGTTAAAACACCAGTATTATCAATTTTCGAAATATAAAAGGCAACATATATTATTGAACGGTAATTTTTCACTAACAAGTACATAAGTGAATTGTATTTTACGGGAAATTTGGGTTGCAAAATGAAAAACTGTTGCATTAAAAAACTGTCAAAAATTAAAAACGCGATAGTGGTGATGTGCTTAAGGAATTTGAAACATATCAATGCACGTAGTTATTGACATTCATATAAACAACACTGAACACTGTTTACACTACCACTACACCATCACTTTACACTATCTTTAATCTCTGAAGGAGATAACTTGGTTATCGAAACGCGCGTAAGATAGTGTAAAGTGTTAGTGTTGGTGTAGTGATAGTGTAGACAGTGTTTAGTGTCAAGTATCGCCAACGGTTCTTGAATTCCCAACTTAATATATATAAACAATTTTTTTTTAATTATTTTCAAAAAAAATTTGCTGAAATTTTCAAAATATCGCTCCTGAGTGACACCGAATCTACCGCGATCGAGCTTAGCTAGATCACATGGTCGGTAGGTATGCTCCATTCAAGGATATTTCGTTTTAAATTTACACCAACATGAATGATTCAAGAGAAAACCCACAGCAGGTAGTCGTTAATCCGATAAAAATAGCACAGTATCCTATCGTACACGTTTCTTTGAAAAGATAATGCCTAATAGTATGATTATTTTACAACTGAAATGTTTGGCTGGTAAAATAATTTTAGTTTTAGTTTCTAAATTTCACCGACTACGGATCTGTTACTGTTTACTGTACAATGAAGGATTTATAAAGTTTTATTATCAAATCCGTAACACCAGATACCGAGTCAACGAAATATTGTGAAATGTACGTCTTCTTGTTTTTCAGTGAATACTTTTTCATGTCCTCGTTCGAGCCTATTTGTCATTCCTTGTTTTCTTTTTTCAGTTTCATCTTCATTTACTAGTTTTTTGGATTAGATTTCTTTTCTTCATTCTTTTTGTTGTCCCATCTCCATTCTTCTCCATTTATGATCATCTTGTTGACTATGTTTCCTTTTTGCCTTTCTTTTCTTGCTATGTCTCTCATTCGGTTATCTTTGAATCTTTCATTTTTCGTTAGATCGTTGTTAATGTAAACTCTTTCATCTTTGTTATCCTTTAGTTTATTTTTATTTGTTTATTTTCTCTTTATCTTTCTCCTCATTTAGTTGTATCAGGCATGTTCTGGGTCCTAATTTAGTAGCTGCCTTCACCTGTTCATTGACATTCAATTTCTGTCTAACGAAATTCTCTACTGCATCTTTTAATATTGCAGGATTTTCATCATCTATTGTTAGCCCACTCATCACCACGTTGTTTTTCTTTCTGTCTTTCTCTATCCATAATAGTGTTCTTTTCATTTCAATCAAATCTTCTTTAATTTTTAATTTTCTTGTTTTATTAGCTCATTTTCCTTTTTTATTGTTTCATTTTCTCTCATTATTTTTATTATCTCATCTCCAAATCCTTGTTGATCTTCTCTAATTTGCTGTATTTCCTTCTGATTATATTTCATTCCTTCTAATCCGGTACTTATTTTTTTATAATTTTCCCTCGATATCTTCTTTAAATCCCTGTAATATTTTCTTCAATTCATCCATTTCTCTCTGTTTATCTGATTTATCTACTGAGTGCTCTGTTAATTTACTTTTTCTAAATATTTTTGCTTCCTCTAATGACTCGTCGTGTTCCGGTTTATTCCTTTTTTGGCTCATTCAACTTTTTTGGTGTTTCGTAAGTAGTTTGGTATAGTGTAAACCTACTTCGTTCAGTCTCCACCCTACTATACAAACTTACCAATACCGTTTTTGGCTTTTTGATTTTCTTTTTACTTCTTGGATCTACTTTTTATAAATTAAAATGTTACTTCTGCTTCTTAGTTTGGTCTTGTACTAATTTTATTCAGTTGTAGTTATCGCTTCTACAATTTAGTGTTTACTGATAAGCTGTGTCCAGTTTTGCTTATTTCTCATGATTTATTATTATTTGAATTTATCTGCTTCCTCGAATTAGTGACTAATTAAAGGTACTTACAGTTATTTGTTTTTGCACTTTGCCTTCACCAACACAGGACCGGATAATTGATATATCGCTGTAAAATGTCAATTATTGCACTATGGCTTTATGCGATTTTTTATACATAAATGTTATTGTCAATTAAATACTTAATTATTAATATATTCCAAATAATTCCGTCTTGCATTGTTTCAAACGATAGAAAAAAATATGTAAGAATAGCCTGAAACTGATAAAGACAATTTATTGTAATTGATTAAATTCCAATTTTCTCTTATTGCAAGAATTAAATTTACGTGTTTTATATCGATAAAACGGCAACTGCATTAGATCGATACCGATGCAGTTGCATCCAGTTTGTATTACAAAACATACGAAAGTAGAGACATTGTCGTGTCTAATGCTGAAGCAGCTCTCTCAACTCGACCATAATTTCATAATTAGATTAAACGTACAACCGACAAAACCACATGATGGTCATCAACTTAATGGAATAACCTTCAAGGATTGAAACGGGGAGAGCGTATCAAATAGAAATTTAAATAAAATTTTCGTCGGAGAGGTATTTCGAAATTAATACCGACAGGAACAACAAGTATAATAGAAAGGAGGGTTAATTAAAACTTCATGAATGTCATAGTTTTTTCAAAGGATTCAAAATCAGCGAAAATAAAGGACCAAGTGAAAAAAACTAATGGAAGATGTACAAATAAATTGTCACCCCCTTTCTCCCTTTACTGGAATTGAGATGATACAAGGGGGGTTTTCTGAAAAATATAATTATGTGAGTGAAACGTACCCGGTTTCTCAACGGAGAGGGGTCGAGGTAAAATAAAAAGATAATTTTAACGGTTTCATCAAATGATTTACGTTTATTAAATAAGAGATAGTTACACATTTTTACGACTTACACTTTTCTGGGTGTAGAGTAGGCCTGATCATAGTTCGCTCACGCAGTTGACCTACTTTTAGCTGTCGCTGTCAAATAACAATCGAGACCACGCTGTTAAATCTTAAAAAGGTTCTAATACCAGATGGTAGAATGGATTCCAAGAGTATACTTTTGGATTACACTAAGGGGTTAGTATTGAAAATATTCACTATGAAATTTATATGAGCTGTAGTCACAAAAGGTTACATTTATTCAATTTTAGGTATGTATCGGAAGTTTCAACCGAATTGTACGATGGAGTATAACGAATAATCCTTGAGAGTGTTGTCTATAAACTATCTGAGACACCTATAGGCACTATATTGTTCCTACAAGCAGAAGGCACAGCACAGTGATATGTACAATATCACTTGTAAGGTGTCAGGAGCCTTATTCTTGACTGAGGGAGTGAAGCTTCCCGAGAGAACAGATAGTTTGTCTTTGTCACTGCAGTGACAGACTAACCAAGCAAAATAAAGACAAAATATGCGTTCTCTAAGAAAGCTCTACTCCCTAAGTCAAGAATACGGCTCCAGGTGGTGTGTATCTGATATGTCAAAGGAGCTGGACAAAGTCTCTTTTCTGGTCCTCTACTGGTGAGTTCTCTGCCACTCGTAGCTCTATTCGATAACTAATAAGACTAAGTTAAAGAATAGGAAAAGGTATATGAAGATAACTCTGAAGAAGTCTGCGAAAAAGACTGTGAAGACGGAGATGAAGGATATGATGACGAAGACTGTGAAGAAGAGATAGGAAATACGAAACTCCCATGATAGAAGAGTGTTACCATAGATGGAGTATGACCTCAAAGAGATATCCTTTTTCCTGTCAGAAGGAAATCCGCTAGATGCGTTTAAATAACCACTTGAGGTGTCACTAAATTATTTTTAACAGGTTACGATTGTAGCTGGGCTAAATCCGAGAAGAGCACAAAGCAGGTGACACCAGAACAAATTGGAGGATTATGGACCAGTCCAAGCCTCACAAGGTCAAGGTCGGTCTTCTTCTACTTAATAACCCTTAGCATTAGGTGAGAAGGTCAAAAGTTAACCTAATAAGTAGCTGTCATTGAACTTGACTTGATAGGTCAGAGGCCTCTTGAGAATTTATGTGAGATTAGTACATTGTCAGAAAATATAAACATAACCGAATAAAGTCTGGGCAATGATGTTTATTTAATATTAATTATTTATGAAGTAGTAAATGGTATTAGAGCAATACAGTATACAAGGTCAGTGATAGATTTCTTCAACATTCAGAAATATTATTTATCCCAATAAAATTGTATTGTTAACGTTAAAATATATCTACAATACCCAATGTTAAATTTAAATCGTTACAAACTTCCGTTCAGCTTTTGCATGGCAGAACATACTTTATATACAGATGAAAACAAAATAATGCCCAGTATCAAGAGCTGAGACAAACTCTTGGACTTATTATTTTTTTAATCCTCAACACAGACAAGAGTTTCACCTTCATGACAAAACAGAAGCTCTCTAGCGCAGCTCCTAGACTACATATGTAGTTTGACGCGTTCAGCAGCCACACACTAGCACAGAATGTGTTCCACCGATGAATTTTCTTCTAGGTAGAGACGACAGTCGATATCTTCCACCAACCCTATCTGTTAGAGTAACCGTTCACCCAACGCACAATGACGAAAACTTCCACTTGACAGACATACTTTCCAAGACTCCCAACAAATTTTGATACGAGTCTTTCAAGGTGAAGTAAGTCGAAAATGTTTTTTGACTTGTCGACTGAAGAGATCATTCGCCCTTATCAGGCTCAACAGTCTTTTCACTAGCTCCTTCTTGGAGAAATCCTCCCTTGGATACTCTAGTCCTAGGAGTCTATATCTCCAATGAGGCAGTGCTTCATATTCGAAGATAATGTGAGAGGCTGTTTCCTCCTCTTCCATGCACAACCGACAGATTGGTTAATCCCTGTATATGCCAATTATATAGATGTGCTTCCTTGGGATACAGTGACTGGTGAGTAATCCCGTCACTTTCCTTATCTGACTCCTGCTGAGGTTTAATATTTCGCTAGTCAGCGACTCCAAGGGTTTTTATTTGACCAGGAGTTTGCTGTGTTGCTGTTTTGGCACGTGTCTTAAGTATGTCTGATGTTTAATTTGAATCCACCAAGATGTACAACAACGTGCAGCAGATTTAGATATTCCAAATACTGGTTCAGGACCAGTGAATGCAGTTTCAGACCCTAGCTTTGCTAGGGTGTCTGCCTTTTCATTGCCTTGTGCCCGGGACCCACTTAAGAGTTACTCTATTATGGTTTGCCAGGATTAAAAGTTTTTGTAGGCAGTCCCAGACCAGTCTACATCTGATCTGGCGACATGCTAAAGATTTCAGTGCTGCTTGACTATCTGAGAATATGAGGATATTTTGGCCTCTATACGATGTTCATTGGCAAACACCTGTCGATAGCGTAAATTTCTGCCTGCAATACATATGCAAACTTCCCCAAAGATGCGTGGACTGGGTCTGGCACCATGGACTCCAGCTCCTGTTCCTATGTCAGTTTTAGATCCGTCTGTGTACCACACCAACGTTCCTCCCTGACTGCATGCTTCTAGCCCATCCATGTACATGTACTTCTCATTTCGAAAAGCGAATTTATAATAACATCTGTGATTCTGGAATGACTATGGGTGTTGCTTCTTTCGTGCCAATTCCCATTGCATTCCAGCATGTAAGCAGCCATTCTCGCTTCCGCCTTAACATGCAGAGCAAGAGGCAGAAGATTGAAAATGGCTTCCATTGAAGCAGTCGTTATCGCACCCGTTATGCACAGACCAGCATGTCCTTGAAGACTGGTTTGCGCAGACCACAACCACCACACCTGATTAGATCTAGGTTCCTGTGAACTTTGGCCCAGTCCCCGTAAGACATTTCCAGATCTCTGCTTGGCCTGTACAGGTGCGAGTTTCACCTCAGGATAGCTCCCCAAGGTGATACCCATTTTGATGGAGGAAAGAGCCTGCTTGTACGTCGCTCCAAGGGTTGCCCTGGATTTTAGCACCTTCCCAGGCTCCTCCTTTTTCCTCTTACCCTTGTAATCGGAGAGTGGGTGCTGGTTTCAGAGCGAATTCTTTTACCCTGCACTTTTGCTCCAGGATCGGATGGTACTGACGACGTTGAAGCTGAGGCAGTTTGACCATATCTGGATTTGCGATTAGACCTTGGTTTCCTAGGCTAATCTCTGCTCCGCTGGTTTTTGCTACCTCAATTGCACGTTTGCGTCGTTGCGCTCCCGTAGGGGATTGTTTAGGTTAACACTCCCTAAACTAGTGGTGAGATCTTCTGATTGGCTTTTATTCCCTCCAGAAGTTTCTCCCTGCTCGCTTTGTATCTTGGGGACCGCTGAAGGAGTTTCACCTCCATAGTGTTGTTTTTTGTGGTGTCCATATGAGTCCCACGAGTAGCTAGGGAAGAATGGTCGCCTACAACAGAGCCCCGAATGTTGTAGGAATACCTCCCCCCCGCATGTTGTAGGGAGGCATGTAGCAAGAGGGCTTCACCTAGTTCTCTCAGGCTAGTCGCTAGTGATCGGGAAATGCTGGGTCCGGCTTCACAGTCCCACAGGTCAAAGGCTCGACGGCTTAGGACATCTCGAAGTTGACCCGAGGGCCGGAGAAAACATCCCCCATTGGTATTCATTAGGTAGTTTTTATGGTGGTTATCACCACGTGGTCCAGACAGTTAAGTCTGGTTACAGTTAGTACTGCATACCCTCCTTCGCTTGAGGGGTGGTTGCAATACCAAGCAGTTTACGGTTTACGGTGCCAAAAGCTGGTCAGCGCCAGACTATTTCACACGATTCTCGTTCCTTACCCCGTTTTATTCATCTACTAACCATTTCATCTGCTCTGAAGAAGGCTTTCAGTCTCAGTCAACCGATCCCCTTCCACAAAGTCGAGAGTCCATGGCCGTTCCTCTATCCGCCATCTGAGGACGCACCACAGTGGTAGCTCAACCCAGTGGACATTGTCGACAGAAATCATCTGATATTTGGCACATTAAAAAATTCTTCTCCAATTTATGAAGAAAAATAGAGATTTTGCAAATGACAGGTCCATTGGGGCATCAGAAGGGGATAACCAGAAAAAATTATGGGCTGAATTAGCCCTCAAACTAAATTCATTGGAATTTGAAGGAATAATAATCCTTTTATTGATCTGCGCTATAAGGGTAAAAATGTAAATTATTGATAGTAATAATAATATCAACATTTTTAAGATGACTACTCTGAACTTACCTCTTATTTAAGAACCGCAAGTCAGGTATTTCAAAGGGGACAGAATATCTAAGTTTTTATGACAAAGAAGTGAATTTCTTTGGGTTTGCTCTGCCATTAAAAGACCCTCGCTGGCATAGTACCAAGAATAATAGTTTATTGCATAAAAAATGATTTCTCTTGAAGTTATTTTCGTAAATATTTGCAAAAATCGGGAGAACACACATAAAACGTTTTTATTTTTTGTTAGAAATTAGAATGCGCAGGTTAGAATATGTCAGGAAATGCCAAATATCATATGAGTTTGAAAAGTAAACGAATACGACTCGTCTATACCTATCGAGTGAATCGACTCGTTTTCTACGATTAATCGTAAAATAGAATCCCGATGCAGGGCTCTTGTTTGCTTCTGTTGACTGTATACTTGTGATTTCAAAGTATTCAAAAAACGTTGCAAAACTCCGTCAATAACAGTACCACTGTTAGTTGTTGAAACATTTCGATCCGTATTCATTTCGAGACGAGTTCATCATTTAAAAAAATACGGAATCTTCTCCAATAAACAGAGACAAAAATTAACCTCAAAATTTAATAAAGTTAAATAATGACGACGAAATTTACCACCACTCACGCTCATTGGTCAAATCAAATAGCGCGCGCTTCACTGGCTTCCTGTTACACACTTCCGTCTCATTTAAAGAAATATCTGCCCAAATTGCAGGGAACCGAGCGAAATATTTCATTTGCAAGTGAAATGAAGTAAAATTTTGCTCAGGAATTTTTTAATTATTTTCCATTGCACCTCTGCGAAGGTATGTTTTCCCAAGACATAACTGTGTTGTTGTGAAGACGTTACAGTTTGATGAACTGTAAGAGGCATGACATCGGTCTCCAAGCCAAGACATTTTTCGCTATGGTCTTTCCATCATTGCAAGATGCATTGAGAGAAAACTCAATAGAACTTTTAGTTCAATATTTTACATTTTTTTACATAATAGATTTTCAAATTATTTTGTCCCATCTAGTAAACAAACGCAATCTCAGTCGAAAACCAATCCTGGAGTATGTGGCGAAGGGATAAACTTTTTCGGGTTTTAGGGATGTAAAAAGTAATTTGGGATTTCGGATTTTTTTAGGATAAAAAGTATAGAATACACTACGGATAAAATAAGCCACGCCTGGTGAAAATGGGACTCTTATCATTGTTACAAATATTGAAATCGTACGAGATATTCTAGAACCACAAAATCTGTTCAAAAAAGGCTAAACAAGCGAATACGACGACAAAAGGAGAAAATAAAATAATATATTATGAAAGCCCTCAATTACAAATTGGTTTTTATTTTTTCTGGATAAAGGAATTGTCCTCTTGGACATAATATAAGATAGAAGAAGTTGTTTTCATGTTATTGATTAATACTTTATTATTGTATATTAAATAAATAATCTAAAAAAAGCCTGAGAAAGTCTGCATGACAATTTTTTGATTATTGATTTGACAGGAGTACCTACCTTCATTGAGCATGCAAAAGGGATGCTCAATTTTAAAATGGTATATTATTCAACAAGCTATAATGATGGCTATTATTCACGAAGGTGCGGCACGAGACATAAGCACCTAAGTAAATAATATCCATTATAAGCGAGTAGAATACTATATTTTGTCCACTATTATTTACCTGTTTATAAATGAATTTATTTTTTTCTGTTTTCTCCAATTTAGGAAGGGATTATAGGCTCTCATATACAGAGTGAGATTTAAGTATGAAACGCATCAATTATCTCGGAAACGGATCGCACGATTTTCAAAGATTTTGGTGTGCAGGGATCTTGTGATTTGGCCAATATTATGGTGGTATTTACATTGTTGTAATTTGGAGCCACTTTTGACCCCCTTATAATTCAAAAACTATTTCACATAAACATGTCAATATTGAGACTTGCCAGATACATATGTGTTCCAAATTTCATAAACACACCTCAAACAGTTAATTAGATATTAACGTCCAAAAATCGTCATTTTTATCACTGACTGACATACACTGTGTTCATTTGAAAAGGACCCACCCTTAATATTTCAGAAATGGGACATAATAGAAAAAAATGCCGAAACACATCAACTTTTAACTTGAGGGGGACACTTTTTGGCGCTAATGTCATAAACGTCAGATTCACCCCCTCCCTACTGGAGATACCCCTTGAATTTTTTCAAATGGCATTGAGTATCAAGACATACCTCATTGAAAAGGTCTGGTAAATCTCTATTCAATCATTTTGTTTTTCCTTTGATTCCAGCCTTCCATTGTTATTTAATCGTTGTTTAAAATTGGCTCTCTTTCAACTTTTCGTATCCCCCTGTGTTATGTTATGACAGAAAGACTCTTTAAAGAATAAAAAATTTACAAATAGTGAAAAGGCAACTGTTAACAAGAAATAACTGTTATTCAATGTGTTCAAAGTGACCACCGTTAATATTCAGGCAATAAAATTTGAAAGAGAGCCATTTTTAACCAACGAATCAATAACAATGGAAGGCTGGTATCAAAGGCAAAACAAAATGATTGGATAGCGATTCACCAGACCTTTTAAATGAGGTATGACTTGATACCCAATGCCGTTTGAAAAAATTCAAGGGGTATCTCCAGAAGGGAGGGGTGAATCTGACGTTTATAACATTAGCGCCAAAAACGGTCCCCCTCAAGTTAAAAGTTGAAGTGTTTCGGTATTTCTTTCTAATATGTCACATTTCTGAAATATTAAGGGTGGGTCCTTTTCAAATGAACACATTGTATAGACCAAAACTCTAACTCCAGATAGGTAGTTGGGTGAATAAAGAGGAATAAATCAGAACCTAGTAAATTTTTATCATTTTATTATAATTTTTCAATTAACTGATTCTATTATAGGAACACTCAAAAATACCTACGTTTATGTCATACCTACTAACCTGATCCCACTAAAGATAAATTGTATACTGCACTGAACTCTACTTTGATTTCTCTATCAAAAGTTCCTTTGCACTTTTTCCAAATGCAGTAAGATAAAGAAGATATTTAGATTTAAAATTGCCCCATATTTCGAAAATTAAACCACTTACTTAAGATCTTGTTGGAGTATGGCCTGCTTAACATAAAAATAAGACATGATATATTAACTAATTTTTTTCTATCTCCCCTAATTTTCGAGATATTGTTGCGAGGCACTGTCCCTCGACTATACTTTTTGGCGAATGCGCCCCTCTCGAGTTTCGAGAATGTTCTCGAAAATACGCTTTGTTTACGCATAGGACGAGTGCGGAAAATACTAGAAATTTCCAGAACTGATAAAGACTATATACAAGCGGGTTTTTGAGTGAGTTGACCATTAGTGAAACGGACAGTAAATAGTTAGTTCACAGAAGTTCTTGGTAATCGGACAGTGAAGATAAATAGTGTAATATTCAAGTGGTAAAAATAAATTAGAGCTATTATATCGAGTGTAAATAAATTAGTAGACATTAAGTAGAGTGTGTATATAAATTAAGTTTAATACAGGGTGTGTTTCTATAAATAAATAAATAGTAATTAGCCATAGTAGTGTGTATAATTTCATCCCACAAGTGAAAAAGAATTTAAATAAATAACAAAAACATTACAATATCATCTAATTTGGGACACCCTGCACAAAATGTTTTAAGAACCCAAATTTTTCTCGAAAATCCTTTATTTGCATACTTTTATCTTATCTATAAATTATATCGAAACACGTTGATGGAGTACATAAACCAAAAGTTTTTCTCCTATTTTCGGCGTACTACAAACTCCATTACCAACTCTTGAGATTTCGTAGTGAAATTATAAACTCGATGGTATTAGTTATCGGCAAATTGTGTCTGAGATGCAAAACGTCGATAAACTACCCGTATATGGAATTAATAGCATTAAAATCGTTCGACCGTTAGAATGTGTTTAGTTTTCATCACTTCGTTCGTTTACGGAAATTGGAAAGTTATAATTACATGGTTTCCAGGAATTGACGAAAATTTTGATATAAAGAAAGAATTTACTGGATACTTGTACAATAAAATAATAATAATAAAGGTCTTTTACTTTTTCTTATCTTAACACCATACAGATACAAATAAATATACACTGTGTTCATTTGAAAAGGACTCACCCTTAATATTCCAAAAATGGGACATACTAGAAAGAAATTCCGGAACACGTCAACTTTTAACTTGAGGGGGACACTTTTTGGCGCTAATGTCACAAACGTCAGATTCACCCCCTCCCTACATGAGATACCCCTTCCATTTTTTCAAATGGCATTAGGTATCAAGTCATACCTCATTTAAATGTAATCGGACAGTGAATTAAATAGTGCAGATAAATAGTGTGATATTCAAGTGGTGAAAATAAATTAGAACTAATACACTGAGTGTAAATAAATTAGTAGACATTAAGTAGAGCGTGTATATAAATGAAGTTTGATATAGTGTGTGTTTCTTTAAATAAATAGATAGTAATTAGCCATAGTAGTGTGTATAATTTCATCCCACAAGTAAAAACTATCTAAATAAATAACAAAAACATTACATTACATTACAAATGCTATAATGGCATTTAGGCAACACTTAATGCTTTTCCGTGTTTAACATACTTTTAAGGGCCTATACACAAAAGATCGAATGAGCTGTACCTATTGTGCATTTGTATGGTGGACTGCAAATAAGCGTAGAAATTGATATTACGAAGGGGCTGTATACTGGTGCGCACTATTATTTAAATTACTTTCGGAAATAAGAAAAACAGAGGAGAGGAAAACATTATTTCCTGGAACTTTCAGAGGGGGGCTTTAGCCCCCTTTGTCTCCTTTGAGGAGCCGACGCTGCATCAGACGATAATATAAATGACATGCGACAGATTACTTGAATGAACCTAATTATGTTTAATAACAAGAGAATTAATTTAAATATCAACTTACTATATGGATAACGTATGAAGACTCACCTGGAACAAAAAATAAATCTTAAAATTTAATGGTAAAGTAAATCTTGCAAAAAGTACGTTTCTCAAAATTTAGAAGATTTTGAACAACATTGTTAAAAAAAATAGACTGGGATTTACGATTGGCCTTGCGCTAAGGTACGTGTGGGGCTGGGTGCCCCACACTCCGCCCTCTATGTCAAAAACGGTTCGATGTATGAAAAAAGTTTCGAATAAAATATTTTATAGAATTTTATCGTCTACAATTTTCATAATAAATGCAAATACAATTGGTGGCGAGATATTCGTAAGTAATATCATAAGGGCATCCAATTTTTCCGAAAAAAATCGAAAAAAACACGTTGCTAAGTAATAATTTAACAAGAAGCATAAGTGCTGGTGGCAACAAAAATCCGAGTCGAAGACGAGAAATTTTGCACATGCACGAATGCATTTTGTTACTTTGCATTGTGTTTTTTCCATTTTTTTCGTAAGTAATATCATAAGGGCATCTCATTTTTTCAGCAACTGCCCGGAAATTACCCACCTCCCGGACGCTTTTTCAGTGAGAAAGTAGAACTTTTCGGCCTAGTCCGGAAAGTACGTATTTCCCGGACTAGGCCGGGAAGAATTACATCGTTGTTGTCATTCAAACAAATTGAATCCCTTTAATATTAGCAATTGTTCGGATTTCAATATAAATATTAACCCTTAACCACCGTAGTGCGGTCATGGTGACCGCTGACCATAATCGAAATCTATGGAACTTCTTCCTACTATTGTTTCGTCTCAGTTCCTTCCTAAAATATACAGATTGCGAAAATCCCTTTCTTACGCTGCGACTTATACAAGTACGACAAGGAAAATACGAGCAAAACTAAGTGAAAGAGAGATAAGACTTGTTAGCCCAGCGCTGTTGCCAGAAGCTCAGTTATTACAAAATCATGTAATTCCTACAGTTCTCCTTATACCCGATGTTGATCTCAACAGAATTTGGTTTCAACAAAATGGTTGTCCAGTCCATAATTCAAGGATAGTAATGGAATTTTTAAGGTTTACATTCCCCGACAGAATTATTAGTACTAATGGTACCAATTAAATGGCCTCCAAGATCACCTGAACTAGCTCCAAATGATTTTTTTGGGGGGGATTTTTGAAAAGTAGCATTTATTAACATGAATTTGAAAGATCTAATAATTTAAATGAATTGAGGGTGAAAATACAGCACGTTTATGCCAGCATTACGCCAAATAATCTTAGAGATATGAGATCAAATCTTTATGACAGATTTAGTTATTGCCTGGCACAGCAAGGTGGTTTATTTGAGCACTTAATTCATTAAAATTATGTTTACCTTTAGAACAGATTTTTAGTTTAATTTTTTTCAAGAAGTTCATATTTTATGTTTAGAATAAGTACCTACTTATTTTATTTTTTCAATTAATTTTTTTAATGGAATCGATCTTTAGTTTTTTATACCCAATTACTTTATTATTTTTATCTCAAGAATAAATGTTTTATTTCCAAGTTACAATGGCTAAAATAATATCCTATTGTAGTTAGAAATTAATTGTCAGCTTGGTCAGAAACGATCAAGTTGACAAAAATGAATTTTAAGATGTACAGGTTACGTAATAACGAGTGTATTTTTTCATTTCTTTAACAACCTCACTCCTTCCATGTTGGGAAACTACTGAACACGGTGAACCTACTCACAGAGTGGGGAGTCAGTCTCTGCTGCAGCGTTGCCAGTTTAGAATGTTTGGTACTTTCTAAGTAATAAATAACTTATTTTGCATTTGACTTTTAACACCGGATAACGGTGTATTTAGTGGGAGAAAATCGAGATTGGTAATATTATTGACTTTTGAAAAATTACAATCTGCAATAAATAAAATCCGTACACTGCTTTCGATTTGACAATTATTGGTATTTAACAAGGTTGCCGCTTGAAATGCCGTTGAAAATTTTAAAACAACGATAGACAAAAATTAGGAATAATTTTTACAGATAAGACCATTGGGCAACACAACAATTAAAATAAATAGGAGGGGACTGAATGCACGCCCAACTGTTTTGGTAAAGGGGACTGATCTCTGGGCTAACAAGTCTTCTCTCTCTTTCACGTAGTTTTGCTCATATTTCCTTGTCGTACTTGTATAAGTCGTAGCGTAAGAAAGGGATTTTCGCAATCTGTATAATCAGTTTGCTGCTTGAGGCGAGTGGAGTCGATTGTTTGTTTTTATCCAGTGAAGATATTTGTATTCGACGCGGTCACAGTTACCTCACGCCGGCGTTTACGTTACATTTTAGTTATACATAATAAATATGTCTGATGCTCCAGGGCCGTCAAAAAGGGTTTGCTATGGTGATCCAAAATTTGAAGAGACTATTTTGGGGTGGTATGATGAGTCTGAGGAAAACAGTGGAAGGCGGAGGAGGAAGGCGACGAACAGTTTTGTGAAGTAAGTGAACATGATTCAGATTCAGAAGAGGAAAGTAAGGGAAGTGGATCCATATATGTGACTGAAGATGAGATTGAGGGAAGCGAAGATGGAGAAAGTGAATCTGCAGATCCTCCCCTGTCTACCCTAAATCTGATCATGCAGCGTTCCAAAAAACCTTTTAAATTATGATTTTCTACCACTTGTAGTAAGACCAAGTAACTATAAAATGAAAAAATCTAATATTTTAGGTCCTAAAATGGCACTTTTGAGCTACTAAAATCAGTAGAAACCAAAATCAAGGTCTGCACAAAAATTCAGCTTATTCCGTTAGAATTCAAGGTGAAACGCCAAGATGACTGGACTATAATAGTACGTTGCGAATTTGAAAATAAAAATGATTTAAAAAGATACGTTCTATTGGCTTAGACTTTTATCATTCGGAGGTTTTATATATCGAGAGATTTTTTGCAAGTATTAAAGCTACCTTCTCTGAATAGTAGAATTTTTTCCCTAGGGAAATATTTCCATTTGTTTTCCCTTGTTTCGGTAAGTTGTTTTCCAATACGCGATAAGCGCATTTTCTTTAAAATTCTATATTAACCTTCGTTCGTTATTTAAGTAAATCCAAATTGGTATATGTATTTAAATTTCATTTGTACTAAAATATTAGTGTCTTATTTTAGAATAACGAGCACTATAATTATCAAGAGATCATAGTATATTATTCAACAAGCATGTAATGATGGCTATTATTCACGAAGGGGCGTCTGCGAAAAAAAGAAAAGTTTTACACTATCCAATCTAACCTTAAGGGTGGTTGGATACAGAATTATCTCAAAGAAATACCCTTTGTATGCATACGCTGGTTTACAACCATAGTGATTGTGTTATTAACTAAATATATGATTTGTCCTCAACAGAGGGTAAAGACACCAGGAAACTAAGTTCCTCAGTAGGTATGACAAAATACTCTACTTACACTATTTAGTTTTATATCAATATATGTTATTCTAGTGAAAGGTGGGCTTCTACTCAAACCACTGGATTGCTTGAATATGTACTTTATGAAGGTTACCAGTTAACGATCGGGTGCCGTGGTGTGTCCCTCCAAAAGAACTGGTGGTGGCTTACTATATCCTGGAGGTAGAGGGTATACCGGTGTATCCGATGTGATGACGGGGTGCAGATGATGTACGATGTCGATGCAGGAATGAAATGGAGATATCGATGAGTAAAATAAAGCCAAAGAAAGAAGAGAAGAAAGAAGAGATAAGAAGAGACCTAAAAAGGAACTTGTGTAAGTATTTGGTAATAATTAAATGTTAGGAGGGTTGTATAGTAAACTGACAAATTAAACTTACCGTAGAAGTTGTGTGGCTCAAAGTGGTTTCGCCTATGGATGTGGAGACAGGAATTTAAGCTGAGCCAAATAAATATCCACTTATACAAATGGTAGAGCTCCAACAGGATCACTCTAATAAAATTTAAGCTCACTTAGATATATTTTAAAAAATCAGCAAAATTGCTAAACACGAACTCACGAACCTCACATGGAAGAAAAAAGAAAAACCAATCTCCTATCTACGTATTGATGGTCTTAGAAAAAAAAGTTATGTTCTTTTCATTTACTTCTTTATTACCAAAGTACTTAACACCAGAGATAAGCTCTGATAACAGAAATTAAAAAGGAGAAAACTATTAATTGATAAGGAAGGTCAATGATCTTTAATCAGTAGATCTATGAATAGAAAAGTGACATTATGATGAAATATTGAAATCACTTTGGGAAGATTTATTTTTAAGATTGACAGATATGACAAGATTGTCATCTACTTACTTTGGCACACCATGTAAACAAAATAACCTTTTATATTTTTAACTTGCTAACTTTTATGATCTGGTGATCATCCTATGTTCAAATAAGGTATTTAGTAAATTTAAAGTATAAATCTTTGACCTATTATATCTCATGTTGTTATAAATAATAAGTGGTAAATATTTATTTATTATTTTTAGATGCCCTTCAGGGAGACGCTTGAGAAAAGGAAGAAAAGGAAGAAAGGATACCAAAGACATTAACTGTATTAATCCTACTTGAAACAATCAGGATCTGTTTTTAATAAACTAGCAGTTGGTAGGTACAGAGTTTATTTCTGGATGTTTGAAAGAGAGGCACAAATAATTGTTTGTCCCATAACACCGTGCTTCAAATTAGTATAGTCCATAATTTATCAGAACTTACACAATATATTGTTTAAAAGATATTGTCACTAAATGCATTTTGTTTCCATATTTTAAAGACGCCACTATCAATAAATTTGTATGCTTCCCACTACTTCACAATTTAAATGTTTAAATATGTATTATAAATTGATAATAAATAAATGATATAAATACTAATCGTCCTGCTTAAGTACCATACCACCTACCTACACCTGATACTCGAAAATTTACGTCATAAAAACGTTGTCAACTGACGTCATTTCACTTGCGACTTAGGTACGTCATTTTAACGTCAGTATAAACGTCATATTGGTCAGACAAGTCACCAAAAAAAACGTCCAAATGACGTCAGTCTGATACATGGCCTTCGTAGAATCGACGTAGAATCGGCGGTTGGTGTTTTATGACCTTCTTAAATTTTTGGTTTTACTTTACATGCTATGCTTTATCATATTTCGTCAGTTGTATTATTATAATTAACACGTACAATGAACAAAAATTGTATTTAAATCTACACCTTTTCTAGCACTACGCAATAAAGTGACACCAGACACGAAAAGAGCCGTTAAAAACAGAATAAAACCGAAAAATTCTGCTCGTGAACTTACATTCAGTAAACAAGTCCTAATAATAAAAAAAGAGAAAAGAAATACTTGAATTCCACTTTTCCTATATCAAAGAAAGAAAAAACAATTTAATATAATTTTATCGAGACAAAATTAGAAATGAATTGGATGTTAGATCAAAGAAGCTGACGAATAAAATACGAAATTATTTTATCAAAGTAGAAATACGTAAATGTGAGTTTTACTGTTCAATTTTGCTTGTACGTGGGTCGCTATTTAGGCAGGGCTGTAGCTGTAGTCGAATTTGAGGTAGGGCAGCATTGGTTACAGGTAGGGCGCAAGTAAAAAATGTATCATAATTGATCTGCCCTCGAAGCATCTAGGTCAGTGATGTACATTCAATAGCTATTCGTAGATAAATAATTTCTGTGACAGAGCATGAGCATGGATCTAAGAACTATTAAATCCTCAATGATGATGAACAAGCGAACAAGATGGTTGAACTTCCAGATTTGGATGTAGAGATCCACGTCTGAGTGAGAGTGAGTTAATAATTAATAAATATATATATATATATATATATATATATATATATATATATATATATACAGATACATTCAAATAAAAACGGAACATAGGGGTTTAGTGTATTCGCCGATCTAAATAGTCCACCAATAAACCATTTCTATAAGTTCACTTCAATGAATATCAAGTATTGATCTGGACAGCTGGATTCAGAATCACTGTAAAAAAGCCCGCCCCTTCTCCTTCCAAATTTGTTAGTGAGGTGTGTCCGAAGTGCGAACTGCGATTTAGTATTGAATAATTATTTGATGGGGTTAGTAAATGCTACATATGGAAACAATATGCTTACGTTTTATGTTGTTAAAATCGAAAATTAAGCTTGAACACTCTCACCGATCCAGTGACTGTCTGACGCTAATTAAGGACCGCCCACCGTTGAGAATACGGAGTGGTGGGAACTGTACGATACGTTATAGGTGTCCAAATAAACGACTGTAATAATCGTGTTTTTAATCAGTTGAAGCTGGATGTTGGTCGACTAGTTCAAAAGCAGTTCTGATACCATGCTTAAAATCCCTATGTGCCGTTTTTGTTTGAATGTATCTGTATATATATAATCATATCCACATGTACTACATAGTGGTGTATGGTGAAGTACTTTAATGTACTTTATACATTGTAAACAATTTTAGTCCATTCCTTTTTATTTCTTGCTGCTCTTTTTGCTTCTCCCCAGGTGATGCCTCTAGCCTCTGATATATTTCCAATACATTTATCCCACGATGTTTTAGGTCTTCCTCTTTTTTTGTTTTTACCTATTTTTGCCTCCCAAACTTTCTTAACAGGTCTTGAATCATCAATCCTCTGTAAATGACCCCACCAACTCAATTGCCTTTGTTCAATGAACTCCATAAGTGACATTATTTCAAGATCTTTTCGAATTTCCACATTGTCATCTTATCCATCTTCGTCACACCTCTTACTCGCCTCAAATATTTCATCTCTGCAGCTTGCAATGCACTTTTTTGTTCATTTGTAAGTATCCATGTTTCACAGCCCTACGTCAATATGGGTCTATAAATTGCTTTGTAAACATTTAGTTTTGTCTTCCTTGAGACTTATTTTTTATTGATAAAACTACGATTCATACTGTAGTATGTTTTTTTAGCATTATTAATTCTTCTGTTGATTTCTACATCTTCATTACCTGTGTCTTCGATTTCTGTTCCAAGATATTTGAATGTATTAACTTCTTTAATTTTCCGACCTTTAATTTCTATGTTCACTGTTTGTTGTTTTACTGCCATAACATCAGACTTTTCCAAATTCATTTTCATTCCGTGTTCTTCTAGAGTTTTGTACCAGATGTCAAAATTTTTCTGTAGATCTTGAGGGTGCTCAGCCATTAGGACTACATCATCTGCATATACTCCCTCAGATATTCTAACGGCTTGCAAGTCTTCATATCCCACACATACTTTTTTAGATTTATTTGTGCATATATTTATTATATCATCCATAAATATATTGAAGAGCAAAGGACTCAATCCACCTCCTTGTCTTACTCCCTCTGTAGTTATAAAAACCTCCGACCTTAAGTTTTTACTAATTACATAGTACTCTTAATTGCATTTCTCAGTTTTGAATCAATTGCCCTTTCTTCCAAGCTTTCCCATATTTTCTCCCTTGGAACTTTGTCAAACCCTTTTTCGATCTCGATAAATCCAAATATAACTTTTGAGTCCTGACGGATAGCTTTATCTATTACTGGTTTAATGGTGAATATATGATCTTGCACACTTCTGCCCTTACGAAATCCACTTTGAGCTTCGTTTAGTGTATTTTCTACTTTGGGTCGTAGTCTGTTATCCAGGATTTTTTCATAAACTTTCATCGATGCACACATTAAACTTATTACTCTATAATTGTTACATTGCTTGCTATCTCCTGATTTAAAAATAGGTAGCAGCATCGCTACTTCCCAGTCTTTGGGTATTTTAGCCGTATTCCAAGCAAGATTACATATCTCAGTGAATAATTCTAACCCTCTATCACCCATCGTTTTTAACATTTCGGATGTTATTCTGTCACATCCCGGCGCTTTCCCATTTTTTAACCATTTAATTGCCTCTGTTACCTCTTCTCTTGTTATATTTTCTTCAAATACTATGCTACTGTTTTCTTCAATTTCTTCATTATTTTCATCTGTACCCATAAGTAGATTCTTGAAATGCGACTTCCATCTATCCATTATTTTTGCCTCTTCTGTTAAAATGTTTCCATCCTTATCCTTTATGTATATATCATCGTGTTTTTTGTCTTGTCTTAAAGATTTGAGTATTTTATAAAATAGTTTCTGATTTCCCTTGCTGTCACTTCTCTAATTTGTTACCAAAATCTGTCCAACTTTTTCTTTTGGCTTCTGCTACTATCTCTTTTACGATTTTTCTCTGATCTTTGTACTTTTCATAATTTTGCATTGTTCTGTTTGCCAAATATTGTTTCCACACGACTTTTTTCTTTTTAATTTCTACTTTTATTTGGTCAGTCCACCATGATGTTAACTTTTTGCTGTTGGTCATTTTACATAAACCACATACTTGTTTTGCTGCCTCGCTTACTGCCTTTTTGAATAAACTCCATGCTTCTTCTGACTTTCTAAAGTTTTCTTGATGTGTTGATTGGATATTCTTCGCCACTAATTGTGCGTATCGTTCAGCTGCTTCTTTCTCTCTTAATTTATAGGTTCTT
Organism: Lochmaea crataegi; assembly: GCA_947563755.1. NCBI lineage: Eukaryota > Metazoa > Arthropoda > Insecta > Coleoptera > Chrysomelidae > Lochmaea > Lochmaea crataegi. The sequence goes on from OX387435.1 coordinate 21,446,781, forward strand.
ATAGTTTCCAAATTTTGAAACTAATAATTACCAATAATAAAAAAAATATTTAAAACAGCTAAATTCTACGATTCGCCATATTATTGAGAATGCGAAGAGCTTCGTTCAGATCAACTGATTTTGTTATTTTTTTTTCAAAGGCCAGAAATACCATACCAGCCATTCTCTCGTGACCCATTGACAGTTGTTGCATTTCATAAAATAAAATGATAAAAATGATATGACGCACCCTGTATTGAGTCAGTAATATGTGCGTCAACAGGGTTTCTTAACGATCGCTCCACCTCCTACTTTCGAAATTGTCCAGACACCACTTATGATATTTTGGACATGAAAATATACTTTATGCAATATATTATGTGTGGGAAAGAATGGTCAGAAATTGAGAACAAGTGTTTAGCAGATGTTTTTGTATCTGTGTTTAGTTTAAATTGTAAGAAAGAAGAGAGTTACAAAAATGTAGTCATAGGGATCGGATGTCTACGCTCCGGTACCTATAGGGTGTAAGTTAAAATAGGGTTCATTAAATTTAAGATTTACCTTTATTTAGTGAAGTAAGTGTTATTGTTAAAATTGAAGTTATGCAATAAAGATATAAAAAAGCATAATTTCTGGTCCTTCGTTTTTTATGGTATCCCACCAACAGTCTTTGATTGATTGCAGTTAAAGTTGAAAACATGGCAACATTGACATTATTAAGAGAGTTAAATGTAGATAGCTGTAAACTAATTACAGTTTCTGATTTCCTAGTTTTCCACCTCACACGTAGTTTCAACAAGTGCCGCTGGTCGCACCACAATCGATCCACCGCAATATGGAGTCATGTGAAAGTGAAACCATCAACACAAACTGTGGTATGGTCCGAAAAGTTTAGATACCTATCGCTACAATTTTTTTTATCTCAAACTATAAACAAACAATTTAATTATAATAATTTATCTTAGTAGTTTTTGGTATTTTTAAGGTAGGGCATTATGATTTCAAGGTAGGGCATTGCCCACCAATGCCCCCCTCTAGCTACGGCCCTGTATTTAGGTTAGACAAAAGTAGATGTTTATCATCAACCACAATTAATAGCTTTATTGTTTGTCAAGTAAAAATAATTGAATTATTTCGTAATGCAGCGAAAATAAAGTTCCTTGGTTTTTTGTTGCCTTTTATTTTGATATAAATCACAATTTATTTTCAATTCAATTCATTTCAGCAGTTAATAATCGTTACAAATCGAGTATATGTACCAAATCCAACAGCTGGCTCGTTGGTCTAGGGGTATGATTTCCGCTTAGGGTGCGGGAGGTCCCGGGTTCAAATCCCGGACGAGCCCAATTTTTTTTTTTAATATCCCATACATTTTTAACCATAGAACAGAGTGCCCCAAATTGTAATGTTTTGACGATTATACAGCAAACAAAAGTAGTAAACTATTTGTAATTTTTTTTTCTTAGACAATTGCCAAATCACATAATCTCCATTCGACTGTTCCGACTTTGAGATACAGAGCGATTATATTTATTGTGACAGAAAATTACAAAGCTTTTCAATTTTTGTAGGTATTATTTGAAATTTTAACAGTTATGATAAGTATGACGTTCAGCGACGTACGCAATTTTTTTTTCAAAAGGTTCCATTTCGGAAATTTGATTAACTTTAATTTTATAATTTTCTGTAATAATTATTATAGGTCCAAGTTTCGTTTAGGGGGAATCAATAATGAAAAAAATTATTCCACTAAATTATTCTTTATAAAAAGAACGTATCGCACATGATTTTTACTCGCGTTGAGCGGAATCTGTTACGAAAAAAAAATGTTAGAAAACGTATCGTTGTACCGGGTGAGCATATAAGAATAGCTGTCGACTAAATCTTAGGATACGATTGTAGTATACTCTTTCTAAACTCAATGAGGAGACAAAAGTATAACAGTAGGGGAGGGTGGGCCACACTGAAACATAACATGGGCCACAGTGAAACAATAGTAGTTTGTGCAACTAGTGTGGATATGATGGCCATATCGCACGAGGACGAAGTTTCTTCCGAGAGCGATGTGGACAATCCACACGAGTCGAACAGTATATTTTTTCTACGACCCACTTAAGAAAAAATCTATAAAATAAACATTTTATTAAACTATAATATAACTTCAAATTAAAAATTTTTAATAATTTTACTATTATTATTATTTTATTATTATTTAGAAATAAAAAAATTTTTTTTTTTAATTTCCCAACGGGGAATCGAGCTCTGATCTACCGCGTGAGAGGCTGGGATACTCACCACTGGACTACCGATGAATATAATAATTATCTATCTATAACGTCAAATGTATTACATAAAAACTGACTTTTGTCAGGAGTACCCTTAAATATTCAATTTATTCTGTTTCTATACGTTATACGTCTCCTTTGCGGCTAAGCGAATATCTGGTGGAAAATTATTTATTGATTCATCACTCATTTTTACTAATATTTTTCTTAATAACTATAGAAATATTTTGACAAGTTATTTTGACGTTTCTATGAAATTGAAAAAAGATTAGTGGGCGGGTACTAAACGCAAATGCTGATTGGTGGATTTCATATACGTTCTAGGATGTATATGGAATCATATCCGTTCAGTTAACCGGAATGGCCTACATTTACATTTTGTAAATTGTGCGGAAAATGGATAATATACATGTGGGTGTAGAAAAAACTTATATTGCTTTTAATTTACATTTGGAACTAGTCGCGCCATCTCTCATGTAATAGAATAGTCACACGTTAGTAGAATTCATTCACGGAATATAAACTGCATCATTTGTTGCCGAGATCTTGAGGTGTGTGGTTGGTTTTGCGCCAAAAGTAATATTTTCTACCATTTTGTGGAGTGCATTATTCACTACGAATTGCAAAATCGGTAAATTATTAAATGTAATACTGCAAAACATAGCTATCATTTCATTTGTAAAATCGTTTAGTAATATGTTAACTCTTTAACATAACTTGAAAATTATAACAGCACGTGGTTTGGGCCACCTTGAAACAAAATTTTAGGGCCACAATGAAACATGTTTCATTGTGGCCCATAGATAGGTACCTACCATTGTTATTATTATTTTTTATTTGTTTGTTTAATAATTTTAATCTATTGTTCAGCTCAGCGCACGCGTACTACTACATTGCTTTATATGATATTAATTTTGTCGTTAAACGCTACAATGTGCATATTGCGATTAATATTATTATTATTATTTAACGGTTTCATTCAAATTTTCAAGTCCTTTCCGATTTCTAAATTTCATGTTGCTATTCTTACGTAGTAGATAAGGGCTAATTATTTTGTTACAGGTAGGCACCTACACTAAAAAAATGTCTCGTGGTCGAAAAAGAAAAACCGATAAAGGCTTATTCAGTGCAGCTTCTATGAAACAAGCTGTAGTTGCAGTGGATGGACAAAAATTATCCTTACGTGACGCTGCTTTACGTTATAATGTTAAGTATTCAACATTATTTAGATATGTAAAGAAAGCCAAAGGAGCTCAAAATATTGATGATGACCGTATGACTCCAAAATATAAAAGCCGCTTAATTCTTACTTCCGATCAAGAAAAATCCCTTTGTAGAGTACATGATATGGTGTTGGAAAATCCACTAAAGATTTTCGCGAATTGGCGTATGAAATGGCCATCATTAACAAAATAAAAATTCCACCATCCTGGGAACAAAACAAACAGGCTGGAGTTGACTTTATGCAGGGATTTATGAAACGCCACCCTCAATTGAGCATAAGACAACCAGAAGGATGCAGTTTATCACGTGCACTTCCTTCAACAAAAACAACGTTGCAAAGTTTTATGACAATATAGAAGATGTTTATAAACGTTCAAATGCATTTGCAGATGGCTCCAGGGTGTACAATTTGGACGAAACAGGTACATTAACAGTACAAAAGCCAAAAAAGGTAATAACTGAAAAAGGTGTTAAGCAAGTGAGCCAATGTACTAGTGGTGGAAGGGGAACTCTAGTTACAACGTGTTGTATTATAAGTGCCGCTGGAAACAGTCTTCCTCCTGCTATGGTTTTCCTACGAAAGCATTTCAAAAATCATATGCTGAATGGCGCCCCACCTGGCACACTCGATAATGGATGGATGAATGGTGACATTTTTCCTTCCGTCTTCAAGCACTTTATTAAATATAGTGGATCATCTTTAGAAAATCCTACCTTCTTGGTTTTCGACAACCACGAAATCCACTTATCCATTGAAACGATAAATTTAGCAAAAACTAATAGAGTGATTATAGTGACTTTACCACCTCATTGCAGCCATAAGCTGCAACCATTAGATGTAGCAGTTCTAGCTCCATTTAAAGCCCTCTATAATGCAGCTGTAGACTCGTGGTTACTTCATCATCCTGCAACTCCCATGACCATTTACGAGGTAGCTAGTTGTGTCGGAACAGCACACGATAGTGCAATGACACCATCTAATCTTAAAAAGGGGTTTGAAACAACTGGTATTTTCCCTTTTGACAGAAACCGATTTTCCGAGAACGATTTCATTGCTAGTTCAATAATAGATCGCGAACTTCCCATGCCTGATAATAATCAGACTGAAAATCAACACATAGCTGAATTTCGAGGTGAAGTTACACCCCCTAGATAGGAACAAATTAATAAGATTGTTACTGTTAACGAACTTTTGGCAGCAACCAGCACACCAGACAAAATAGCAGAAAACCATTTCATTTCTCCCCAAGAATTTAAAGGATACCCAAATTCAGCTGCAAGAAAGAACAAAAAACCTAGAACAAAGGGACGTAGCTTCATTCCAACGGATACACCCGAAAAGAATATATTGGAAGAAAAATATCGCATAAAAAAATGAAGCAAGTGAAGTTAAAGCAATCGACATCAAATAACAAGAAACAGAGGACAAAAAAAGATAAAGATGAGGAGACTTCAGAGGAAGAAATTGACACCGATGTTTTAATGGACGACGAATCTGACGATGATATAGAGTATTGTGAGGAAGTAGATCCTTCAGGATTTGAGGAACTGGATCGAGATCCAAGTCTAGGTGATTTTGTATTGGTCGAATTTAAGGCAAAAAAACTAATATACTTTCTTGGAAAACTTATCACTGAGAAAAATCTTACAAATGAACTGGAGATTCGATTTTTGAGAAGGAGTTTGAAAGACGACCACCATTTTATTTTTCCTGATGAATTGATTTTACCTCCTCCTTTAAGTTTAGGAACCACCAAGAGACTTCAGTGTACGTACACATTTGAATTAAACTTTAACACAATTGATGTACGTTGAACAATTTTGTTGTTTCATTGTGGCCCTACTGCTGTTTCATTGTACCCCAAATACTGGGGTACAATGAAACAAAAATGGGAAAAACAAAATTAAATTTTTTTTAGTCTGAATATAGATTTTTTTCACTAAAATTTGGTTAAGATATTTTCATTTTCGTAATAGCCAACCACAATGTATAATTTTTCATTTTTGATTTAAAATAAAGATTTTTTCGTTAAAAGAAGTAATTTTGTTTCACTGTGGCCCACCCTCCCCTTAGAATATGGAATGGAAGGCAATAGATACACAATTCCAAATATACAGGGTGATTTATAAGTAATGTATTCGGATATTTGATGCAATCAGGTAAATTTTAAAATAAATTAGTTTATTCAAATTCTTTCACAGTGTGCCTGGTTTGATCTGTAAACTTTACGCCTACACGTTAAAATTTTACCGTCTCACCATCTAACGCAATTGTATTCACATGTTTGTACACTCAGGACCATCTAAGGATTATGGGAATTTTATTTTCATTTCCAATTCCTAAATAGCTTTGTGCGATTTTCCTTTTCCTCTCGGTCTTATATTTTCTTGTTTTTTTTTTACCGAATAATATTTCTCCAACTCAGAGTTGTTTGATGTGCACTCCTAATACTTTGTTAACAAAAAAAAAATAAAGCAGGATTCATCTGTGCGCTCCGACATCGCTCATATGCTATCGCACAAAGCTACTTTCATACATTTTTCTTTAACCTCATAATGGAAGGTAGAAAATCAGCTTATGTAGAAAAATAGAGGGAAAACGACATTTGCTTTAAATTTTCCTTTAAAAGCTTTACCGGAAAACAGTGGAGTTACATATATTTACATGCAATATATCCAATTGAATGTTTAGTCCCAGATATGACCTAGTCAGGATAACATTTATGTAGCTTATAGCAATTTTCAACTTCTATAGTCTGTATAGTTTTGAGCTGGTAATAATTCTTCCATAAACTCTCGACTTCTTTGGCGTGTGTGCTACCCCCTTTTCCTCTTTGTTACCTAAACTGCTTTAGAAGGTAGCAAAACGGAAGAAATTTAATCAACCAAGATAAATAAAAAAATATATATACAGGGTGTTTCTTATCTAAAATATTGTAGTGGGCGCTTGGTCACTCCATTTTAAGACGAAAAGTTTTTATAAACATGTGTGATAAGTCTTGTCGTTAATGAGATACAGGGTGTTGAATTGTTTGTAATAAATGAGCTCTGACTGTACTTAAGTGAAATTTATTTTTCCTGGTGACGCTACTGGTTTTTAGAAGTAATACGAAAGAACATGCTTATTCTAAGTGGGCTTTGGAATAATGTTGACAAATACTGTATCAACGCAAAAAACGTATAAGAAATTTTTTTCATACTTACGGATTTTTTTGTGTTAAGTCAACAACGATGTCTGCGTTTACTAATGCTGAAATGGCTAATATGCAAAACAAAATATACATTGCCTGATAGGATTCCTGTCCGATGAGGATGGTCAGACAGACGGCAAAACCAATACTTGGTGGTGCACTGAACTGGAACACCTTGGAAAGACATCGAGGACGACCTATAACAAGACAAAACGAACAAAACTCAAAGAGGACTGAGGAGTATACCAAGCCAACCTCAAAGAGTTCAAAAACAAAGAGCAGCCTGGAGAACCTACTGTCAGTCAAAGACTTCCTACAAGTTTCAAGGCTTCAGAAGGCACTCTCAAATGACCACTATAAGAGTATCGGCATCCTGACGAGGGAAAATGGCGACAAAGCCACCAACCTCCAAGAGAGAGCTGAGATTTTTATGGAAACTCACTTCCCAGGTTCTGTCTTTCCTGAAACGACGAACTGGGCGGAAGTACCAACAACACCCTCACAATACGACTGGCAATCTGCTAGTGTAGTAATTGATGAGGACAAGATAAGGTGGGCCATTTCGGGCTTCTCCCCTTTTAAGTCACCAGAACCTGACGGTATAAGACCAGCCTTACTTCAGTGGGGTATGGATATCCTTATGCCGCACCTGGTTGGAATATTCAGAGCCTCTTTAGCTCTGAGGTATATTCCCTGAAAGTGGAGAGAAGTACGAGTGGTATTCATACTCAAAACAGGAAGGATGGACTACACCTTACCAAAAGTATTCTGACCTATTAGCCTCACATCGTTCATTTTAAAAACAATGGAGAGGCTATGTGAGATGAAGTGCTAGTTCACAACCCACTTCATCCAAATTAGCATGCATATACTCCGGGAAGGTCCGCCGATTCGGCCCTTCGCCAAGTGGTTGGCAGAATCGAAAGATCATTGGACAATAAAGAATCCACCCTGGGTATATTCATAGATATTGAGGGAGCCTTTGATGAAACAACCTTCCCAACAATTACCCAGCAACTTAATTCCAGGAATGTACCCCTGGTAGTGGGAGAATGGATACTTAAAATACTCTCTAGTAGAGCAATAAGTATAAATGTAGAAGACATATTATGACGAGAAGCGCTTACTGCGCTACCTCTGCTGCAGGCGGCCAATGATATATGCAATTGAATCCAAGTTTTTGTGTTTAATAAACCCTACAAAATACCAATAAAACAGAACACAGAGTCAGATGCAGACAAGCTCTATTAGCCTTGAACAGACAACGTGTTACATCAGGGCTAGTATTAGAGTGCCACTAGGATTTAGCTAACGCGTCGGTCGATAACAATATTATCCTGAGTTGGGTTAAAGGGCACGACAGGAGTAAAGATAATCGCATTGCCGATTCTTTAGCCAGGGAAGCGGCTGGACTAAAAATTTTTGGACCCAGTAACACCCACGGCCTGACGACTTTGACAATTGCGGAAATAGCCAAGCGTTACACCCATGCTCAATCCCTAAAGAGATGGGATGGAATCAAAGGATGCTGTCTTGCAAGGATGGAGGAACTTGGATGGAGGAACAGGAATTTTGGATGGAGGAACAATGGCTTATAGTTTCGGACTCGTGCTGGAACAAACCTAGGGCAAGTGTTTGACTTCGAGCAGTAGGGATGGCTCAGACGTGGAATACTCTAGTTGTCTAGTTTGAAGAAAAGGGAGGTTGGAGAGAAGTTGCCATCGAAGTACCCAAGTGCACGCGTCAAGTTGACTTTTATATACTGAGATCTTTGGTTGATGTTAGAGGAAGTCATTAATGAAGTGCAGAAATAATCCTTTTACCACTATATTCTATTGGGAAATGATTGATATAAAATGAAAATTAGGATTGGGTAACTACAACTACCAACAGAATGTATAGTGAATGGTACATATGTGCTTCGTCCCTTCATCGGTTTATTTTAATGAATATATTGAAGATTTGAAATTTTTGTTAGTCAATAACAAGCGATTTTGGGTAGCTCTCAAAAAATTTTGCTATCAATAATTTCTAAATTTTCAATGTTCGCTCCTTGCTTGAAGGCCTTAATACAGAATCAATTACTTAAATTTGGTAATAAATAAACTTCCTTTGAATGCAACTGGATGTGACGACTATGCGGTAAAGTACATCAAAAATGGAATGATATTTTCAAAAGACTTTTTAAAAACTCGTTAAAAGATTTTTATGACCTGAACAAAAATACTCCAATTAACAATGTCAGGTATTTTAGGGTAACTTATAACAAGAAAAAAAAAGCGAGAGTAGGCGTTTTTGTCCCCTAAAAATGAAATTATTTCTGCCGGCTTATTTAATTTGTCCCGTAATTCATTTAAAAAAATGCCTAGCAAGAAAGCTACTTTTAAAAAGAAACGAGTTAAATGGGACCTTCTTGATTTTTAATGAGGCTCGTTAATGAACAAAAAAATGTAAGAATTTTCTGAATAAACAAACGTATTGAATTTCAATTTTATATGAATGGCATTGATGAGCCTTGTCTGTCCATTTTATCCGACTTTTCATTGCCCTTATGACCTCTATGGAATCGAGTGCCTTTAGAGCAACTTGGATGTGAATTAACGGTAAGTTCTTCCCTGTCTTTCAATTTCTTCAACGCAGTGGTGAATCTGACGTTATTGGATTATAGGCTAATTAGAATGGCTATTCTTTTTTTCGGCCCTACAACTCCGTTCCTACTGCCTCAGCAAGTATTGATACACCTTTATACCAGTCTTGCCTACTTGCTACAGTAGTAGGAACGCAGCAAACTCCTGGTCGAAAACCCTCGGAGCTGCTGACTAACTAAATATTAAACCTTGGCACTCACCGGTCCCTGTATCCTAAGGAAGCACTTGCATACAGTTGGCATATACAGGCTGTTTCACGACGAGCTTACACTATCTATACACTGTGCTCATTTGAAAAGGACCCACCCTTAATATTTCATTAGATATCAAGTCACACCTCATTTAAAAGGTCTGGTAAATCTCTATTCAATCTTTTTGTTTTGCCTTTGATACCAGCCTTCCATTGTTATTTAATCGTTGTTTGAAATTGGCTCTTTTTCAACTTTTACTGCCTGAATGTTAACGGTGGTCACTTTGAACCACATGATTAAATAGCAGTTTTTTCTTGTTAACAGTTGTCTTTTTACTATTTGTAAATTTTGTATTCTTTAAAGAGTCTTTCTATCATATCACAATACGGGGGCATACGAAAAATTGAAAGAGAGCCAATTTTAAACAACGATTAAATAACAATGGAAGGCTGGTATCAAAGGCAAAACAAAATGATTGAATAGAGATTTACCAGACCTTTTAAATGAGGTGTGACTTGATACTTAATGCCATTTGAAAAATGTAAGGGGTGTCTCCAGTAGGGAGGGGGTGAATCTGACTTTTATGAAATTAGCGCCAAAAAGTGTCCCCGTCAAGATAAAAGTTGACGTGTCTCGGCATTTATTTCTAATATGACCCATTTTTGAAATATTAAGGGTGGGTCCTTTTCAAATGAACACAGTGTATATTGGAGACTACTAACACGATTTCTATAAAAATTGGCATAGATCGAGAACAAGTTATGGTGAATTTATGGAATACATTTTGACCTACCTAAAGTGAACGACAACTTTGTTATTTTAAATGTAACACCCTGTATATTATTAACTTTTCGGATTCTACATTAAATTTTAACGTCGGGAGGAACCTATTTGTTGGTTGTGCATGGAAGAGGAGGAAGCAGCCTCACATATTATCTTCAACTGTGAGGCACTGTCTCATTGGAGATATAGACTCCTAGGACTAGAGCACCCAATTGAAGATTTATCCAAGAAGAACTCAGTGAAAAGACTGTTGAGCCTGATAAGAGCTACTGGTCTCTCTCTCCTTATAAACGGTACAACCAAGAGCACAAAAAGCCTAAAGGCTGAGATGCTGCCAAACTAATCAATCAATCAATCTGCTATAATAATTTGGAACTCATTATTAGAGCTACATCTTGTGGTCGTAGCATCAAAAGTTTACCCCATTAAGTCATTCAGTTTTAAATCCTCGATAAGTTAGTCAGCACTTTTGCGTTTGGCTTGTGTGTTGTTTACTTTGAAGTAGTCTGTGCGCTACAAACCTGGTATGAAAATGTCTAGTGGTGGTTAGATTCAACCGAACTTCCATCTCAATGGTGGAAGTTATTTTTATGGTCCCCACACGCAAGCAAGCCTGTTATGAAAGATAACTAACCAATGCCAACTTAGAAAACATCTTTATAGATTGGAGTCTAACTTTAATCAAGTCAACGTGAGTGTGAAACCTCTTTGAGACATGTACGCAGTAGCTGGAGAGGAATATGTACATTAGACCCAATGAAATGATCAGATAAATCTATAACTGCCTTCGAGGACTAGTCTGCATGGCATCACAAATGACTAAAACCTCTGTGGCATTTTACTTATCATTAACATCCCTTGTATTGTTTTATTAGTAACAACATTTTAAAATAGGAACTGTTATATTATCTCCACTACGGTTGGAATTTACTTAACTTGTTTTTCTTTGCCATGAAAATTTTGTTTTCATCATGATATCAAAAACATAATCGCAAAATCTCATTATACATTATTTCGCGTAACACTTTGATCTCGGAGAGCGTAGGAATTTGAAAAAAAAATACATTTCCAAGCTGTCTGAGAATATCAAAAAGTTTCGCGTAACTGTATTACTTACAGGTTCAAAGAGATGCAAGATTTGTTTACCTTTCACCAAATATATTTTCTTATTTGTAATTTAATGAATACTATTTATATCATTTTAGTACTTATTAGGTAAACCATAATAGATAGTTTACAAAACGCGCTTTTATGGCAAATCTAAATAAAATTTAATAAATAACTAAGTATTAAAAATTAAACCATGAAAAGTATATATACGGTGCTTATCAAAGGTCCCCTCCCCCCTCTTTTCTTCTGAATGGTGATAAAAATGGTAATGAAATTTGGAGGGTGAAAATGAACTATTGTAAGCTTCTCTACTAGTGGTAACAGGTGACGTAATAGGCATCGGTGACGTCACCAGGCAACTGAAACCACTAATATTAAATGGTACCTTATGGCAAGTGACACCTCGTTTGAAAGGTATTCAGAATACCTATTCAATCATACTAATTTTTTTTGGATTTACGATGTTTTTGATGGTTAAACACTAAAATTTGAGTTTCGCTTTCAATTAATAAATATTGAGGAACAAGTTCATATAATAATTGTTCAAAATGTGCTCCATCTACTTCCTGGCAATAAAACATCCTATTATTAAACTCTCGTCGGACTCGATAAAATGTGTCAGGGGAAACTGCCCTACATTCTTTAACAATTCGTTGTTTTAAAACGTCAACACTGTCAGGAGCTGTATCGTAAACTTTAGACAGAAAAAAATCTAAAGGTGTTAGGTCCGGTGACCGAGCTGGCCATTCCATTGGACCGCGTCGTCCAATCCATCTACCAGGATATTACTATTTGTTACGCAACGATAAGGTAATGCCACTTTGCAAAGCCTCCAACAAGGTTGGGCGACAATTTGCAACGGCAACTCAGTTTAGAGAGCACCTCAGGTGTAGATTCTGAGACCAAACTAGTACAAATTCAGAGAGTAGTCTTACCGGTTCTCGGGTAATTCTATTTGAAATTTATTTAAGGTGAAATAAAGATAAATTATGAAAATTAAGAAAGGTAAGTGGGCGCCACTCTGAATAATACTAGTTTATTTGTTATTCACATCTGCATTATAGCGACAAATCCTGGAAGATTGGAAGGGAAAAAAACTATATGAACAACGTTATTAAATTTACAAGTTGTATATTGATTAAACAAAAGATGAAATTAAAAAAAACATTGACTAGTTAATTTTAGTAGTAGTATGACGACATATGTTGTGTTGGAGAGCAGAACTATTGTACTTTCCTGCTCCTGTTGCAGTTGTAGATACACTTGCAGAGAAGCTTGTAGATGTTGCAGAAAAAAACTTGTAGTTAAAGTTGGAGGCAGCTTTCTGGCACCAGATAAAGCATCCCAGGTAAAGTATTCCGGACAAAGTATTCGAGGCAAGGTATCCCGGATAAAGTATCCCAGGAAAAGTGCTCCAGGTAAAGTATCCCAGGTAAAGTGCTCCAGGTAAAGTGCTCCAGGTAAAGTGCTGGGGAACAAATATAGTATCAGGAACAATTTTCCAATTTAACTAAAATCCAGGATGTCTGAAGTATGATATTACAATACAGATAATATTTGATATTAAAGAAATTATTTGACAACGTGGTTCATACATCCTGTATTTTTTTAGATAAAAGAAATACTCAAAAAAAGCAATATATGAAATAAATAAATGAAAACGATAAAATCGAATAACCGATTCTGCACCGGTAAATACATACATATTTTAAATATGTCTATATTTTTAAATAGATATTTTTAAATAGATAATATAAAAAAACCTGAAAGAAAAAAACAAATTCACATCGATATATATTATTCCTGGCACTGGAATGACATTGCTACATAATAAAGATAGGAAGGTAGAAGCTATTAAGAAAGGAGAGTTAGTTATACATTTAAGCGAAATGACTTACCACTCAAATGAATGCACTTCTAAGATAAGATAAAATATGCCAGAAAGGCTTCAATAGCACATGTTCGCCGGAAAAGAAGAACGAAACCCCTTTGCCACTTGTTTAAATACACGAAATCATGTGAACGACCACCGACTTACGTCTCATGTTCGTGTCACGCTCATACGCTTTGACCAGGAAAGGAATTTACCTTTCAGTAGTGAATTCTTGATTCATATTTGATTTATAATTGGTAGAAGAAGAGACACGAGATCGAAGTGGGAATTTCAAAATAGACGTGACTATTTTCCCGACAGGCGGACCTCGATCAGCGCGCATAGAAACGTTGATTTCGACTCTCGTCGACAGTATATATATTCAGCCTTGAAACATTTCTCGGTGTTGGGTATGAGAAAGGACTGGCTATTCGCCGCCCATACGATAATTTATTAATTCAATCGAGGGAAGTAAAGTGAACGAAATTAACGTTACATAGTCTAGATAACGTCTTACTGCAAAGTAATAGTGTGCAGGAGCACCATCTTGTTGGAACGCTATTTCCAAGTTACCAAATTCTTCTGGATTATCTTCCAGAATTTGAAGAATTAACGGTTCAATTGCGTTATATCTCGAGATATACTTCACTGGCTAAATTAGAGTTCAAAAAAAGAGGCCCGCCTATGTGGTTTCCCAAAATACCTGCCCAGACATTTACTTTTAATGGGAACTGTGTATGTTTTTCACGAAACATGTGAGGATTTATGACACTCCAATACCTCACATTTTGAGTATTAACATTTCCATTAAGGAAGAAAGTACTTTCGTCACTAAAACAAATTGTCCTTACATAGTCTGGCTGTTGGACAATTTTAGTGGACATATTTTCACAGAATTGCAGCCTTCGGTCGGGGTCGTCATCTGAGGGTTGATGCACCATTTTTAATTTGTATTCATGAAATTTGTTTTTGGTCAACACCCTGTGTACTATACTATGACTGTCTTCACAGGTAAACGCTACTTGGGCTATGGAAGAAGAAGGGTTTACTACAATGTCTGCAACTACATCAATTTGTTTATGAATACCAATATTTGGTCAACCAGATCGTTTGGCATCCTGTATGTTGAAACTTATAAAAAAGCTCTCTCAAATAAGTTCTCGATATAGGGCGATCGGGGTATCTTTCATTAAAAATGCGTTCCGCCGCATGAAAATTATTTCCACTTTCAGCAATAATTAAGATAGCTGTTACTTTGTCAGCTATAGAGCACGTACCATTTTGTTTATGTAGATACCTAAACGTCTCGTTAAACAATAATTAAACTAAAAAGTCAAGATATTATCGCATGTAAAAACGTCAATTAAAAAACTTTTTTGACAATTAACCATAACTTTAGAATCTTTATTAATTAAAAGCGAAACTCAAATTTTAGTGTTTATTTATTTTAAACATCAAAAACATCATAAATAAAAAAAAATAAGTATGATTGAATAGGTATTCTAAATACCTTTCAAACGAGGTGTCACTTGCCATAAGGTCCCATTTAATATTATTGGTTTCAGTTACCTGGTGACGTCACCGATGCCTATTAAGTCACCTGTTACCACTAGTAGAGAAGCTTACAATAGTTCATTTCTACCCTCCAAATTTCATCAGTCTAAGTATCACCATTCAAAAGAAAAGAGGAGGGGGAGGGGACTTTTCAGAAGCACTTTATATCTTGCTACTAAGTACCTCATTGAAGTTCAATGTATAATTAATTCTTTATTTTACTCATAATTTGTAATGCCATCAATATCGAAACTAAATATATTTATGATTACGAATACATTTAAATGTTTGTTGATAAACATATCGATCCATTATTATAAAAGTATTAATAAAGTTGACTCAAGGATCTCATTAATAACCTACATTTTTAATTATACGAGGAGCACTACAACATGATGGCGGACGTTTAATTGACACCGTCTTCGAAAGTATAAAGATTTGGCATAAATGTCTGCTAATCAACTCCTGGGACCAGTAGAGTTATTAAGCATTCTCCAACCAAAAAAAAAATTATACTCCTCCAATCGTGTAATGGATGCGTCTCCAATGGATACGTTGGTAGACTAGGGGTGTGGAAAGGCCTCTGAATCGGTGGTGTTGCGGGTCACTTGGAGGACCATCTCAAGGGAATGAAACAACTACTTCTAGCACTGGGATATGTTTGGTTTATTTACTATAATACATTACACTACTTACTATGGCTAATGATATACATAAGTACCTAGCCGTATATAGCATACTTATATTTAATGGTTAAAGATTATTGATCTCTGACCATTCGACTATATAGAATGTTCTTCATGACTTATTCTAAATCAACTTCTCCTATAATAAATATTGAATGCATATTTATATAGCTAGTCAAGTTCAAATAAAACAAATAAACATATTACTGTTTTGCCTTACTTCACGCTTGAACTTGACTTTCTATTCAATAACCTTCTTAATTTATATTTATATAATAATGAAATGTTCGAACGTTTTGTTGAAATAAGATCAATGGAATTTAATTCTTATTTTGAATATTTATTATTATATTATTATATTGGGCCAAAAGGACTCACCATCGTAACGTCAATAATTTATAACCCTTATTTATAATATAATATCATACTTCATATGTTAACTCTTTCCTCAATAGTCATTTTTTTTCTTTAGTTTGCAAATGCCGGTATTTTTTATATCGATTGATCGATCATTTCACATCAACTGTGAATTTATATCTTTGTGTACCTTAATAACAAGATCATTATTATATTATACTAAACAATAAAAACTTCATTCTCGTCGCTTTTCCTTCAGAATTCCATTCTAGTTATTTTTCCATATTTTTCTTACTTATTGCCTACTTTTCAAAGCCGTATACCATTATAATTCTTCTCCACTGGTGTATTGTGAATTTGTATCTTTGTGAGAATAACTAGATCATTATTATATCATACTAAACAATAAAAATCTGCTTCTATTCCAACAAAAGCCTCTTCAACTTTTTTTCTCACAAGTTTCAGTTGATTTTATGCTCTCAATTCTGCATTCATTGAAAGTCCTTCAGTTTCTAGGAAGTTCATCCAATTAAAAGTTGGAAAGCATTTATTTTATGTTTGTGATAAACACTAATTAATATTTACAGTCAGATTGTTTTAACTCGAAAAAACAAACAACAATAATGTTGCGAGGTAACCAACTCAAAGCCGGCCCTGTCTCTCGATTATAAATTTTGGTGAATACGTTTTCGAGAACATTCTAGTAAACCATTTGCTTACGCATAGGACGATCGCGGAAAATACTTTAGTTTCAGAGAGTTGATGAAGACTATATATACAGGGTGTCCCAGATACAAACAAATAATGAACCAACATCAACAACATGTGGCACACCTCCAATCCCAAAACTTCAACGTTGGCGCTTTCAATCGTTTGAGTGTAATAAATCTCCTATAATGGTTTGTGAAAACGGCTTCCAGAACAGGACGGAATTCTCCAACAATACGAACTACTGTAGAACAAAATACTATACCGTATTCCATAACTAATTCAGAACGAGAACCTTTAAAACTCAGCAGGGGATGACTTCCCAGTCATTAACAAAATTCAGATTCTCATTCGATGCACTTTTGGAAACCGACCCATCTAGTAGAAAGCACACAGCGGAAAAAAGTGACTGACACTTCCTCAACTTCAGAACAGAATACTACCATAGAGAAACCTACCCGAAACATACATCCGAACTACACTGCTCACTATACCGAGCGTGTTCAGCACAGATAAAGTCATAAAGTGCTACACTTTCCTCTATGTGATCCACGCATGACAAACGACTGTCACGGCCAATTGTCAATGTCATCCAACAAATAATTCCACTTTGTAAACAATGGACAGAAATAATAAAGTATGTATTAAGGATTACTCAAATAAAATTGAGCAATAGATAGTACCACAATACCCCCCTAGAAACGTAAACCCCCTGCCCAAAATGAAGAGTCAAGAGTTGACAAATCAGGGGAACGCCCACATAAATTCTGGAAAGTTATTTACTATCCAGTGGTTATCGAAACGGTTTTGTAGTTGGTGCATAAGAAATGGAATAAATCAGTTTTTGTCCCATTCGAAAATCTCTATTCGTTTAAGAGATATAGCCTGGATAAATTAGTCTGGGACACCCTGTATACGCGGGTTTTTGAGTGAGTTGAGAATTAGTGAAACCGATAGTAAAGAGTTAGTTCACAGACAGTTTACAGAAATTCTTAGTAATCGGGCAGTGAATTAAATAGTGAAGATAAATAGTGTAATAGTCAAGTGGTGAAAATAAATTAGAACTAATATACAGAGTGTAAATAAATTAGTAGACATTAAGTAAAGTAAAGTAAATAGATAGTAATTAGCCATAGTGTGTAAAATTTTATCTCACAAGTTAAAAACGATTTAAATAAATAAGAAAAACATTACAATATGATTCTCCGTGAGTAAATCCATAAAGAACCCTGCATATATTTAGTACTGGCTG
This sequence comes from Lochmaea crataegi, assembly GCA_947563755.1. NCBI lineage: Eukaryota > Metazoa > Arthropoda > Insecta > Coleoptera > Chrysomelidae > Lochmaea > Lochmaea crataegi. Next base: position 21,464,622 of record OX387435.1, read on the forward strand.
GGTGCAGCGTGCCAGTGGTCAAAAATACAAATATCTGGGTATTGCTCTGGACAGAAAACTCCTCTGGCCAGGGCATATTCAGCATATAAAAAGTAAATGTGGAAGAGCCATTAATTCCCTGAAATGGATAACAAACCAAGGCGCTGACCCCAAAGTTGCACTTATGTTTTGCAGGGCCTACGTGCGTTCAATTATAGACTATGGTAGTTGTTTATACGGTTCGGCAAGTAACAGTAATTTACAAATCCTAGATAGAATTCAATACAAATGCCTTAGGTTATGCCTAGGAGCAATGGTTTCAACACCAGAAAATACTTGCTCAAAATTATGTTATAAAGATAAGCAGCCTTGAGACAAAACTAGTAGAAGTTCTAGCGTCATTAAATATAGAAAACTTAACAAATCATTATTGGAAAAAGAAAAATTCACCTCCTCTCTCAGATGCCTTCATTGCATGTCAAAAATATCAATCGTATGTTAATAGAAGCAATCTTTCGCCTATATACACAACCGAGTACATAACTTTTATAAACATTTCTATAAGTTCACTTCAATAAATATCAAGTATCAAGTATCAATCTAAGAAACCCCGCCCCTTCTCCTTCCAAAATTTGTTAGTTATGTGCGAGGTGTGCGAACTGCGATTTAGTATTGAACAATTATTTGATGGGGGTAGTAAACGTCGCTACGTATTGAAACAATATGCTTACGTTTTATGTTGTTAAAATCGAAAATTAATTAGTTCTCAACGGTATACTTAGTTGTTAACGGTGTCTTAACTGCTATGCTTACCACAGCAATTTAGATAGGAAAGATATAAAGACAATAAAAATGGAGGTCTTTCCTCGAAGAATGTCGATAGCGAAAAAGGGTTTCGTTAGTGGTGTTATGAAAATGGAAGCGGTCGTTGGCAGATGTCAATTGTCTTAAGGTCAGGGTTGAAGATTGGGGTGACTAATGAGACGGCGAGCGGGAATTAGAGAAAGATTTACGATATATATTCAAAAGTCGAAACAGGTCGATAGACATGTTACAAATTCTACAATATTTTATCAATAAATGAAAATGGTATATTTCCGCAAGAAGTTTTTTGCATGTTTATGCTTAGAGAGTTGTCTAAAATGTGAAACAGAATAGTATATTCTGTAACAAGGTTAGAATGAAAATTCGATGCGAGTGGAAAGTTCCGAGGGCGAGCCGAAGGCGAGCGTGAGGATCCGCGAGTATCACGAATTTTCATTCTAACCGAGTAGCAGACTATACTTTCTCCACGATCAAAGATTTCAAATGAAAATGGTGACAGCAATAATTTTGACACTTACTCAAGTATTGCTACTACGATGACAATCAATTGCGTCAAGGCTAATGTAATTATCGCTAACCAGTATGAGAATATTATTCTATCACAATAGAGAGAATGTAAATACATTTAAATTGCATGGGGGCAGAGGTGTTGCAGAATATTTCTTCAACCTCAAGAGATAGAATTCCAGCATTATGTAATCAAATTAGATTTCAGAATTGAGGTCGAAAAGTCGAAAAAAAGAAAATTATGCATTTCCGCAAAAAAAATCGAGTCTTTATGTTTGGAAAAGGTTCCAAATAGTAAATAAACGAATATTTCTTACATAACTGATTTCAGCTAATCGAAAGTTGATCCAAAAATACTCAAAAATAGATATACTTTGATGTTATCTGGTATTACACGACACATGTAGGCTTCATTATTTCGAATGGAAGTCGTTTTCACCATCGAGTTAATTGTTCTTAATTATAACTTTCACATCATATTTGGCAAATTATTAACAAATGAAGTATCGTCGCAAAAGTATGCCCCTGATGTTATCAACATCTACTAAGATAACAAAATCTTAATTCTCTTCGGCATAAATAAGTTAATTGTTTATTTTTTCGCCTTTTTATCAATTTTTAACACTTGCTTATCATCCATTAGTATCAATATTGGATTTGTTATGCCATGTTTTTTTTTATGTTTAAGTAGTACTCAAGGAATGCACGAGATGCTAAATAACCATCGTTTAAGTTGAACCGACGTTGCCAAATTTGAAGAAAGTGACATTTAAAAAATGTGGAGAATAAAATGAGGTTAAGTGTTTGTTTTCGTTTTATATCTCTTAGCTCTTACTTTTTCAAGAAAGGCAAGGAAAAATAACCATTCCATTAACCTTTCCCCTTGAAGGTTTATTAAGGTGAAGGGTGTAAGGAATGGTTATTTTTCCTTGCCCTTCTTGAAAAAGTAAGAGCTAGGCTGAGTTCGAAAAGTACCCGCGCTCGAGTAACTATAGCTGTTCGAATACTCTAGGATGATCAGTCGAACGTTGCACTATACAGTTCGAAAACTACGTTCTCTCATCGCTCGAGCGTCGCTTTTTCCAACCAAGTATTTTCAAAGTTAACATTCACTCTACATGCGCAGTGTTTTGTTCTAGTTTTTGTTGTTATGTTTTTATACTTTATTGTTACTTATACGTTTTGTGTGATTGCAAATTGGCCAAAGACGCAACCACTTTACGCTTCCGATTCATAATTATTATTTTTATAATAAACTTGGATTAATTGTGTTCTGTTTACTTTTCGTCTTTTAGGTTAGGTTATTTAATTGTTCCATTAACAGTTCGAAAAGGAATCAAACGAATCAGACAACCGAATCGCACAAATGTCACACAGTATGGTATGAGAATGATCTCTCGGAGCGTACTTTTCGAACTCAGCCCTAAGATATATAAAATGAAAATTTGGCAACGTAGGTTCAACATGAACGATGGTTATTTAGCAACTCGTAGGAATGCATCCAAGTACACGGCATCCATAAGTTTATTGTTTTAGTTTCGTGAAAACTCTAAGATTTTCAAAGTCCACTTTAGCGTCGATTAGGGTCTTGGGAAAAAGCCTTATTCTTCTTGTTTTTTACATGAAACTCGATGGTGAAAACGGCATCCATTCGAAATAATTTCAGGTTTTCTTTTTAAAATATTGATTCTTCCTGTGCAAATATCAAATTGGCATGGGAACGCTTATAAAAAAATTGATGAACTAGGCAAAAGCATCGTCGTCACCCTACTGTGGTTCGAGGACTCACTGCAACAAAAGGAAACGAAATAGTAGATGAATTAACTGAGAGAGCGGTTTGAAAGACCCTTTTTGGGACCGGAACCATTTTGCTATCAGCTGTAACGGCTACTCAGTTTAGAGAGCACCTCAGGTGTAGATTCTGAGATCAAACTAGTACAAATTCAGAGAGTAGTCTTACCGGTTGTCGGGTAATCCTACTTGAAATTTATTTAAGGTACTGAAATTAGATGAAGGTAAATTATAAAAATTAAGAAAGGTAAGTGGGCGCCACCCTGAATAATACTAGCTTATTTGTTATTCACATCAGCATTATAACGACAAATCCTGTAAGATTGGAAGGGAAAATAAACTTTATGAACAACGGTATTAAATTTACAAGTTGTATATTGACTTTTTTAAAAAAACAATAAACGGGAAGAAAAATGACTAGGTTTTCATTGGGTTGTTCTATGTTGAAGAGTTGAAGAAGCGATGAAATATATGGATGTTACTTTCCTAGAGTGATAGAGTCTTGGTTCCAGATAAAGACCTTGACAGATAGAGTCCTTGTTGAAATTCCATATAAAGTTCTGGTTTCAGGTTTCTGGGTCCATGTGAAGTTTCTGGGTCCAGGTGAAGTTTCTGGGTCCAGGTAAAGTTTCTGGGTCCAGGTAAAGTGTCCCAGGTAAAGGTTTGGTCCAGGTAAAAAAAAAGTGCACTCAGATGAATAAACTTCTTAGAGATAAGATACGATAAGCTAGAAAGGCTTCAATAGCACATGTTCACAGGAAAGAAGTATGAAACCATTTTGCCACTTGTTTAAATACACGAAATCATGTGAAAGATAACATACTTACGTCTCATGTTCATGTCACGCTCATACGCTTTGACCAGGAAAGGAATTTACATTTCAGTAGTGAATTCTTGATTCATATTCAATTTATAATTGGTAGAAGAAGAGACACGAGGTCGAAGTGGGAATCTCAAAATAGAAGTGACTATTTTCACTACAGGCGGACCTCGTTCGGCCCGTATAGAAACGTTGATTTCGACTCTCGTCCACAGCAAATATATTCAGCCTTGAAACATGTCTCGGTGTTGGGTATGAGAAAGGACTGGCTATTCGCCGCCCATACGATAATTTATTAATTCAATAGAGGGAAGTAAAGTGAACGAAATTAACGTTACACAGCACCATTGTAATATTGGAGGAAGTGCCACCTGAATGGGCATCTCAATAAGTTTAAACTAGCGGAGAACGAAGAAACTCAGATACTTAAGCAATGTGAGACACTTCAGAATCCCAAATACAATATCCTGTACGATACCTGGTTTTAATGACAATGTAATAGTAGAACGGTGTCACTTTGGCAATTTCTTCTCGTCTACTTAGTGTTTAGTTTGGTTAAGTTTTATTAGGCTAATTCTGTTGTTGGTAGTTACAAATTTAAGTTTACTATCAAGTTTGTAGTTTGCTATGTAAGCGTTAATTTGTCTGTACAGTGGTATCATTTATTCATTTTATAACATGTATACAAACGCAAAAATGATACACAGGGTGATCCATTAGTGCGATAAAGTTCAATAACTTGTTAATCCTCAAAGATATTCGAATAAAATATTGACCGATTCTAAAGACTCGCATTGTGAAATTAGTCGCAATTGTACAGCGTGTTCCATTACGCCGTGCCAGATCGAAGGTAAAGTTTTATAATTGGGACACTCTGTATTATAGTTCAAATTTGAATTCTACTTGACATCTCTATTGCAATGATATAATATTGTAATAGGTTATAGAGAGTATTTAAAAAGTTCCGACCACTTATTCTTTAAAATCGTAATGAGCTGATCGCCCTGTATACTTTAAACTTAAACTGCACAATTTAAAATTAATCTTTCACGGCCTTACGTCTGTGATGGTCGTCTAGTATCACAATTCACTAGACCTGCTTCCATATCTAAGAAACCGTATACAGGGCGAGCCCAAACTCGAATACATCGGTTACACAATGGATAACCCTGTATATTATAACTAACTACTATACTATAACCAAACTGAATAACATAAGTTATAAAATATGCTCAAAGGGACCACCCTCTACATCGATGCAGGCTAGGAGACCATCTTCAAAAGATCAACTTACATCTAGAAGCATTAACATTTTGGAAAGCCTGCCTTATTATATCTTTCATATCATACTGGTGTAGTGAAAGGTACTCTGTACACCCTTTTTTTGGTCGAGATGGGAAACTCATGTTCGAAACAGTGTCGGACTCATCCCCAAGGGGATGCCTACCAACCAAACCCACCTCAAACTCTCCGTTACCCCCGCCTCAGAATCACTACTCTAGCATACTTCAAGACGGGCGGCGGTCCTTTGCACCCTCTCCGCTCACACCGTCGTCTTCTCCCTACCTATCACTCCTACCTCTCATGCCATATCGAGTCCTTCTCTCTCCCGCTAATCATACTCTCCACTACGCCACTCACCTCCTTCCATTCCTCCTCCCCCCTCATCATTATATCCACCGTGCTCTCCCAATACACCGACTCCCCTAGTTTCTTCTCCAACTACTTCAGCACTTCCTCGTTCTTCCAGCATCTAAACACTTGCCCCACATCTGTAAACCTGATCTTTGACATAACCTCAAAAGAAAAAATCGACTGTATCCAACTCTGTTGATCTTGGTGCCCAGGGAACTGGTCGTGCTCGTCCAGCGCATGAGCAGGTGCTCCGTTAGATACCACATTTGTTGACAAACGAATAAGCAAAATGTAAATGTTTGGTAATATTGCAGAACCTACTTACTACCTTCCTAATTACTAAGAACGCTAATGATGATGTGGTTCTAATTTAGTTATTTACAATGAGGAAATTTTGTCATAGGAAACCCTGTATACCTTTGAATAAAATGTAAATCCTTCTTGAATAATTTTACCTACTAAAATTGTACATTTCAAGTTTTTATCTACCGTTGCAGAGATTAAAATCCTCAGCAACTCGACGATTTTAATAAGACAAGATTTTTCACTCTAGGTACTCCATTCCATTTTCAAAGTTCATCCTGAAACAGTCCCGAGCGAATGTTTCCGATATTCACATTATTCACGTCCAGCAAACTTTCAAGACGTCGAGAGATGAACCAAGGAGGATTATATCTAATTACAGGTAGTTTAAGAGAACTCGAAAGCTGAGAAGGGGACAATATCCTTCTTCTTAAAGAAGAACCTTTCACGGAACGCTGCGCTGTAAGGCATCGTAAAAAATAAAATGTAATTTATAACCAACTGACAAGATCGATTTAATTGGTGTAGCAAATCTGAGGCGTGTCTGCTTCCTATTTATAATGAATTTTATGAAAATATTTTAAAAAGATTCTTCGGCTTTTCTGGTAGCTGCACATCCAATTCGTGAGATGTCAGGTTTGTTAAACATGCAAATCCTGATAGACAATTTTGCATCTAGAATTTTATTTTCTAGTTTTGAAGCATCGGATTTCACTTCATCTTTAAGGAAAATGGGATTCTCTTGCGCCTACACCTATCGCCAGTGGCGTCGCATACGCTATAGGTTATTTTATTTCATCGGATGTAGGAAAATTTTTAGGGAGCTCTGTTCTAGATATTTTTTGTTCGTAGGAGGGAATACGAGGGTCGTCTTTTACTTGTTGCATGTAAAAACATAGTTGGCACCTGTCAACAAATGTCAAAATTAACTGTCATGTACCATTACATTGGTCCCCTAAAAAGGCAACTTTACTTTTATTTAACCTATCTCATAACTTCTACGGTTTCCAAAACTGCATAAAATGATCAGCCTGTATATATTTTTTGTCCAACGGTTTAATGAGGAAGTGTTCGAGTTCCCCATTAAAGGTGGAGAAGAAGAAGTCGTCTACTAAGTTGTTCAGGAATCACCCCACAATGTCTAGGTACCATTTGGTGAGTGGGATTTACGTTACAAAAGTAACATATATTATAAACTCGTCCAAAATCTAACATTCCCTTAATCCGTTTTTTACACAACAAAAATTATTGAAATTAAACGCCAAATCAACAAAACTTTTGATTGGAGTGCTTAGTTTGAGTCAATACACTTTTCCAATAGTTTCGAAAGCAATTTCCAAAGTTTAAAGTTAGGGAAAAACAAATTTCATATACATACATTAGTATTCTCCAACTTATTTCATTTGTAGTAGTGCCAGTTTATCAAGCAAATACTGAGGTAAAAGCAAACAAAGAGTTATTGGGAGTTTATACAGGGTGACAATTTTAAAACAATGGGCGGTACCTCATGAACGAAAAGAGATTTCAAAAAAATTTCAAAACCCTTTCTAGGGTAGAGAGAGAACGCACCCCCATCAACCCCCTATGCCCCACCTACAAAAATTCAAATGGCAACCCCCTACTTGTAATACGTCATTAGAAAACCCGTAGAAAATATTTTCCAACGGTCTAAGACATAATTATAAAGGGTGTGACAATAATGCAGAAAAATTTATTTTACAACAAAAATAACAATTAATTGTGGAACCATACTTCACTTTGAAAGTGCAAGTACGGTCCCTATTTAAGTGTTAAATGTTCTATTAATTGTATTTAAAAAAACTTGTTGGCTTGTTTATACCGGAAAATTTAAACGGTGAAATGTACCTCGATATGCTGGAGAACACTAATGAGCCCTTAATTGTTCATGAATTAGAGAACCAACAGGTCAGGGATGACAATCCAGCTCTAGGATGAAAATTTGTTGCACTTCCAGCAAGACGGAGCACCTCCCCATTATGCAGTAGCAGTTAGGGACAATAATTATCCAAATAGATGGATTGGAAGGGGAGAGGTCCCATTGAGTGGCCACCTAGGTCACCAGACTTACCGCCACCTGATTTTTTTTTGTGGGGAAACCTTAAGTCGGTTGTTTATAAAACTAAACTAACCTAAATCGACGATTTACGACGAAGAATTAGTCAAGCATGTCGTGATATTGCTAAAGCAACATTTGCCAACGTTCGTATTGAGTTTGAAAATAGGTTCTACTATTGTTTACAAAACAATGGAAACCATTTTGAACATTTACTAAATTAATTAACATTTTTTTAGTTCGACATTTAACACTTTTTCATTTTGTTGTCAAATAAATTTTTCTGCTTTATTGTTACACCCTGTATAATTATGACTTAGACCGTTGGAAAGTATTTTTCACGGGCTTTCTAACGATGTATCGCAAGTAGGGGGTTGTCTTTTAAATTTTTGCAGGTGGGGTAGGGTGCGTTCTCTCTCATGTCATTTTAATTCCCCCTCTCTGCCCTAGAGACGGTTTAGAATTTTTTTTGGTAGATCTACGATCTAAGATTTTCATGAAATCTCTATATAAACTCCCTGTATGCTTTTACCTTAGTATTTGCTAATAAGACACTGCACTATTAAAAATGAAATAAGTTAAAGAACACTAATTGCATGTATATGAAAATTGTTTTTCCCTAACTTTAAACTTTGGAAATTGCTTTCGAAACTTTAAAACGTATTGGAAAAGTATATAGACTCAAACTAAGCTCTTTAATCAAAAGTTTTGTTGATTTGGTGTTTATTATTAATAATTTAATCTCAATAATTGTGAATTTTATATTTAAGCAATATCTTAAAATCATGTGAAGTTCTTTTCACGAAAAATGGTTCTGACTCAATTATAGCTTATTTGGGTTTCGCCATTATTTCGGAAATTGGAAGAAATAAATTGTAGAAAATTCTGCGAGAGATGAATTTTAGATGGTTAAAAGTGAACAGAAAGTCACTTTTAATCGAAAAAGATGAAATTTTATGTCGGAGACGGAATTATTTGCGATCAATAAGGGATTTTCGCAATGAAAATGGAAAAAGAAAACGACTGATAATTTCGCATATTGGAAGTACAGATGGGTTTTTGAAAGATGGTTTATTAGCATTTGAGACACGAAGATATGAATGCTGATGTTTTTGAGGATTATTTTTCACAAACTCCGTCCAACTCGTTAATTGTTTTGGACAACGCTCCTTATCATTCAAGGATATGTGAGAAATTGCCTACCACCTTTTGGAAAAAACCGGAAATCATTCAGTAGCTTTTAAATAAATTACATTTAAAAATGATAAGTTAAAGAAAGAACTGCTGGTAATTATTGTAAACATAAACATCGTTTCCTAAGATATACTTTTGGCGAAATGGCAAAAAACAGAATAGTATAATACTTCGACTTCCTCCTTGCCATTGCGAGCTAAAACTAGAAGCTAGAATTAATGTGGGCTCAGGTGAAAGGATTGGTGGCAGCCCTACCTAAAGGTACGGCTATGTCTGCAATTAAAAGTTGCCCACCCGGTAATGGTTTTGCTTGTTAAACTGGATTTTAATACTCTCTGTCTATTTCAAACAGACTGTACACATTTAGGGGATGATTCCACTAAAATAGGGTAGAAGACTTCTTCTCTACCGTTTATGGGGAACTTAAGCACTTCTTTATTAAACCGCTGGACAAAAAAATATATAAAGGGTGTCTCAGGACTTCGTACCAAAAACTTGGGAGACGATAGAGTAAAAATAATTAAAGCACTTCTTATAAAATTTTTTCCTCGCGCCCTTCTTTAACAAAACCAACGAATTTTAACATAATTTTGCCTGTCCGGCTAATTTTGATTTAGGATCAACTTCTGGATAAAAATAAATTAGGTTAGATAAGACATAAAATCACATTTTAGTTTGCGTTTGGATACACTATTTTTTAAAACGATTTCCAATAATTTAATATCGAAACGTTTCATCTCGATTTTTATAAAAAAAATAATAAGTTATTCATGTAAAACCAGATCGTTCGAAAGGATATCGAAAAAAAGTAACTTTTACAAGGGGTAATAAAATCATCCCTCGTTATGTCGCTTGCCGTATTGAGTCTAGGGCTTTCCCGCATAATTTGGAAAACCGGTGTAAACGAGAATCGTATCGAGTATCCCGCACAAATCCTGGTCTCCTGATATTAGTCGATCAGAAACATTCCCTTTCAATTGATTCACATATCGAATCTTTGAAAACGGAAAATGTGGAATATCCACCACCAACCACATAAAGTGATTAAATAGCTTTTTATACTAACGAATGTAAGGTAAGATCGATATTTGTTGAGACATAAACGATTGAAAATCATCATTTATAAAAAGAAAATTCTGAAAAATTTCATAAAGCGAAAATGTTATATCTCAACAAATATGAATCTTATAGACCGATAGCCAATGACACATGTAGGCTTCATTATTTCGAATGGATACCGTTTTCACCATCGAGTACAAGTAGAATAAGGTTATTCCCAAAGGCACAGACTGGATAATCGACGCTATAGTGGACATGGAACATATTAGAATATTCACGAAACTAGAACAATAATTAACTTATGGATGCCGTGTACTTGGATAATACTTTAATTGTTCCTTTCGGGAAAATTCTAAGATTTTCAATGTCCACTGTTGCGTCGATTAACCAGTTTGTGCCTTGGGGAATAGCCTTTTCACATGAAACTCGATGGTCGAAACGGCTTCCAATCGAAATAGTGAAGCCTACATGTGTCATGGGCTACCGGTCTATTAGCAATTCAACTCGTCGGACCTTTTTTAAAGGAAATCTAATTTCCTACAAGTGTGTCAGTCACATTTTTTTGATAAATATAGCCATTCCTGAAATAAATGAGAAAGGAGAATTTTTCAGTTAAATCTCTTCTTTTTTAGAGTATTCAATCCCGAGTAAATCCCAGTCTAGAACAATCCGATAGCATCAAATACTGCTGAGATAAGTTTACGTGTATTTTGAATGGGAATTTTTTTACGTTTTGGGCGAGTACTCAGTTAATATTAAGAGCTATAATTTTCAGAGAATTCTTCTTAAAACTGAATCACGAATCACGTCAACAATATTTCAGATTACTTTGGAAACACGCTGTATAATCGTTACCATTACTTTTTTTAAAAAGTTAATTTTAAAGTTACGCGTTTACTGGAAAAGTAACTCTTCATTTGTATTAATACGATTGTTAAAATTAACGAAATTATAAAAAACGCAATGGATTAATAAAAAAATTGTGTACATCTTTAGTACTTTATAATTAATGGAACAAAAGGTGAAATGAAGGTTATATGTTAGCACAGTCGCATAATACATGGAATACAGGAGGCGATAACTAGAGGAGCATACTCCGTCTCTCTACGAGGGTCGCAACTCGCGGCTCTTACTTTTTTTTTAAGAAGGGGAAGGGAAAATAACCATTCCATACACCCTTCACCTTAAAGAACCTTCAAGGGGAAGGGTGAAGTGTGAATTGAGTGGTTATTTTTCCTTCCCCTTCTTGAAAAAATAAGAGCCGCGAGCTGCGACCTTCATCGCATGCGCAGATGACGGAATATGCTCCTCTAGATATCGCTTCCTTGGAATACACCGCTCGCACAGACTTGTCTTTATAGTTGCTAAATGAAAAGTAGACAACCCTCCCCACCTGCCACACGTATCAATTTTGCATAAGTTAATATGAATATTGTGATTGGACTTTACCACTTTGGTGATGATCTCTAAGGTGTTTCCACGTGGATTTCACTGTACTCTTTCGTTTCACTTGTATAGTTTTCCTGTTTATTTGAAAACGAACTGTTCACATAGTTTTCAAGTCGGGTTATTTAGAACGCACTGTATATAAGTTATGTTTCGCAAAATGTACAGTTTTCAATATTATGAAAGCGACGAAGATGTCAAATTCAAAGAAACAAAAAATTGTATTCCTTTCAAAAAAAAACTAAATATTTTCAAATCGCAGTCCTAAGCAAATTTGATGTAATAAATCTTATTATTTTTGAGTTTTATTTATTAACAACAACAATATATTAACTCTTCTTGGCACGCCATCGCACATATAGTATTAAAATATTTTCAGTATTATTATTGTCAGTAAAATAAATATAAATAATACTAGAACCGTTGAGTGATCGATTCATCACTCAACGCTAGAACACAGTAATCTTGGAAAAACATATTTTCAAAATGGGTCAGGTGAATTATACGGAACCACGAGTTTTTTACTGAATTTGCAAAAAATCGATAGTAAGATTATCCGTCGAAAAATTCACGGGTTGTTCAGAATTTCCAGAGAAAAATCCAAAAAAAGATTTTTTCAACATTCAAATGGCAACTATTTCGTCCGATATTTTCAATAAAACACAAATTAAATGAGACACAATACAGGAAACTATTCAAAATCATATTTTCTTTTTCCTTCAAGAAAAAATTCCTTCATTTTCTCTAATATTGATCTGAATATATTTTATAAGGTATATTATATATTTTTCTAGAATTTTGACAATTTTTAACAATTATTAACCATTTTTGATAGTTTTTTATAATTGTTGACCATTTTTTTCAAAATTTTGACAATTTTTGACAATTTTTCGAAAATTTTGACCATTTTTCAAAAATTTTAACAATTTTTGACAATTATTGACCAATTTTGACAATTATTGATCATTTTTGACAATTTTTCAAAAATGTTGACCATTTTTCCAAATTTTAACAATTATTGACCCTTTTTGAGCATTTTTGACAGGTTCTGACAATTATTGACCATTTTTGACAATTTTTCAAAAATTTGGTCCATTTTTTAAAAATTTTGACCATTTTTCAAAATTGTTGACAAGTTTTGACAATTATTGACCATTTTTTCAAAATTTTTGCCAATTCTTGGCCATTTTTTCAAATTGTAACAATTATTGACCAATTTTGACAGTTATTGACCAATTTTGACAATTATTGATCATTTTTGACAATTTTTCAAAAAGTTTGACCATTTTAGAACATTTTTCCAAATTCTAACAATTATTGACCCTTTTTTGACCATTTTTGAGCATTTTTGACAGGTTCTGACAATTATTGACCTTTTTCGACAATTTTTTAAAAAGTTTGACCATTTTTCAAAAATTTTGACAATTTTCAACAATTATTGACCATTTTTGACAGTTTTTTTATAATTATTGACCATTTTTCCGAAATTTTTACAATTTTTAACCATTTTTGACAATTTTTCGAAAATTTTGACCATTTTTCAAAATTTTTTACATTTATTGACCATTTTTGACAATTTCGGATAATTGTTGACCATTTTTGAGAACTTTCAAAAATTTTGACAATTATTGACTATTTTTGACCATTTTTTTTAATATTTACAAATTTTTGACCATTTTTGACAATTTTTGACAGATTCTGACAATTATTGACCATTTTTGACAATTTTACAAAAATTTTGACAATTTTGGACCATTTTTCAAAATTTTAACGCAGCGTTGGTTGTATAGTATCGCGCATTATTTCAATGCGTCTCTCTCTCTCTGCACTGAACGTACACTATGGCCTGCGTCTCTCTCTCTTTCTAATGAGTCATCGCGTGACGAACGATTTTTCGTAACATCACACGTTTCACGAGTTCACTAGCCTTCCCAAAAGTCCTATGTAATGCAATAATAAGCAAGCTTCAAAACGACTTACAGTTTGACTCCTTTTATTCTATACTGACTACAGCACACAAAGAAATCTATAAAAGTATAAATTCATTAAACTGTATAAATATTAATGTTATGCAACCCACAAAAGAAGTACTTAGTACTATGTTTGTCTGTTGTGCTGCTTCCAAATTTTCAAAACTAATGTTCTTCAAGAAGGGGAAGGGAAAATATCATTCCATTTACCCTTCCCTTTCATGAAAAACTTAGTGTATAGATATTTTTTAAGAATGGGAAGGGCGAATGAAAAAATTATTTTCCTTTCCCCTTGTGAAAAATATCCAATAAGTTGTAACAAACATTACGTTTTTTTTTATTGTCCAGATAAAATACAAAATTTGAAATTGTATTCATGTTAGTCTTTCAAAATTATATCAATCTATAAATTAAAATATTTAAAATAACGGAACTAAAAATGTGCCCGCCTCTAACCTATTCTTTTCCTGACATTTTTTGTTATTTGAATACACAAAGTTATAAACATGTAAATACGTAGGTACTTGGAAAAGTGGTACTTTTAATGATATTGTAAGAACAATAATAGAATTTTTCGTTATAACGTAAGAAAAAAAATTCTTTTTAAATAGTTTCTGTTACAATGCGATACAATGAAAGCAAAAAGTTATGGTTGAAATGTCGAAAAAAAATCTTTTTTCTACAGTCGCGGGTAAAATGACTAATTACTGTATTCAAATGAAATCGTAAAATCGACAAATGACGAGGATTGTTACTTTACGCTCTAGCGCAAAAAAAGGAATCTTTTTCGCTCGCTTATTTAATCAAACCACGCCCTCCGAATTAACTCAATTGGTGAATATTTAACAATTTATCAGATTAAAAATCAAATAAAATTATATGAAAATTGTCAAAAATTTCGAAATATGGTCAAAAATGGTCAATAATAGTTAAAATTTTGAAATAAGGTCGATAATTGTCGAAAATTTTAAATTTTTTTTGAAAACTGGTCAAAAATTGTCAATAATTATCAAAAACGGTCGATAATTGTCAAAAACTTTTAAAAATTTTTGAAAAATGGTCAAACATTTTCAAAAATTGTCAAAAATGGTCAATTGTCAAAAATTTTGAAAATCTTTTGAAAGAGGGTCAAAAGTTTTCAAAGGTTTTCAAAAATTGTCAATAATTGTCAAAAACTATCAAAAATGGTCAAGAACTGTCAAAAATTGTCAAAAATTGTCAAAAATTGTCAAAAATTGTCAAAAATTGTCAAAAATTGTCAAAAATTGGTAAAAATTGTCAAAAATTGTCAAAAATTGTCAAAAATTGTCAAAAATTGTCAAAAATTGTTAAAAATTGTCAAAAATTGTCAAAAATTGTCAAAAATTGTCAAAAATTGTCAAAAAGTGTCAAAAATTGTCAAAAATTGTCAAAAATTGTCAAAAATTGTCAAAAACTGTCAAAATTGGTCAATAATTGGTCAATAATTGTCAAAAATTTTGAAAAATGGTCGAAAATTGTCAAAAACTATCAAAAATATTCAATTATTGTCAAAAACTGTCAAAAATGGTTAAAAAATTCCATCATTTTGAAAAATGGTCAAAAATTATCAAAAATTTAGAAAAAGGGTCACTAATTTTGAAAAATGGTCAATAATTGTTAAAATTTTGAAAAATGGTCAATAGTTGTCAAAATTTTGAAAAATAGTAAATAAATAATACGAGCCGTTTCCGAAAATCGATTCAACTTTTTTTACTATTCTAGTTTTGATTTTCACCGACATAAAGACTTTAATAAGTTTAGTGCTCTATAAATATAATCGAAAATATTGCTTATAATAATGTTTCATTTATTTAGAAATTGTTGAATTAAGCTTACGTAATACATGTATTAAAAGAAAGACTGATTACTATTATGGAATGAAAATGTGCTTTTTTCTTTCATATTATAAACATTCTCCTGGATGATAAAACAACCTCTGTCATGATTTTTTCATAAAACTGGCCATAAGTCACAAATCAAAACGATACAGTAATTTGTGAGAGCTTTTTGTAAATACATTTTTTCGATATCTTTTCTTTTATTGTAATTACAAATTTTCTTAATATTTAACACAAATATAATTGAGACAGTTTTGTATGGACCAGTTTCCAATTAGTAGACAATCGCCTAAACTAAAGTAGGTAGTAATAAGTTTTTTATTGAAATATTTAATAATCTAACCTTCCTTTTTTCATATTATAAAAATAAAAATTAGATAAACCATGCAAACTTACCTTTAATTATTATAACTGTCCGAAGAATATCCATTTTTCCAAATTTTAACAACTATTGACCATTTTTCAAAAATTTTGACAATTTTCAACAATTATTGACCATTTTTGACAGTTTTTTATGATTATTGACCATTTTTGACAGTTTTTTATGATTATTGACCATTTTTTCATAATTTTGACAATTTTTCGAAAATTTTGATCATTTTTCAAAAATTTTGACAATTATTGACCATTTTTTCGAAATTTATGCCAATTTTTGACCATTTTTTCAAATTGTAACAATTATTGACCATTTTTGACAATTATTGACCAATTTTGACAGTTTTGACAATTATTGATCATTTTTGACAACTTTTCAAAAATTTTGACCATTTTAGACCATTTTTCCAAATGTCCAAATATTTTTTCATAAAACTGGCCATAACTCACAAATCAAAACGATACAGTAATTTGTGAGAGCTTTTTGTAAATACATTTTTTCGATATCTTTTCTTTTATTGTAATTACAAATTTTCTTAATATTTAACACACATAATAATTGAGACAGTTTTGTATGGACCAGTTTCCAATTAGAAGAGAATCGCATAAACTAAAGTAGGTAGTAATAAGTTTTTTATTGAAATATTTAATAATCTAACCTCCCTTTTTCATATATTATAAAAATAAAAATTAGATAAACCATGCAAACTTACCTTTAATTATTATAACTACCCGAAGAATATCCATTATCACAACTTGTAGAAATAGTTTTACACAATTTTAACACATTTTTTAATTCATTTTCACTCGAATTTATTGTAAAATGTAAAAATAAAACGCGTCGCGAACTTGCTTCAAAGAAATCGTAAAGACTATTATCGCAGTTCGTACCGATTTGATTAAAATAAAGCATGCTATGACTAATGTTCGTGAATGTTTTTAGTTTTTATAGGTACAAAAAAAACACAAAAAAAGCGTGTTTTAACAATATAGTTTATTTTAATATGAATAGTAGGTACAAGATAAATATATTTTTAAAGTAGAAAGTCGATGAAATCATGGAATATATTTATTTTTGGTCAGCGGATATCACTTGCAAAAAAATTCATTTACAGCTTGATTCTTTTTAAAAATTCATTTTTAAAATATTAGTTTTTTAAAGCGGAAATCAGTTTTGAAAAAAAAATTTAGAAAACAATTGTAAAAATTGAATAGATGAGGCTTTTACTTGATGAAGATCCATACTACTGATGAAATAAAACAAATTAATTTGTTTAAATCTTCATTATTTATAAATAATGAAGATTTAAACAAATTAATTTGTTTTATTTCATCAAAACAATTGTACATATAAAGAAACTAGCATATCATGTTGGCTTTGACAAATTAACAAGAATTGACATTAGGTCAAATATCCTTGCTTCGGAGGGTTGGATGTGGGAGGCTGGAAGTGATTCACCCCTAATCTGTCATACACGTCGATCAGGAGGGGATCGAGAGGATTAATAGGGGTTGGAGGAGATGAAAGAGGAGTGGGTGGATAGGCTCAGAGTCTCAGTGAGGTGGTTATAGTGACAAAGAAGGGGTTTGAGATGATAGGAAGGAGGAGGTGGAAAGGATGACAGGAGCTAGGGTGGTGGAAGCTGGGAGGGGAACGAAGAACATAAAGATGGTAGGGATAGACCCGTGGATGAAAGATGAAGTGGTGAGGGTGAAAATAGAGAAATTGATTGGGAAAGATACAAAGGTGATTAAAGTGGTAAGGGAGAGGAACGGGATGAAAATGGCGGTGGTGGAGGCGGAATGGGAAAAAGCGGAAGCCTTACTGGGGAAAAGGGAGATTAGATTGGGGTGGAACAGGGTAACTATTGTAGAGGGTAGAGAGGAGGGCAGATGCTTTGGATGTGGGGTGAAGAGGCACAAAGTAGCAAGGTGTAAGGTGAAGGGAGTCAAGGAGAGGAGTAAGTGCTGGCTATGTAAGAGTGAGGATCACAAGGCCAGAGACTCGGCAGGCCTTCCTTCGTAGGGTATGTGAGGAAAGGGGACATAAGCCAGGGGAGATATAATGTGGTAGGGGAAGGAAAGAAGTAGATGGAGACGATGGAAGAGGTGAAGGAAAAAATGGGAGGTACCCTCTGGACCCTCAGAGGGGTCGAGTCTGGTCAAATAGGAGGAAGGGGAGAGCATTGCGCGGGAAGAAGGAATGTAGAGGATGGATGGAGGGTGTTACAGATAAATTCAGGGAAATGCAGGATGATATATTGGATGAAGTGATTTTTAGGAGGGAAGTGGATGTGGTGTGTGGATCCGAGGTAAATGCTAGATATATGTGGGGAAGCAGGGATGGATTATGGACGATACAGGAGAGACAGGAATAAGAGTGGTGGGGGAAGGACTGAGGGCGGATGAAGTGAGGAAGGGAAACGGATGGGTGGTAGTGCGAATGGGAGACAGGGTGGTATATATAAGCCCAAATGTCAGCCTGGAAGAATATGAGAGGAGCATGACAGGATTAGAGGACGATCTGAGGGTGTCAAAAGGAAAAAGGAGGATCATAAGGAGAATTGTGTCAATACTATATGGAGGGGGGGTAAGAAAGCGGTCAGGAGAGGGGAGATCCTGGAGGAAGTGTTAACATCCAACGGGTTGGTGGTGCTGAATGATGGACTACTACCCACCTTCGTGAGGGGTGACGGGGATTCATCATTCATTGATATGACAGCATGTGATGAATGGCTGGAGGAAAGAGTGAGTAGTTGGAGGGTGCTGGAGGATGAGGAAAGCTTGAGCTTACATAGGTGTGTGGTGACGGATATAAGGAAAGGGAGAAAGGAATTATTGGAAGATTGGGGATGGAAGTGGATAAAGGCCGAGGCAGAGAGTAAGAGAAGGGATAGAAAGGGGACTTGGACATGATGGAGATGAATTGTACAATGTGATACAGGGCAATGTGATACAAGGGCCAATTACTGGTGGAATGAGGAAATAGAGGAGCTGTGGAGGAAGTGTAAGAAAAAACGAAGACGAATGCTGAGGGGAAGAGGAGGGATAGAGGAAAGAGGGGGATATAACGAGAAGAAGAAGGAACTGGAGAGTAGGGTGGAGAAAGAAAAAAGAGGGAAGTGGAAAGAGTTACTGGGGGAATTGGAGAACAATCCATGGGGAGAGGCGTATGAGATAGCGGTGAAGAGGATGAGTGGAAATAGGAACGCGGTGTTAGAGGAGGATTGGGAGAAGGAGATTATAGGGAAATTGTTCACAGGGGAAGAAGGAGTGGGGGGTAAAATTGAGGAAATCCAGGATACTAGAGGGTTGGGAACATGAGGGGGATAAGGCCAGTAGAGAAGCGGGAGGCAGAGGATTGGGGGAGAAACACTACAGTGAGAAAAGTCCCAGGAATCGATGGCCTGAGGGGTGGTATGCTGAAGAGGCTGTTGGATGACAATGGGGAGTACTTCTGGGAACTATTGAACACGGTGCTGAGGGAGGAGGAGTTCCCGGAAGGATGGAAGATGGCCAGGGTGATACTGATGAAGAAGGCGGGTAGAGAGGGGAAGCGGGCGGGAGACTACAAGCCTATCAGCCTGCTGTGTGGTATTGGTAAATTGATGGAGGGGATAATAAAGGATAGGATTGAGGAGGAAGTTGGTAGGAATGGGGGTTTCAGGGTAAACCAGCACGGGTTCATGAAGGGGAAATCTTGCATCTCGGCACTGAGCAAGGTGATGGGCTTGGTGGAAAGAGCTAGGAAGGGCAGCTGGAAGGAGAAATTGGCCCTACTCGTGTTCTTCGACGTCGGAAACGCGTTCAACAGTGTCAGCAAACGGGCAGTGTTGAGTGCGTTGCTGAGGCTTGGAGTGGGGCAGGGGTTGGTTAAACTGGTGGAGGACTACCTGACGGGGCGTGTGATTGTAGACTTCAGAGGGAGGAGATATGAGGCGGAGGCTGGAGTGCATCTTGGACCGACGCTCTGGAAGTGTGTGTTTGATGAGGTTTGTGGGATAGTATGTGAAGAGGGATGTGAGATTACGGTGTATGCGGACGATGTGTGTCTGGTATGTACGGCAAAAGGAGAGGCGGAGATAGAAAGAAAGGCGGAGTGAATGTCCAGGAAGATTGTGGAGAAGATAGAGCGATACGGACTGGAAGTGGCGGAAGATAAGACGGTGGGGCTGCTAGTGAAGGGACGGAGCAGGACAAGGGAAGTGGGGGTGAAGGTTGAAGGAAGGAGAATTCGTATGGGGTGTGGTTGGATAGTCAATTATCCTTCAAAACTCTTATGTTAAAGGCGGCAGAGAAGGGTAAAGTGAGGGCAGCATGGCTGGGTAGATTGATGTGTAATGTGAAAGGGTCGGGAGAGTGGAAGATGAGGGAAATTGGTAGGACGTTAGAGCAGAGTATGCTGTACGGTGCGGAGGTGTGGGATGAAAGAGGGGGGAAGGTGAATGCTAGGGTTAGGCCACATCTGCGGGTGCAGAGAGGGATACTGCTGAGGGTGGTGCAGGGGTACAGGACAGTGGGTGGACTGGCAGCAGCGGTGCTGGCAAGGATCTACCCATTGGACGTGCATCACTTTTCACTTAACTTTAGTAAAACATATGGAAACAGTTTTTCTCGATTTTTTCAAAACATGGATATGTCGTATTTACCCTTTTGGCAAAACACCATCTATTTATGAATAGAAAAAAGAAGAAGATATGATATTGCAAATATTAAAGCTTAGGTAGGTATTATTAGCCCTATGTCAATATCGAAATAATTATTATCTATAATATTTTAGAATGTTTATACATTTTTTTATTAAATAGTGAAATTAATTAGAAACAGTTAGTTTCATTTAAAAAAAGTAACATGAGTAGAAGCCACAAAGTAAGGGTCCAAACAGTAAGCACATTATTATGTCCACATTAGTGAAAATCTGCACGACATAGAAGATACGAAGCACCAACAATGATTTAGCATAAATGTCTGGATAGGACTAACTACTGGGACTAGTAGAGTTACCAGGACCAGGACAGAATTACCTTAACTTTTTGCAAAATAATTTACCTGATTTAGTGGACGACGTTCAATGACACGGCAAAATTTATGGTTCATGCACGATGATTGCCCTACGCAATTTAGTCGAGTAGTTCGTCAATATCTCGACACTACGTATGGAAATCGATAGATTACACGAGAAGGGCCAGTTAATTGACCTGATTTCAATCCATGCGATTTTTGTTGTTGTGGATACTGACTTAACAGCATCATATTCAAAGAGTGCCATCTGTCTTAGGAGGAGGATAAAGGTAAATTAGGTTAAATGGACATAAAATCACATGTAGTATCTATAGTTTGCGTCTGGCAAGAGAGTTTCTGGATAGCTTGTATAGTCAAGAAAATACTGATTAAGTATACAGGGAAGATGGACCGTCCGCTCTATACGCCCGATCTAGAATTTAGTCTCAAGTGATCAAAAATATTCAAGTTGCCATAAAAAATCTATTCAAGTATATATTTATTAGAATCAGGTCAGGGTTGTTGCATGATGTTCCATCCCACGTAGGACGTCGAATAAAACTGTTTTTTTTTTCAGTTATAAATTATTTCGCGCATTTTCTTAGAAATATATAAGAAGTAAGTATACAATTCAACCTACGTCACCCGCTTTACGAATTGAAAATTTATTTGATTATATGGTGTTATTGACGGCCGGGAGACGAAGGTTCGTTAAGGGTATACAGTGGACATCACTGACAACCCCGAGAATACAGTATTTACAAATAAAAGTAGCTGACCCAGTTTTATGTTGGTTTAGACCTCTGTCCTATAGATTGAACTTCTGAAATTTATGCTATGTCATATGTCAAAACAAACAAAAATTCGGAAGTCAAGAATTTAGGAAATAATTTGTGTATGATAATAAATACCCAGATGATGAAGTTTGAAGATGTGAGGCACCTTTCAAAGTTTTGTGAGGACATCGCAAAAGGATTTTTACTGGCATTTCCTCACAAGGAAAAGTAAACCTGTGAGAAGTAGAGCTCGGTTCATGTACAACAAAAAGTTATTGTGTAAATAAGAAATGAAATATTTTTTTTGTAACAAGATCTATGGTAACACAAGTTATTTATTCATGACTTGTCTCTTTTTATCCCAGTAATCAACTGACTTAGCTCTTTTTTAACCTGTATTCTGGTACTTTAGACAGTTTTTGTGCCATAGCAACGCATAACAACTAAAATTTGATAATTTGCAAGAATACACTGAACAACATAAGAGATCAAAAACACCTATTTAAGTACTCAAAATAGCAAAAATAGTAATAGTCTTGGAATTTAAAAATGGCTCTCCTGAAAAATTTGTAAAATCTGACTTAGCCCCTTCTTCCCCTTCAAATGCAATATTCAGTATTGTTTTTAAATACAAAACGAATTCTAAAGTATGTCATAGAATCTGGTAAAATTTTTAACGATTTTAAATAGTTGTTCATGTTTCCTATCATTAGATTGTAGGGTATTCCTGTGGATTTGTTTCATTCTATTTATACAGTGTGGAAACCACTTATGGAATAAAATTCTTTATGTCATTATTTTAAAAAATTATAAAAAATGCCGAGACACGTCAACTTTTGAATTGAGTTGTGCGTTATGTAAACATAAATTTAAATGTACAGGGTGATTCACGCAAGTATGCCATAGTCGGTGTTTTTTTTTAATGAAACACCCTGTATATTTGCATATTTTTGAAATCCCCTTAATGAACCGATTTCAACAAACTAAATAATGTATGGTCAATTATGAATTATACAGGCTGAAATTTTTATTTTGACACTTATTAAACACATATACATAAAATACCTGATGTATTTGATTTTAATACATTAAAATAAATGCTCAAAATGTTCTCCACCTAGTTGTTGGCAATAGCACAGTCTCCTATAGAACTCCTTCTTAACTTTGTTTAAAGTTTGAGGTGAAATATTCCGTATTTCTGTAGTTATCCTGTCTTTGAGGTCTACAATGCTAGTTGGTTGTGTTGCATATACTTTGTTCTTGAGATAACCCCACAGAAAAAAATCTAACGGCGTAAGGTCTGGCGATCTAGCTGGCCACTCAATAGTTCCTCTTCGTCCAATCCATTTATTGGGGAAGATTTCATCTAAATAAGTTCTTACCATTAAAGCATAATGGGGTGTTGCCCTGTCTTGCTGGAACCAAACATTTTCATTCGGTAAGCTAGGATCTATTGCGTTCGGATATAAGTTTGCCAACGCAGGAATAACTTCATTTCTAAGCATATTTAAATATTTTTCAGCTGTCAAATTTCCATCTATAAATATAGGACCAATAATATGGTCGCCTATGATACCGGCCCAAACGTTCACCTTTTGAGAGTACTGAGTATGTGTCTCACGCATCCAATAAGGATTCTCTGCTGACCAATATCTACAGTTCTGTCGGTTTACCTCTCCATTCAATGTGAATGTTGATTCGTCAGAAAAAAGAATGGTACCAAGAGCTATCTCATTTCTGTTCAGATTATTCATCAATCTTTCGCAGAAATCCATTCTACGATCTGGATCGTCTTCTGTTAACTCCTGCACAAAAGCTAATTTGTAGCTATGAAGTTTTTCTTTATGAAGACATCTTAGAACAGTTGTATGACTAACATTATTTTCACGAGCAATTTGATACTTGAAGCTGGATTCTCTTCGACACTTAACAAAATAGCCACTTTCACATCATCTTCAACGAAGTGTGGTTTGCTTTTCAATGGTTCAACATGTCCAAGTTCTCTGAATTGTGCGTGGATTTTAGACACAGTACTTTGTGAAATATTAGGCAATTCGGGATACCTGTGATTAAATAAGTTTGCCACTTCAACTTGACTTCTGCAGTTATCCCCGTACCCGATCATCATTAAAATCTCAATTCGGTGAGTCTCAGTTAAATATTTCATTGTTATGTCGACACATAAACAACTGACAGAATAGAAAACAATCCACATTATTTACCGATTTTGTCTAATTATTGGCGTTTTTAGGCAATTTTTAGGTATTTATGATAAAATTCATGGGCGTTTTGTTCAATATACAAATACGTCTAACAATTAGTTAGTTTAGATTTTCGATAAATCCATATTTAGCTAATTTAAAAAAGTACCAATATTTCAAGTGTAATAAATTATTAATTTTAAAATTTCACCCTGTATAATTCATAATTGACCATACATTATTCAGTTTGTTGGAATCGGTTCAATAAGAGGATTTCAAAAATATGCAAATATACAGGGTGTTTCATTAAAAAAAAAATAACACCGACTATGGCAAACTTGCGTGAATCACCCTGTACATTTAAATTTATGTTTACATAACGCACAATTCAATTCAAAAGTTGACATGTCTCGGCATTTTTTATAATTTTCTAAAATAGTGACATAAAGAATTTTATTCCATAAGTGGTTTCCACACTGTATATATTTGTACCTACATTTTTGACAAATTACAAATATTTTAATAAAAGCTATTCTAATCAATCATTCTAGTTTCTTTCTTATAATTTGATGTTGCCAATTAAATACTAAAACGTACCGTAAATAGCAAAACAACATCGTTTTCTGAAATAGTTTTCTAACAACGTACATTTTTATCAGCCCCCGTTCCAAACACTCCATCTATAAATCAACAAGCTATGAAGGTAAATCGCGCGACCCCTGTATATACGACACACGTGTGTTTTAACGACCTTTCTTCGGTAAGTCTTTATCAGCGCTACATGAAAGTGCCGACGACGAGTGAACCTACTATTCATTGTCTATGTACGGTGCCTGTAGTACTATAATTATTTTTAGTCTCTCTATCGTCTCCTAAGTTGTTGGTACGAAGACCTGGGACACCCTGTATATCTATCGAGAAACATTGTGGTTTAATTCCCATCAAAAACAATCCATATAATTCTGGAATTAAACAAAAATTTCCAGAAAATTCTAAATTTGAATTGTTTCTTTGGTTAAATCCTCCCGAGTTGAGAAAAAAAAGCTGACAAACGAGATTTAAAAAATAACTCATCTAACCGTCAGAATAAAAAATTATACATCCAGAGAAAAGCATTAATCCCTGTAGGGAGCGCCGATATCTTGGGGCGTTGTAGAGGTAGCGAGGTCGTTTACCTCCTCCAAACAGTATCATTTCGAGAAATAAAAAAAAATCTGCTGTTAAATATCACCGTGCCGCTAGTTACGTCTATCGGACCCTCTCGTAAATCACTTATCAAACAACTGTCAATACAATTTCCCAATCAAATATTTTCGATTACTAATCGGTTAGTGACAGAGCACCAGAAAGACGGAGAGTAAACCGATGAGAAGGCATAACGGGAAATTTACCAGGAACTCGAAATTCCAGCAGGAGTCGATTATAAATGTATTGATTCACAACCGCGACTGACTACACTCTCACGTTATACAGTACGTTTATAAACCATAATAATATATTGATGGATTAAAATGAAATAAGTTGATGCAAAGAGGTTTCAAGTTAATTCAAAGTAATTGTAACGATTATTTCCCTCATCGGTCAGATTTTGATTTTTTAACGAATCACGTGCTTTTAGGCTATATTGCGTTTTGAGGAATTGATTTCCAGCAAGCTAGAAATAATTTGAATATCTTCAGTTGGTCCTGAATGCGTTTAATCTGAGTTTGCACGATCATAGGAGGTGAGCATAACTTTTGAGAGCCAAAAAATCGCGAAATTTTTACTTTTTTCAGTTTTTGCCTGAAGCTTGAAAACTCTACATTCATCATCACGTTCAATATTGGAAAGGGTTCAATTTAGTATCAAATGAACAGTGGTATGTGGTATAGCCGAAATCAAAAGTTATCTGCCGGTAAAATTTCTCATTTCAGGGACAATTTACGTTTTGCGACTTTCCAAGACACGTAGACACGATTGATGGTTCGTATCCGATGTCCAACACTTCACTCCTCTGCCTGATCAATGCTATGAATGTTTTTAGACGACGCCATCTGAAAGTTGATCGTTCTGTATTCATTTACATACCGAAAGTTGCGTTTTGAGTGTTCCATGTAGTGAAAGTGACAGTTCCGTACTGCAAAACACTTTCGGGACGCTCTGGAGTAGACAACTTTAACTTCCCTAATTGTGACTCTAGCCACTTCAATGTTGACAGTTTCACTTCGATGATTTTGCATAACCTTAAATTTTTAATTTTCTGAAATTATTTGTTTTATCCGAAGTTTTGTCCAAATTAATGAATAACAATGAATGATGATGAAAAAGATAATATCAGAGATGAAGAGTTACTCGAATCCACGCCACCTGATCCTACCGAAGAAAGCAAATTCTCTATTATTTATTTTCTTTCCTCAGTGTAATTGAAAAAGTTTTGGATCTTATGCGTCGTCTAAAAAATGTTGTGTACGCCGCGGCTGAAATACTACTTTGTTGGACTCGTCTGTTGCTCCCCTCGCTTCGCTCGTCTCGCAATTTTCAGACACGTCCAACAAAGTAGCACTTTCAGTCCTTGGCATACAAATAACTATTGTAAACTGGGGTGACACTCACCGAGACCTGAGAGATTTATTGTGCCCCTTTCTTCTACTTAGATTCTGATGAAAGTCTCAGATACTAGTAACTCCTTTACACCTATTTCCCGGAGGAATTTTCGGATATCTGCAGGCTTTAACTTAGGTAAGTGTCCCTCTTCTAACCAGTAGTCTCCTAGGTGTTGTGCCCTAGGATTCTGAATTGCTATTCAATCTGCAAGTATGTCGATAGAGAATCCATTCCATTTCTTCCATTCCACAGAATCTACATTCATCTTGCTCCACTTTTTTGAGCTTTTTAAGGTGCCCATTCAGGCGACAGTGTTCCGTTAGGACACCTGTTAAAACTCTTAGTGCAGTTTTACTCTGGCTTAGGCATTCATTTATTCTCACCTGGTTGTAGTCTCCCTGGAGTATCTTTGATTGTCTAAGCCCTACTAGATCTTCCCAATGGTCAGATCTTCTCCTCTATTCGGCGTTGCTATTTCTTCCAATATTACGTTAGAGTAGATACCGCAAAAAGGTGCTAGTCTTTTTGCTACTTCATCTGATATTTCATTTCCTTCTATTCCAGTGTGTCCTGGCTAGAATCCAGAGTAGGGTGACAATGTTGTTCTCGCCTCTGTTCAGTGCTAAGAATTACTAGATTGAAGAAAGTACCCAATGCCAAGGAAACTGTGGCAAATAAATCTGTGTTTTACGTTCTACAATTTGTTGTCACCAGTTACTGATCCACCAATATTAGAGCGGAAATCCTAGAGAATACCTCTCCACCCGCATCAGCATGCTTACCGGGCAGGCAGATCTACGGAGACTGCACTGGTACAACTGATGGAGGATATCCGAGGTGCTCTAGACAACCAACAAGCCGTAGTATGCGCCTTTTTGGATATAGAAGGAGCTTTTGACAATACTCCTCATGAGGCTGTCAAAAGAGCATTAAATAGAAGGGGTGTAGACAGCACAACATCCAAAAGGATGTCAGAACTGCTCACCACTAGAGTAGCAGAGACGAGGACGAGCAAAGACATTGTCTCCATCTGCACAACCAGAGGATGTCCACAGGGAGGAGTAGCATCCCCATTAATGTGGAGCCTGACGGTTGACGAACTCCTGTGTGGTTTGACTGACCTCGGAATATCCTGCCAAGGATATGCTGATGATATTGTCATAACAGCCAGGGGAAAATTCGAAAATACCCTTTGTGACATCGTACAAAAGGGTCTGAACTATACAAATAGCTGGTGTAGGCAAGTGGGACTTAACATCAACCCCACCAAAACCATCTTAATAGCCTTCACTAAGAAAAGAAAGCTCAACCTCAAAACCATTAAACTTGATGGGAGCGAGGTTGAATGGAGACAAGAAGTCAAGTATCTAGGTTTGACTCTAGACAGTAAACTCCTGTGGAATAAACACGAAAAGGAGATTATATGCAAAGCAAAAATGGCTCTAATGGTGTGCAGGAATCTGGCAGGGAGAAGTTGGGGGTGCAACCCAAAAATCCTGAGCTGGATGTACACTGCCATAGTGAGACCAATTATCACTTATGGAGCCATTGCGTGGAGTAGTAGAGCTAGCCTATTGACAACGAGAGAAAACCTCTCAAAAATTCAAAGACTAGCCTGTATGTGCATTACAGGAGCAATGAGAACATGCCCAACGGCAGCCATGGAAGTTATTCTCAACCTCACACCACTACATATGGTGGTGGAAAGTGTTGCAGAAAGAACAAGATACAGGCTAAGTAGAGAGGGAATCATTAAAAAAAACCACCTCCTTACTTCTTAGAAATGAGAAAACCTGGGACATGCCACAAGATGGTATGATGAAAAAGTATAACTTTTCAAAGAAATTTGTTACGGTACTAAGCAACAAGATGGAATGGGATCCAAATACCATTACCAGACTTGGAAAGAATGCCATTCAGTGGTACACAGATGGCTAAAAAGCAATAGAAGGAACTGGGATAGG
The DNA here is from genome assembly GCA_947563755.1 of Lochmaea crataegi. NCBI lineage: Eukaryota > Metazoa > Arthropoda > Insecta > Coleoptera > Chrysomelidae > Lochmaea > Lochmaea crataegi. The sequence continues at coordinate 21,492,984 of OX387435.1, forward strand.
AGTGTACAAGCCAGGAACCAAACACTCTGAAAGCTTGGGAAAAACTCCGAGTATCTTTCAAGCGGAAATTCACGCCATAAGAAAGTGTGCCCAGTTCAATATTGATAAAGGATATAGAAGGCAAAGGATTATCATAATGTCGGATAGTCAAGCAGCCATTAAAGCACTGAGCTCTTGTGTAATCAGTTTAAAAATGGTGTGGGAATGCCTAGGCAAACTGAATGAACTAGGCGAGAACAATATAGTCACCTTACTGTGGATTCAAGGACACACAGGGATAGAAGGAAATGAAATAGCAGATGAACTAGCAAAGAGGGGGACTGGAACACCCTTTTGGGGGCCGGAACCCTTTTGCGGTATCAGCTCCAATGTAATATTGGAAGAAATAGGCAAAGCCGAAGAAAAGAGAAGATCTGACCATTGGAAAGATCTAGTAGGACTTAGGCAATCAAAGATTCTTCTGGGTGACTACAACCTGTTGAGATCAAATGAATGCATAAGTCAAAGTAAAACTGCACTAAGAGTTTTAACAGGCATCCTTACGGGACATTGTCGCCTGAATGGGCACCTGAAAAAGCTCAAAATAGTGGAGGAAGAAGAAAGTAGATTATGTGGCATGGAAGAAGAAATTTCCATCCACATACTTGCGAACTGCACAGCAATTCAGAATCCTAGGGCACAACACCTTGGAGATTACTGGATAGAAGAGGGACATTTACCTAAGTTGAAGCCTGCAGATATCCTAAAATTCCTCCGGGAAATAGGACTAAAGGAGCTACTAGTCTCTGAGTCTTTCCTCAGGAACTAAGTAGAAGTAAGGGGGCACAATTAATAGATCTTTTAGGTCTCAGTGAATGTCACCCCAATTTACATACATACTGATCCACCAAACCTTGCAGGAAGTGCCATTCTAATTCATGGTGGGTTCCTTCTACATCGAGTGGTTTGGTACCCAGCTTCTGGTCAAGGGAGGGCCAAGTCAGATTTTTTCATGGACGGACCCATGCGCTTGTTCTGTCATACACACTATACGAAGACACCTTTACATAAGGTATATTGTGTGTAGAGGTAGTCAAATAAATATACATATATTTAAGTATCTTCATTCAATTCAAATTGTTCCGTTCGACTTTTATTTTGAAAATAACTTCCGAGGATCTTCAGTAAAATGGTTTATGATGTCTCCCGTGGAAAAATCGTCCATACTGCTTACAAGTTTCTCAAGTACACCGAGGAAACAAAGCCCATTTAACCTGTCTTGGACCATTGTTGATCTCAGCCATGTTTTTACGCGACTGAGTGTTCTGAATAACCTCTTAATTATAGGCGTGGACCAAGCCAGTAATTTTCTAGTGCTGTTTTCACTTCTGGATAAAAATATTCTGGTTGTTGTTTTAATGTTGTTACCTCCAAATCTTCGAATGCTTCCTGCTCATTTATCCAAAGAGTGCGCCATAGATCAGCTTCTATCCATTCCAATTCATAAAATTTGGATACTACGTCCAAAAATTTTCTCAATTTTGGAGCTGTAAGTTTTACCATTTCATAATAGTGTAGCAATAAATGAGCAAACGCTAGTGATTGAACTTTGCCGAATCTTGCCTCTTGTCCAAGAATTTTCTCCTAGAGAAAGCTTTTCCAAACCTCCCACAATTTCGACATTCTTCTTCTTAAACATAGAAAATTTCCTGGAGGTGGGCAGCTGCCCCCCCTGCCCCTTTCTGGGTACGCCCATGATGGTTACCCTGATAGGACATCACTGAGTAGCAAATCAGCTGAGCGGCTTCGACGTAGACGTAGTGTACACTGAAATGATGTCCGCAACTAAGCCGAACGACCGATTTCTCCACAACAACGACCGATTTCTCCACGACGACAACAACAAAGAGTGACTTACCTCCAAGCTGCGTGAGAGATTAGTTTGAAGTGAGACAAGCTGTTGAGAATGCTGAGACTCTCACTACACGAAGAGGATGGTTTTGGACAAAATGCTAAACAAAAGCTTCTTCAAATACGAGTAGAGGTAAAAGGATAACAATAATACATGCAGTTAAAGAAGTTAAAGTGGAAATGTATAAAAACAAGAATGCTATGAAAACACAGCAGCTCAGATAATCCAGCAATCGATTAAAAAACTAAAGGAATGGTCCAAAAAAACAGGATTAAAATTTTCCTCAGCAAAAACCAGAATAATGTGCTTTTCGTCCAAAAAACAAGACTCCTTACCTGCAGTTATAAAACTGTACAATCAAGACCTATATTATATTCAAGAAATGCGTTTCCTAGGCACAATATTTGACTCAAAATTAACGTGGAACAGCCATATCGAACAGCTCAGAATGTCGTGTGTACAGAATATTATGAATATTCTTAAAGTTCCTGCTGGTCAAAATTGGGGCGCTGATACCAAACAGCTTCGAAACATATATAAACAAAACTAGATTATGGCTCCATCGTGTATTCCTCCGCTAAAAAGACAATTTTAAGACAATTAGACGTCATACAAAATAATGCTCTAATCTTGGAGCCTCATCTCATCCACCAACATATCATGAATCTTAAAACTAGTTTGGCAGACCACTTCAGTATATACACAGATGCATCGAAGTTTATGGAACTCGAAGCGACAGGAGCAGCAGTTATTATCCACTCAAAACATTTGCTTACATAAGGATTATTCAACATACTCTGGCGAACTGTATGCAATATCCAAGGCACTGCAACAAATTCCTCATCAAAACCAAATGAGGGCAGTTATCTACTCAGATTCACTTAGTGCAGTGCAAGGTATTCAAAAATGCTTGCTCAAGCAAGCTCTTTAGAGAGATGTGGATTGAACGATGGAAAAATGTGAAGCACAACAAGATGCAAAAACTTAACCCAAATTTAATACCAAACAAGGCAAACCCAGCAGGTCGAAGTAACCAAGTAGACCTTCACCTTCTAAGAATAGGACATACGAAATTAACTCACGAACATTTGTTGAAAAAGGAACCAGCGAGTACCTGTTACGTCTGTGACCTGCCAATGACCGTCGAACATATAATTGTTGAGTGTCCACTGTTTCAAGCAGAACGAGAAGTCTCCAAAGTGTCAAGTGAGCTGAAATGTGCGTTAGGCAAGAAAAACTATACCGGAACAATCAATTTTTTTAAAGCGATAGACTTACTCAAGCAAATTTTAACATTTATTAACAATTACGCCATCCATTTTTTTCCCGCAGCTGTATTATACAACTGTTTCTGATATGACCAAGAGCCATTCTTATTGGGACATCCGGTACAATTTCAACAAATCCAATTGAAGTCCAATTGAAGTCCATACGATATGATAAATTAGATTAACAATACGGAATTGTAATTGATTATTTATGACAATTTTTGAGGTCAAATTAAAAAAAAAACAAATGGCAAGAAATACTTTTTTCTCCGATTGACATTAAACGTCAGCTTTAGTGACATTTATCGATCATAGAAGTAACACTTTTACTGCCTAGGCAGTAAAAATGTTAACCTAACCTAAATCATGTTTTCTTCTTTTTTTTTAAATCTCCCGGACTTTACTCAGCAAAGGCAATGATAATGTGATTTAAGCAGGCCCATGGAATCAAACAATCACTTCCACGTCACACATACATAGGCTAACTTCACTGTGTACAGGGTGTCCCAAATTGGTGTGTTTTGCAGGGTATCTCGTAAACTAGAAGAGATAGAAGAAAAGCAGTTAAGATGTTATGACTTCTTTTTTTGTTAAAGTAACGATAGCCTAATTGAATCTTTAGTAACTCCCTGCAGTTGGAAGATACAGGGCGATTATTGAAAACTGTAGAAAACTACAAGGTACTATAACTTCTTAATTAAGAAAAATATAAAAAAACGTTATAAAAACTTTTGATAGATATAATATTAAAGAGTTCAGTGGCGCACAGAATTTTTTTGTTAGGGGGCTCACTAAGGAAATATGATGCAAACTTATGTTGTTCTAAATGGGACACCCTGTATATTTTGACGTTTTTCGTTTCCTTTTTCAATTCTCATTCACCTGATATGACATATTATATATCTATTCTCAATGGTTGGAGCTACAGTGCAAATAAACCATTTATGGATGTTATCAGATGAAACACCCTTAAAAAATTGAACACTCAGTAACGAAATTTAACATTTTATCATAAGGATACTGATGTGTGACAATTTTATTTATCAAAATGATAATTAATAAAAAATAAAACCAGATTAAAAAAATAAAAACAATAAACTTATGAAACAACAAAAAACATTGTAACAACTAATCTACCTATAACTAATTTTATTAGAATGTAAAAATTACATTAAATGTTCAAAATGTCGTCCGTTTTGTTGTAATAATAATTGACACCTTTTTCTTACTGATCTTACACAATTGAGAATGTGCACTGGCTTTATTTTTCTAAATGCGGGATGAATATTTTGTAATAAATCTTCCCAACTCTTGAAGTTAGTCTTGTAAATATAATTTTTTTTAAATCCCCAAATAAAAAAATCAGCAGGATTTACTTCCGGAGAACGAGGGGGCCACCTAACCGGTCCATAAGTACCAACCCACCGATTAGGAAATTTTTCGTTTAAATTATCTCCAATGAATAGATCATTATGGGCAGGTGCTCCATCTTGTTGGAACCAAAATGTGTCCCTATCAGCCGACACTTCTTCCTCCAAAAGTTGGTGTAAGTTTATTTCCAAGATATCTATATATCCAGCAGCAGTTAGTTTATCATCAAATATATGATAAACTAATTTATTATGTTTGACAAAACAACTAACGTTGAAGCCGAATCTGACTTGTCTCCTGATCCCCTGAACTAAGTGTGGATTTGAGTCATTCCAATATAGTTCATTATGTCGGTTAAATATTCCTGCACTGCTTATGCGAGCTTCATCGCTAAATATTAGCTTTGAATAAAAATTTGGCTGTTCATTACATTTTCCTATATACCACTGTGCAAATTGTGTTCTTCTCAAAAAATCGTTTGGGTATAATTTTTGACGGACGGATGTCAGATAAGGCCTAAATTTATATTTCTTTAAAATCCTTCCTGCAGTAGTTTTTGGAACACCTATTTCATTTTCAATTTGACGCAGAGAAGATTCATGATGTGCTTGGATATATCCCAACGTATTTACCTCTCTTTCTTTATGATTATTTTCCAAAATTTACCAAAAAACGGATTCAATAATTTCAAAATAATAATAATATAGGTACTTGAAACCAATAATCAGCTATATTTACCTACTTTGTTTTTAGTTCACTGATTTTATTTTTGGTAATGCTGAATTGGTTGGAGTTTATTTGAACGAAAAACGTTTCAATCGATGAAAACGGAGAGAATTTTGAACATTTAATGTAATTTTTACATTCTAATAAAATTAGTTATAGGTAGATTAGTTGTTACAATGTTTTGTGTTGTTTCATAAGTTTATTGTTTTTATTTTTTTTATCTGGTTTTATTTTTTATTAATTATAATTTTGATAAATAAAATTGTCAAACATCAGTATCCTTATAATAAAATGTTAAATTTCGTCACTGAGTGTTCAATTTTTTAAGGGTGTTTCACCTGATAACATCCATAAATGGTTTATTTGCACTGTAGCTCCAACCATTGAGAATAGATATATAATATGTCATATCAGGTGAATGAGAATTGAAAAGGGAAACGACAAACGTCAAAATATACAGGGTGTCCCATTTAAAACAACATAAGTTTGCATCATATTTCCTTAGTGAGCCCCCTAACAAAAAAATTCTGTGCGCCACTGAACTCTTTAATATTATATCTATCAAAAGTTTTTATAACGTTTTTTTATATTTTTCTTAATTAAGAAGTTATAGTACCTTGTAGTTTTCGACAGTTTTCAATAATCGCCCTGTATCTTCCAACTGCAGGGAGTTACTAAAGATTTAATTAGACTATCGTTACTTTAACAAAAAAAGAAGTCATAACATCTCAACTGCTTTTCTTCTATCTCTTCTAGTTTACGAGATACCCTGCAAAACACACCAATTTGGGACACCCTGTACACTATTATTGTCGATATTTAACATTATATTTATTATCTTTCGATGATATTATTACGTATACAATTTAAGGTCTAATCGACAATAATAATTAAAAAATACGATTTAATTATTACCTCTATAACATATATTAAAAATTGTTAGTTGTATCCGTCATAAAAAAGTTTTCATTTTAATTTGATTTTTCTAAACACACTGTACAAACAATCTGAGAAAAAATTACATGTTTCACACGGCAGAGAATCTGCCTTGGCTAGTTTCATTGCCTCGTCTTCGCCTCGACAATGAAATGCTATCCGCGGCAGTAAATCTGTTACTTCTCTGCCTATTATAGTAAAGTATTTTCTCCAAATGACATTAAAAGTAGCTTTTTAATGACACTGGAGAGGCATAAAAGGTGTATTTTTACTGCCTAGTCAGGAAAAGTTCCAAGTCCAATGCCTTGGCTGGTTTCCATGAAACACCAGCCGCGGCATTAAATCTTGTGCTTTTCTGCCTAGTGAAACAAATAACTATTTTCGTCGACCTTTACAAAAAATGACATTTTACGTACTAATTTCTGGATGAAAAATCGACTATTTTTGAAGGGAAGTATTTTTCGTATGCAGACACTTTTCGTCCGACAACTCTTTCGTCCGCTAAAACGTTTACATCCAAATTTCCGAAACTTATTGCATTTTTGAAAAAACAAAGCGTTGGCTACAAAGCTAAAAAATCTGTAGTATTTAAATTAAAATAGTCGATTTTTCATTCGAAAATTAGTAATTTTTTTGTAAATGCACCTCGGCCAAGAACTGTCTAGAGTCTCGCCTGCTTGCCAGCCTCAATTTGCAGCATGGGTGTACCCAGCGAGGGACAGGGAGGGGCAGCTGCCCCCCTGGAAACAAAAAATTTTCTTTTACCTTTCAAATTTGAGAATTAATTGCGGTGATGTGAAGCTAAAGAACCACTTGGATAGGTTTCGAAAAAATGCAGTCTACACTTCACCAAAAATTGAAAATGAGATTATGTGGTGAAGTTGTCAAAGAAAGAATTATTGAAGATTGTAAACAAGCAATCTCTTACGATGTAATGGACGATGAAACAGCAGATATCGCTGGAAATGGAAAAGAACATCTTTCTATCGGATTGCGGTTTTATGATGAGAACCAAGAAAAAATCAGAGAGGAATTTGTAGGCTATGTTGAGCTGAAATCTCAAGATGCCCCTACAATCTCTAGCACAATTCAGAGTTTTTTAGTTGATCAGAATCTTTCAGCAGACAATTGTGTGTTGGATTCGGATTTGACGGATGTTCTACGATGGCTGGAAAAGAAGGTGGTGTACAGGCCATTTTGAAGAAAATGTACAATAAATCTTTATTTTTTCATTGCTCAAGCCACAAACTATATCTTGTGGTAATTAAGTACGTTTACACCGGGCGTACCAAATTTTTAGTCCGAGGTCTAACTGACGTCACGTGTAATTTACTTTCGGAGTAAAATTTGGTACTCGAATTTGATCCATCTTATCTAGGGTAGTTCAAATTCAATTTTTAACGGTGTAAACACGGCACATCAGTATTCGTGGACCAAAGTGACGGTTTGCTAAAAGCACAGAGTAAAAATACGTCAGCTGTCACATAAGATCGGGTCAAAATAACCTAAAAAAATTCACTGTGATAAATACTAAAAAAATAATAGCAAATAATACTAACAAATGGATCCAAAAATGATATTAAAAGTGGTCGCAAAAAACGGGGAACAAATAGGAGTGAAAAGGAAACCAGGGTAATGTTAGAGATTGCGAATTGCCACTGAAATGAAAATTAATAAGTTAATGGATGCAAACAAATATTTTTTTTCTTTTCCAGAAACTCTATTGCCACTGCAACTATTTTTGTATCCATTTTCAAATAAAATCAAAATCTACCATCAAATTACCTAAAGACTTAAGGTAATGTCATTTTAATATGAAAATGTCAATTTTGGTCCCAGGCTTTTAACCTGGACTATTTTAATCCAACAAAACAGTCAGTATAAACACTTATGTTCTAAGCTAAAGTCCACGATTTGGTCCACGGACCAAATTGCTCCACACGGTGTAAACTAACCTATTGATGCTAATAAATAAGAAACTTAATTGCAACAGTTAATGATACAATATCCTTCTTTCCTTCTTTCGTGAGTCGCAAGCCCGCAGGACTTCCAAATAATTGTAATAACTTAGTTGATAAAGCACTGCTATAATTATACATAATTTTCTTAAAATTTTGGTTTCATTCACCTTTTTCGTGATAGAATGTTACAACCTGAACGACCATGGTTTGCCCCCCCCCTAGTTTTGATCCTGGGTACGCCCTTGATTTGCAGGCTCGACTATAATACAGTTTTTCGTTGGTACATAAATAATTATTAAACTCAGTTAAGACGTAATTCCTACTTATTGAAGTTACAATGTTAAAATAGCAAAAACCTTTGTGTCTTTATTCATCCGATACCAATTTGAATAATGAATTTATGCGTTACTTTATCGAAGCACTCTACATTTAAATGATTTAAAAAAAAAATTAAAAATTGGGCTCGTCCGGGATTTGAACCCGGGACCTCCCGCACCCTAAGCGGAAATCATACCCCTAGACCAACGAGCCAACTGAGATAATTTAGAGATTGTTCATATTTGTATATATAATTTGAAACAAGAATTTAGTACAAAATACAATATTTTATTATATATTATTGAAGTATTATGAAGATTGAAATATTAATAAATAAATAATATATCTAGTATGGAAAACAATTTAGTCGTAAATTAATCTGGTCTTACAGGTGTACAAATTACAAAACGTATATCCGTACTTCGTTTTTTCATTTTTACTTGAAACTACCCGATATAAATAAATTGGTTGAATCGCTTTTAATTAACAGTAAAAGTAATTATTTCGGATTTAATATTTATAATATTATATTATGGCACAATAAATTATTTAAATGCCGCTTTCTCAATAGAACATTATGATGTGCTACATATTGCATGGAAAAACAAGGCCCATTAGCTCAGTTGGTTAGAGCGTCGTGCTAATAACGCGAAGGTCGCGGGTTCGATCCCCCCATGGGCCAATTTTTTTTAATTATAAATACCTCCTGGGATAAACAGAAAAGATTACCAGAGATAATTAATAAACAAGATGCGCAGGTCAATAATTGGGAAATATAATCAATATGGTAATGGAATCAACCAGTAGATGGAACTAGTGCCGTTGCTTCCAACACAGAGATTGTAGCTTTATCAGCTAGGAACTGCAAAAAAAGAAGAATATTTCTTCATGTGCTTTTTATAGGTTATCCATTGTTTTCATTCTATTTATTTTGTTCAGTGTTGCCAGAGGTGTTACAATTGTATATACCATATGTGATACAAATTACTGTGGTTAAGTATGCAGGTACAACTTCCTGTTATTCTGATTATGATGAAATCCTTGCAAAGGAAGATATGAAGTAATAAATTATTTTGCTTATACTGGTTTAATTAAAAATTGAAATTCTCTTTAACTTTGATAAAAGTAGTTTAGGGTTATTATATTAAAGCCCATTTAACTGAATAGCCGTCAAGGTTAATTATCTTCCGTCAATCAATAAATTTGCTGTTTTGCTATGAATCGCTTTAACTTCACAACATAATATTCTAAATAATCACGCATTGTGCGCCATCTATTACAATACATATGAAGCAGAAATTAATCATGTGACTTTATTTCCAAATCTTCCATTAGACGTGCACATCTTGTTAGGTTAGTTATCTCTGAAAGTTACTAAACATTTACCGTTTCTTTCAAGGCCCATTAGCTCAGTTGGTTAGAGCGTCGTGCTAATAACGCGAAGGTCGCGGGTTCGATCCCCCCATGGGCCATTTTTTTTTAAATTATAAATACGTTCTGGGTTAAACAAAAAAGATTACTAAACATTTACCGTTACTTCCAAGGCCCATTAGCTCAGTTGGTTAGAGCGTCGTGCTAATAACGCGAAGGTCGCGGGTTCGATCCCCCCATGGGCCATTTTTTATAAAATTATAAATACGTTCTGGGTTATACAAGAAAGATTACTAAACATTTACCGTTACTTTCAAGGCCCATTAGCTCAGTTGGTTAGAGCGTCGTGCTAATAACGCGAAGGTCGCGGGTTCGATCCCCCCATGGGCCAGCTTCTTTTTATTTATTCATACCTATTAAATTACCGCAGTCATTAATACTACAAGTTAATTAGTTTATTGAATGGAAAATGTTTTAATTTTATACTCGTAAAAATTGTACAAAATAGCTAATAATGAATTTATACATTTATCTACGAACGTACTGTATATAAAAAATTTAAAAAATTGGGCTCGTCCGGGATTTGAACCCGGGACCTCCCGCACCCTAAGCGGAAATCATACCCCTAGACCAACGAGCCAACTGATGGAATAACCGCATATAATCGTTTTGTAGGTATAATGATTATAAACTCTTGCATCAACAAAATAATTGTAGGTATTTCACTCGCGACAGTCGTAGACAAAAGTATCGCTTTATAGTAAGTACCAATATGTCATTGGTAAGTACCAAGTTAGCGGTTCTCAATGCTTGAAAATATTATTTTTGTAGGAAACTAGTTAGGAAATTTCCACTTCTCTTCATATTCTTTAGAGATTTTCATCCACTTTTCGGCACCGTCAGGTAGCTGTGAAGAAAATTAAAATATATTACATATATTTATGCATATGTTCACACTAACTAAACACAGAGCTCAAAAAAGCACCTTATTCAATATTATCTACACTCAGTATCGTGAAAACTATGCTTCTGCGGACCTATATTTAGATGGACTTGTTTTCAAAACAATAGTTTAGAAATACAATTTCGTGAAAGAATCAGCTCTACTTCATAAAAACTAACAAAACTATCAATAACCTGGTACTTATTTTTTACAAATTCATCAAAACATTGAAGATAACAGCGATTTGGGTAGAGATGTTGAAGTCGATGAGAGTACTAATATTGAATCAGATTATTAGGGAGGTTATGAGTCAAGTCAGATAATTGCAGAAAGTGAAAAGGATAAGAATGACTCCGGAGACCATAATATAGGAGATTCAGCAATGGCCGAATCAGCAACTGTTGAAAATCGCGGTGCAGAAAACACTGTTTCAGAAAGATCCATTCCCACTGCGAATCATACTGATTCGAGAAATGGCAGGTCAAGAAGAAAAGCATCTGAGAAAGCGAAAGACAGTGAAAAACTTGATAGAGCTTTTGAGTTACTAGAAAAAGCAGCAAATGGATCATCATCGATGCCACACTCACTCACCATTCATTATGACATACATACGACTTTTGCACTTCATATAGCGGAAAAGCTTCGGGAATATGATTCAATAACAGTCAAGCATGTACAATTTGAGATTAACACGATTTTGTTTGCTGCCGACCTAGACCAATATCACAAATCTGACTTTTCTACCAAGCTTCAATAATCCAGAGCTCTATTCTCAGCCCCACACATCTGGCTCATTCAGATCTCAGTCACCAACAACTGTCAGAACTCCTAGCCACCTACACCTAATTCATACGTGTCTCAGCCACCTACACCTCATTCATACGTGTCTCAGCCACCTACACCTCATTCATACGTGTCTCAGCCACCTTCACCTCATTCATACATGTCTTAGCCACATACACATCATGGATGTTGACTCAGGTGCATTGTATCCTTCGTATGTTTCTCAGTGACCTCAGCCTCATTCCCAATCGAATCTGCACATGAGTAAAACATATCCGACATTTGGCCTTGAGTGATACTTCTGTGACATTAAATGACAATACTAATTAACATTTACTCTGTTGACAGTATTTTTCATGTAGATAAATTAAAATGTGCTACTGAAAAATATATGTTGTTTTAATACTCACCCCTACATAATCCTTCGGTAGGTACTCCACAAATAGCTCTGCATACCTCTGGAATAATTTTTGAAATCAGCTGTATCGATACTTTAAATGTGTATTGTAAACTTGTGTACGAATCCCCACTACCTAGAAATCGTAAACAAATAGCAAGTCTGACTTCTGGTGGTATAGCTTCTCTGAAGTATGTATTCCGTTTAACAATTTGTGGTGTAATCATTTCCAGAAGGATACTAAAATCTTCTCGAGACATTCTGGTAAAGTTTTTCAAAAACGTATCATTTAAATCGCCTAGCAAGTTCATACCATCATATCTTGTTCTACTTAAATATGAATCACTCATCCACACAAGTCTTTGTTTTCTCTCCTTTTTTTCTCTTCGTTGCTTTATGATTTTATTGATAATGACATACGAGGCACAAGCCACTATTAACTGATTTTCACTCATATCTTTTCACAAACGAAAACGAAATTCACCTTACTCGTCGACTTGTAGCGAAGTACTGCAAATTATTTTCGACACTGCCACTGTTTTTTAATTAATAAAATAATACTGCATTAAATAAATTTCTCGCTTCCACGAACATTCCTCCAATATCATGAAACTTATACAGATTGCGAAAATCCCTTTCTTACAATGCGACTTATACAAGTACGACAAGGAAAATATGAGACAAAACTACGTGAAAGAGAGAGATGACTTGTTAGCCCGGCGATCAGTCCCCTCTACCAAAACAGTTGGGCGTGTGTTCATCGCCCCATTATATAAACCGCTGTTGTCAGAAGCTCAGATTAATTTGTACAAATGATATTTTTGTCTCGTAATCGTTAACTATTTTTCGAGCTCATGCACTATTAGGTAAAATTAAACACTTTCATCCGGCAACAGTGTCCTTTACATAGAGAACTCACAATTAACGGATTTTTAATTTCATTTTTTCAAGAAGTTCATATTTTATGTTTAGAATAAGTACTTATTTTATTTTTTTAATTCAATTTATTAATGGAATGGATCTTTAGTTTTTTATACCCAATTACTTTATTATTTTTATCTCAAGAAAAAATGTTTTATTTTCAAGTTACAATGGCTAAAATAATATCCTATTGTAGTTAGGAATTAATTGTCAGCTTGGTCAGAAACGATCAAGTGTATTTTTTTATTTCTTTAACAACTTTACTCCTTCCATGTTGGGAAAGTACTGAACCATAGTGAACCTGTGAACCTACTCACAGAGTGGGGAAAGTCAGTCTCTGCTGCAGCGTTGCCAGTTTAGAATGTTTGGTACTTTCTAAGTAATAAATAACTTATTTTGCATTTGACTTTTAACACCGGATAACGGTGTATTTAGTGGGAGAAAATCGAGATTGGTAATATTATTGACTTTTGAAAAATAAGTGAGATCAACACAAATAAGAATAAAATAATGGAGTTCAAGAAAAAATTTGGACAAATTACAATCTGCAATAAATAAAATCCGTACACTGTTTTCGATTTACCAATTATTAGTATTTAACATTGTTGCCGCTTGAAATGCCGTTGAAAATTTTAAAACAACGATAGACAAAAATTAGGAATAATTTTTACAGATAAGTACATTTGGCAACACAACAGTTAAAATAAATAGGAGGGGACTGAATACACGCAAAACTGTTTTGGTAGAGAGGACTGATCGCTGGGCTAACAAGTCTTCTCTGTCTTTCACGTAGTTTTGCTCATATTTTCCTTGTCGTACTTGTATAAGTCGCATTGTAAGAAAGGGATTTTCGCAATCTGTATAAGAGATATGAACGAGAAATCGGCCCAGCTATAGAAGAAGCTGCAAAAGAGAGTTGCAGACGTGGTGCAGCTTAAGTACGTCGACTTGTCGTTGAAAAATTAGATGAATTGGAGCAAAAGGATTTTTGGTATTTAAATATGAACTGAAAAATAAAACTAACATAAAAGAAAAAAATTTGAAAGAATTTCAGTGTTTCAATCAAGTAAATAAGTTCTTGACTCATATATAGTTTTATTCGATTATAGTGTATTACTATATTTTGTAGCAAGGTGATGATCGTGGTTCCTCACGCTCGCCTTCGGCACGCGCTCTGAACTTTCCACACACATCGAATTTGGATTCTAACCGAGTGGCAGACTATACTTTCTCCACGATCAAAGATTTGAAATATATATTCTGAATCACTGGATAAATTCATGATACTTTTTATATTTTCAAATGGAAACGTGACAGCAATAATTTTGACACTTACTCAAGTTTTGCCACTACGATGACAACCAACTGCGTCAAGGCTGATGTTATTAGTGCTAACCAGTGTGAGAATATTATTATATCACAAGAGAGAGAATGTAAATACATTTAAATTGCATGGGGGCAGAGGTGTTGCAGAATATTCCTCCAATCTCAAGAGAGAGAATTCCAATTAAATTTGATTTCAGAATTGGAAAATTCTGTGATGATCGTGGAGAAAATATTATATCATTTACTGTAAATTTTTTATTAATAACCTGGCAAAACATAATAGTGCTGAAGTAAAACTGAATAGATGGAAGTCATTCAAAACTGAAAAATTAGGTAAGATAAGTAGAGCTTTTTAATTGATCTGTTAGGTAATTCGGATATATAATGTAGGTATATTCTATTTATGAAAATTCTAGCAATGTAGTGCTTCCAACTAACTTTTTCCAAAGGAATGAGCATATAAAATAATGAAATGTTGGTGTATCTAACCACTACACTGGACAGACAGAATTAAGTACTATTTTTTGGGGGATAACTGCTCATAGGTACCTACCTATACATAATTATCCAATATCAACTGGTATAAAGGTGCTGCAGAACTGCAGTATTTAATTTTATCCATGATCTCTTCAATATTGTAACATGTCTATCGACCTGTTTCGATTTTACAGAATAAATCCTTTTAATTAGCGCTCGTCGTCACTAGCCACTTCCAATTATAGTTCTGTGATCCCAAACTCTTCAACCCTGGCCGTTAGACAATTGACGTCTGCCAACGGACGCTTCCATTTTTTGCACAACGCCACGTGAAACACCCCTTTCTGTTATCGACCGCCTAAGGGGACAGATCATCTTTCGCTATCTTTCATATCTTAAGTACCTATCTTATGAATTTTGCTGTGGTAAGCACAGCCCCTAGGCTAGGATATAACCCAGGAATTTAACCCGAGAATATAACCCTAGGCTAGAATATAACGTCGAGGATATAAACCCAAGAATATAACCCTAGGCTAGGATATAACCCAAGAATATAGCCTAGGATACAACCCGAGAATATAAAGCCAAGGATAGAACCCCAAAATACCACCCTAGAACAGAACACATCAGTTCAGATCAAGACCTGACTTCTTCTCCAGGAAACCACTTCATCTAAGCTAAGTACCTATAAAAGTACAAATTCCTCTATTAAATTCCGTTGTTCATTTCCTGTGGCAGAATAAATTTGTTTTAACTCGTATCTTTCATTTTTTTAAATCCTCAACTATAAAAGTTGAGGGAGATATCGCCCGGGGTGATTTTTAGTAACTTTTTTATTATTAACTTATTTAAATTTTACAAGGCGTTTCTACCTTTTCCGCCTTAGTTTTTTGTAGTTTTTATCGTTAAAAAGGTAGTGGCGCCCTCAACTTTTACATCCCTTCTGTTATCCTTGTGTGACATAAACTTGGGGTCGAATCACCCTTGAGAGGAGTCTCTAGCCGGAGCCCTTCGAGCTGGTGCCCTGTGGGGTACAGACTTTTACCGTTACAAATTGGCGCCCAACTAAAGGCACACATTTACCGTTACAATATCAAAACAATTTCATTAGAAAAAAAAACAATAAAACATCAAAATAGGAATCTCTGCAGCCCAATGGGCCTTTCCTTATTTAAAGGAACATAGTTATACTGCATTTTACTTAAAGATGAGTTAATTGACTCTTTTCTACCGTTAACAATCACGTTGGAAATACATTATTACAAAGAAAATGAACCAAATTTGTATTTTTTTGTTTATACACTTAAGTTAATTAATTTACATATGTAAGTCATCGTCTGATTTCAACAGGTGAAATGACGTTCATATAAGTTGGCAGTAATTAAAAGCGAATTGATGAGGTTATGGAATTAGAAATTGAATCGTATATATACATACAAAAGAAAAAAAGTTTAATAAGTATTGCGAATTTCCATTAGGAGATTAATTGGTGAATATACTTAGTTTAAATAAATTTTACAAACCTCATTAACCGATGCGTCCTCCCGGGTTGGAATTATCGCTATCCAATGTTGTCTAGGACGAAAACACAAGCTGCCAGCGAATGGAAACATAACAAATTAAGTATTTTTTTTCATAAAATCACGACACTATAACTACACACTATCTCGTCTAAAAATCTTAGGGACGGGTCGAACTAATTTTGAGTTTTCTCAGCTTTGTCACGTTGCTTCAATGTTTACAATATAAATGTGACGTGACTTTAAAGTTAGATGGCGCTGTCCTGTTCAAAACACGGTTCTACATTTTGAGATACCTAAATGATCACGAGGGTAACGAGTGTAAAATTTTTGGAACTGTGGTAAATGTAACAATTACCCATTCATGTAATGACGGGAGGTATTTATATTAATGCACAAAAGAGTTTTGTTGTGACGTAAAAAATATATTTCGCTTATTTTTTTAAATATTCACCAGGAAATGTTTCTTCCTTTCTTCGAGAAAGTGAACAATAACTACTGAAAAAGAAGGAAGTGTTATGGTTTCCTTCCTATTAAATGCTTGGATTTCGATTTTAAATTAACCCTTTTCCGGTGTATTTATTAAACTATACCCAGTCAGCCCCCGAAGACGTCCATTTTATGTCCAGTTTTGGTCCAAACGTCCAAGACCTATTATAGACGTTTTAAGGATGTCCACTCATGAACGTACCTAAGACGTCTTAAAATAAATGTCCCCAAAACGTTCAGTATATGGACGTTGTAGTTTTGTCAATATTAAATAATCTAATTTTTCAGTTTAGAATTTCAATAGCTTTTGACAAGTCATAATCGCTACTTGGTAGGGATTGAGCACTGCAGTTTTTTGTAATCTTCTATCGAAATATATGAATATAATCCCTTGTGCAAAAACGAAGAGATTTCTTTAGATTTTGTTTCTGTAGCAATTGGTCACATAATGAACAACTGTACAATTTGATCCTCAATTTGGAAGTACTAAAATGAAATTTACATAAATGGTCAAATTTGTTATACTGATAAATTTCATTTAAGTACTTCTAAATTCACCGTTACTGGATCAATGTTTGTAGTTGTTCATTGTGTTACCAATTTTTATGCTACAAAAACAAAATTTGAAGAAATCCCGTCATTTTTACAAAGGGTATAATTCAATATTTGAATTTCCCACGCGTAACTGTAGCGTGGCATGCGGCGAACGTGTAGTCTATTGTCCGTGGTTCTGTGCTGTGTTCTGCATTCAGTTGTCAATTGTCACGCTTGTCACAGCAGTGTGTACTCGTTGTGTAGCAAGAAGCCATTGTTGAAGATTATTATTATATGCAGTTACATGGTATAGTAGAAGCCGGTATAGCGTAGCGTGCTGTTTGTGTGAAAACTGAAAAATATCGTGTGTTCGTGCCCTCAATATGGATACAGGGAGATTTCTGTCACTGGCCCTCGATGGCCCCTCCTAAGTTGATGGCTATAAGGAAATGTCAACCTCTCAATACATGTTGGCCTACTCATAAAATTAAAGTTTTTAGAATTGCAACATTTGGTAAGCTGAAATTTAATATTTTTGTGGTAGTTCTCCAAAACTAGAAACACAAGAATGTACCCACCTAAAGTTCTATAAAATATTTAAAAAAGCCTAGTATATTTCTAAAACTGAATTTTCATTTTTGGCAGACCTGAAAAGTAAATTATGACAAACTAACCACTAAGCAGGCAGCACACTATCGCGGAAGGGAACGGAACGGAACGGAACGGAATGGAACGGAACGGAAAGGAATGGAAATTTTGAATCTCCGCACATTATCGCGGAATTCAACGGAAAAAAATATTTGTATATGAGTAAGAGACCTGCTTTCCCAATCAAGTTTTAGTGTGTATTGGTCTTTCGCAATGGACAGTTCAGACGGAGAATTTGTGGCGCTGTGTGTAGTTGTTGAAGAAGAAGAAATTGCGAGAGAGAACAAGAAAAAGCGCAAATGGATCTTTGAAATAAACCTCAAAAGACAAGAATCATCTATTCCCAGATCTTTTAGAAATTTCTTCCCAGGCATTTTCTTTCATTTGTTGATTGTGATAATTTTTATCAGACAACAGGTAAAGATGTGGATAAGCACGAATTTTATTGATTAATAGATCTTCATTCATTTTTAATTAATCAAAAGGGAAACAAACACAAAACGGCGTGATATTGTCACAGGAATGAACACGTTTTGTTGTACTGATTAGTGGCTGCGGGCTGGTGGGTAGTGAAGGGGGCTGCGGAATCGTGGGAAAATTCGCTCGGCGAGCGATCCAATAAATTCCGTTCCGTTCCAATCCATTCCGCGGTGTTCCGATCCGCGGTAGTGTGCGGCTACTAACTTAATTCTATGCTTCCGAAATTTCCGTTCCATTTCGTTCCGCGATAGTGTGCGGCCTGCTTTAGTGTGTTTTGGGACATTGTGTAGAAATTATATTGAATAATACTGATAATATTGATAATATTGAATAATACTTTTTTCCTTCTCAGATGATTATATGAAAGCCCGAAATAAAGCCAAAGATGCTTAAGAAACCATTGATCTAGTATCTGAAATGGAAAATGAACATAAAAGGAAGAGGATTCAGAAAGTCTTATCATCTAGTGGCAGTTCAGATGAATCCATTCTGCCTTCTCCTCCAAAACTATATAGTATTTTTTATGAAATTAATAGTACATTTTTTCTAATTTAAGGTATTTCGCAGGCATGGTGAAAAAATTTGATGAAAAGGGATACTTTTGAAAAAAGTCCTGTATACAGACTTTGACATCAATTTTCTAATAAATTGTGTGGAGGATTTGGAAAAATTTGAAGAAGTTTTGAAAAAAGAAAAGAATTTTGATGCAGCTGTAAGTACATATATTCTTTTTTTTTTCAACAAACTATTTATAGTATTATGTTTTAGGTGATTGAATTGGCAAAATTGGGAGGAGCCAACAATTACAATTTTGTAAAACGTACCATGACGTCTTTGATTTTGATAAATTTTCACTGAAAGAGAGCATAGTAATGACATGTTTCGCATTTGATTGAATGAAATTTTTTTGTAGATACAGCAGAAAAAGGCAAAAAGGCCAAGGATAAAAAAGAAACGGAGCTATCCATACAATCCAGGCTCAGCGAGCCAGAGAGCGCCAGCAGACCAGTTTGATTATTTCATAATTGTATTGTATAAATACAATGTATTATAATATATACTTGTGTTACTTCGTAGAAAAGTCAAACATAATTATATTCCGAATGTCCCCAATACGTCCATTTTGGGTCCCAAATAGGTCCTATTCTGGATCTATAATGGATGTCCCCAAGACGTCCTGATTAGTAACATAAAACGTCCGTCGTCCGGATATGGACGGATTTAAGACGTCCTGAATGTCCAGAGTGGACGTTTTTAAAACGTCCATAAGACCGACTTGTGCTAACTGGGTATAGGTATTTTATGTAATTATGCTTTGATCTACCTATGTCAGTATACTTAATATGTAGTGATTATTGTCAATTTTCCTATTTATGGTTGACAACATCTACTCTAATTACACACACTTGTTTAGAGTATTTCCAAAATAAAAAATGAATTGAAATCTCCGCGTAACCTTTCAAACGGTATCTGTAGGCAAAGATATTCCTATCAAGAAACTTCAGAAAACGCGGCAACTCGTAACGTAGCGTGCTCTGGTTTACCCCTCCACCTCTTTCAAACACCGGAAAATCGATATAACAGGAAGGTTAAAACGAAATTAAAATATATTACCAATTTGCTTAAAACCCCGAATTAAACATAGTAGCTTTATTACCTATACTAGATCATATTGTTATTGTGTTTGATCGACTGGAATCAACCTACGTGAGAAAATTTTAAAAGCTTCTTCCTATGTTGACCCAAATATTAAAAATCTTTCGTTGATCTTTCCGGGAGGTCGGTGACCTGAAATTTGCTATGTTTGCGTTTTCTAGGAAGTTATACTCCGACACAAAACTGCAGAATGTGACATTGATTTATTTCATGTTCAAACTTTGGAAAAAAATTAGACTCTTAGCTCAAAGGCAGAAAAATAAGGAAAAAGTTTTTTTCTACACCCACATGTATATTATCCATTTTCTGCACAATTCACAGAATGTAAATGTAGGCCATTCCGGTTAACGGAACGGATATGATTTCATATACATCTTAGAACGTATATGAAATCCACCAATCAGCATTTGCGTTTAGTACCCGCCAACTAATATTTTTTCAATTTCATAGAAACGTCAAAATAACTTGTCAAAATATTTCTATAGTTTTTAAGAAAAATATTAGTAAAAATGAGTGATTCCCGTGATGAATCAATAAATAATTTTCCACCAGATATTCGCTTAGCCGCAAAGGAGACGAATAACGTATAGAAACAGAATAAATTGAATATTTAAGGGTACTCCTCACAAACGTCAGTTTTTAGGTAATACATTTGACGTTATAGATAGATGATTAGTATATTCATCGGTAGTCCAGTGGTAAGTATCCCAGCCTCTCACGCGGTAGATCAGAGTTTGATTCCCCGTTGGGAAATTTTTTTTAAATTTTAATTTTATTTCTAAATAATAATAATAGTAAAATTATTAAACATTTTTAATTTGAAGTTATATAATAGTTTAATAAAATGTTTATTTTATAGATTTTTTCTTAAGTGGGTCGTAGAAAAAATATACTGTTCGACTCGTGTGAATTGTCCATATCGCTCTCGGACGATTGAGCACTCCGCCTACGGCGTCGTGCTCAAACTTCGTCCTCGTGCGATATGGCCATCATATCCACACTAGTTGCACAAACTACTATTGTCTGGTTAGGTTTCACATTGCCTTGTTTCTTTAGTATTGACACTCGAAAAATTTGGTTAACTTATGACCGTATATTGCTGGACCCAATACATTGTATATTCTTTATTATTTTGATTTTTGAGATAAAGTTGAAGTCTCTTTTCTGTATAGACTTTTGACCGATTTGTTTCCCTTATCATGTTACAAAGTTTTTGGAGAGGACTGTTTATGGAACATAAAATTTGAAAATTATAAAAATATAACGCTATGGGAAGGTGCTACCAAAAAATTCGTGTTGGAATGAACATGGAATCTTTAACATAATGTAATGTTTTTCTTATTTATTTAAATAGTTTTTACTTGTGGGATAAAATTATACACATTACTATGGCTAATTACTATCTCTTTATTTAAAGAAACACACTCTGTTATAAACTTAATTTATATACACGCTCTACTTAATGTCTACTAATTTATTTACACTCGGTATATTAGCTCTAATTTATTTTTACCGCTTGAATATTACACTATTTATCTGCACTATTTAATTCACTGTCCGGTTACTAAGAACTTCGGTAAACTGTCTGTGAACTAACTCTTTGTCTTCGTTTCACTAATTCTTCCGAACTAACTAACTCGCTCGAAAACCCGCGTATATACTATATAGTCCTTCTCGACTCTAGTGCCCAGACAAAACCTTATTCCAGAATGTTCGAGGACATTCTATCGCAGGGAGAGAATCCCGGCGCAGCCACCAACATTTACAGTCGAGGGACAGGGCCGGCTTTGAGTTGGTGACCTCGCAACAATAACAAAAGCGGCGCAGGAGTAAAGGATTTGTATAAACCAAAACTTTTTTTGGTTTGTCCAAGCCGATGAATTTGTAGGATTTTCTCTTCCAAGAGAAACTTGGTAAGTAATAATTTGTTTTTTTTTTACATGGAGTTTATACTAATTTGTTTATTTTTGTAATTTGGAATACCTGTTACAAGGTTTCAAAAGCTTTGTCCGTAAAGGGAAAGCATCACCGACAACGAAAACGGTGTTAGACGGAATCCTGAGTAAATTTCGTTCTAAAGCTTCATATAGAGATGATTTAGAAAATACTGCAGCATCATTTACCCTTCCATTCGTGCCTTCATCAATATATAGACACATTCAAACACAAACAGAACATAGGGATTTAATATATTGTCCGATCTAAATAATCCACCAACAAAACATTTCTATAAGTTTCACTGCAAGTATTGATCTGGACAGCTGGATTCAGAACCAATGTAAGAAACCCCGCCCCTTCTCCTTCCAAAATTTGTTAGTTATGTGCGAGGTGTGCGAACTGCGATTTAGTATTGAATAATTATTTGACGGCGGTAGTAAACGTCGCTACATATTGAAACAATATGCTTACGTTTTATGTTGTTAAAATCGAAAATTAATTGTTAAATTCTCTTTAACAATTAATGTTTCGAGTTAAGATAATATGTTTTGATTTCTTTTGGCAATAACGGCTTTCAAAATAAAAATAAATTCGTAAATAAAACAAAATAGGATTCTTTAAATTGAAACAAAGCAACGCTCTCCGACTGTCTGACGCCCACAGTTGAGAATACGGGGTGGTGGGAATTGTACGATATGTTATAGGTGTCCAAATAAACGATTGTAATAATCGTGTTTTTAATCTATTGAAGCTGGATATTGGTCGACTAGTTCAAAAGCAGTTCTGATACAATGCTTAAAATCCCTATGTTCCGTTTGTGTTTGAATGTATCTGTATATATGCATTACAGGAGCAATGAGAACATGTCCAACGGCAGCCATGGAAGTGATTCTCAACCTCACACCACTAAATATGGTAGAGGAAAGTGTTGCAGAAAGAACTAGATACAGACTAAGTAGAGAGGGAATCATTAAAAAAAACCACCTCCTTATTTCTTAGAAATCAGAAAACCTGGGACATGCCACAAGATGGTATGTTGGAAAGGTATAACTTTTCAAAGAAATTCACATGAATAGTATAACCAAGTAAGAGCACAAAAAGCTGAAGACTGGGGTGCCGAGGTCTCCGAGCCTCTGACTGGTTGTGCCGAACTAATCAATCAATCAATCAATCATCCCAATTAAAGTCTTAGCTAAGCAAGTAGGTCCTTTAGCGGCTAAGAAAGAATTCTTCCAAGTATTAGTCAATGTTTCTTCTTCAACAGGTAAGCTGCTAGCAGTTACTCTTTTTTTATACTAGCGACAGACATTAAAGAAGTGCCCCTTTTTGTTACAATTTCTGCAAAGTGCTTCACGGGCATGACAAATATGACGAGGATGTGGAGACCTTCCGCAAAAATAACACTTACTAGTTCAAGCTACCGAATTAACTTGAGGTTCGGTAGCATTTTCAGGAAGACCATTTTCGGATATCACATTCAAGTTTATAGGTGACGTGCCAGAAGTGAATGAATTCGACTGAAAAACTGCCATTTCTAACGCTCTAGCCTGATAATAAGCTTGATCATATAGTAAGAGTTGTATTCTCCAAAAGTCTTTGTCGAATTTTCGGATCGCTTAGCCCTCTTATAAAAGAATCTCGTATACGCATCCCTATTCTCGGATGCAGTTACATGTTTAAAGTCGCATTCTTTAACAAATGAGTTTAATGCACACAGATATTGATCTACTGATTCATTTGGTATTTGAGAACGAGATGTAAGTTTGTATCTGGAATAAATTTCGCTTACCTTCTTGACAAATATATCTTTAAGAGTACTAATTGCTGAGTCATAATATTTAGATTCGCTTATGTAAGAGTATACTGACGATGAAACATGGTTAGCAAGAAAATCAAATTTTATCTCTGGAGTGATCTCATTTATCGTGCCAATAAAGTTTTCAAACGTTCTCAGCCAATAAATCCATTCCTTGGCAGCATAGTTGGAGACGAAGGATCCACTTCTAATTTCTCCGGACGAAGAAATCGATCCATAGTAGAAATTATGTCGAATAAACTGTTCTAAAAAAAATTTCCGGTTAGGGGTAGAGTGCTCCCGGCGTCGGTGATTAGCCTAAGTTGCAGAAATAGACCGACGTTAAATAACCGAATAAAAAAAAACTGTTCTGAACAGAAATAACTAAACTATCAATACATGAACTTTATTCGACATAATTCAAGATAATTATTATGTCAAGTAAAAAACAATCGCGACGAATATTAAAACTAATCATGTGTTCACAAGAACTGTTAAAAACGCTAAATTGTAAATAACCAGCTTATCAAATATACTACATTGCATCTACACACTCATCGCGGTTTAGATGTCTTAAAATACGGTCCACGTCAAATAAACACTCAATTACGCAAAGCAGCATTTTGTTGAATGCAGTTTTAAACACTTCTGTAAAACTTTTTGATATGTATCTCATAGTATGCTTGCTTTATTAGTAAGTATATTTCAATAAAATTACGTCAAATTTAAAAGTTGTTTATCTTCCTTGATAATAGAGATATCAAGATGATTCTTGAAAGAAAATGTAAGGAAGGGATACCGTTAAACGTAATGTAAATGGGATGTAGCGATTGTTTCTGGTAAATTCCACAGGGTGTTGCAAAATTTAAAGAAAAAACAACTCTATTTTCACCCCCCTAATATGGGTAAGACGTTGACATTTATCAGAAACAATCAAAACAATTCTTCCTTAAAAATCAACCCACACGATGAAAGAATAATCAAAATCCATCCATTGATTGAGAAAAAAAAACTTTAAACTTAAGGCATAATTTAGGTGGTGCGATAATTTTGAGGGTAGTGTATTATCAGCAATCAAACGGTCAAATTAACCGGCAAAATACCAACCTCTTGTGCGGTGAAAAATAAATAAAAGTCAATAAATCGTTTTATCATTTAATGCTCACAATAGCAATTACAGGTTTAAAATATTATTTGTTATATCATCTACACAAGGATTAATGCTACTACATAATATGCATTACTTGTGTACACGCAAAAAAAGCTGCGCCATCCTATAAAATTCAAAATATTTTCCAAAAATGGTTTAACATTGAGGCCATCAATTCTTTACTTACATTTGTAATGTAAAAATTATATTCATAAATATAATATAATGGATATTTAACAGTAACATTTTGTAAATACATATAAATTTTTTTCGTCACTGAACATAATTTCAGCCCCAATAAAAAACACCGCAGCAGTTAAATATTCTCAACAAATATAAAAGTTAGAAATTCAAAATTCATAAGGCATGCCTTTAAGGCAGTTCTCGATTTTTTTTCTCCATCAAGAACCAGGTATTTTTACTGCCCTACTGAAAATGGCACATAGGTCGCAATTTAAAAAAGTCACTATTGAAGAAACTGATCAACAATAAAAAATAGAGAAACATTAAAAAAATAAGTAGAAACAAAGTCCGATGTTCCACAAGGCACTATCACTGGGCCACTACAGTACACACTTTATAATAAATACCATAGGCACGAATATCCATTACTACAACTTTCTTTTAATAACGAAAACTGAAAGGGAAATGGCCAGCAAACTTGAGATCAAAAATTATATAAAGGTAGTGGCAAAATAACCATCAACAAATAATAAAAAATTAGATTGGTCTACGATGAATGAGAAAGAAATATCTACAAAAAACACAAAGATGAAGGCCAAGTTGGTTGTGGATTAGCAATTCGAAGAATGCAAGAAACAGATAAAACATTGAGAAGCAGAAAGAAAGAGCTAGAGGTAGATGGAATTGAATTGCGTTTCAACGTGAAAAAACAAAAATAAGAAGACTGGAGGAGCACGTGGCTGACCAGGCACAGCTTGTTCTGCTGCTAATATGCGTTCTCAATGTCTCACACACCGCATGCTACAAAATGAACGCGATCGCACTAATTTTTGCATCTGATTTTCACGTTTATATCTGGTAATACTAGTCGGCAAACACAAAAAGTCTAAAAACTGAGTGTTGCTTGTTTCGAGTTGTATTGTTTATTACAGATTGTTGAGTTGTGTTGATTGTTGTTTGTACACAAGGAAAGCTAAGTAAAGGCTGCAGTTTGTGGCCGTACCCTGAGCCTACGGAGAAACTAGCGATTTTTCTCGCGGTAATAGAAGCTGTTCCTGGTTCAAAATATAGCTAAGACGATCCAAACTCCGCTTTGAAAAGTGGCTAGTGTAGCCAGATATGGGCATGAAAACCAGCTGCGAAAATAATTTCGAGCGCGTTCGCTTTGTAGGCGGCGGCGGCGGGAGTCCTTGAAAATGCGGTACATCAGCGGGAAAACACGCTGTGTCGAGCCAGCCACGTGCTCCTCTAGTCTCTCTAGTTTTGTTGTTTTTTCATGCCGAAACGTAACCTTATAGAGAACTGGTAGGTCTAACAAAGTTGAAGCAGCTTAATAACAACAAAAAAATAAAAAATAAACAAGAGTTTAATTTAAGAAATAATTATGGAAGAAATAGAGCCTTATTGACATCGAGCGGATTACTACGGCAGAGGAATATATAGCATGTATGAAAGGTATAAATTAAGTTGTATGGGAGCTAAAAAAAAAGATGGACTATCAAAATTCCCAATATATTTTATTTATTCATGTTTTTCACAATTTAGTTTTAACAATTAAAAACGGTGGATTGTTCTCGAGTTTCGGGTGACTTTTTTAAAACTTGAGACATGCTTTTTAACGGAAATCTACAAAAATATTTTCAGTTAAGCAGTAGTTTTTCTGCAGGTGTTCTTTTGCACTTAAAATGTCTTAATATTATAATGGTAACATCGTATATTTGTAACACTTATATCACTGTGTGAAATCACTGACAACCATCTTTTATATCCGAAAATCAACCTCATTATCCCGAAAGTTCTTAACAAATCAAACGTTCTTTCAAAAATCTTCATCGAAAATACCTTTTCGATTGAAAGAAAAATTATTAAAAAAAAAATTAAGTGTACGAATCTCAAAAATGGTAGAAAGCAAAATATTTTCCAAATGGATAAAGGCAGTGATAGGGAATGGTAAGATAATTTATCATTATATCACAGTTTATTAATTAAATTGACAGAGAAAACATTGTCACTTGTATATGCTAGTCTTTATTATAGTTTTGAAACTATAGCCGGCCGAACCTGACGTCTACGTCAAGTTGTCACGTCAAACGTCAGTATATTGAGTCAAAGTCAAACAATCATATCATACGTTAGGTATTTGAATAGCGAGGCTACTTAAAAACAATTGGAAAATGTACCAAACAATATGAATAATGCGAAGAAAACATGGAGAACATGTTGAAAGGATTATTTATCACGTTATGGTCGATAGGAACACAAAACAGGCGGGCGTTTACATTATTCATGTTGGAAAAAGTTTGCAGCTGGAAAATTACCAAAGAAAAGAAAAATAGAATTCCAGGATGAGCCGGAAAAATGACATCGCTGACATGTTGAAAGAGCCGTCCTAGTTTTTATTTTTGATATGTTTAAGTCCTTCAGATCTCGATCCTTCAGAAAATTGCGAGGATAATCTTGAATATTATTATATACAAGGCAAAATGCGTTAAACTAAAATGGAATTTCAAGTGTGGGATAAATTGGTTTTGGAACGTTACTGGAGAATAGAAGAGGTGTGGCGAAATTTTTAAGTAGAAGTAGAGAAAAACCATACCGATTTTATGTTATCAAATGTATTAGATTTAAAAAATTTATATCTAAAAATATCTCTAGTTAATAATTAATTTTACTTTATTTATTTTAAAATAGACGAGTATTTTCGATGAGATTTTTGAAAGGAAAAAACGTTACTCACGTACGTAATATCAACATTAACAACCATGTTTTCACTACAAAACAATAAAAATTTTATTTCGGAAGTATAAATCGTCTAATTATCTACCTACACTTAAACAAAAAAATAAAAGTAGGCCATATTTAATGCTTTATCAATCTAGTACATCGAAAAATAAATCTATTTACTGCAGTCAATGCCTATCTAACATTTAAAGAATTCTGTAGTGAAAAATGAATATCAAAATTTATGTTTAGGAAAAAAGTGAGATATACTTAATTACTATCTTGGTTAACGATAATAATAATATAGAAACCCAAGGTCAATGATGAAAAAGTAGAGGAAATTCCGACTAGAACCAATAAATGCTACAAAGTAGTGCGACCAATTTCAGGAGAAATCCACAAAAACATGAGGAATTTTAGACAGCTGCGTGGAGAACGTAGAAAATGTTTATATTTATTGATTGATGATTTCCTTCTAAGCCATTGCAAATTGGGAGAAGAGAACATAACTAAACTACTTAGTGCCAAATCATAAAACATTTTTGTGATGAAATTATCCCCTGGGTTATTACCCAATAAAGGATATAAATATATAAAAGAAGAAGACAGTTTAGTGGTTCAAAGGTGCAACAATAACGACTCATTAATTTTGGTAGGGATGTTTCTTTATGAACTAAATCCCCAGTAAATTCTAAATAAACGGAGAAAATTATAAAATGTTTTTTGAATCTAATTTAGCCTATTCAGAATTTTTTGTGTTTGGAGGGTAATTTTACTTTATTTTTTGAATTGGGGAAACTGAAGTAACAAATAAAATAACACAAAGAGAGTTCTAAAGGGAGAAGAAAGAAAAGATAAAGATCAAGAATTAAATTAATTCAATTTAATTGAACTGAAAAACCAAAAAAAAATGTGAGGTCATTGTACAGAACACAAAATTATCGATTTCACAAATAAAAATTGTACTTATATATTCAGGATATCCTTAGGATCACTAAACATAGCTCCGTTGTTGGTGCAAACTTCTTGTTACTTTGCTATTGGCGTTTAAACTTGCAGTTCTTAAATTTACGCGGCCATTTTTTCAACACTGTATAGCTTCTTTGATCATTTCCCTTCCCCTTCTCGATAAATTAACCAATGATCTGTTTTAAAACGTCATATTATAGTTGCGATATTGTGAGATTGACAGGGTAATCTTATTTCTAATACTTCTTTTTCTTCGTATTTTGAGGTTGACGCAACTAGTTTTTTAGTTTTTTATTGAAAATTATTATAATTAAATACAAAATAACAAGTTGAGTTATTGTGCGGTGACTTAAAATTGCAAGAATACATTCTAGAGTCATTTTAAACAGTTTTCTGCAAAAATTGATTCAAAATACGAGAAGGTTGTGTTCTATACAATTACCAAATATGAAACATGACTGTTTATCTCCAAAATCAGTTCAGGTAGCACCCATTTTATTAATTTTTTAATGTACCTATCTTGTGTCTGTGAAAATTATCTCACTTTTTCTAAACTTTATGATAATATTTAATAACGAACAATTTGCATCAAGCAAAGTAGTTCCTTGTTGTTTTTTTTATCTGTCATCATTTGATAAGGTGTTCGTTATTAGTTATTTTCTAAATCGAAACATAAGTAGCTAAAAATGTGCTACTCTGTTTCTATCACTGCAAACTTGTGAGCATACTACGACTTTACTATGTTACTTAGAAATACCACTACATCGGAATTAGAAATAATCCTCGAAACAAGTATTAAGTCAATTACAAAACTGAATATTTATTTAATAAAAAAGACATATATCTTACGTTTATATTAAAATCAAATTTGTTTTCTATTTTGATACCTTAGTGCTAATAATTTCTTAATATTAATCATTGTCTTGGATACTTTCCAGACAAACAAAGGAGTAGAAAAACTAAAATGACTGTGTATAATAGTCCATGTTGTACCTACCTACGTTGGATTCAAGAAGAGTTAAAGTAATAGTAAGAGAATACAGAACTAAACTAATTTGGGAAGCAAACGGATGCCAAACAACAAACCAGTGAAATTTATAATGAGGATAATGAGTGAAAAGGTAAGGCTGTGAATTATGAAAAATTTGGATAATTGTATAAATAAAATTAGAAATAATACATATAGTATCAATTTCATGAAGAAAAAGGTGTGTAGAACTTACACGTTTAATAAAAGCACCAAATAAATCGTTTCCCTGACAGGAAGAGATCTATTAAAAGAGAAAATAGAATTTCAAAAGTAAATGGAAACATATTAGAAAATGAAAACTTTTTTTGAATTAAGCAGAATCAATGTCATGGCGTAAAATGTTATAGTAGTGTTGATTGCAACTAACTTTAACATATCTAGTAGTTTGACTAAACATTGATAGTTTCTAAATTTTTAGCCAAAAACAATTGTAATTATTTACATCGAACTACAATTTTCTAGACGACTTTTCGAATCAAATGCAATATGTATAACTAATATTTTCAGAAGCATTATCACCAATTTGTACTTGTTGATCAGACTAAACGGAAGAAAAATGTTTTTATATTAAATAAAGTATTGCAAATATTCCACCGTCTTTCGAGTTTCGACGATTATTTCCAAATTCTACTAAATTAACTTCAACCAAAAATAGACTATATAAACATAAAAACAATCAACAAAAAAATAGTCTACATTTTATAACAGACGATCGCTACCTTAATAAATTGAAGGTAGCACTTTTTCGAATTGATTTTTAGTTCTGTCGAAAAATACTTGGCAATCAATATATTTTTTTGAAAGGTCGATTCTAATATAGAATGTCTTATGACCGAAAATAAGTCCAAGAAAC
This sequence comes from Lochmaea crataegi, assembly GCA_947563755.1. Classification (NCBI taxonomy): domain Eukaryota; kingdom Metazoa; phylum Arthropoda; class Insecta; order Coleoptera; family Chrysomelidae; genus Lochmaea; species Lochmaea crataegi. The sequence continues at coordinate 21,523,639 of OX387435.1, forward strand.
GTAAAAATAAATGTAAAAAGTATAAATAACGAATGGTAACTGAATATGGATATACCAAGCAACTAATCCCAGAAGAATTTCATGAAGGGAAAATAAGTACTCAAGAAAACAGAGTAATTATTTCACATTAAAACTAGAAGACTGTACAACATTTTTAGAAAATTTAAAAAATAACAACATTAAGAGGGCCACCTTATTTTTTTATTTATACAATATGTCCCCTCAAGGGCCAAATTATTAATCGCTTGTTAATGTCCTTTAGATAACCAGTAGAATAAATTTAACCCTTCTTTTAATATTCAGTTTATTTTTTATTTCAATTTTAATCTTTTGGTAGGTATCAAATTGCAATGTGACAATGGTGTATTTTTATCTTTGTAGTTCAATCTCAAAGGAGGTGGAGAAATTCAAATATAATATAAGGGAATTTACTGTTTGGACCCTTACTTTGTGGAATCTACTCATATTACTTTTTCAAATAAAACTGAGTGTTTCTAATTAATTCCACTATATAATGAAAAAATTATGAAAACTCTAAGATATTGATAATTATTTCGATATTGATATATCATCGTCAGAATGACAGAAGTTACATTTTATATGATGCCTACTTGATGTTTAATATTTTGGCTAGACCAAATAGTAAGTGACCTATCTTGTGATTGACTTAATATATATGAATAGAAAAAAGAAGAAGATATGATTTTACAAATATTAAAGCTTAGGTATTATTCTTCTTTTTTCAATTCAAATATATTAAGTCAATCACAAGATAGGACACTTTTACTATTTGGTCTAGCCAAAATATTAAACATCAAGTAGGCATCACATAAACTGCTGTCATTCTGACGATGATATATATCAATATCGAAATAATTATCAATATCTTAGAGTTTTAATAATTTTTTATGGTATCATTTAAAAAGGTAATAATATAAGGGGACTGAAAGAATGAATTGAGAATCGTGTTCAAAGTAGATGTGTTCTAGATCAATAAAATATTCTTTTATTAGTAGGTACCAGGTTCTAAGCAATCAGCTATATTAAGCCCTCTTGTGATGCTGAGCTTCAACTTTCATACTAGGTACATGTGTTCCTGTTCTGGCTCCTAGCCCAATTCTCCTATGTCTCCTGACATTCTTTCAGCATGATCGATCCAAAATCGCTTGGATGTTGTAACCCATCTCACCACATCCTGTACTCCTAATTCTTCTCTAATATCTTGACTTCTTATTCTATCCCTTACGGTTTCTTCCTCGAGATTTCTTAATATTTTAAAAACTATTAATCAAATAAAGTTGTATATTTTTTGTTTTAACTTATACCTATTTTTAATTTAATTCTTACTACTTTTCTTGCTTTCTTGTTCCTTTTTTTATTTTGTGTTTTCAAAGGTAAAATAAATGATAATGGAAAATGTTACATTTTGGAACTTCAACATTTATCACTGCTTTGAAATCAGGATTTATGTCACTGTCTGAGGGATCAGAAAAAACATTTTCATCAACAGGAATCTTTCCTGGAAAATCCATTTAAACAAATTCTAATCTTTAGTAAAACCTCTTTTTCTGTGTTCATAACTTCCATGTGAAATTTCAAACAGACAGTTGTTAATAAAGTTTATGCTATTTTGGTTTTATCCTGTTGATATCACTAACAGTATATTTATAATTGCAATATAATATACACCAACAGGAAGATAACTTTAACAGCTGACTAATAGATTGTCCCTAATAAAATGTTTATTATTCCAGAAAATAAATAATATTTAAAGTGAAGGAATTAAATAAACAAAAATTGAAACAATCAAAGGAATTAACGAATCGAGGAAAGTTGAATTAGTGGATTGAAGAAAATTTTCATAAAAAGTTTATAAACCTAAAAATATTCAGTTTAACAAGAAATTAAATGAAACTAATTAATGTAGGTATGTTATAAATCAGACTTATGAATGTTTTTTATGATTTTTTTTCTACCATTTTGAGTTGCTTTCAGGCATTAACAAGTATGGGAAAATCTAAAAACATTTAAACATAAAGTACGAGGAAGCTACAAATATTTATGTTGACTTTGATAAAAAGGAAATTATCTATTTTTTTCAAAGTGGGAATGTTGCTTGATAATAATAATTAATAAAAAGTATAATATAACATAAAAAAACGGTTCAGCCAAGTATATTCGGTAACAACGTTCTAGAAACAAACATTAATTTCTACTACAAGTAATAAACTTAACAACTACATGATGACTACATAATGTGTATGTTTTATATACAAATGTTTTGGTTGTCTCATTAAAGAACACTGGATTCTTCACTGAAGTAAGTAGTTTTCGAGTTTTGGTGAGTGAATAACGGTTGTATCTTCTTATGAAATACGCAGAGAAAAATCTAACTCCTTCAGGTACTTAGACATCTTCATATTTTGACAATTTGTTCTTTAAAATTAAGTTTTCTTTCTTCATACGTTCTAATTCTTGGCGAAGTCCTACGTTCTAAGCAAAAATAAAAAAATATTTATTAATAATTTGTATTTACCGACTATATACAAGGTAGCCAGAAAGTCTGACAAGGTATTTTCTTTGAAAGGATTAAGCGTACAATTTCCAAATTGTATGGAAACGAGATTTTTTAGAGGACCAAAGTTATGTGACGTTAGCATTTAGTGCACCGCCGCCATCTTGAGTGATATATCGCACGGAAGAGCTGTAGAACTTATTTCTTCCTTTTTACAAAAATACTGAATAAGTACTACAATAATAGGAAATTGCGACAAAAAATTGTCAAAAAAATGTAATTTTTGAACACATTAAACTTGAAAAATATTAACCAGGGTAATTACAAATGATTAGCAGTTTCCTAATAACAAGTGATTGAAGTGTTGGCCACCTGTTTCTTGGCAATAGTAATCTGTCCTGCAAGCTTCGAATAGAATTGTTGATCATTTGTGGAGAGTTGTTTGCATTTCAATATGTATGTGGATGACTTGATCTGTAGGTTGAATGATCAAAGCATATGGACGCAGGTGGTTATGAATGTCCTACAGGAAGCACTGCGAATTTTGGAGGAATGGTGCCTTAAAGAGGACCTTTCAGTTAATTAAAAAAAACTAGTTGCTTTTACGAATAGAAGAGTTCTCCCGCAGGGTAGAGTACTGTTGTTCGGAGAAGAACTAGAAATATCCAAAGAAGTTAAATATCTGGGAGTGACCCTTGATTCCAAACTGAATTGGAAGGCACACTTGGAAAAAATGACAACCAGGGTGACTAAGCTTTTCTGGCAATGCATTATGGGCAAAACCTGGGGAATACGACCTGAGGTGGTTCACTGGCGCTACAGAACTGTGATAAGGCCAACGATCACCTATGGAACAATAGTCTGGTGGAGGAGCACAGAAGTGTCCTCTGCAGTTAATATACTAACTGCAATCCAAAGACAAGCCCTTCTTGGTATTACCGGGGCAATGAACAACACGGAGACGGCATCAATGGAAGCCCTTATTGGACTTCCTCCTCTAGAACTTCTTATAAGGGCGGAGGCAATGATGGCAATTCTTAGGCTGAAATCGGGAGACTTACGGTCTCCGAACAATGTTCGAGAAGGACACACTGATACAACTGGGATATTACTTGACGAACCCATATTTCACATGAGTTTTGATAGCATGACACCAGAGAATATATTCACTGAGCAAGTGAATATCATCATCCCATCTAGGGAACAGGTGATGCACCCAGGTAATTCTGGAGAAATCATCTGGTTCACCGATGGCTCCAAAACAAACCCTGGCACTGGGACTGGTATAAAAGGACCTAGAAAGAGAATGTTCTTTAGATATACGACTGTGTTTCCGGACTGATATACCGGACAAAAAATTGAAATATTCACTGACAGCCAGGCTCTGCTTAAAGCTATCAGTAATCCAACAACTAGGTCTAGACTGGTGAAAAACTGCAAAGAATCCCTCAACAGGCTGGCAAGAGACAACAAAGTGACTCTAATATGGGTGCCGGCTCATGAGGGGATTGCAGGTAATGAAATGGCGGACCAGTTAGCTGAAGAAGGCTCTAAAGGAGACTTCATAGGTCCGGAACCGTTTTGTGGAATCACAAAAGATTGCATAAGAGGGGAAATCGGGAACTGGCTAGATAGGGAACACCAATTCAAATGGAGGGTGACACAAGGGCACCTTCATACAAAGAGTTTACTGAACAAGGTAGACAAGGATCTCTCAACCAGGCTACTGAAACTGGGTAAGAGACATTTGAAGACAGTTACCGACCTGTTGACTGGACACTGCACCTTGAGGAAACATCTGTACAATATGGGCAAAGTTAGTGAACCTATGTGCAGAAAATGTGAACTTGATGATGATACACCTACTCACATACTCTGCTTCTACGAGAACTTACAACTACTTAGACGGAAGCAGTTTGGAGAGGAATTAATCACAACTACTGAAAATCCCTCCAGTCAAACTAGTGGCCTTTATGGAAGACACGAAGCTTCTGGAATGAAAGCAGATAACATGGGGAATGGTACACAGATTCAGTTCAAGTGCCTGGGCTGATGAGCACAACCCAAATCTTTGAATGAATGAATGAAGATGTATGCGAGATTTTAAATCATTTATGTTTGTAGGTTTCTTAGTATAATGAAAGACACACCATCCGACCAATAAGTTACATACAATTTACACGAAATTGACTTCCAAAAAGACCCTGGTTTTCTTAGTTACCACAAAGATTATCAACACATTGTACTAAGTTCGCCGGTGAAGAAAATACTATGATGAGGCATCCGTTGAGGACAAGGGAAGCAGGAGCAGAGTACGAGCTGATAAAAGTAGCAAGAGATAATCAACTCACAAATTAGAAATACGTGAAACTATCTGGGGTGGTTTGGGCCAACAGTGAATGCATAAAGAAGCTGATAGGTTTAATAAAATAGTTAAGAAACTACTATGGATGATTGATAAATGATTTGGGAAAAAATTATATATCCAACTAACCTCTTTTTCAAGGTATCCTGCTCGAAGTGCGATTTGATTTTCTTTCATCCGACGGGCGTCACGCGACCTCTTGGCTGCCAAGTTATTCTTCCTTCTTCTCGCCCAGTATTTGTCATCTTTGAGGTCATCGGGAACGAATTGTTTGCGGGACTTTTTGATAAGTGGTTGTGGTTTGAGATCCTCATCTGAAATTACTCTCTTCCTTGGATCGAAGTCTCGATAACTCGAAGCCATAGATAAAGCTTCAGAAAAATCTGCATTTTTAGACATTAATATTGTAGCGTTTACTATTTTTTTGCTTAAATTCACTGATGCCTTACTAAATTTCTATTGTGTATTATGAAACACGAATCTAGTAAGGACATGTACAATGTTGCTGTTGATAATGACTGAAACAAAATAACTACGGAAACATCTCTTTTCCGTTATGATGCTTCTAGACATCTTTTTTTGAATTGAATTTTTGGCAAGTGTCTTTTTCCATGGAATCAATGTCTAGAGGTTTTTCTGAAGTTTAGTAAGGCTTCTTTTAATAAATTAAACTTTTTAAGAAGTGTTACATATAATTTTGATATTTAAAAAGTTTAATTTACAGAATAAATGTACAGTACGATTATTTTTCGTTATTGGGTACTTTTGCACTAATGCCCCTTTGCAACGTTTAATATTTAGACGCACATTGCGTAAGTTGCGCTTAACTTTAAGAAGCACTAAATTTTTTGCTTTTTGCACCGCTGCAGCTTACTTAGTAAATAATCGCTTGATCTAGTACCCTATTAGTGACTTTACGGTTTTGGCTTTGCATCGAGTGACAGTTATGTCGTTAATTGCCAGCTCCATTTTATTTAAATTTATCACACTTCCAACTAAACGCAACGTGTATAGGTTGTTCAACATAAGAAGAGATGTGAAAATGTGATGGGCTGCGTACAAGAAAGAAAGAGTATTCGGAGGAAGAAAAATAGGCGGCACGTGCTGTGGAAATGTTCAACTCAACTATACGTTCACTCTTTATTTTAAGACTATCTCAAAGCGCAAAAGGGTATTAGAGCGATGAGTTAAATATAGGAAAAGGAGAGAAGCGCATTTATTTTATACGAACAAGAATAAAAAGAATGAAATAAAAATTGCTGACACTATTTAATTGAATAAATTGAGTAATTTGTATTTGAATTTGTTACCCAAATAGTGGTGTAGTTAGTAGGGGTTTAATGAAAGCCCATGTCACAACAAAATTATTTTAACAACATTCTTATTTCACTCACAGCAACAGTTTTTTCTTTAATTGGCAATTCCTAGATTCACTCTGCATTTTACAAATGGCAGATTTCCAAGACACCACTTTAAGTAAAACGAAAATAAATCATTCTGTACAGATACATTTATTAAAAGATCAATGTTAAATGTCACTATAATGTGAGTGTGCCCCATGTTCAAATCAGTGGTATGACTGTATAAAATTTTAATTAGGGCATTAATAGATTGTCTTTGAATATTATTTAAATGAATGATTTTATAGTTTTTCAAAGAATTAAAGAGCTAGCAGGTGAAATTTTGACTCCTAGGTTAGCCAACAATGTCTCAATATTGAAATATTTTCCAATTAAGTATAAAGTGTGTTTTATGTATGGAACGCCCAAATTATTACGGTTTTTATAATTTTTTTGTTTTATTGTGGTATTAACATTGTTGTCAGACCTTCCGTTGTTCTGTAAATATGATGAGCTAAGCTATCGCAAATTAATCACCCTATATATTTCTTCTTTTTTAAAATCCTTAAAAATACTGAATATCGACCAAGAACTTTTAGGTGTGGGGTAAACCGGCCATCTGTCAATGGTGATGATCGAGGGACAGCATCGAGTTTTGTCCGATCACCGGACGACTTAATTTCAGTTTTTGAGATCATTTCAATGCTTACGATACGACAAAAAATATTTCCTCCGGAAGATTTTGTTAGATTTGTTTTTAAACGTATGTTTGAAACTATTTATACAATATGTGGAATTTCCCAACAGCTACTGAATATTATGGAAAGTTTAGATATTAATTGTCCCTATTTTATTGTAAATATATTTCAAGAACGTTTTTCAAGTTGTTTGTGTATGTTGCATAACATTGTTTTTTCCTTTTGTGAAAATAGGAAACTAATAAATAACTATCTATAGTCAATCTCCTAATATCATTTATTTCCACCCTAGCTCTCATGATTCAAGTTGAAAATATAAACCAAAAATTCGGGTCTGAAATTTAATATTTTTAGGCCAATAGGTATAAAGAATTCATAATTACCGCACACTTAAACTTATCAGGTTTATTTATTTATAATTATTTTGCCTCTTGAATTTATATCTGGTAAATAAATTTAAAATCATAAATTTACTATTCTTATTTTATGCAGTGTGTTATTTCTTAGTGAATATGAGTTTATAATCCGGTCGAGTCGAGTTTTTCACAGTGTATGAAAAATATTCAGTATTTCTTGAAGGGTTTTAAAAATAGAAAAATATACAGGACGATCCATTTGCGATAACAAAATTCACTATATTTCCAGAAAAACGAAAGATCTGACAACAATGTAGATACTACCACAAGATCGGTCTTATAACAATACTCTCACAAACAAAAGCGTTACTGTGATACTTGAGGTGTACCCAACTTAAAACACACTGTATATAAGTGAAAATATTTTTTTTTTAAATTTGTCAAAATTTCACTTTTCGCGTAATAATTTTTTTAATGTTCTCTCTAGTTTGATTTGCTACATTATATTCATGTTTATTGTACTACCCCGATGTAGTCTATTTAATAGGGAACTTTCCAATTTTTTTAAATCAATAATATCATTAAGTGGCGTCTAAAAAACCTAAACCCAAGGTTTTTTTTGGAAAACATAGTTTAAAGTTTAATGTTATTTAAAATCATTTCAAACGACCTCTATAGCGCTCCAAAGCTTCTGACGTCAATGAGTATGATGCCTAGCGGTGTACTCGTGTATCGATCGCCGGCCACAACAGTGATGCCAATTCGAAGAAAAAAAATAGTGCATGCAATATATTCTTATGATTTATAGCACATTTTTGCTAATTAAAAGTTTAGTCAAGTTCCCTATTGTCAATTTATTCCACTTCCTGATCCCGTTTTTGTTTTATTTTCTATGGCAGACAAATACCAACTGAAATTAGAACGAATACCACAAAAGTAAAAGAAAATAATTGAAGAAACCAAAATAATCTAAAAAGTTGGTGGCGTCCACACAATAGGAAGAAGTCTTATCTATTAGTGATACAAAACTAAAAGATAAATCTTCAAATAGATGGAAAAAATGGGAAATTGTTTTGTGGATTTGTAGTTTTGGCTAAGGTCGTTTCTTTGTGAAGTTTTCACTTACTGGAGTCGGCAGGTGAGGGAGGGTTCATGGTATCCGGGCTCATACAATCGCTCGGACTAGGTGATCTTTCTCTTTTTGGTACTGATTGGGAAGTGTTCAATGGGCCTAACGAACTATGTGTTCCCAATCCGTCCATCGATACGCCATTTTCTGATAGGAATTCATCCAAATCCACGTACTACAAAATAAATAAAAACAGTAAATTTAAAACTTACCTAAGTGTATTCAAAACTAAATAGTGTGTCAAATTTAAAACTATATCTCGTGAACAAAAAAAAAGATGACAAAAAAATCTCAAAACCATTTCTAGAAGTAGAGAGGGGAAGCTAGAATGACATAAGAGATAATGCCATTTTATCAATTCCCATCTACCCCACCAACAAAAATGTAAATGGCCACTCTCTACTTGGAAAATGGAAAAAATGCTCTCCAACGATGTAGTAACACACTGTATAAGATTAATCAAACATAAACAAATACACGAGGCTTGCAGTTGAACAAACATACTGCATCAGTAGTGATGAGCAAAGCAAGACCAAGACTTGGACAAACTTGGTCTTGGTCTTGCTGATCCAGTCTTGGTTTTGGTCTTGCTTATTTAGTCTTGGTCTTGGTCTTGGGTATCCAGTCTTGGTCTGGGTCATTTAATCTGTCTTACTGTTTTTTTAAAGATGATCATAATTATAAATTTAAAATAATTTACAATTTATTATTAACTTAAAAATACTTTATATAATCAAAAACATCTATTAGAAGGGTTGAGGACTAATAATCTTAATTCGAAAAAGGTCTATACGCTCTGAAGTGAGAATTTTTAGTTCAGACTTGTGTATTTGGTCTTGGTCTAGCATATTCGGTCTCAGTATTGGTCTTGGTCTTGCTATTTAAATGATAATCTTGGTCTTGGTCTTTCTTTTTCTCAAGACCAAGACCGAGACTGCAAGACCAAGACCAATTTTGCTCATCACTATGCATCAAGCACGGTGTATTTGTTTACGTTGATGCATCCTGAATTTGAATCGACTTTACTTAGAGCATTACCTTAAGATCCGCTTCATAAGTCTTATCCCAAAGGTTCGGGCCGAGAAAAGCCGTTTGTGCTTCAACTGTATTCCAAAGTTCTCCATCGTCTTTGTTTTTGTCATCTCCTAATATACTTCCTGCTAAATCTTTGATCGTTGTGTGGCCATGACTGTGCGGGTGAGGTGGTTTGCTGTTTCCTAAAAAGAAAAACAAAAAATAACTCCATGTCTTAGAAAAACTATTTTTTGGAAAGAAATCCCCACTTTCTATTTTATCTATAAATATATTAATCCCATTATATGTAAATATAAAAAGTGCATTGGAAATAAAGTAGGTAGGTGCAGTAGAGGTCAGACAAAGGAAAACAAGCAATGAAAGCTCTTTTTAAATCTACACAATCGGATTAAAATATTTATAGATAAGGTGATCAACCATTTATCGTGAAAAATATTTTTTACTTGACAGAAAGAATTCGGAAATATACCTTCCAAAGCACAAATGAATAATAGAATAATTAAATAAATTAGTCTCAGATATTATTTAACCAGCCAAATATTTCAGTTGTAAAATAATCTGTTGGGTAATCTGTTGGGCATTATCTTTTCGAAGAAACACGATACTGTGCTATTGTTATCAGATTTATGACTACCTGCCCTGGATTTTGGACTTAAATTAATCATGTTGGCATAAGTCAAAAAGAAATATCTTGGAACGAAGTATATCTAGTGTATTGACAATTTATATATTTAATAAAATGTATTCTAAATGTCTCCAAAAAGAATTGGAAAAAAGAAGCAAATACCATCAACTAAGTCTATTTAAGTGTATTCCATTTCCTAGTTATTTCCAAAAAAAATTTCAATTTCTAAATGTTTTGTTGAAAATATATTAATATAAGAGGCTGTTATCAAACGTGTAATAGACAAAGGATTCCCAATCTTGGCAAAATTTACAGATCTCGTAAAAGCATATGATACGGTAGGGCATAAACAGCTTCAATATGTCAAGCTATCTAACAAGTCTTAACCAGCTTGTTAATACGACAGTTGCGACAATAGGTGGTCAATATTGTAACTATATCCATCTGGTCAATGATTATTTCTGAAATATGGCATTCACCTGATATATTTCCAAATATTCTTCCTGAAATGGATACCTGTTCTTGAAAATAATAATTATAATAAAGCTGTATTTTTAATGATCCGCTACCAGGAAGAAACGAATCCCAATTTAAGATATAACAACCCAAACTGCCCTATTGTCGATTCAAATTACTGAAATTCGAGGAACCAAAAAACAGACTCATCCAACAGCTTTCAGATTCTATTAAATATTCTCGGAAGCTGTTTCAATAAAAAAACTCATGGACTGAAAACAAGGAAGTTCCAAATTTACAATCCGACTATTTTGTATCTAATATTTCAAACGCCAACCGCTTTTTTTGCTTTTTTTTTTCGCTTTCATCTTAAAATAAGATTAATGTTAACAAGTCTAACACACTCGCCTTCTGCTTAGCAAATCTATGTTGCATGTTAAAATGTTGTTGGCCTTGAAGACATCTCCAACTTCTTCTATCTAATACACGGAAATTAAATGATTTTGTTAATAACAGTGCGTTACGAGACAATTATATACAGTGCCTATCAGGGATAAATTCAATATCTTCACCATTTGATCATCAAGCAATAGGTTTATGGTGTATATTTTGGTGAAAAAAACATAGATAGGATAGGAAACCAGAAAGGAAAATATAGAAGAAACTGAAATATAAGATATGAAATTGAAGAAGTGAAAAGTGTAAGATAGGAAGAAAATATATGTCTATGTGCTTAATGAGCTGGTCTAGCAGGCCATATTAAAATTAGGAATCGGTAGGGAGAGTAGCAACAAAGTACATGAGACAAAGCTCATGGAAAAAGACGTAGGTACTCAATAAACTTATCGTGGCACTTGGAAGATGCGCGAAGAAACCGACACTGCCTTTGGAAAGAGGAGAAGATCCTTCGGCACGACCACGCTTGGGCTCATCACGGTAGTAGATACAGCAGGCTACATGGGTAGGGCTGACGTTAAAATTTCTTGAAACCTGTCGATGGAAACAATAACAATAATGTCTTCTACCTCATTTAGATTTTTATATTGTTAAAATCAATTAAGTAATTAAGACATAAATATTTGTTCCTATAATTATTTTGAGCAGTGTATTTTTATAATATTAGGTGTTGTATATAATAATGTGCAAATGTTTATTTACGAATTAAAATGATATTAATTATTATTTACAACTAAATTTTAACAATATGCTTTTAATACGTTTGACATTGGAAGTCAAGCAATTCTAATAAAAATAGTGAATTTATAAAATTGTCATAATATTTCTGTCATGGTTCAAGTTTTCGGTTCCCAACAATTTCATTTGTTCTGCAAACAAAGGACCAGTGTCGTATTTGAAATAAATTATGGTTTAAAAAAAAAACTAAAAAACACGCTTCATAGGGTAATCGAACTAAAAAGTAGAAAATAATTCTTAATTTAAGAATAAAATGATTAACGAGAAAATTAATGTCATTGTGGTAACAGCGTAGAGTGCTCGATATCAATAATTGTTATAATTTCTTACTAGTTCTATTCCGAAATGCAGAGTTAGTGTATAAGCTTTTACCACAATGACATTAATTTTCTCGTTAATCTTTTATTCTTAAATTAAGAATTATTTTGTACTTTTTTGTTGGATTACCCTATAAAGCATGTTTTTTAGTTTTTTTTTTGTAAACTATAATTTATTTTTTACACCTGTCCTGGATTAGAGCCCTACGCCTATAACTCATAATTTTCGCAGCCAAACCTCTATACCACTCGGCTATGAAGACATAATCATTTATCAACCAAGCTGTTGTGTATGTATATTATAGTCCATATTATGATGTATGTTAACACTAAAAAAGTGACGTTTTATCACCTAATTTAAAGGAGTTATTTTTTATTCAATTAAAATTATTGTACTAGACAATTCGATTTCGTTTAAAGTTGGTAAAAATCGAGTTTAAATTTTTTTGGTATCTTCTATGAAAATTTTTTGCTCTAGTAGATATCCAATGAAATCAGTTAATTTGAGGTCATTTGATTGAACACAACCAATCAGAACAACATTACACTGAAAACAGACCATGGGCTGATTTCATTGGATTCACTATTAGATTAAATAATGTTTTAGATATCACTAATACGAACGAATTAAAATCTAGTGCTAGAGAGTACGGTTCTGTTGGCAACGTGTTTAGTTTAGTAGCCTTGAACTACGCAGGCCTTCTTACTTTTTTCTAACAGCCACTTTTTTTTTGAAAATAATTAAATGAATTTCATTTGTCAAGGTCGCAAAAAGTGACGGCTTCAACGCAAAATTGTTTGTAGTAACTCGAATTCTAATCGCTGCAATTGCACCTTGCAATTTTGTATTCTAATTGTTATATTTAACGATATAAACAGGGCCGTACTCACACGTATTCAACGATTTTGTGCGTAAGTGAAGTATAACAACTTGAAAAAGGTAGGGAAACTTAAAAGACGCAAAGAGGAAGCTAAGCGATGGAAGGAGCATGTCGAAGGATGGTAGAGGACATAGGAGTCGAGAAAAACGCATTAGAGGATTAAATAACAGTAGAAAAGGAAGTATTTAAGTAGATTTAACGCAGATAGAGAATAGTACAGGCACGTCATCATGTAATCAGTTCCCTAGCAGCAACCTGTACTTTGCGAAAACTCTACAAAGTTCTTTAGTTAGAGCTTTGAAGTATCTGAACTCAAGAAAATAGAAAATTGAAATTGGAATATATTTCCGAGGCACTGCGGAGTTGCCAAGCTACTGCCACATATCTGAGATTTACGAATAAACGAAACTATCTTTAATGTTATTTTCCAATAAAAATGTAAGCTAGATATTCGTATTTGGGTCAAAACCGAACCTGAAATCTAATGTCTTATCATTAAAATTCATTAGTTGTTTGTAATGCAATTTTCAGTATATAATGATAGACTATTTGCATCTCATCAGTACGTGTGCGATTCATTCATACTTTAGCAGGTTATTACCAATGTCAAAGAGATTTATATCATATTCAAATCTTAATGTCGGAAGATGCATAATAAGATTAGAAAATTATATATCGGATAATAACAAAAAGATAAAATGAGTCAAACGAGATATGTATTAAACATGCAACTATATTTCAGAATAGCGAAGTCATTGGTAGCGACATACAGATTGCGAAAAATCTTATCTCGACATACGACCCACACAAGCACGACAAGGACAATACGAACACCACTTGAAAGAGAGAGAAGAATTGTTCGTACACGCCCATCTAGATGGGCGTGTGCGAACAATTCCTCTCTCCCTTTCAAGCAGCGTTGCTCATACTATCCCCTTCGCACCTGTGCAAATCGTATGTCGAGATAAGATTTTTCCCAATCTGTATGTTAGGTTCCAGACTCTTTCTTGGTTTTCATCAAAGTATTGATGCATTTGCCCTTGTCAGTTGGTTATGGGGAGTTAATTCACAGTTAAAAGCTTCTATACTCTATCTAAGTCGATGTGAAGACATGAGAAAAGAAGTAATTGGTAACAATAGGAACAAATTGTTAATGAAACAAATACTACAAAATGAATATGCCAAACCTTTTTTGGGACATTCTGTATATTTCAAAATTTAGTCTTTATTGATATACAAATAGTCCAGGAGCCATGGTACATTTTTGCACTTGATTACTATCAGTAGTAATAACCCAAGGACATTGATAATTGTTCGAAAAAATTTTATAACAGATTTCGAAAGCTTGTTGCTTGGAAACACGCTTGAGAAAGTTGTTATACAATTTTTGAGCATTTATCAATGTTCGAGTATGTATGCAGAGTGTATTCATTAAAAACAAAAAATGATATCAACAAAGGACGGTATGAGTTATTTGTAAAAGGGTATAAATTAAAAAATTAAAATGAACAAAATGAACAAAAAATCGTAGGATATGATCCTTCCAGTTTGCCACCAACAAAACAAGAATTGTTGCAACAAATTAAAAGAACTGCATTCATCTGCAATGTATGGTGTAATTCACACATGCGGTGCCCCACGAAAAAATTGCCAGAAAATTTTGGATGGACGATAATTGATGGCAAATATGAGTATTATTGGTTTGATGGTACTCAAAGTCCATATTTTGAAGAATTATCTTCTGACATACAAGGTGCCCTATTAATACTATTGCTATTTATTGATTGATTATTCATTATTAGATAATTAATTTAATTTTTTCATGTTATTACATTATTATTCATGTTCGTAGCGAAGATTATGACGATTTATCGGAAGAATATGATGAAGATTAATTTTTTTTATATATAAATACACAAATTTTTGTACCTAGTCTACTAAAAAATAAAGTTATTTAAATTTAAAAAAATATTTTTCCATATAAAAACGAAAAAAAAAGAAAAGGTAAGCGGTCGTCTGACCGCCGACAGTAGCTTGCTTCTTATGCACAATAGAATGTGAGGTTGGGAAAAACATCAATAAAAATACGCGCAATAGAATGCGATGTTGGGAATTACATCAGGCCCAGTTCGTTCTACTAAGTTTTATTTTATATTTTATTGACCATTTTTCTCAAAATTTTTGACAATTTTTGATAATTATTGACCATTTTTTCAAAGTTTTTGACAATTTTTTCAAAATTT
Organism: Lochmaea crataegi; assembly: GCA_947563755.1. NCBI lineage: Eukaryota > Metazoa > Arthropoda > Insecta > Coleoptera > Chrysomelidae > Lochmaea > Lochmaea crataegi. The sequence continues at coordinate 21,538,793 of OX387435.1, forward strand.
TGACAATTATTGACCATTTTTCCCAAATTTCTGACCATTTTTTCAAATTTTAACAATTATTTACCATTTTTGACAATTATTGACCAATTTTGACAGGTTTGACAATGATTGATCATTTTTGATAGTTTTTCAAAAGTTTTGACCATTTTAGACCATTTTTCCAAATTTTAACTATTATTGACCATTTTTGAGCATTTTTTACAGGTTCTGGTTCTGACAACTATTGACCATTTTTCAAAAATTTTGACTATTTCTAACAATTATTGACCATTTTTGACAGTTTTTTATAATTATCGACCATTTTTCAAAAAATTTGACAATTTTTGACCATTTTTCAAAAATTTTGACAATTTTTGACAATTATTGAAAATTTTTGAAAATTATTGACCATTTTTTCAAAATTTTTGACAATTTTTGACCATTTTTCAAAATTTTAACAATTATTGACCACTTTTTGGACAATTTTTCAAAAATGTTGACAATAATTGACCGTTTTTTTAAATATTTAACAATTTTTGACCATTTTTCAAAATATTAACAATTTTTGACTATTTTTCAAAATTTTAACAATTTTTGACAGTTTTTGACAATTACTGACCGTTTTTGACAATTATTGACCATTTTTGATAATTTTTCAAAAATTTTAACCATTTTTCAAAATTTTTGACAATTACTGACCATTTTTTCAAATGTTTCACAAATATTGACCATTTTGAACAGTATTTGACAATTTTTGACAATTATCGACCATTTTTCCAAATTTTTGACAATATTTGGCAATTGTTAACCATTTTTTCAATATTTTGACAATTATTGACCATTTTTCCAAATTTTTGACAATTTTTGACTAGTCTTCCCAAATTCCTATGTCGTGCAATAAGAAGCAAGCTCCAATTTAAATTTTATTGGATTAGTGGATTATTCAGAAATCTGGAAACACTGTTAAGTGACGGTCTTTTTTGTAACGTTACACGTTTTACGAGTTCACACTTCTCAAAAGCCCTATCTCGTGCAATAAGAAGCAAGCTTCAAAAATGACAATTCTTGTCGGACTAGTGATACATACCTGTTTTTTTGTAGGACATTGTTTCATTTGGGCAGAGAACACACCAACCTATTATGTAATATTTTTGTCCTACAATTGGTAATGAGAAAAATGGTCTTGTGGTATTAACAATTTCTGAGCGTAGGTTTTTGACTTACCTATCGTTTTATTATATTATTCTACAAAACTATAATAATTATTAGTGTTAAAACAGAGGAAAGCCGAACTGGCTTACCTGTCTGTGCATAACGGGTGCGATGGGAAGCTGTGGCATTGGAAGCCATTCTCAATCTTTCGCCTCTTGCTCTGCATGTTAAGGTGGAAGCGAGAATGGCTGCATACAGGCTGGAATGCAATGGGAATTGGCACGAAGGAACCAACACCCATAGTCATTCCAGAATCACAGATGTTATCACAAACTCGCTTCTTGAAATGAAAAGTGTTAACATGTTGGTCACAATTAACGACAACCAACCTTACCATATCCAGCTAAACTGGGATAAGTTGGAAGCATTCAGTCAGGAAGGAACGTTGGTGTGGTACACAGACGGATCTAAAACTGACAAAGGAACAGGAGCTGGAGTCCACGGTACAATGTTTGCATCTGTATTCCAGGCAGAAATCTACGCTATCGACACGTGTTTGCAAATGAACATCGAAAGTGGGTATAGAGGCCAAAAGATCCTCATACTCTCAGATAGTCAGGCAGCACTGAAATCTTTAGCATGTCCCCAGATCAGGTCTAGACTGGTCTGGGACTGCCTTCAAAAACTTTTAACCCTGGCAAACCACAATAGAGTAACTCTTAAGTGGGTCCCGGGGCACAAGGGTATTTGTAGGTAATGAAAAGGCAGATATCCTAGCAAAGCTAGAGTCGGAAACTGCATTCACTAGTCCTGAACCAGTATTTGGAATATCAAAATCTGCTGCACGTGGTTGTACATCTCAGTGGATTCAAACCAAACATCAGAAGTACTGGAGACACGTGTCAAAACAGGAACACAGCAAACTCTTGGTCAAAAAACCCTCATTAAAATTAAAACAACTCGATTGTTAATAGCCCTTAAAATACACTTGTTGGTTAAATAACTACTAAGTTGCCCACTCTGTTTTATGTGTCCTATAATTGCAAATTTACATTTTTATAAACCCAGAACATTAGACAGGAATATATAGGACCTAAAAAGTAGTACAATTTTATTAATTAATATTAAACTGAATTAATTAATAGAAGAAAAACATAAAATTTTAAATTAGCGGTCGTATTTACGTACCTCATTTAATTTAATGTCGGTAAGGCATTCATAGTACGCCGAAGGTCAGGTACCAACATAAAAAATAACTTTACTATAGTCACGCATCACTTTAAAATGTCATAAATTTCTATGAACCATGGAAATATGGAAAATATAACAACCATAAATACGAAGGCAATAAACATTTGTTGTGGGTTTTGTGTTTGTTGGATTTGCCATTGAATACGTTGGTCGGTATTCACCTCTATTGTCTTTGTAAATTATTGAATTTTTTAAGTATGTCATAAATTTTCTTGACTAAATTAAACACATTCCGATCGGTTTTTGAAAAAGAAAAACAATTTTATATTTTACGATGCTGGAATTTTCCAAAGAAAATGTGTGGACATTTAAAATACAAACTTCACAACTAGGTTAGGTTTGTGATGAATGGGTATATTAGGTCCTTCACTTCGACTTGCAAATGCATAAATTTCAGAATGTACAATTTATAACAATATCATCTGCTCATAGTAATGCTAGAACTTCGTTTCTCCACGATCATCACAGAATTTGCCAATTCTGAAATCAAATTTGATTACAGAATGCTCGAATTCTCTCTCTGCAACATCTCAACAACATCTCTGCCCCCATGCAATTTAAATGTATTTACATTCTCTCTCTAGTGATAGAATAATATTCTCACACTGGTTAGCAATAATAGCATCAGCCTTGACGCAGTTGATTGTCATCGTAGTGGAAAAACTTGAGCAAGTGTCAAAATTATTGTTGTCACTTAACAGTAACCTAACCTAACTTAACCTCGCAATTGTTGAAAATTCCTCCAATAATGCACCAGTTTTTCATATCGAGAACTGTACAAATATAACAATTAATACAAAGTAGAATGTTTCTTGAATTATTGAGTGTTTACCTAATATAATAATTGTGATTAGAGTTCAGTAATATAAATTATTTTTTGTTCATTTCCATTTAAAAATATATATTTAAATTCTTCGATCGTGGAGAAAGTATAGTCTGCTACTCGGTTAGAATGAAAATTCGTGATGCTCGTGGTTCCTCACGCTCGCCTTCGGCTCGCGCTCGGAACTTTCCACTCGCATCGAATTTTCATTCTAACCTTGTTACAGAATACACTATTACATGATCACGAGTCCCAGGGACAGTAGTTGATATTCCCTGGGATAATCCTGATCCTAATACTATTATCTACTTATTATTTTAATAAATAAGCGTTAATTAGTTCGCATTAAAAGACCACCTTTATAACATTTAGTTTATTAAACTAATTATATTTATATACAATAATATAATCCATTTAATTGTTGCTAATATATTACTTTTTTCATCTAAAAATGGTATGCAATAAAAACCCCAAGATTTACTATACACATAAGTGTCAATTATATCGATTGCATTTGAATAAAGTTAAATTGAAATAAATATTAATGTAAGTGAAAAGCACGTTGCGGAGTGTATGATTATCGAGTTAACTCGGCTACAGAAGGTAACGGCAATTATTGTCAGAATGTGATTTTGTATTAGTTTAAATAGAATTCATGACGAATACCAATCGTGAAATGGAAATGTATTGGTAATTTGAAATAATGACTTAATTATACTAGTAAACTGGAAGAACTAGTTTGAAGGAAAGACAAATATTCAGAATGTCCTCCTAGGAGAACTGTAGAAGCGTTTCTGAGTAGGGCTTCACACGAGAGCGAGATTTTTCTCGTCTCGTTCTCGTCTCAAAAAAGCGAGTCGAGTCGAGACGAGACGAGACGAGACTAGGGCTTTTCTCGTCTCGTCTCGTTCTCATCTCAAAAAGCGAGACGAGTCGAGACGAGACTAGGGCTTTTTTCGCCTCGTCTCGTTCTCATCTCTAAAATGCGAGACGAGACATTTTTGAAAATATTATGGGCGATACCGAGACCACATACAGCGCAACCCGAGAGTCTCGTTTTTGGTCTCGTTAAATTTTTTTTTATGAAGTTTTGATTAGAAAAATTAGAAAAGGTCTACATAGAGAACAATACACTTTACAATATATAAAATCTGGTGTCCATCTGTAAATTATTTTATTGTAAATTTAAAGTGGTGAGTCTTTCTTACCTATTTACCTATAAGAGGAGGAGAGGAGTAATTGTTGTGAATGAAATTCCAGGCATACTTTTTCAATAATTTTGTTAATATTCGTTGAATTCCGTATTTAGGAATGTTTTTGTACTTACTTTATTTCCATGTAAACATTTTGTAATACTTTGTCAATATTCTTGAAATTCCGTATTTATGCACTGTATAAATAAAAAATTTTTCATTATACCTTCACTCGATTGTTTTGATTTTTGCACTTCAATTACATTAAAATGTCAACGAGTGTGATTGTTACAAATATAGTTTTAAAAAATTATTTATGGATTTTATTATCAATATTTAGAATTAAGCGAGACGAGACGAGACAACCGGTAACGAGACTCAATTTCTTCGGAATAGACGAGATCGAGACGAGATTTTTGATACGCTCGCTCACTCTCGTCTCGTGTGAAGCCCTATTTCTGAGTTGTATTTCTACTAGCAGATTGATTAAATGTGACTGACAACATTTACCTTGATATTGTCTCGTTTATTGCTAAGAGGAGTTTCGACTAATATATGTAACGCCATCTATAAACAAATAAAGGAATTGTAGAGAATCAGAAAACTGAAATAAAGTGAAAAAACTGATAACTTAGTTCCTGAGGAAAATCTCAGAGACAAGTAGCTCCTTTAGTCCTATTTCCCGGAGGAATTGTAGGATATCTGCAGGGTTTAACTTACTCCCTCTTCTATACAGTAATCTCCAAGGTGTTGTGCCCTAGGATTCTGAATTGCTGTGCTGTGCAGTTCGCAAGTATGTGGATGGAGCTTTCTTCTTCCATGCCACAGAATCTACATTCTTCTTCCTCCACTATTTTGAGCTTTTTCAGGTGCCCATTCAGGCGAGAATGTCCCGTTAGGATGCCTGTTAAAACTCTTAGTGTACCCTTTCTCATACTTAGTTCCTGAGGAGTCTTAGAGACTAGAAGTTGCTTTAGACCTGTTTCCCTAAGGAATTTTAGGATATCCGCAGACTTCAGCTTAGGTAAGTGTCCCCCTCTTTTATCCAGTAATTTCCTAGGTGATGTGCACTATGTATTCCGAAAGTCCGTGAATGGAGGTTTTTCAGAACGATACTAGGACAAATTAATCGTAATCTGGTCCAAAATAATTCCAAAAAATTCTCTTTCTGGTGCTGTATCAAGCTACATTACTTTCAATAATTTGAGTATGATTTAACAGATATCCGACTATTGCAATATGTTTTTTTTCGAGATTTTTTAGAATAATAGTGAGACATGTTGCAAAGTTTGTTTGTTTCGTTAGATATGAGACTCAGATAATCTTATCCTATCTACTTCAATAGCTTAGACTGTCAGAAACAACGTCAAGTTACGCATAAAAAGAGTTTCCGCAAAGCATTTTTGAAAATGCAACATCAAAAACTTGATTAGGGCTTCACACGAGAGCGAGATTTTTCTCGTCTCGTCTCGAAAAAGCGAGACGAGACAGGACATTTTTGAAAATATTATGGGCGATACCGAGACCACATACAGCGCAACCCGAGAGTCCCGTAAAATTTTTTTTATGAAGGATTTATTAGAATGGTCTATATAGAGAACAATTCATTTTACAATATATAAAATCTGGTGACCATCTGTAAAAAATTTTATTGTAAATTTAAAGTGGTGAGTCTTTGTTTTTTTCTATGTGGAAGAAAATGATAAAACAGGTCGGTTTTCCCAAAATTAAATCGTCACGTCCTGTATCGCCTCAAATACAATAGGGTTGTAAAATTCAGCAGAATGGTTAAGGATTCGTTAATATGATAAGCCTTTAAATTAAATCTTTTAGAAGCTCTTGAGATAAATAAAAAAAATCTGGTAATCTTCTTAACGACCAAATAGATATCAACCATTCTCCCTTATTAAACTCATTTACCTAGAAGATAGGTCAGGACTAATTGTTGTGAATGAATTTCCGGGTAAACTTGTTCAATAATTTTGTTAATATTCGTTGAATTTTTTGTACTTTATTGCCATGTAAACATTTTGTGATACTTTGTCAATATTCTTAATATTCCGTATTAATGCACTGTACAAATTGAAAAATTTTCATTATACCTTCACTAGTTTGCTTTGATTTCTGGACTTCAGTTACATTAAAATGTCAACGAGTGTGATTGTTATAGATATAGTTTTAAAACATTATTTATGGATTTTATTATCAATATTTAGAATTAAGCGAGACGAGACGAGACAACCAGTAACAAGACGTGACCGAGACTTGAACGAGACGAGACAACCGGTAACGACACGAGACCGAGACTTGAACGAGACTCGATTTCTTCGGAATTGACGAGATTTTTGATACTCTCGCCCACTCTCGTCTTGTGTGAAGACCTAAACTTGATGAACCTATGCAATGAAAATTTTGAGTTTGATGGCACCTCATAGTGGTGTTTTTGACTTTTTGCTTTGCTTGACTGTCGGAGCCGATGACGTCACATCATCGAATTCACCGCGACTGATTCACCCAGTTTTTTAACTCTAATATTTTGGTCAATTCTTATCCGATTGGGCTAATTTTTTTCTGGTGGTTGGATTGGAAAGGTTGGAAATGTAGCAGTTTTTGGAGCTTAGAAGTAGTAAGAAAAGTATAGAGCGCATCATAGGAGGACAGTATTTCCTGACTTTTCTCAACCTTCTGCATCTGTTCTACGACTGCACTCATCCTTAGGTTGGACGAAAGCTATCATTTGACGTAGATGAATGGGCACCTCTAAAAGCTTGCGGATTGCATAGAAAAAAAGAATCCTATCTAGAAGAGAGACACTTACTGTGGATATCCGAAAACTCCTCGGAAAATATGTCTCAAGGAACTTTTAGTCTCCCTGTCTCTTTTGGAACGAGAGGCGCATATTATACTGTCATTATGGAAGGCTTGGAAGCTGGACGCGGAAAACGTACATTTTTCAGTGCAAAAAACCGTACTTTAGTTTCTAACGAATTAATTATTAATAAATGAAATCAAAATTACCTAAGCCGTATTTAAAAATTATTTTTCTCATAGTTTATATTGATTTATTGAAAGATTTTTGGTGGGATGTAATTTATATCGTTCCGCATTTCATTTCTAGTTACCATCAGGAAGTAATTGCATAAAATCAATGAATGAAAAACAAAAGAATAATAATAAGAAATAACTTATGCAACTGAATACCACTAAATCATAATTATTTTATATTATGCTGGTAAATTTATTATAAATAGTAAGTTAAATCGATTTTCATAATTTTACGCTTCGATTATGATGACTCGATTCTCCAAAATTTATTTTTAATGATACCAATTTATCTTTTCCTCCTTTTCCAAAAATTACACCCACTCTTTAGCTACAGTTACCGTATACAAATAATTTATTGCTACAACTTTCTACTAAGCGATTTACTATAAGGTATAACGTCCTTAGCTCCCGTTGAGTGAGCAAACAAAGCCACACCAATCTTGCCATTTGTTTTGCCTATTGAATCATAGATTTAACGAAAGGTGGTTATTATTCTATTTTCACTTGAAAAAAATAAGAGTTGAATCAATCTACAGGGTCATTCATTCATTTATTCGTTTGCGTTGTGCAGATATTTTCTCAGAGTACAATGTCCAGTGACCAGGTCGGTAAATGTCTTCAAATGTTTCTTACGAAGTTTCAATAACCTGCTTTAGAGTTCCTCGTCTACCTTGTTTAGTAATCTCATTGTATGGAGGAGACCTTGTGTGAACCTTCATTTGAATTTGTGTTCTTTATCTAGCCAGTTCCGGATTTCCCTCTGTGTTTCCACAGAACGGTTCCGGACCTCTGAAGCCTCCTTTAGAGCTTTCTTTAGCTAACTGGTCCGTCAATTTATCGCTTCACATTAAAGTCACTGTGTTGTCTCTTGTCAGCATATTAAGGAATTATTTATAGCTTTTCACCAGTCTAGACTTAGAGGTTAGATTTCTGATCGCTTCAGCTTGAAATACAGACGACTCGACCAATGCTGAAGACCGTTTTCTTTCTAGGTCCGTTTATACCAGCATCAGTGCCATGGTGTGTCATAGAACCATCGGTGAACCAGATTTTGACCAATAAGAACTTCTATTGATGCCGTCCCAGTGTTGTTCATTGCCCCGGTAATACCAAGAAGAGTTTGTCTTTGGATTGCAGTTAATATATTCACTGCAGAAAACACTTCTACAGGATGGCCACTATTTCAATGTTTCTTATTGGTATCTCGTAAATCAATAGAATTATAAAATAAATAAGAGTAATTTAGTGACTTTTGGCTATAATGGTGTGCAAAAATCCTGAGCTAGATGAATACTGCCATAGTGAGACCAATTATCACTTATGAATTCATTGCGTGAAGTAGTGGAACTAGCCTATTGACGACGGGAGAAAATCTCTCCAAAATCCAAAGACTAGCATGTATATGCATTACAGGAGCAATGAGAACATGTCCAATGGCAGCCATGGAAGTGATTCTCAACCTCACACATCTACATATGGTGGTGGAAAGTGTTGCAGAAATAATAAGATACGAGGGAATCATTGAAAAAAACACCTCCTCACTTCTTAGAAATCAGAAAACCTGGCAGACAACATGGTATGATGAAAAAGTATAACTTTTTAAATAATTTGTTACCGAGTTGAGCAACAAAAGGGAATGGGTGTGTACGGGCCAGGAACCAAACACTCTGAAAGCTTGGGGAAAACCCCAAGTATCTGTCAAGCGGAAATTCACACCATAAGAAAGTGTGCCCAGTTCAATTTTTATAAAGGATATAGAAGGGAAAGGATTATCATAATGTCGGATAGTCAAGCAGCCATTAAAGCACTGAGCTCTTGTGTAATATGTTCCAAAATGGTGTGGGAAATCCTATATAGATCTTTTAGGTCTCGGTGAATGTCACCCCAATATATAAACATAGTGACATTTGGATTTTTTTAATCAGAGGAACGGTTTCAGAAATTTTTACAGTAATGTAAATTTGTCAATTTTTTGTTTTTTGAATTTTCCGAAATTTGCCTCTAACGTTCCTTCCTCACTGGGCCACCTTCAGCTTCTTTTGTTTCTATTCATGCTTAAACAATGCACCCTACCCTGGATACAACCGTGTAAAATGCAGTATTAACTGTCAACGCTTTCTCTAAATAGTTATTTATGTAACAAGGACGAAAAACTGTCTATTATAGTCAAGTCTGGAAATTAATAGTCGAGGCGTAGCCGTGACAATAGACAGTTAATTGCCGAGGTGCATATTACATTTTTCGTCGATCTTTACAAAAAAATTACTAATTTACGAATGAATATTCACACCACGGTGTTATTCACACGTTAAATCTAGCGGATTTCGTAAATAATTAATTTGACAGCAAATGACAGTTATAGCCACATCCATTCTCGCACCGTGCCGTATCATAGCGACCTCAGCGGACGAAAAGTGTTTTCGGATGAAAATTGACGTCAAAAATAGACGATTTTTTATCCGGAAATTAGTACGTAAAATATCATTTTTTTGAAAAGGTCGACGAAAAAAATCATTATCATGAATATGTGAATTGCGGACCTGTAAAACTTTAAGAAATGTTTGATGGTAATCCAATACAAAACTATATTAGATTGTTTTTTTATAACTGCCGATATTCATAATAATTAAAAATTAGTGAGCTCTTAAATAAGGTGACGAAAAAACAATAAAAAAAAACAGACTGGAATAGAGTTTCGAAATTTTTTCTGAACCGTAGGTACGTCAAATATTCATGATGATGGTTTTTAAAACAAAACGTTGACAATCAATAATATAATACAGGTCTATATTTTCACAAAAAAAGTTGTGGGTCGGTATACAGTTAGGAAGAAACGTTAAAAACACATTTCGATAACGGAGAATTGAGTCAAAGTAAAGAACCAATTGAAGAATCCGAGGAACATTTTTTTACTTTTTCCCGAAATAAATAATAAAAAAGATTGCAAATTTACCTTTTTTGTTAATATTCCTGGAACAGTCCCTGTTATTTTTAAATAACTCCTGAAAATACTTTTTTCTCATGTAACTTTGATGGTTTACGAGATATCAATAAGGAACAATGAAATATTGGCCACCCAGTATACTCGTATCGAGGTCTAAAAAACTAGCGGTGTAAAATCAGCGAAAATGAACAAAAATGCCCAAATTTGTTGCTCTTTTTTGCTAAAACATCAATTTTGTTGCTCGAACCAATCCCAAGAAATCATCAATAATCCTAGATTTATATTAAAATATCGTGGAAATAATAAAATTTCGGATGATCGATCAACGAAGGACGAGTGAATTTGTTACTAATTTGTTGCTGCAAGATGCTACTGAAGAAAATTGAAATATAGTATAAATACAATTTTTTTCATCTATGCCAAACTTGATAGTCTTCACGACACTCCGATTTTCCGTAAGAATTTAAATCAATAATTTTCTGCTTCTCACAATTCGGTATGTCTGACACCAAATAATCAGCAACAAAATAGAAACCGGAAGTCTGAAAAGTTTAGAAACCGGTGAACGTACGAACCGGCCACGCTAGCTTAACTTTACATTTTTTCGTGAAAAAATCAAATCAATATGGTTGCTGCTCTGGAACGAGTCAGCAACAAAATAGAAACCGGAAGTCTGAAAAACCGGTATACGTACTGTAGTGCCCCTCGTATAATTTTGTAGGTGATTCACGAAATAGCTTCATTAACACTTAGATATGTTTATCAACAATGATATAAAAGTGTTAGTAATCATAAATATATAGTTTTGATTAGGACGACACATGACTAGACATTTTAGAAATATAATTATAACTTAAACTCTACTGAGGTCAGTTGGGCTGACTGAAGTATAAATAGATCAAGCTGAAGCTCAACTTGTGTTTTACTTACCACCCCGTTATTACCGAACGTTACGTGTTCAGTTTTTACATATACCGGTTTTTCAGACTCTTCCGACTTCCGGTTTCTATTTTGTTGCTGAATCTTTACGGTAGCTTACTAGCAGATTGTAAACTATATCTACAAGTCAAGTTACTGTTGGGTTAATTTAAGCCTTGATTACATTAAGTAAGCTCTAGTTGGCGGATATACTAACTGCTTGTTAACAAACACACAGTAATTATGTTCACTAACCAACCAGCAGATTGTAAACTATCTGCGAAAGGTTGGAAGATGGGTTACTTTAAGCGTCGTTTACATTGACCTAATTGACGGATTTACTTGCTTTTCAGTGTGATCATATTCACTAGCCCCCTAGCAGATTCTAAACTATCTGCAAGTCAAGTAAAATGCCGGATTACTTTAAGCCTCGATTACATTAAGTAAGCTCTAGTTAGTGGATTTACTAGCTGTTTGTTAACAAGCACAGAGTAATCATGTTCACTAACCAAACAGCAGATTGTAAACTATCTGCGAAAGGTTGAACGCTGGGTTACTTTAAGCGTCGATTACGTTGACCGAGTTTAAACTCCTAATTGAAGGATTTACTTGCTTTTTAGTGTGATCATATTCACTAGCCCACTAGCAGATTCTAAACTATCTGCAAGTCAAGTAAAATGCCGGGTTACTTTAAGCCTCGATTACATTAAGTAAGCTCTAGTTGGCGGATTTACTAGCTTCTTGTTAACATGTTCACTAACCAAACAGCAGATTGTAAACTATCTGCGAAAGGTTGGAATCTGGGTTATTTTAAGCGTCGATTACATTGACCGAGTTTAAACTCATAATTGACGTATTTACTTGTACTTGTATTTACAGTGTAATCATGTTCACTAACCAACTAGCAGATTCTAAAGTATCTACAAGTCAAGTAAAATGCCGGATTACTTTAAGCCTCGATTACATTAAGTAAGCTCTAGTTGGCGGATTTACTAGCTGCTTGTTAACATGTTCACTAACCAAACAGCAGATTGTAAACTATCTGCGAAAGGTTGGAAACTGGGTTACTTTAAGCGTCGATTACATTGACCGAGTTTAAACTCATAATTGACGTATTTACTTGCTTTACAGTGTAATCATGTTCACTAACCAACTAGCAGATTCTAAAGTAGCTGCAAGTCAAGTAAAATGCCGGATTACTTTAAGCCTCGATTACATTAAGTGAGCTCTACTTGGTGGATTTAGTAGCTACTAGTTAACAAGCACATAGTAATCGTGTTCACTATCAACCAGCAGATTGTAGCAGCAGTGTTGAGCGCGTTGCCGAGGCTTAGAGTGGGGGAGCGTTTGGTTAACCTGGTGGAGGACTACCTGACGGGACGTGTGATAGTAGACACTAGAGGGAGGAGGTATGATACGGAGGCTGGAGTGCCCCAGGGCTCGGTTATGGGACCGACGCTCTGGAAGTGTGTGTTTGATCAGGTTTGTCGAATAGTATGTGAAGAGGGGTGTATGCGGACGATGTGTGTCTGGTATGTACGTCAAAAGGAGAGGCGGAGATAGAAAGAAAGGCGGAGAGAATGTGCAGGAAGATTGTGGAGAAGTTAGAGCGGTGCGGACTAGAAGTGGCGGAAGATAAGACGGTGGAGTTGCTAGTGAAGGGACGGAGCAAGACGAGGGAAGTGGGGGTGATGGTGGAGGGAAGGAGAATTCGTATGGAGGAGTGTGTGAAATACCTAGGGGTGTGGTTGGATAAACAGTTATCCTTCCGAACATACATGATGAAGGCGGCAGAGAAGGGGAAAGTGAGGGCAGCATGGCTGGGGAGATTGATGTGTAATGTGAAGGGGCCGGGAGAGTGGAAGAGAAGGATCATTGATAGGACGGTAGAGCAGAGTATGCTGTACGGAGCGGAGGTGTGGGGTGAAAGAGCGGGAGTGAATGCGGGGGTTAGGCCACTCCTGCGGGTGCAGAGAGGTATATTGCTGAAGGTAGTGCAGGGGTACAGGACATTGGGTGGACTGGCAGCAGCGGTGCTGGCAAGGACCTACCCATTGGACGTGATGGCTAGAGCCAGAAATAAACGCTGGAGGGGTGCGACCAGAGAGGAAGTACAGGAATGGATGGAGGAGGAAATGGAGAGAAGGTGGGAGGAGTATGAGGGCGCGCTAAAAGAAGCGATTGGGAATAGGAAATTCGGGGAGGTGGACTACTCCTTGACACAGGTGCTCACTGGACATGGGTCGAGAGTAGGGTACTTCCACAAGATTGGAAAAAGAGAGACTGGAGTGTGCGAGAGGTGTGGAGAGGAGGTAGTTGTGGGGCATGTCTTCTTTGATCTATCATCCGAGATTCAATTATTTCCACACTATTTTAATATAAAGCTAGGATTATTGCTGATTTCTCGCGATTGGTTCGAGCAACAAAAGCAACAAATTTTGGCGTTTTTTCTTTCTTTCATTTCCGCTGATTTTACACCGATAGTTTTTTAGACCTCTCGTATCGATAGTTAAAACACACCCTATACAAGAAATATCTTACTCACATTTGTGTAGATAATAGCATAGCATTTTCTATAACACCGAAGGATACCTTCTACCAATCATTTCAAGTGCTTCAACAAGAAATTGAAACATTTTCATTTTACTGGTAGTAATTTTAGGAAAATATGTTAATTATTGTCGTAAGGCGATCAGATTTCTCTCTAAACTAACTTTGTACCTATAATTTCTCGGAAACTTTAATAAGAGAATACATCCTAAGGCAGATTCGTAAACTGTAATAAGCTGGTCGTTATAAATATTATATTTCTTTCAATAAAAGAAACATTCCTACCTATAGGGTATAAAATGAAAAATTGTTTCGATTTTAATAGACAAAGACTGACATTACAAAAGTATTGTTCGATTGAACATTCCATAACTTTCCAAATTCTTAAATTTTATGACTTTTATGTCTTCGTCAAAAGCAAATTATTTCAGACAACAACTTTTACAAGTACGTTATGTAACAAATTAACTATTAGATATTAAAATAAATGCATATCTTACATTCTAGTGGAACAAAAACTATACGGAAATGTAGGAAGGAATATTAAATTGAATTTCTACTATTCCAATTTGAAATCTACACGAGGAAAAGGAAATAAAAATACCTTTTAGATCAGTAGAGTAGAGCAAAAGCCGAGTTATTATGTAATTTCAATGAAAACCAGGTCTGTACTGTGAAAAATATCGATTCTGGGAAGGCATAATCGAGAAAAAAAATTGAGTAAAAATGCACCCAAAAGAAAACATTTCAAGATATACCCAATTTCATGAATATATGCTTGTTTCGGATTAAGTAGGATGAGATCGACTGAATAGTACGGAAATGTAGTCCAAGAAAAAAGTCCATTAAATCATAATACATGTGACTATGTTTGAACCCTCCGGAAAAGGGTTGAACAAAAATAAATAAGGTGTTTTTTTGAAATTACGCAAAAACCGTTGGAGTTACAGAAAAAAGTTTCAAACTAAAAGTGTAGAGCTTTAGCTTAACTTATCATTTTTCCCCAAATGACATTAGGATGGCTGAAAGTTTAGGGATGTTTTTTTAAACTTTAAAAAATTATAACCCGTAAAAACATTGAAATATTAAACATTTTTTATTTGCAATTACTCAGCAGTCCGTAAACTTAGTTTATTACAATTTGAAATTTTCAATATCAAATTAAAACTACTCTATCGCATAAATTTAATTTTTTTTCTTATTATTTTGTTGGTTTCCTTATAAATTGAACATTTACCCGTGAATTTTTTTTTACCTTTCATTTTCAGCCAGGTACAAATTATTTTAACTGTTTAATATTTTTCTGTGGTGACGCCTATGCATCTACAACCGTAGGTACGACAAAACGCGCATGCGTCAATATACAGATACATTCAAACACAAACGGAACATAGGGATTTTGAGCATTGTATCAGAACTGCTTTTGAACTAGTCGACCAACATCCAGCTTCAACAGATTAAAAACATGATTATTACAATCATTTATTTGGACACCTATAACATATCGTACAATTCCCACCACTCCGTATTCTCAACTGTGGGCGGTCCTTAATTAGCAGTCAGTAAACAGCAGTCGGTAGGTAGAGTACAATTTAAAGAATCTTATTTTGTTTTATTTACGAATTTACATATTATCTTAACTCGAAACATTAATTGTTAAAGAGAATTTAACAATTAATTTTCGATTTTAACAACATAAAACGTAAGCGTATTGTTTCAATATGTAGCGACGTTTACTACCCCCATCAAATAATTATTCAATACTAAATCGCAGTTCGCACATAACTAACAAATTTTGGAAGGAGAATTGGCGGGGTTTCTTACATTGGTCTGAATCCAGCTGTCCAGATCAATACTTGATATTCATTGAAGTGAACTTATAGAAATGTTTTATTGGTGGACTATTTAGATCGGACAATACACTAAACCCCTATGTTCCGTTTTTATTTGAATGTATCTGTATATCCCAAGCCCTGTTAAATTTTCTTGTCTATCTTTAGATCCATCTGTGTATATTATTTGATATTTCTTCCATTTCTCTTTAATAATCCCATCAAATTCAATTTGATTATAAGGATTGTTTTCTGTAGTCCCAAATCTTCCCAGGGAATATCCATAAGCAGTGCATCGTACCCAACTGAAAAACAAGGTAAAACGTTGTATTTTCTAATTAAATTATGATAACTTAATGCTCTATCAAAACCCTCTAATATAGGGAAGTTAATCATATCAGCAATTGCATGTTGTTCTCCATTTTGAAGTTGTGAATAGAGCATTTCCAAGTGACGTCATCCCGCGCCATGTTGATCTCGGACAACGTTCAGAAAGATGGATGGAAATAGCATTTTTTACTGATTTAAATATAAATCAAGAACAAAAGTTGATTGGTTTTGGTAAATTTGTGTACTAGTATGAATTTGTTTGGTACTATAATAATTTGAAAGTGCAAAAAAGCAATTGTTATGAATTTCTTCATCAATGAAATAACTTATACGGCATTAATGACCTAAACTATATTCTTATAAGTATAAATTTTACCGTTTAATTAAAGAATGCAAAATGGTAGAAATCAGTAAATTGTTATTTCAATTTAACGATTTTTACATTAATATTTTGACTTCAGCAATACGTTATGTTCATGATTCCGCAAAACTTTCCTACGAGTCTCGGTAGCGCAACGCGTTGGAGCACAGCTCACTGTTCGTGATAGGCCTGTAGATGTTGGATCGAATTCCGGCGACGCCAGTTTTTTTTTTAAATTCTTTCATAAATAAATAATTTAAAAATGTCTTGTTATTTGAGGGAGGCGGAAAAATCATATGTATAACATGGGAGTAAAATGCCTTCATCCTCAGGAGGAAAAGTAGCACTTTCCTCCCTTGTTATACAAATAGCTATTAATATACCACGTTTTTAGAACGAACTAAATAATAATAATAAACGTGGAGCGCATGCGACACAGCGATAGAAAACCACGATTTTTGTACTCACAAATGGGAATTAGAATACATCAGTGAAATTGTCAAAACAAAATATTCTAAGTTTTTGTGATTTGTTGGTGAACGTTAAAAAATATTTTACTGTTTAAGCCGGAGCTGGTTGATAGACTACCAGCATGTAAGGAATTAACTTCCTGAAAGTGAAAATAACGCATTTTATCACATACTTACGTGAATTACTATACGAACGCAATGTTTATTACATTACTTACCGGTAATTATGCATTTAGATACACTGATCGGTTTTAGACATTTACAATAATATCTAATATTAAGTCAACCACACAATTTCTTTTTTTTTAATTGATTTATTGGACATATACCCAGAAATGTGTTATTTTTCCACTTATAATAAAATTGAGGTTTGTATTTTACCGGGTAAATTTCGGTTGTTTAATGAGACTATTGAAAACGCGACAGCAAAGTTGGAACATTTTTAGGTTATTATTATTTTTATTATTATTACATATAAACAAGGGCAAAGGTACAGGTCCCTATTTTGCACAAAAGTAGAAAATAACATGCAAATCCAGTACCTACTATCATATTTATACATAAACTAAAATGAACAAAACAATAAAAAAAAAGAAAATATAACAAAACAAAAGTGGGATAATTATTCGTATTAGGATAAATATCCATTTAAAGTTATTGAGATATAAGGAGGTCTAGTCTATATTTAATTAGGTTGGTAAAAGAAGCAGGAATAATGTCAACATCGAGATTAATCCAGGTGTCAAAAACTCAAATGCAAACAATAATGCCCTGTTGACTATAAAATTTTATTGATAGTCACATTTTACGACATCTCAGGTGGTCAATGTCATGTTATCTCAACTTATTATCTTCTATACGGTTTTCGAAGTCATTCCTGGGTAACTGTAACTTGCGCGACAATTTATCTTCCGTGAGATTTCGCTGTCTCGTTGGTAAAATGTGAAATTATTTTCTGTATTTTCTATTTGCTTTTTTCTATTTTCTTCCCTTTGCTCTGTCTACGACTGGTATCCATTCTGTTATTTTTCTTACGTGTTTCATCTCCACTTTTTCTATAAATGTGTCCGTACCATCCCAGACTGTGTGCTTTCAAAAATTTTACAATGTCTTCCCCATTATTTTTTTGTAAAATTTCATAATTCATTAGCCTTCTCACTTCTCCTTCTCCTGTTTTAACTAGTCCGTAAATTTTCCTCATAATTTTTCTCTCGAATATCCTTAATTTATTTTCTTCCTTTTTTGTCAGATTCGCTATTTCAGCGCCATAGGTCACCATTGGTCGAATCGCTGCCTTGTATATTTTTATTTTTGTGTTTTTGCTATTTTTTTTTACTCTGAAGGTATCGTTTGTATCTGAAGAAAGCACTATGTCCTGCTTGTATCCGCTGATCTATTTCTAATGTTATATCGTTATCACCTTTTAAATACTTGAAACTTGTCACTACTTCGTATTCGTATTCTCTTATCTTAATTGTCTGCGGTTGAGCTCTATTTCTGGATATAAACATTGCTTTAGTTTTCTCTTGATTCACCTTCAGTCCTCTCTTTTCAGCTTCTATCATCAATTTTATGAAGATGTCATTGAGTTATTTAAGATTTCTTGATATTATCGCTATATCATGTGCATGCGCTAGGATTTGTGTCAGATTTGTTATTATGGTACCTCTTAAACCAACAGCTCCGATGACTCCATCTAATGCAATACTAAAAAGAGTTGTAGACATTGTATCTCCTTGCCTCACACCACTGTTAAATTCAAATTCCTTTGTTTGCCCTTTTTCTGTGAATACTCTTGCTGCCGATCGTTCCATTGTCATATTTATTAGTCTTCTCATTTTATGGATCGGTATAAGTACTCCTGTTTTCCATTCTGCTGGCATCTCTTATTTTTTCCATATTTCGTTCACTAATTCGGATAAAATTTCCTTGAGCATGGATCCTCCTTTTTTTATTAATTCCTCATTAATTTCATCGACTCCTGTCGCTTTATTATCTTTTAACTTTTCTATTGCTTCGTTAAATTCATCATATCGTGGCTCATCATCTTCATCTTCCTCCTCTAGCTCCATGTCTTCTCTAATCTCAATGTAAATAGTCTGGTGTTCTGCGGTCAGTAGGTTTTTAAAATGACTCTCCCATTTTTCCAGTTCTATTTTTGTTACATCGGTTGTTTTTCTTTTACTTTTTATATTTGTAAATAACTTAGCATTATCTTTGTTATTTAGCTCAATTTCTTCCATTTTTTGTATTATCCATTGATTTTTTTTCCGTTTTATTATCTTTACTGCCTCCTTCCTTCATACTTTGTATATTTCATAATCTTCTTCAATCCCTGATCCTATCCATAATTATCTGGCTTTTGTTTTACGATTACTTATATTTCCACAATCTTCGTCAAACCATTCATTTCTCTTTGTATTTTCTCGTTGGCCAACCGTTTTTTCTGCTGCATTTTCAATAATGTTTTTCATTAATTCCCAATTTTCTTCTATATTCTTTCCTTCTTGTATTCCTCTAATTCCTTCGTTCAATTCCGTCTCATATTTTCTCCTAATCTTTTCATTTTTCAGTTGTTTTAGGTTCCACCTTTTCCTACCTCTTCTTTTCTTGCTATATTTTATTTCTAGATTTTTGGGTTATGCTAGTAGGATTTTACGTTTATCATCACGTGCAGCTCGTGAGGAATGAAACTGTAGGATCCGATAAAATTGGAGACCCTCGGAATTCAGCAATTTTTCAACCAGAAATCCAGGAAACCCCTATTGCTATAGAACAGTTTATGCGAATGGGATTACAACTCGTGTAACGTACTATACTTTTTCTACGCCATTCTTTTTTTTCTTCTATGAAATAAAGGAAATCGCAATTATTTGAACTTTATTATAATAGTTCTTTATAACAATTGAACAATGATTATATTACTTGACGGTGATGAACGGTTATCTATAACTGTGTAGTACTGCACGATACATCAGAAGATGAAGATTGATAATTGGTAATCGCTTCCGATATTCGTAAAGCGTTGTAATATATATTTTTATGAAAGTGATTTATATAGCCTCCCGCCACTGTAGAAGATACTATATTTTGTTACAAAAATTGACAGCATAAATGACATGACGTTTATTTCCATATCTTGCTAAAAAAACACGACTTATTTTTTGAGAAATTGTATAATGTGTTGCCGACATTTAGGGGCATTACTCTTTTAATCTAAAATGTATTTCACTAATGCTAAGAACTTTTATGTTTTCCAATTGACTAAATTTATGTAAATAGACCAAATAAAGTAGTACGTAGATAAAAATTTGATTGCAATTTGATTAAACAGAGAAATTTAAGTTTTCTTATCTAAACGCACGTGTGTGTTATGAGATCTCATTACGTGCATGTTATTGTTAAATGTCACTTACAAGGAATGTTGACAGTGCGATTTTTGACGTTTACGGACATGGACGTTGAAAAACTTATATTATTTTTTATTCCAGGACAACAGTGGGCCATATTACGTACTTCATCCTAAAATGTATTGCCTGGGAAATACATGTGACTGATTAGTCTTATATAAAGTCGTTTTTTATTTTCAAAAAATTTGAAATTATGTCCTCTTTAGCAAGAAATACTTGTTGGCATCGCACAAAGAATTATGTCAAATGCGCTTTTCCATCTACAATCTTCAAATTTAATGTTCCTTGTAACTTTTTAACTTCATAGTTTTATTCTCTCTTCACTCACTTAACTTAATTTATAAACAATAAATTATCAGCGAAGCTTATTATTTTGTTAACCACATAGATTATGCGCCCTGTACAAAACATTTGACCCAATTTTACAAATTGAATGTCAGTTGTACAATAAATGATACTGTTGGGTCGGAAGTTTCGTCTCTGATGAACATTTTGTGCTTTAATGGTGAATTGTGAAAGTGAGAGTCTTTTAAAATCTCTCAGTGAAACTAGTCGCTACTTTTGTGACTGTATATAGATTTAAATAAAAATGAACAGTGTAAATGTCACTACAGAAATAAAAGAAATCGACAATACCCAAATAAGTTTAATATCGAATCGTTCAGCATGAATTTTATCATTTGGGATTTAAAATAAAAACTATGTAGGAAGAACAAAGAAAAGTAATTAAAAGAAGTAGGTTTTAAAAAACGAAGAAATATACTTTATTTACAGGGTGTCACAAGAATTCGTACAAAAACTTTCGAGATGACTAAAAATGATGATAATACTTCATATAAAATGTGTGCTTTACTTAGTTAAAAATGAAACAAATACGAGGCAGATGAGGGCAATACTTAAGGCTGTTGAGTAACACACAAATACTAGCATGCCTGTGTGTCATGGGGGCAATTAGTGATGAGCGAGACTGGTCTTGGTCTTGCGGTCTTGGTCTTGGTCTTGGTCTTGGTCTTGGTCTTGGTCTTGGTCTTGGTCTTGGTCTTGGTCTTGGTCTTGGTCTTGGTCTTGGTCTTGGTCTTGGTCTTGGTCTTGGTCTTCGTCTTGGTCTTTGGTCTTGGTCTTGGTCTTGCAAAAAATGCAAGACCAAGACCAGCTAAAGGCTTGCAAGACCAAGACCGAGTTGTGCAAGACTCATGCAAGACCAAGACCGGCCTGCAAGACTCTTGCAGTCTTACTTTTTTTAAATTTATTCAATAATGTTTCAAATAAATATTTACAAAATGTGTATTTTTACCTCAAAGTATCATGAAAGCAATTTGAATGTTGAATAAGTATAGCTAATTTAAATAAAAATATGTTTGTTGAACAAATTATTCCACTCACAATATTACCTGAGATATCACATACTAATAAGTGTACCGTGCTAAAACGAGGATCTTGTTGTAAACCCATTTAATATGAAGGGTTGCCGGTTGATTTATGGGAGGTAGTCAAGAGATAATTTTATTATTTGTTTACCATATATCTGTTTTTCATGGCCCATCTTGGGTCGTAACAGATCCATAAAAAAATTATCGAACAATATCAAAAAACGGCGGCAGATGTACCAATACGTGACAATACTAGACATTTTGGTAAAGGGTCATACTAATTTTGTTGTGGGTTTTTCCCAACTATAAAATGCAAGACTCTTGTAGCAAGACCAAGACCGGAATATGCAAGACCAAGACCAAGACCACATATGAGGCTGCAAGACCAAGACCACACATGCAAGACCAACACTAAGCCGGTCTTGGTTTTGGTCTTGCTTTGCTCATCACTAGGGGCAATAAAGACCTTTCCTACAGGGGGATCGAGATTCTATTGAACTTACCACCACTGCACATAATTACAAGGCGGAACCAAAATTTCTTAAGCATAGATTACCAAATTGTCACAAGTAATCTAATTTTTCCGAAAAAACACGTTACTAAGTGATATTTCAACAGGAAGTATGAGTGCTGGTGGCAACACATAAGCCAAACGCATAATGCTGACTTAAGGAGTAAAGACAGGAATACTGTCAAAACTGTCGTGAGTCTATTGACGGGTCATAACGGTGCTGGAATGGTTGCTATGAAAAGGCATGATAAAAAATACAGTAAGCTATTCTGTGCAGTGTTATGTGAGTCTGTCAATAGGGTTATAGGAAAGAAGTCCCATTCACAAAGCAACATTTTGAACATTGTGTGGCTATATTATTTCTGTTTTCTTAATTTACACCTACTTCAATACCCGTTTTCCCGTCTTTTCTGCTAATTATTTGATAATAAATCTCTATAAAGCTCAATTTCTAATCTTTGATTGAAATATGTTGTCTTTTCAGTAAATTTACTTTATTGCTTTATTAAGTATTTCATGGAAAAATGTCGCCGTATTTTTTTTATTTTTATTTGGCACGATTTCTATAAAAAAAAAACTATATAAAATGAGGAAATTGAACGTCACGCACCCTTTATTTGTGACGTCAAGTAGCTTACGACCTTAAAAACGACAGACTACCGGCTTTGGCAAAGTAGCTTTCCTAGTTTTTGACAGCTAACCTGGAAATTGATTTTGACAATTAGATGCTCTTCTAAAAAGGCCCATTGTTACAGGAAATTTGTAATCAGTCTACTCCATTAGACGTACTGTGTATCCACAGAGGCCTCAATCTATAAATTCTACTGCAAATCTTAACCATTTATACAGTTTTTTTTAAATATAAACGAATGACTATAAAGATGCTGATAGTGGCCTCAAAAGAGAACTCTGTGGTCTCCCATATTCAACTATACTCTATTCTTATTGGTGGATTAGCCATTAATCGTTGCACTCGGCACAAAACTAGTTTTATCAGGGTCAAATTTGATTCGTTGTAGTTGCATCGTTTGATACAAATTATAATAGACCTTTTATCTATTTACTCTTATATACTTTTATATAGATCATTTTGCATACGGAGAGATTAAATTTGGCAGGAGTTTATTTAAATTATATTTACCGAAATGGTTATGACAAAAATTAAATATGCATTGCGTGCGTTACGTAATACCAACAACACTAATTTTATTCAACACCGTATAAAATTTAATTATCTTAAAGACAACTGTTCGAATTTAATAAGTGGTTAGCCTGTTCGACTTGTAATTCTTTAAAAAACACATAATTGGAAAATCGACATTATTTATTGAACTCCTCAACAAATGGTGTGTGGCGAATATCAATTTGTTTACATGGAAATATTAAACTGTTACAATTAACAAGGTAGTAACTTTTTGAATTTCCCGCACAGTCCCAGCAACTGTCATTAATTCATAGACTAGGTACTGTTAAATATTGAATAATTTGCTTCTTTTAGTTTGTGTTTGACAGCTATTGGAAGCAGACAATCTCGTGAATATGGAGACTATAGTCTGTTCGGTCCCAAGAAAACCTTATGTAAACAAAGACCACTCGTGATCTATTCTAAGTCGGCTGCGTATTGAACGACTCGCTTTGAAATGTTAGTAGTAGGGGAACAGAAGTTTTTACATGCTGACTGTTTTGTGTTATTTCTGTGTTCTTTGTTCCGATAAAAATTATTAATATTTGTGATTATAAATTATTGTTATTCCTTGAATACTATATACATCACATCGTTCTCAATACGCCTCTGTTCAACTTTATCCACTTGCCTAGGCCATTCGATATGCACGTAATTTTATTTACGTGCGGTTTTTCTTGGGAGCGAACCGACTTTAGATGTTCAACCATATGTTATAATTTAAATTATGTTGAGTGGCGCTAATGAACGCGGCACATGCGCCTGCCTATTGTAACCAGGCACGCGCAGAAAATTGTATTATTCTACAAGTAGCGAAGAGGTCGTCAGTGCCATTGTTCAGGCTCAAACAAATTAATAGTGCAATAAATCCAAAAATCACACATATTGTTTTTATTATGCTTCACACTATATTATACAGTCCACTACCAAACATTCCAATCAACAAACACTCATTAACTAGATACAAGGCAAATATACTTCTATAGAAGCCACGTTGAAAAAGTGTCCAGCGGTATGTATGTATATTGGGATGCCCCCTTACTTCTACTTAGTTCCTTAGGAAAGTCTCAGAGACTAGTAGCTCCTTCACTCCTAGTTACCGGAGGAATTTTAGGATATCTGCAGGCTTTTACTTAGGTAAATGTCCCTCTTCTATCCAGTAATCTCCTAGCTGTTGTGCCCTAAGATTCTGAATTGCTGTGCCATTCGCAAGTATGTGGATGAAGGTTTCTTTTTCCATGCCACAGAATCTACATTTTTCTTCCTCCACTATTTTGAGCTTCTCCTGGTGCCCATTCAGGCGACAATGTCCCTTTGGGATACCTGTTAAAACTCTTAGTGCAGCTTTACTTTGACTTCTGCATTCATTTGATCTCAACAGGTTGTAGTCACCCAGAAGAATCTTTGATTGTCCAAGTCTTACTAGATCTTTCCAATGGTCAGATCTTCTCTTTTTTTGTCTCTGTCTATTTCTTCCAATATTAAATTGGAGCTGATACCGCAAAGGGGTTCCGGCATCCAAAAGGGTGTTTCAGTCCCTCTCTTTGCTAGTTCATCTGCTATTTCATTTCCTTCTATTCCAGTGTGTCCTGGAATCCATAGTAAGGTGACTATATTGTTCTCGCATAGTTCATTGAGTTTGCCTAGGCATTCCCACACTATTTTGGAACTGATTCCACAAGAGCTCAGTGCTTTAATGACTGCTTAACTATCCGACGTTATGATAATCCTTTGCCTTCTATATTCTTTATCAATATTGAACTAGGCACACTTTCTAATGGCGTGAATTTCCGCTTGAAAGATACTTGAGGTTTTTCCCAAGCTTTGGTTCCTGACCCGTACTCTCCTATCCCAATTCCTTCTATTGCTTTTGAGCCGTCTGTGTACCATTGAATGGCATTCTTTACAAGTCTGGTAATGGTATTTGGATCCCATTCCTTCTTGTTGCTTAATTCCGTAACGAATGTCTTTGAAAAGTTATACTTTTTCATCATACCATCTGGTCCAGCAGTAAGCAACTCATGTGGACTAAATGGAGCTAACGTAGAAAAGTTTGTTGTAGACAGAATGAAGTACTCTAGGTTCCGAGTTAACCTAACATAATCTGTACCAGTACCTGTCGAAAAATATTCTAAATATTTGCATATGCAATTTTGTTATTTATGGATATATTTATTGAATCATCTCACCTCTAACCAACATAACACCAACTACGCGAAATACTTCTTTTTTCATCCGACTTCTAAAAAAGGAGGTTCTCAATTCGAAGTATGTATAGTAGGTATACATATTTATTTTATGTATGTCTTGGCAAAACTTTTTTGTTTATGAACCGATTTCAATGATTCAGTTTAATTCCATGGTGGTCCAATTTCAATTGCATCGGTATTGGACCTTGGACTTCGAAGATACACCAAGAAATGAATCAAAATTAAATAGGAAATGTATAGTGTTTAAAAGGTATTGTTAGATTTATGGCAATTCAAAAACAAGGTAACTATGATCAGATACATGCTAGGTTTACAAATCACTCAAAACTGACCTAAAACTGAGCACAAAAGGTGCTGTAATGCAAATAAACAAACCCTACATAACCTCAAATAAACTACCACTCGTCAGATGTACAAAAATTATTTCCTTGTTTTATATTTTATTTTGAAAAATGATCCGTAATACAGTGAAGTCTAGTCTCCATACTCGTGAATTTTAAAGAGAACGGAATAAAGTAGAACAAAAACAAAAATGACGCTCTTAACTCGTCGTAAATACCATCTGACCCCTTTTTTGTTACATAATACTTAATGAATGATATTCGTTAACAAATTGGACACAATCCATAATTTAACTGATCCAAAAATCGATCGCATGTTATTATTTATTATGCAATGTCTGTATTAATTTGGACCCGTGCGTACACCTGTTAAGGAATGAAATGTGCAGTATGCAACGCAAATTGAAAAAATAAAAATATTGACAACAATAATAATCAGAGTTGGATTTCGAAATTTAAATTTTTTAAAGTTTTTACGGTGCTCTACATTGAAGAAAAAGGAGCTTGCTGGTCATTTGATGTATTGATATTTAATCTACTGGCTTATCCATAGTCTCTAGTTAGATAAGATTAAGTTTATGTGCTTCTAGGAGCATCTTCATTACAACCTTAGCAGATATATCCTTAGTACTAGACTCCATTAGCCAGACCTCAAGTCCTCCATATATTGGAAGGGTGTCAATGGAAGCCCTTAGGGGGCGCCCATAAATTACGTGAGGTGTTCAAGGGGGGGAGAGGGTCAAGTAAAATCTTTCCAAATCTCACTTGGGGGTGAAGGGGGGTTTTAACAAATATCACGTAATTTTTTTTTCAATACAAAACCATGTAAAATTGCGTTAAAGTAAAGTTAAATTAAAGTAAAAAAATTTTATAGAGTAAAAATATGGCGAAATTCGACACAATAGTATTTGTCGTATTCGCCCGAACCCCGCCGAGCAGTAGCAATGGAGAACTATCGATGGTTTATCGATAACTATCGATATTTTTGACTATCGAAAAAAATCGATAGTTTTCGGTACTATATCGATAGTTGAGATGTTTGGGTAAAGAATATAAATATATTTTGAAAGCTGATATGGAGTAAAAATGCGATCCAAAAATGGGACAGAGAGAGAGACGAGAGAGAGAAAGAGAGAGATGGGAGAGAAAGAGAGAGAGAGAGAGAGATAGATGGGAGAGAGAGAAAGAAAGATGAGAGAGAGAGAGGAAGAAAGATGGGAGAGAGAGAGAGATGAGAGAGCGAGAGAGAAGTAAGAGAGGGAGAGATAGACCAGAAAGAAAGGTTTTGCGTGTGATTACAATCGTTATTTTAAACTGTCAGAATCTAAGACGGATTCCGTGAGGTTGGCAACACTCGGAATTTTGTAACGCTTTTTTTTATTACAAAAGCCTATAGAACATTTTAAAAGAAAAAAATTCGCTTTTGGAAGAGAAAATTGCTATTAAAAGTACTAAAAATCCACCATTTTTTTTCAACTTTTGACAATTATTGACCATTTTTGATCATTTTTCAAAATTTAACAATCTTTGACAATTATTCACCATTTTTAACAAGTATTGACCATTTTTGACAATTATTGACCATTTTTTACCATTTTTGATAATTATTGACCATTTTTCAAAATTTTGACAAATATTGAGCATTTTTGACAGTTATTGACCATTTTTGACAATTATTGACTATTTTTGACAATTATTGACCATTTTTTACCATTTTTGACAATTATTGACCATTTTTCAAAATGTTAACAATTATTGACCTTTTTTGAATATTTTTGAAAATTATTGGCCATTTTTCAAAATTTTTAACAATTATTGACCATTTTTTTCATAATTTTGACTATTATTCACCATTTTTGACAATTATTGACCATTTTTTTCAAAATTTTAACAATTATTGACCTTTTTTGACAATTTTTCAAAATTTTTAACAATTTTTGACCATTTTTGACAATTATTGACCAATTTTTCAAAATTTTGATAATTATTGACCATTTTCCAAAATTTGGAGAATTATTGACCATTTTTGACCATTTTTTTCAAAATTTTAACAATTATTTACCTTTTTTGACAATTATTGACTAGTTTTTGACAATTATAGACTAGTTTTTGACATTTATTGACTAGTTTTTGACAATTATTGACCATTTTCGACAATTTTTCTAAATTTTTGACCATTTTTCAAAATTATTGACCATTTCTGACAGTTTTTGACAATTATTAACAATCTTTGACAATTATTGACCATTTTTTTTTAAATTCTTAACAATTATTGACCATTTTTGAGTTTTTGACCATTATCGATCATTTTTGACTATTTTTCAAAATTTTGACATGGGTGCATGAGGGGATTGCAGGTAGTGAAATGGCGGACCAGTTAGCTAAAGAAGGCTCTAAAGGAGACTTCGTAGGTCCAGAACCGTTTTGTGGAATCACAAAATATTTCATAAGAGGGGAAATCGGGAACTGGCTAGATAGGGAACATCAATTCAAATGGAGGTTGACACAAGGACACCTCCATACAAAGAGTTTACTGAACAAGGGACACAAGAAACTCTCAACCAGGCTATTGAAACTGGGTAAGAGACCTTTGAAGACAGTTACCGACCTGATGACTGGACACTTCACCCTGAGGAAAAATCTGCACAAAATGGGCAAAGTTAGTGAACCTATACAGGAAATGTGAACTCTATGATGAAACACCTACTCACATACACTGCTTCTGCGAGAACTTACAAGGACTCAGATAGAAGCACTTTGGAGAAGAATTAGTACTACCATTACAGCTACTGAAAATCCCTCCAGTCAAACTAGTGGCCTTTATAGAAAACACGAAGCTTCTGGAATTGAAGTAGATAACATGAGAAATGGTACAAAGATTCAGTTCAAGTGCCTGGTCTGTTGAGCACAACCCAAACTAATGAATGAATGAATGAATAGGAATTTAATGAAATATTTTGTGATATAACTCAGTGAAGAGCTAGATTTCAGAATATTATAGGAATTGACAAAGCAATGTATGTATTGCGAGGATATTTAGCTAGAAT
This sequence comes from Lochmaea crataegi, assembly GCA_947563755.1. Classification (NCBI taxonomy): domain Eukaryota; kingdom Metazoa; phylum Arthropoda; class Insecta; order Coleoptera; family Chrysomelidae; genus Lochmaea; species Lochmaea crataegi. The sequence continues at coordinate 21,567,713 of OX387435.1, forward strand.
TGCAACGCGTAAAGTACTGATTATAATTTTTTATAAATGTATTGATGTTTTGACTATAACTGTCAACAGATTAAGCTGCTTTTAATTAAGGTTTTGGCATAAGTTGAATAAATACTTTTAAAAATGTCTTCAATGACATTCTTTTCCACCAAATATTGCGCAGAATTCGAAACTTTCTAGAAAAGTTGTACCAGTTTTTAGTAGTTGCAGCATTTCTTCTTCGTTTGAATTTGTTTCTCCTAGAATATTTGTCTGTGCTTATTTTAACAAAATCATATTCAGGAACTTTCTATATTCAGTTAATTTTTTATGATCAAATCCATTTAAAAAAGTCACGTTTTTTTTTCAAATTAATACAAAACCTACGCTTTTAACTTTCGGTGTTTGGTGCCTCATACGATAATCTGTCTATTAAAATCACGATAAAAAAATGTTACCAATGATAGTTTACTGTAACTAACCATTCAATAAATAAATTCGTTCACGAAAAGTGGTCCATACTATAATTTAAGAACTGAGTCATATATTTTACTTTCACTAAAGTCTGGTTAGCATCGACCCAGCTACGATCTGGTACCGAAATTTCCCTTTTGAATTGACAAAATAGCAAAATGTAATTGTTTGGTCTACGAGGGGAAGTTGAAAGCTTCCTAATCTGTTAACAAATAGAATACGAAGGAAGAAGAGGGAAATAACTGCAAAAGGTTCCTTGTTGGATCCGAAATTTCCCTTTTTGATTTAGAAAATAGAAGCATACGAAGGAAAGTGAATAGATTGTCAATTTATTAACAAATACAATTAAAATTAATTTAAACTTTTCAGAATTAATTTGAATAATAAAACGTTAAGTCCATCCCCATTGTACTAAACTGTCTATTCCGGTTGAATCGAAATCGGTATGCACTGTGGACGTATCGTCAGTCAGAAATTCGGCCCACGGGCATCTGCTACCAAATCAATCATTTAAGCAAAAACTCCAATCAGATTCACTCTTCTGATGCCCGAATTCTGCTTATGCTGACATTGACTTAAAAAACAAGGCGAGCAGCGAACAACGGGAACAACAGAGTTTATAAATCCACTTTTTCACTTAGGCTAGGTTGGGTTTGTGGTGAGTGGGTCTATTTGGCAAGCCACTGCGACTCGCAAGAGTCTATTGTTACCCATACATGTTTCACCAAACAGATTCAGCTTCTCAACAGAGCATATAAGTTTATTTGGTGAATGATATTTCAGGTCTGAGACAGGAGAGAGACCCTACCAAACATCAGATACCTGATTCGAGCCGCGGCCAATAAGATGCCAATTGCAGGCTCTGGTCCAATAAACTCACCTGCGTCGCTCTCCTTTGCAAGAAATCCATACCAGAGAGTCTTCCTATTGAGATAGTATTTGTGACAGATTGAAAACTTTTTTTTCTGTCCAGTGTCTGGCAAAACTTATTGAGATTCCAATTTTAGATTGGGGTCCGATAAAATCCCATGCAGCGCTCTCCCTGGCAATGCAGTCTGCCTTTCCATTGCCATCCATTCCAAAATGGCAATAGCCAAGGATCCAGTCCTGAGACAATTTGTTGATTCTTCCTATTGAGGATAGTCTTTGTGACACGTCTAAAACTCTTTCTACTGTCCAGAGTTTGGCAAAACCTATTGAGATGCCAATTGCAGATTTGGGTCCGATAAAATCCCATGCAGCGCTCTCCCTTGCAATGGAGTCTGCCTTTTCATTGCCATCCGTACCAAAATGGCCAGGGATCCAGTCCAGAGACAATTTGTTGATTTTTTCCTATTGTGACACGTCTAAAACTCTTTTCACTGTCCAGCGTTTGGCAAAACTTACTGAGATGCCAATTGCATATTCTGGTCCGATAAAATCCCATGCAGCGCTCTCCCTTGCAATGGAGTCTGCCTTTTCATTGCCATCCGTACCAAAATGGCCAGGGATCCAGTCCAGAGACAATTTGTTGATTTTTTCCTATTGTGACACGTCTAAAACTCTTTTCACTGTCCAGCGTTTGGCAAAACTTACTGAGATGCCAATTGCATATTCTGGTCCGATAAAATCCCATGCAGCGCCCTCTCTTGCAATGGAGTCTGCCATTTCATTGCCAACCATATCAAAATGGCCAGGGATCCAGTCCAGAGACAATTTGTTGATTATTCCTATTGCGGAGAGTCTGTTTTGGCAGAGTGATACCATTTTCGACGATACTCGTCAAGAGCTAAGTGCTTATAAAGCCGCTTGGCTGTCCGAGAAAGTTTTTATTGTTTTATGGGAGGGTGATATTTTTATAAGAATTTCCAGCTCAGTGCGGTGCTGTTAAGATACAAATAAAAGTTTAATATTTTATTGAAATAAGTTGAAGTTTGTTTGCAAACAATAACTATAACTATAGCCAAATAATAAGAAGAATATTTGATAACTTCATTTGACATTCACTAGATTCTCATACTATTTCAAGGGCTTGGCAACATAGTACAGTTATGACAGAAGTCACGTGCAACGGTTCTTTTACTATACGGGCTATAGAAGCTTTTTTTCCCTCAATTTTTTTTAATTCATCCATTTAGCATCGCAAGTAGATACTCGATGACTTAAAGATGAGTTTTCTTGCAATTAAAAGCCTGTAAACAGTCAATAAATCTAATCAATGTACCATTTGTCGTAATAAATTCGAAATCTTGGTAGTCTTCCTGGATTTAATGAAGTACCAAGCACGCTCACGAAAGATATCGATCGGTAGTTAGAAGAGGAAATTCCAAGTAGTTACCGAGAACTAGATTTTATTGAAGCAAATACCTTCAAAGATGATAATAATAATAATTACCGATACAAAAATTTCACCTTGTATAAAGTAACACATATTTTTCGAGTAAAAGTGAAAATAAAACAAACATTAACGAATATCTTTACACTTTTTGCACATATTTTATTACGTAACAAAAACTATAAAACCCATTGCCAAAATCAACAAGTGAAAGATAGTTAATGTATGATTTAAAGCTTTATGATTATTCATGTGTTCTAAATATTAATGAGCAGTTTCACAAAAAAAAACACAGGCTTATCCACAAGCAACAACAACAAGAATCGATTCCAGTGCCTCATTTAGCGTAGAAGTTTTAATTGAATTTGTTTGGACCCTTACTTTGTGGAATCTACTCATATTACTATTTTAAATGAAACTATCTGTTTCTAAATAATTCCACTATTTAATGAAAAAATTGATGAAAATTATTGATAATTATTTGAAATTTTCATAAAATTTTTCATTAAATAGCGGAATTAATTAGAAACAGTTAGTTTCATTTAAAATAGTAATAGCAGAAGTTTTAATCCTAGTATCAACAAATAGTTCAAATTTGCCTTGTTAAACCTTGTTCCATACTTAGCTAACGTTTCTTTGTCGTACTTTTAGAAAAACAAAACTTAGAATCTTAATATTTCACCTCAAAGCCAAAATGTCAGAAGATGTTTACAAAAGTGTGACGTCATTCGCTTCTGTTCGGTGTTTAAGATAAGATGGAGTCAGTTAGTTGAGTTGACAGCGAGCAGCCGAGTAGATAGGACGTGTCTTAGATACTCAGAAGCAAGCGAATCGGATGGAGGCTGATTTCTATCAGCCGAACCGGCGAATAAGCAAACTAGAAGACGAAAACAGCGTTTTTAAACGCAAATAGTGTTTTTTAACACTATTTTCTATTTGGAATATTCCAAAATTGTTAATTTTGCGAATTTCGCGAAAAATAGATGTTTTTTATGTTTTAGGACCTGGGGAGGACAGGAACTAAAGAGATGCCACCAAAGAAGAAAAACGACAGCCGCTCTAGCAGCCAAGCTAGCAGCAAACCACGAAGAACAGACTACTCATCGACAGACAGCGAAGACGAAAAGGAAAAAGAAGCGGAAAAACTCACGGCAACCAGCCTAACGCAGAAACTGCTGCAAGAAACTCTCTACTCGCACAAGCTGTTGGCAGAGAATACCAAAATACAAGAGGAAGCCCAGAAGGCAAGGAACGAAGCAGAAGAGCTGAGAAGAACCATTAAGAGAATGGAAGAAGAGATGACTGGACTAAGGATTGCCATGCAAAACATGGCAAAGACTATGGAAGACATGTAGGGGGATAAAAGAAGCCGAAGCCGCTCGGAAAGCGTCCGTAGAAAGGCGCAGAGGATCGAATCCCCACGCAACGAAAAAAACGAGAACGAGGAGATGGACTTCACGGAAGTGGTGTCCATCAAAAAAATCCAACAGGAGCAGAGGAAAGAAGCAGCTGCAAAAAGGAAAACGGACGACGAAATAATGGACGAAGCCATCCAAGAGAATAAGAAGACACGAAGACCACCGCCAGTCATTCTACGGAGCACCCACCAATGGGGCTCCGTAAGGAAAGACATCTACCGTCTTGGGATAAAGACGAGGTTTATCACGATCCGAGAAAGACTCGGAGTGAAAATCCCTTGCGAAGGACCTGAGGACTACAGGAACCTGACAAGGTACCTGAGCAACGAGAGGAAGGAAGTGGATTGGTATACCTACACTCCACGAGAAGAACAAAAAGGGAGAATAGTCCTCAAGGGACTAACAAACAGCGAAGACATCGAAGAGCTAAGAGAAGAGATAGAAAATGAAGGAATTCGGATCGGCAAAATAAGCCAAATCTGCTCCAGATTTGGCGAAAGAAAACCCCTACCCATCTACATGGTGGAAGTAGATGTAGAAGACAAGGAAAGAATAAGAAAAATCCAGCACATCCAACAAGTGAGGATAAGATGGGAAGAACAGAAGAGAGGAAAAGGACCGTCGCAGTGCTACAACTGCCAAGGATAGATGTCAAATATTTGATCACATTCTAGACGAAATAATTCCGGTAGACTTGTCCAAACTTTAGTTTGATACAGCCACGTGTTTCTGATCAGTGTGCGCATAAGGTATTTTGTAGAAGTTGTAACCTTACAGGGCGCCAATTTGTAACGGTAAGAGAGTTTATGTCGCACCAGGATAACAGAAAGGTTGTAAAAATTGAGGGCGCCACTACCTTTTTGACGTCGATAAAAAATACTAATGAATTTTAAAAAAAACTAAGGCGGAAAAGGTAGAAACGCCTTGTAGAATTTAAATAAAAAAGTTACTTAAAAAAGAAAATTTTAAAACTTTACCCCGGGCGATATCTCCCCTTTATAGTTGAGGATTTAGAAAAAAAAAATAAAAAATTGGATTTAAAACAAATTTATGTTTTATTATTCTGCCACAGGAAATGAACAAATGTTAGAATTTTTACTTTTATAGGTACTTAGCTTATGAAATGTTGTTTCCGCAAAAGGTGATGGTTGAAGAAGTTAGGTAGATCTTGCCTCTAGGAAGTCTTGAGAAGATGGAGACTAGATCTCGAAGAAGATAGGAAGATAAAGATGTCTTGATTAGAACGGGATCCTAGCAGCTGTGCCCTGGTCTAGGGCGGTATCCTGGTCTAGGTCTTATATCTTGTATCCTATCCTAGGGGCTGTGCTTACCACAGCAAAATTCATTAGATAGGAAAGGTATAAAAGCGATAAAAAAATGGAGGTCTTTCCTCGAAGAGGGTCGATAGCGGAAAGGGCTGTCCCTCGCGGCGTTGAAAAAATGGAAGCCACCGTTGGCAGACGTCAATTGTCTTAGCGTTCGGAGTAGGTGGCTGATGTGACAACAAGCGGTAATTAAAAGGATTTATTCTATAAAATCGAAACAGGTCGATAGACAAGTTAGAAAGTACTACACAATAAGCAACAAACAAACATCATATTATAATGGGAGTTCCACGAAAAGAGATTGAAGGTCCCTCATCCTTGGGGACCCTTTTCAGAAATCATTTTTTACCGGTTATTTTTCGTTTATTTGATTCCGCTCAAGTTACCTATAGGATTAAAGGATGTTTTTTCAAATCCAGGTACCTATGATAGCTTATGACCTCTGAAAGAGTTACCTGCACTAAACAGTACCTATTTGTTTGTTTGATCCGGCGATTTGAAAGAGCTATTGTTTTTAATTTATTATTTTTGTGTTGATTACCGGTCAGATGACTTTATTTAAATTTATTATTCATAATCTTAAATGTTAAACGTCAACATTTGATCCTCCTTCATATGATTATAAATACCCTAATTCATATATTGAAGATACGAACTTAACCAAATCTGGACCACAACTAGTTTATAGCTGAAATTATTGCTATTGTCGCCATTATTGATCCAAAATATAACACGGTATCCCTAAATTTAAGTTACATAAGTTTCATGTAAAATCATATTGGTTCCAACCATAGAACAAGTGTTTAGGTCTGTGGTTCTAAGAAAAATATGACATATGACACATGCAATATTAATTAATACATCTCACTTTGCGACCAACGTTTAGCAGTGTTTCTTTCTAAAATTTATCATGGTATTTAACACGTCACCAATAAAAGGGAAAGTGACAATAATTAATATCCGAACGCTTATTTACATATATATCTAATCGATAAAATTGGTTAGCACAGTTTAATAAAACAAGTAAAAATGCAAAATAGCCAGAGGCATTTTAGAATTACCTAATGTTTTGACGACCAAAAAATACAACCTATAGAATACACAGTAGGTATTGTATGAATATGTATTGCGAAAAGGAAGTTTAGATGTTAACTATTTCGCTTTCTTTTACAACATCGATGCATCATTATTCGATTATACCGGGAAGGTTTGAAAATTTAGGTTTCATTTTTTCAGGTGAATATTTTTTGTGTGTTTCAGTATCGGAAAAAATGGGCGCGTTCAGCACAAAACATGTTGAGTATGCTGACTAACATGTTGCAAGTTAGCGGTTGGACATAATCTAAGTTACTCAACCCAACACTTTGACAGCGCCAAATATGACAAAATAAATTTTTTCGCCTACCTTACCAGAAAACCAGTCATAAGAACACCGAAAATAGGGCGGAAAGTATTGTTTAGCAGCCACGGTTTTTGAAGTTTTTCACCATCTGTCACTTTGACGTTTCACGTAAATTTTTTAATTAAACGTCAGTGAATGTCAAAGTTTTTTCTTATATTTTCCTATTTTTTGGTTTATTCGATAGGCGAAAAACAGTTGAGAAGCAGCATCCCGACTGAACGCCACCATTGAGTCAGCAACTCAACCATTGAGCCCGTCTGAATATGAAAGTGTACAAAAATGTGGTAAATTTTTTTAAATTCCAAATTGTGTGTAAAAAAATAAATCTGCCGTTTCTGTTATCGATTTGTATACTTTCTTAGAGCTTGTTTACAACGACCATATACAGGGTGAAATTCTTTATAAGAATAAAATGAACAAATTTTCAAAGTCCGGTCCTGTTTTTTTCTAGTTTCAGTTAACAAGGTTGTAACCAATGGATATGTCTGTAAAAATTCACATTTCACCCTTTATATTAGTAAACAATGACAGCAGAAATTTTTCAATGGTCATTAGTAGGAGTACCTAAGTACAGCTCCTCATGACTCACCCTTCTTTCAATAGTAATCCAACAATAATTCATTTTTTTTCTCTAAAAATTAAGAATATAACAATTGAACCTCGTATGTAGTTGGTTGTACTAGATTGACCCACAAGTGAGGCCGACTCTCCTACTTTCATTGTGGAAGTTTACGGTACTCGTATACGGTTTGGTGGTACTACTTGGAATCACCATTATGAAATCGAAATTGTTCTCAGTATAATTGTGACAATCCAGTTTAACTGTTAAAACAAAGTGAAATCAGATCATTTTTCATTTTCGCAAAAAGAATAATTAAATATACGAGAGCAATTTAAAAAGTGATTTTTCGAATTTCGCGCTCAGAACAATAAAAGGAGAAGGGAAAATAAATATTATAAATACCACTCCCCTTTCATATCCAGTACATAATAAATTGAGCCCTAGTTTGGGAGTTAGAATAACAGTCGAATTAATAATTTAATTTATTCAGCAAACATAAAAAAGCGGGGATTTCCCGAGCGTCACTTGAGCTCAAATCTTGATAATCTATTGGTATAATTTGTGTGCTAAAATTATTATATATTATTATACCAAATATTATAAAAAATGATAGGTTCCTCCTTTCGTCTCGGCCTCTTGGGCCTGGGTCCCTCGCATTTTGTTCACTTCGCCTCCCTATTGAGCTAAAGTGGTCAGGTTAAGTTGACTGTCCGTCTATATTTGCGATAGAAAAATGTTTTTAATAAAATGTTCTCGACGCTACTGGTAATTTATTCATCGGTATTACTATCAAGTAAAGATAGAAATCCAGTTTGTAGTTTGTAAAAATCGCGTAAAGCACATGTAAGAAAATGTGCTGCCAAGTTATCTCGTGGGTGACAAGGATCTGTCAGAGACGTATTAGAAAGTGAAGATAAATTATACACGCTTTATGGTTAAGTTGATACTTTTTAATGAACAGTTTTTTCTTCGGTTTTGGATATTTAAGAAATTGACAGCTATCTTAGCGAGACAATGCTCCAATAAAAAGGCGGCAAATGCATAGTCATTCTGAAAAAATACTTATTCTAGAGAGCGTAATATGAACAAGGCAGTTTAAGGTTCAAACTCTATAAAATTTCCTTTATGAATTTATTCAATATATTCTTAGTTTTAAACGTGGTCATAGATTAGAAATTATTTTGCAATATTTGCCGTGGTCTCTGTTGAATCCCCATTTTAAACTGTAAATTCTGTTAAGATTTTAGCATGAACAGTGTTTTTTTGAAACTTTGAATTTTAGAGAATTCCCAGATTTAACTGTGAACTCCTTAAATTCTCAGTTTAAAATGTAAAATTCCCAATTTAAACTATAAATTATAATAAATTCCTAATTTTAACTGTAAATTCTGTCAAACAATTGAATTCATAGTTAAAACCGTGAATTCTGTTCAAGTCCCAGTTTAAACTGTAGATTCTGTTGAAATTTTAGTTTAAACTGTAAATTCTCAGTTTAAACTCTGAATTCTGTAAAATTCTTAGTTTATACCATGAATTTTGTTAAACTTTTAGTTTAAACTGTGAATTCTGTTAAAATTCTTATTTTAAACTGCAAAATCTCTTAAATTCTCACATATAACTGTAAAATTAGTTAAATTCTAACTTTTAACTGCAAATTCTGAAAATTTTTAGTTGAAACTGTTATTTCCATTAAATTCTTACTTTTAACTGAAAAATAAATTAAATTCTCACTTGTAACTGTAAATTCTGTAAAATTTTAGGTTAAAACAGTTATTTTCATTATATTCTTACTCTTAACTGTAAAATCAGTCAAATTCTAGCTTAAAACTATAGATTCTGTTAAATTTTTAGTTAAAACTGTTATTTCCATTAAATTCTCGGTTAAACTGTGAATTCTGTTGAAATTCCCATTTCAAACTGCAAATTCTCACTTATAACTGTAAAATTAGTTAAATTCTAACTTTTAACTGCAAATTCTGAAAATTTTTAGTTAAAACTGTTATTTCCATTAAATTCTTACTTTTAACTGTAAAATAAGTTAAATTCTCACTTGTAACTGTAAATTCTGTAAAAATTTTACATTAAATTCTCACTTTTAACTGCAAACTCAGTAAAATTGTTAGTTTAAACTTCTATTTTCGTTAAATTATCACTTTTAACTGCAAATTCTGTAAAATTTTTAGTTAAAACAGTTATTTCCATTAAATTCTTACTTTTAACTGTAAAATCAGTCAAATTCTGACTTATAACTGTAAATTCTGTCAAACTTTTAGATAAAACTGTTATTTCCATTAAATTCTCAGTTTAAACTGTGAATTCTATTAAAATTCCCATTTTTAACTGCAAATTCTCTCAAATTTATAACTGTAAAATTAGTTAAATTCTAACTTTTAACTGCAAATTCTGAAATTTTTTAGTTAAAACTGTTATTTCCATTAAATTCTTACTTTTAACTCTAAAATAAGTTAAATTCTCACTTGTAACTCTAAATTCAGTAAAATTACATTAAATTCTCACTTTTAACTGCAAACTAATTAAAATTGTTAGTTTAAACTGATATTTTCGTTAAATTCTCACTTTTAACTGGAAAATCAGTCAAATTCTCTCTAATAACCGTAAATTCTGTCAAATTTTTAGATAAAACTGTTATTTCCATTAAATTCTCAGTTTAAACTGTGAATTCTATTGAAATTCCCATTTTTAACTGCAAATTCTCACTTATAACTGTAAAATTAGTTCAATTCTAACTTTTAACTGCAAATTCTGAAAATTTTTAGGTAAAACTGTTATTTCCATTAAATACTTACTTTTAACTGTAAAATAAGTTAAATTCTCACTTGTAACTCTAAATTCAGTAAAATCACTTTAAATTCTCACTTTTATCTGCAAACTCATTAAAATTGTTAGTTTAAACTTCTATTTTCGTTAAATTCTCACTTTTAACTGTAAAATCAGTCAAATTCTCACTTATAACTGTGAATTTTCTGTCAAATTTTTAGTTAAAAACTGTATGTCCATTAAATTCCTAGTTTAAACTGTGAAATTTGTTGAATTCTCATTTTAAGCTGTGAAATATCTAATTTTAGTACACAAAGTGTTGCATAACCTTTATATACTTTCGTATGATAAAAAAACTTTTTTTTTCTTGATTATTTTTTAAATTTAAACCGAAATGTTCATTGGATTAGAATTTCTTAATTAAATCAATGTTCATAAAAGAAAATAATAACTAACGAAAAAAATCCCCGGATCAATCCTAATTTATATTTTATGCTATTGTTTGGTATTTGGCTCTAGTGTTGTATCGGGTAGACAAACTGAAAGTACCACTGTAGGTTTTGTAATCTGATACATGAGCACCAAAAAATGAGCTAACCTGTAAAAAAACCTGTTCTCATAAACAATTTTCTATGTAGCATTTTATTTTAAACATTCACATTTTTCGAAGGTTCTGCAAATATGATTTTTTTTGCGATAATCGAAAGTGTCGTTAACATTTTATAAGCACTTCAAAAAATTTAAATAAAATCTAAATAGCTTTCACTGTCGTTTATTCCTTGGTTCCTATACACATATTTTTTTAAACACCCATAAAATCATATTTACGATGTCATTTTATTTTACGACCTAGACTAACGAGAAAAAAAATGTTTTCATAATAGTCACAATTTTTCGTACAAAATTAAAATAAATAAATAAATTTTGATTTATGAATAAACCGGACTGGAACCTAATAATAATATTCAAATTAGCAAAAAAGAAACTCCGTTCACAGGATCACTAAAAAGTAAGAGACTTTTCAAAAATAGAACAGAAAACGTTTTGCTACCAACCCTCTAAGTACACAGATTCTTACAATTTTTGTGTACAGAATATCAATCAAATGTCACTAATACAGTTGAAAATAACAATTTCAGCCAATAAGGCAGCTGTACAGTCATTGAATAATCTAAATATGCAGGTAAATGCTACTATATATATTTTGCAGTAGACCCATCTTTCATTTTTATCTGTCAATTAAAATTCCACAAACGGAAGTAGATAAAACGGAATGTCAATTAGAATCTGTTATGGAGAGCAACCAATCTAAATCGATCTTAAAATGCGATTTAAATGGTTTCATTCAGTTGGGTGGTGGAACTATTTTTAGTTTGTTATATGGTAACCAGAACAGTACTGCATATTTTGATAAAACTAACATTACTATAGTGAAATCCACAAAGCGATTGCAAGTACACGGATATAGGGAAACAGCGTTGCCAATATTATTCTGTAACAGAAGCACCAGCTTTTACGAATGACATTGAAATATAAGTTTGTTTATAAAGGAGCCTAGTTCCAATTATAAGTTCAATACACGTGTTAGCTACAAAACTTTTCCGTCGACTGTACAAGGTGTATCCTTTTTTCACAATCTTTAAAAACTAAGAATATCTATTTGTTTCATTGTGAAAATAAATTAGATATTGAAATGTCATTGTTGGGCTTCTTGGTGCAATGGAATCATGCACGTAGCTACTAAAGTATAAGTGAAGGTCTTCGGTTCAAATCCAGATGGTGTTATTCTAAAAACTAAATTTTTCGAAAAACCACTCCCAATTTCTGCCCAGAAGTCGTTAAAATCGTTAAAAAAGCAAAATTTGTGGAGTTCCTTTCCAAAGCCCCAGAGGCAAAAATTTTTTGGGTCATGCTTGTTTTATATAAAAATAATGCTCTCTTAAAAAACAACCATATTTTATTCATTTCTATACATATTAAATATGACATACTTAAATTAAATGATTAGTTTAAATCTTTTCAAAATTTAAGTGAAGCCTTCGATCTTTTGTATTTGCCAGAACTTATTACGTCAAAACACAGCTCATTATTTCGCTTCAAATGCTCTCCTTTAAATCAAAATATAGCGCAGCCTGCCAACCCCTCTACTCATCTCTTTTCTAAGCCCGTAGGTCAATTAGGTTTAGTTTTAGGCATGTTTTTATGACCAAAACTGTCGCATGCTGTTCTAAACGTCATCTTGTTCCAGATTACTCCAAAGACATCAAAAAGGTAAAAATGAACGTTGAGCGAACGTTGTCTCTCTAACTAAAAATAACGTTAGATTTACTGACGTCGGATAACAGAGAAAACCCCACGTTTACTGAACTTTACGTCTTTTTTCAGTAATCCTTTTTATACATCTCTTCGTGGTAAGCCAAAAAGTCATACAAGTACCATTAACTAATCCATATCTGTTTCCTGCATGAACAAAGACAATTTTTGGTTCTTTTCCTCTTTTATGATTGGTGGTAAGTTAATTCACAGAAGCATATTGTTGTTTTTTTATTGTTGTATATTTTTCTAACGTTGCTAACTCAATTTTAATTTCACTACAAAAGATTAAATTGTGTTTTAATACTTTATTCAAGAAAAGAAAGAATGTAATTGAAAGAGATTAGTTGTCGGGCGGCGGAGACGATCATCATGAAGAAATAAACTATGGCTAGGAATAATATGGACGTTTATTCTACTATTTGTAGTGTTTTTCCATCAGTTTCAACCAATTTATTAAAATCAATGATTATATTAGTGGAACTAAAAAGCTATTTTTCTTAATTACCGTTAAATTTACTTTTTTTAGCAATTGACAAAATAATCAGTTACGATCTAATAATTTTTCTCGATAATCATTTTCAAAAAATTTACTTTCATTAAAAATAAAAAGGTTCATTGGATTCATACATAGTTTTTGTATCTGTTGCAAATAAAATAACTATTCTTCGTAATATCTTAACGGTTTTTTTTTATGTCAACTTAGTATCTGTATGCTATACACTTTATTCTTGGATGGTATATCAAATATGTAAAGTCAACATTTTACAATAACGTTAATGTTGAGATGATCCATCATCTTGGTACTGCTGAATTCCATTAGGACTTATGGGTAGACACTTTTAGTCAAAGGATCATTAATTGTTACCAATAAAAGCTCTTGGATCATACGAATGTTGAGATCTTCCAGCCTCTTGGTATTGCCGAAGCAGTAACCTCAATTGGAACTTGGATAGTCAAAGGACGATTAAGTGATTCCAAAAAATCTCTTGGACCTTGAGAATGTTGAGATCTTCCAGTCTCTTGGAATTGCCGAAGCAGTAACCTCAATTGGAACTTAAATAGTTAAAGGACGATTAAATGTTACCAAAAAAGCTCTTGGACCTTGAGAATATTGAGATTTTCCCGTCTCTTGGTATTGCCGAAGCAGTAACCTCAATTGGAACTTAAATAGTCAAAGGACGATTAAATGTTACCAAAAAAGCTCTTGGACCTTGAGAATGTTGAGATCTTCCAGTCTTTTAGTATCGCCGAAGCAGTAACCTCAATTGGAGCTTAAATAGTCAAAGGACGATTAAACGTTACCAAAAAAGCTCTTGGACATTGAGAATGTTGAGATTTTCCCGTCTCTTGGTATTGCCGAAGCAGTAACCTCAATTGGAACTTAAATAGTCAAAGGACGATTAAATGTTACCAAAAAAGCTCTTGGACCTTGAGAATGTTGAGATCTTCCAGTCTCTTGGTATTGCCGAAGCAGTAACCTCAATTGGAACTTAAATAGTGAAAGGACGATTAAATGTTACCAAAAAAGCTCTTGGACCTTGAGAATGTTGAGATCTTCCAGTCTTTCAGTATCGCCGAAGCAGTAACCTCAATTGGAGCTTAAATAGTCAAAGGACGATTAAACGTTACCAAAAAAGCTCTTGGACATTGAGAATGTTGAGATTTTCCCGTCTCTTGGTATTGCCGAAGCAGTAACCTGAATTGGAACTTAAATAGTCAAAGGACGATTAAATGTTACCAAAAAAGCTCTTGAACCTTGAGACAGTTGAGATCTTCCAGTCTCTTGGTATTGCCGAAGCAGTAACCTCAATTGGATCTTAAATAGTCAAAGGACGATCTAATGTTACCAAAAGAGTTCTGGGACCTTGAGAATGTTGAGATTTTCCCGTCTCTTGGTATTGCCGAAGCAGTAACCTCAATTGGAACTTAAATAGTCAAAGGACGATTAAATGTTACCAAAAAAGCTCTTGGACCTTGAGAATGTTGAGATCTTCCAGTCTCTTGGTATTGCAGTAACCTCAATTGGAACTTAAATAGTCAAAGGACGATTAAATGTTACCAAAAAAGCTCTTGGACCTTGAGAATGTTGAGATCTTCCAGTCTCTTGGTATTGCCGAAGCAGTAACCTCAATTGGAACTTGGATAGTCAAAGGGCGATTAAATGTTGCCAAAAAAGCTGTTGGACCTTGAAAATGTTGAGATCTTCCAGTCTCTAGGTATTGCCGAAGCAGTAACCTCAATTGGAACTTAAATAGTCAAAGGACGATTAAATGTTACCAAAAAAGCTCTTGGACCTTGAGAATGTTGAGATCTTCCAGTCTCTTGGTATTGCAGTAACCTCAATTGGAACTCAAAATGGTCAAAGGACGATTAAATGTTACCAAAAAAGCTCTTGGACCTTGAGAATGTTGAGATCTTCCAGTCTCTTGGTATTGCCGAAGCAGTAACCTCAATTGGAACTTGGATAGTCAAAGGGCGATTAAATGTTGCCAAAAAAGCTGTTGGACCTTGAAAATGTTGAGATCTTACAGTCTCTTGGTATTGCCGAAGCAATAACCTGAATTGGAACTTAAATAGTCAAACGACGATTAAATGTTACCAAAAAAGCTCTTGGACCTTGAGAATGTTGAGATCTTCCAGCCTCTTGATACTGCCGAAGCAGTAACCTCAATCGGAACTTAAATAGTTAAAGGACGATTAAATGTTACCAAAAAAGCTCTTGGACTTTGAGAAAGTTGAGATTTTCCCGTCTCTAGGTATTGCCGACGAAGCAGTAACCTCAATTGGAAATTAAATAGTCAAAGGACGATTAAATGTTACCAAAAAAGCTCTTAGACCTTGAGAATGTTGAGATCTTCCAGTCTCTTGGTATTGCCGAAGCAATAACCTGAATTGGAACTTAAATAGTCAAACGACGATTAAATGTTACCAAAAAAGCTCTTGGACCTTGAGAATGTTGAGATCTTCCAGCCTCTTGGTACTGCCGAAGCAGTAACCTCAATTGGAACTTAAATAGTTAAAGGACGATTAAATGTTACCAAAAAAGCTCTTGGACTTTGAGAAAGTTGAGATTTTCCCGTCTCTAGGTATTGCCGACGAAGCAGTAACCTCAATTGGAAATTAAATAGTCAAAGGACGATTAAATGTTACCAAAAAAGCTCTTAGACCTTGAGAATGTTGAGATCTTCCAGTCTCTTGGTATTGCCGAAGCAATAACCTGAATTGGAACTTAAATAGTCAAACGACGATTAAATGTTACCAAAAAAGCTCTTGGACCTTGAGAATGTTGAGATCTTCCAGCCTCTTGGTACTGCCGAAGCAGTAACCTGAATTGGAACTTAAATAGTTAAAGGACGATTAAATGTTACCAAAAAAGCTCTTGGACTTTGAGAAAGTTGAGATCTTCCAGTCTCTTGGTATTGCCGAAGCAGTGACCTCAGTTGGAGCTTGGAGGTAAACACTGTTAGTAACAGACCATTAAGTGATACCAAGAAAGCCTCTTGGACCGTGCAAATGTTTAGATCTGCTAGTTTCTTGGTATTACTGAATTAGTTACCTCAATTGGAACTTGAAAGTAGACACTGTCAAAGGATTATTGCATGTTACTAAGAAGATCACTTGAACTACGTAAGTGTTGAGATCTAAGGTAGTGTCAAGTCTTGAAGGGTATACCAGATCTGTTAGATCCAAATTATACAACGTTTTCAAAATACAGATCGAAAAAGCACCATGGTCTTTCCGAAATAGTTGCCTCCTTCAAGGAATGGATGTAGTCTCTGTTAATCACATGATCACCAGGAATTACTCTCGTATCACGTAAACGATGAGATGATCCATAATTTTGGTAATGCCGAAGTAGTGAACTCCGTTAGGACTTAAATGTGGACACTTTTAGTTACCCCCTCTGTCTCTGTTAGTCAGAAGATACCAGGAATGACTCTCGGATAACGTAAACGTTGATTTGATCCATAATTCTGGCATTGCCGAAGTAGTGAACTCGATTAGAACTTAGAGATAGTCACTATTGGTTAAGGGATCATTAATTGCTACCAAGAAAAACTTCTTGGACCATGCGAATGATGTAGAGATCTCCCAGTTTATTGGTATGGTCAAAGCAGTGACCTTGTTGAAAATTGGAGGTATGCACTCTTAGTCAAAGGTTAACAAAAGGCTCTTGGACCACGTGAATGTTGAGTTCTTCTATTGGGGCTTGGAGCTACAGTCAGCTCAAGTCCTTGATGTACAAGCCATACCATCATGGTTAAAAGAGTTACATATAGTTATCTTGATGATCACAAGGTGTTGGGTTGATTTTTTGTTAAGTGCAACTGATTTTTGAAATTCCAGGAGTGTATAATTTAATAGAAAGTACTTGTGTAAAACATTTGGTAAATCGTAGAAAAACTATAGTGAGTGTAGATTACACATTGTTCTTGTGAGGCATTAGGAGCAGTGCTTAAGCAAGGTTCTGGTGAAATGTGGACATCATGTTATGAACCATAGTATAATTCAAGTAAATTATAAGAGTTGTGTATTTTTTACTTACTGATATTATGATTATGGAAGAAAACATACCTGAAACAAATATACTTGATAATAAAAATTATAGTATGTAATTTATTTGATCAAAAATCAAGATAAATAAGACGCCAAACTCTGGAAACATATATGGTCCTATGGAAAATACTTGAAGCAGATGACATTATTCCATGTGATCAGAATTCTTTCCTCATACTGTATATTCATCTTTTGCTAATTAAATTAAAGTATAGGGCAAGTCCACCTGAAGTCATCTGACAGTTGCCCTGATGAATCTGATAGTTATTTTGATCGTGTTTGAGTTCATTTAATAGATATCGAAGAATAAATATATTATTCTAACGCTTTACAACAAAGTTTTGAAAAATATTTTTCAAAAACAGTGACCGTTCAACTAAGAAGAAACAACTACTTCCCGGGATATATGCCCCGACAGACATCGAATTACACTTCTAAGCGTGGGTGCTTTGTGCCATATTTTTCGAATATTGAGCGCCCGATGCTTTTTTCACAATAATACTAGTATTTTTTGTTCATTATTGCTTTGAGCTTATTTTGAACTTTTTAGTCCGATATTATTTAAAAGCGTGTTTTTTAGTTTTTTTGAACTATATTTATTTTTCACTTTTTAGTTTAATATGCTATGAAAGCTGTTGCGTTACAAACAAACAAACTACATAAATACAAGCGAACCTTTAAAAAAAATGTAAATTTTAGCCGTGGACGAGATTAGAACCCACAACTGGTGAATCCGAGGTCATCGAAGACCCGCGCCTTAGTCCGCTCGGCCAACGAACGTACTTAAATTGTTTGGATATACTAACAGTAATAATAAGCCACTTGCTAGGAAAGTTACAAACAAGCTCACACACATACAGGTGAAGCTAATAAAAGCGTGTTAAAAAAACAGAGAATTTGGTCTAGGGGATGAATCAAGAAAAGAAACCAACTAACCAATGTTGCTAGGAGCTAATAACATTATAGATTTGATAAAATATGAACTTGCCCCAGGAAGCCTTAATGATTTTAAAAATTATATGCGAATGGATGCAGCAACATTTAGTTTGAATCATTAGTTGATTTCTTTATCTCTGATCTGTGGTTTGAAATGTTTGAGTAAGTTGTTTATTTGGACGCATTTTCTGGAGGGGATTTGCAGTGACCAATGTACTTTGACCCCTCAGTATGACCCAATTTCAAACTGATGACGTCATTTTACAGTTTGATCAAACTAGTTGACAGCCAAACTGAAGCTAACTGGACAGTGTGACAGTCTACATTTTCACCATCAAATTGATGACGTCATTTTACAGTTTGATCAAACTAGTTGACAGCCAAACTGAAGCTAATTTGACAATGTGACAGTCTAGATTTTCACCATCAAATTGATGATTTTAAAGTTTGATCAATTTAGGTGACAGACAAACTGGAGCTAATTTGATGCGAATTTGATAGTGTGACACATCGCTCATAAATAATTTGCCAAAAGACCATTTTTATGAAAATGTTTTATATTTGGCATAATATAAATTTTCATCCACTGCCAATTACAATTTTTTTACCATTTAAACGTATCCTTCAAAAAACTATTAACCTCAAACAGACCTTGAAACTCAAAAAAAATACAAATACGTATAAATTCGATCCTGGTCCAAATGATTTCGTAGATTTTTGCACGGTAACTTTTTTAACTACTTGAGTGTATAAACTAACACTCGTTAACGTTTTAGACGTCGACTAGATAGAACTGTAGATAATAGTGGAGAGCCAAAAACTGGTTATAAATTAATACCATCTCTCGTTCACGGACAACAACTTTTTTTTTATTGTTAGGAGAATATCTAATAAATAATTGTTTGTCTATTCAAGCCGAATATCTGCATCACGTCGGGATTTTCATTAGGTGACTAAAGGATTTTTTGAATAAATTTTATTTTAAAAAAAATATCGGAATAATTAAAAACGTGTAAGTAAAAAAATATCAATTTTTGCAGTGCAAATGTTGCTGTGGATAAAAAGGACATCGTATTGAGTCAAAAAAGAGACTTTTCGTTGGAATTGCTTACAATATTTGCTCTGCGGCGAAAATATTTACATAAAATAAATAGTAATAAAAAGTTTGTTTACTTTATGTATTAGTAAAGTTTCAAACTTGTAAATATAATTGGTTATATTCGTCTTTGTAAGTAGTTTTATCTTTGAAAATTCATTTTGGTTTTAGTTTTTAAATTTCTTGTTAAACATGGACGGGTATAAAGTTCGATTAAAAATGCCCTAAGAATTCTAAAAAAAATTTGGCAACCCTGTACCCAACTATATCGAAGCAAAAAGAGGGACACACTCTGGTCCACTATTGATCAGAGAGCATAGAAGGCAAATATTGCATTTAGCTCGTGAACATGTTTGGAATAATAAAGATTGGGGAAGAATATTGTTCACCGATGAATCCATGCACTCTCTTTTTTCTGATGACAAGCGAAACAGAGTATACAGAATGCTTGGGGAACGCTACGCACAGTGTAACATTGTACGGACTGTACAGTATAGTGGCGGCTCAGTAAGCATTTAGAGGATCGTACAGGGTTAATTCGGATAAATAGAGGCACCAAGATACATTACAGACATTTAAGAAGAGCATTTGCTTCATTTATTGAGGAGAATTTCAGGCTTAAACAAAATAATGCACATTGTAAGAATTGTGCAGCAATATCGTCAGGAGGTTGGAATTCGTACCATGGTTTGACCTGCGAGAATTCCCGATCTCAACCCAATAGAATACGTTTGGAACATTGTAGGGACTGTACAGTGTACAGTTTGGTGGCGGGTCAGTAAGTGTGGAGTGGAATTCATTTAGAAGACCGTACAGTGTCAGTTCTAATAGCACAAAGGAAGCAGCTATTAAAGCACTGTTCTCTTGTGTAATCAGTTCCAAAATGGCGTGGGAATTCCTAGGCAAACTCAATGAACTAGGCGAGAACAATATTGTCACCTTACTGTGGATTCCAGGACACACTGGGGTAGAAGGAAATGAAATAGCAGATGAACTAGCAAAGAAGGGGACCGAAACACCCTTTTGGGGGTCGGAGCCCTTTTGCGGTATCAGCTCCAATGTAATATTGGAAAAGATAGACAAAGCCGAAAAAACCAGAAGATCTGACCATCGGACTTAGACAATCAAAGATTCTTCTAGTTGACTACAACCTGTTGAGATCAAATGAATGCATAAGTTTTAACAGGGATCTTAACGGGACATTGTCGCCTGAATGGGCACCTGAAAAAGCTCAAAATAGTGGAGGAAGAAGAATGTAGATTCTGTGGCATGGAAGAAGAAACCTCCATCCACATACTTGCGAATTGCACAGCAATTCAGAATCCTAGGGCACAACATCTTGGAGGTTACTGAATAGAAGAGGGATATTTACCTAAGTTAAGGCATGCAGATATCCTAAAATTCCTCCGGGAAATACTAGCTACTAGCCTCTGAGAGTTTTCTCAGGAACTAAGTAGAAGTAAGGGGGCACAATAGATCTTTTAGGTCTCAGTGAATGTGACCCCAAGTCACATACATACATACATACATAGCACAAAGGAACAAATCAGACATTTTAGAAGAGCATTTGCACCAGTTATTGAGGATAATTTCATGCTTAAACAGGATAATGCACATTGTAAAAATTGTGCAGTAATATCGTCAGGAGGTTGGAATTCGTTCCATGGTTTGGGCTGCGAGAATTCCCGATCTCCACCCAACAGAACACGTTTAGGACATCGTAAGAAGATGACTGCAACTACCAACTACCCAACCCGCCTCATTGGATACAAATACAAATAAGAGCAGTAATTCTTAGTAATAAAAATGATAGTTGTCAAGTAATAATGAAAACCAGAGGAGATAATACTCGCTGTTGGTTGTTTGAACTTGAAAAAATTTCCATTTTGTTATGTCAGTTAGTCTTGTTGCGATACTCTTCTCTTATTTCAGATGTTCTAAAACCAACCTTAACAAGTTGACCGCCATGCCGAAATGCAGAAATATTTTCCACTACGCCATGTCGGTCCCATGGGACCGGCATTGGAGATCATTTTTTAAATGAATACATCACGTTACTGGCGATGGACCGACACGGCCCGTGCAAATATAATGCACCATGTAATTATGAGAATAAAGTTACATTAGAGTTGTAATGGGAAAATAAAAATGGAGAGAAATTCAAGAAAATTTTTTTATTTCACATTATTATTACATAATTTGTAACATGTCGTTTGCAAATAATAAAAACGTTCTAAACTTAAAAAAATTATTTATGCATACTGTTAAAACAGTCTAAACATAAAGAAGGTTGGCCGTCGCAATCTTTACAAATTGTGTTTTTTTGATTTGTTCTTTGCCGTCTGCCGACCCTCTCTTCTACTAATTTCTTCGTAACACATTTTACAATATTTCCTAATTTTATGGTACCTTCCTGGCATTATAGTAAACTCATGACGTTTTCTTTTCAAGCTGAGAGGAGTAGTGATAGTTTCATCGTGTTCTTTTTGACACAAATATTTTACTATTTCTTTACGAAATTCAACGACTCCAATTTTTTCATTAGTAACCTTCACGAACAGTAAATCACCCATCACTGGTTTTGTGACAGATGTTCCACGTTTTTGTTTTTATAATTTTAGTTTTCTCTAATGTTTTTCCAGCATAAATCTGTATATTGTATGTATAGCCATTTTCACAACATAACTTGAAAACTTTTATGACGTATTTATGTCGTTTCTTCTTATTATACTGCCTCATCACTAGCCTCCCTCTAAATGGAACCATCGATTCATCAAAACATACAGTTTCAGTAGATGTGTACAGGGACTGGTAATTTTTTAGAAGAAGATTGACTAAATTACTTACTTTATGTAATCTATCTCCTTCCTGGCACTCCTCAAACCTATTTCTGGACATCACACTTGAAGCAAAAGAATTCTTGAACAGAGGATCTTGACTCCAATAATCTGCAATTGCTGGTAATTTCATGATACCCATCCACGTTATCAAGCCAAAAACATTTTTTTTTTCACCTAGATCTGTTGGGGTCCAGTCATGTAATCTGGAAGATGGACCTGCATCTGTAGCAGTCAACAGTTGAGTTGCGTATAAATTTGTCTGTTCCTCTATAAGTTCAAATATTGAATCTGGGACAGCAGCCGAAAAGAATTCTCCTGGTTACCTAAAGCTACATCACAATCTACGCCATGATTTGTCCAGCCATTTGATTTTGAACAACTTGGTATAGATTTATCTGCGATATTTGGAACAACTTCTAAAAAAATATATAAGAGTAAGTCACTGAATTACCAATTTATCTAAGTATCATATTACCCTCCAGTTCTTCTGAATTACCCAAATGTTGACTAATTTCACTCAACTTTGTTTGCGAATCAATATCTTCCAATTCTTCTTCATCTACGAACAAGTTATAGAAACAGCCGTCAAATAAAATATTGAAAATTGACTTACTTTCTAATTCTATAGAAGGGCCATCTGAAACATCAGAATCCAATTCAAAATTTGAATCTGCTACTGAATCATCATCGTAGTCACTAAATTCGTGAAACTCATCTTCATCCGACATATTTATTAGTCCTTCAAGTTCTTTTTCTGATAATGGTTGATTTTTGCGAAAAGACACTCTATACTATAACGTAACTACCTTGAAGGTAAGTTATTTGCCGCATAATACCGAGTCTAAAAATCCTCTTGGCCTGTCAGACCTAAACAAAAAATTTGCTATGGCAGTTAACTTGTTAAAAAACAAAAAAAAGGGTTAAAGTTGATCGACATATACAGAGTGCGGCAGATAAAATGTCGATTAGAAAGATCTCGAGAACTGAAGGTGTCTGAAAAGTGAACATTAGATTGTTGGGAGTTTATAACTAGAATCAATAGAAGAATCTTTACGTCAAATCATTCCACATAATTTGTAAATTTTGACAAAAATGTCAAGCTAATGGTTAAAGTGACTATGAGGTTTAACCCATTCAATCGAACATATTGTGTCCTCGGACCTGTACTGGCAAATATGTAAAGGTCCTTAAAGAAAGAGAAGAAGAAAAACCTCTGGAATCATCTAGAAATGTCATCGAAATGTCTGGAACATGACTAATATTCCAGACAGTCCGCGACTTTTCGATGACATTTCTAGATGATCCCAGAGGTTTTTATTCTTCTCTTACTGTATGGTCCTTTACATAATCGCCAGTACAGGTCCGACGTAAAAGAATATACTTAAAAAAATAGGTATTTGTTGAAAAAGTATTATTCAATAAAGAGATATTTCTATAAAATTATTCAATTCACCAACTTATTTGAATACATAACCACCTACTCTAATCATTCACTCGATTCCTGCATATAATTATGTACATCTTTACAATAAAGCAGAAAAAAAATTAAAGTGTTCTCAGCTCCCGTGGGTATATTATGAACGTAATTGAAAATTTTTATTTTTCCGAAGGTTACCTAGTGTTCCATCTAAGCTGTAATTAAATTCACTTATCCCATTATACGGTTATTTGACTTTCATAGAAATTACAGATGTTATTATGTGTTTAACGTGTGTATGTAGATATTAAAACAACACATTCGAACTTTTTTTCAATTATTAAAATAAATTTGACGCGATCTAAGACTGAAATTTCAAGGAAACATAGCTACATACTGAAGATAGCAGACTAGCACTACTAGCTCTGAAAAGATCAAGTATTATATCAGGGTCAGTATTGAAATGTCACCATGATTTGGTTAAACAAACAACAATGTGGTCACATTGTCGTGGATCAAAGGTCATGGAAGTTTAAAGATAACTGCGAGGCTGATGCTCTGGCTAGGGAAGGCAGCAGCTCAAAAACTGGTTTAATCTGCCTGATCCGCCAATGAACTTTGACTTTGACGCTTTATCAGGTCTCCTAACACCTTGCATGCCTATTTTTTCAAAAAAATATAAACTATACTTTTAAAACGACTTTAAAAATCATAAAATTTGAAAGTCCGCCAAAGCGCGCTTTACGTCATAAAGATGGCTGCCCAATCCGTTGACGTCACTCCATTTGTTTACGTTCTTATTCGTGTATCACGCTCTGAGTTTTTGTGACCTAATTTGTTTCTGAAAGCTTTAAAAATAGATAAAGCCGAAAAAAAACTTTGTATTCCAAGTATTGCATTGTTCCAGAGTGTAAATCAACGTCTATTAAAACTCCAGACAAAATATTTGTTACTCTACCTGGTGGCGCAAGCAAAAATGCACTTAAGAGAGGGCATTGAGGTTGCAAACTATGCGTCGAAACAAAGACGATATTTCGACAAATACTACTGCTTTTGTTTGTGAAGACCATTTTAATGTAAGTACCTACTTCTATGTTGGTAATTTTTCTTCTTAAATAGTTTGAGGTTATGTACCTATATGTCTAGGAATCAACCATAAAAACATTATTTTCTTACCAACTCAGGCCAACATGGCATCGAAATATGGTTGGTATATATTATTTCTTATTTCCTCTGCATTAAAGCAGCTGTTTGACTTCATAAATTCAAGCAGAAATGAGTCTACTTTGGGCAAGTTATCAGTTTGTGCTTTTACAAAACCTTCGCTAGCCATATCTTCACTCACAAAATATGAAAGAATCGTCACTGAACACTGAACTAGTAAATAAAATATTTTCTTCTAAAAGTTTTAAAATATCCTCGGAAATATCGAATATTTATGTCCACTTTCCACTTTACGATGACTTTTAGAAATAAAAAAAAGCACACACAAACACGTAATGGTCTCAAACAAACATATAAATGATATTTTTTCGTCAATGAAGCAATTAATAGTTAATTAAAATACAATATAAACACAAAACTACACAGAACCTAATGCAATACCGGCCATATTGACAAAAGTAAACAAATGGTATGACATCACACGTATCATCGGTAGCGTTCGGAAATCCTCGGGTGGTGGTCGGAAAGTGCATTAAAATTTGAGTTTTATTTATAACTTGGAAGTAATTTCCAATGGAAACTGGTTTATTTCCTATTATTAGTTATTTTTGATATCAACTTTACTATTACAAATTAATATCTAAGCAAAATATGAAATATGCGTGTACTCTATTGTCAAGTCTAGTGCGTGAGCATACAAACAATGGGCTTAGAAAAAGATGGGATGAAACAAAATACTGCAAACTAGCACTGCACCATCTTGACAGAGCAGTATCAAAAATATTCTTGACGATGATCTGGCGGAACCTACTATTACAACAGCGGTTCTGACTGGACACTGTCAACTTAACAAATATCTCCACATAATGAAACTATGAGACACATCCTTAAGTCGAGGCAGTGAACAAGGAGATGAGATGGTAAGAGTATATCCTCTTTGATTGCTCGGCTCTCTCATCGATTCGTAAATCCAAGTTCGGCGAGTTCTGGTTAACACCAGTGATGCTGAGATAAATTTCTCTTGGGGACGTTATCAAATTAATTTAAATTCATAGGCCGGTTAACGATCTGAGAGTGACTTCCACGATGATGTATAAAGACTTGAGAACTAGGTGCTGTGAGGTGTTACAGGTCAAAAGTTACATGCAAACACTTACTCAATATGCCAAATTTTACCAACAAATTATAAATATTAGGACTTACTCTTCATATTTGTGTTTATTTTGTATTTTAATAATACTACTTTTACTTAGTATTCGTAATTGACCTACATTTCCTCTTTTGAATCTTACATATACTACATCTTCAGAAGTTCATCTTCCAGACTTTCAAATCCACTTCAATTCCCTAAAAATTTATGTACAAATAGAAAATGATTCTTAAGTAGTGATTGCGAGCTAGATCAGTTTCAGAATATAAGGTATTTAGTGTTAAAAATAAAATATATTTCTCAAAGGTTCAAATGCTTACATTTAGATCATCTAGGTTAAATTGACATCTGTCAGAACAAGAAGATAAAATAAAATTAATTGATTGATAATCAGATATGACTGATAATCAATCATTCATTAACAAAGTGGTAGTTGTACAAATTCAGTACATTCTTTATCCTTTTCCACCTTTGTAAACTCACATATAGCATATCTTTTGAACTCTTAGAAGCTACTGGTAAAGGAAAAGAACCAACCATTCAGGACAGGTTGTGATCAAGGGAAGAGAGATATCGTCTCATTTTGCTTTTTGGATGCTCTAAGAGCACCTAACGTTAATTTAACGGATTTTTTTGTAATTTACAAAAGTTTTAAAAGGAAAAGTTTACAAGGTTAGAACTGGAAACTCAACCAGTGGGTTGGATTTATTCTTTTAAAATAAATTGTAATTACCCCAACTTGTCTTGTTCCACTTAAAGGCCACCCACCATCAACGGTAAGTTTGTCGACCACTCACTTTTATGTGATTATATTCTGAATACTGGCTCAATATCATTCACTTACGTTTATTTCTATTTCAGGCCTTCAATTTCATCCTTCAGTTTCATCCTTCAATTTCAATTTCCATTTCACTTTCAACGTCAACTTCAACTTTCCATTTCAACTTTCAACTTCATTTCCAATTTTCACTCTTCTGACTTGAATTCTTATTTTGGGATTCGACTGGTTCTCACATCGTTGACGACCTCTGGATCATCATAGGACAACTGTTACCCCGATCTACACGTGCGAGGACTATACTTTTGGTATTCAACCCCTACACGTCCTAACCTTTAGCAAGTGGTTATTCCAGGTAACATAGGTTTAAGTAAATCCCTAGGACTTCTCTCCGACAACTTCGTATTCTACCAAGAATAAATTTATCAGGTTTTTAATTGTACATTCATACCTTTTTATATATTTACCTTCAGTAATCATTGTATATACGATATAGTAAATCTAAGTAAATCATAAATACTGTGAGTCCTAGGTATGCATACTTTGGGTGAATTTCCATAAATTCATTATATTCATCTTTTCTCAAATTTGCACGTGGTTATAATTTTAGACATAAGTCAACGTTCAAAAGTGATATTTAAAGTTTAAGTATATCGGTGGTTCTCACCATAGATAACCCACGTGTTCCCTGCCTTCCCTTCGTATTTTTGTAAGAGCCCCTTTTTGTGAGTACCTTAATAGACATACGTGTAATCTGTATGGCCTACCACCTGTTAGGTAAATCAATAGAATCTATTAATCACATAGCTACATAACGAGATAGTTTTATTTGTCCCCTTAAGAACCCCTTCCTTAACCCTGAGATATTCAAAAGGGTGTTTATTATCTTTTATTTATACCCTTTCACTGTTTAACATCCTTTATAACTGGTGTTATAGAGGTTGCCCTACCTTTTTAACTTATCAGATCCGATCAGAGCTATATACTCTACCGCCCTTGTTTGTTAATGGATTACATAAACTTACATCAGTTGTAGGTGCGTTAATTCGAATCACACTAAAGTTGATTTTTCTTTTATTTTCGAAAAATGTATTCAGTTAGATATATGTTTAATTCGTGTTCTTATTCGAGGTAAACTTTATTTAAATACCACATTGATGTATTTTCAAAGGTGAATGTTGTGCTTAAAATGTCGAATAATACATAATATATATGGTCATTTCGATTCCATATGCGTAGATGGTATTAATTTTCAAAGCATAAAAATTCTAAAATTCGCAGTAAAAGATTCAGTATGAAGTCTGACGTGGAAGGTCCGTATTTGGCATTTTTCAATAAATTGCATTGGTCATTGTTAAAAAAATTAAAAAAAATATTTTCAGTAATTCTTTTTCATATTTAAAAACACTTTTTTGTATACAGTTTGAAAGGTAAGTATTCAAACCACCATTTCCCCAAATTTCAGTGAAATTTAATCATAATTACTATTTTTTAATTCCATGAATATTATATTCTTGACAGTTCTCCGGCATAACTATCTGCCAAAATCTTTTTTGGTCACAACTGATTTTTTTTGGAATCCTTGACCTTGAAAACACCTCTCCACAAATTTTCATCAAAATCGGAAAACATATTTTTCTCTTCCCTAAGGAATATTTTTGCATTATGGGTATCATAAATGAGGAGTATCCTTTTCGACCAGATTCAATCTTTTAGCGAGGTACCTGGGTTTATAATTTTTTATAATTGGATTTTATTAGGTAGAGTTTACTACCGACAAATCTAGAGAAAATTGAACCAACAAAAGGGTTTGGATCTATTGTGCCCCCTTTCCTCTACTTAGTTCCTGAGAAAAGTCTCAATGGTTAGATCCCCTCTCTTTTTCGGCTCTTCCTATTTCTTCCTTCTTTATTATCGAAGTTTATTCATTTCTACACCTTTCGTTCTCTAACCGTTTTTTTTGTACATTTTTTCTTCACCCCCTATTTTTATCTTAGCATTTATTATGTTCTTTTCATTTAAATCTTGTACTCTAGCCAAGCTACTTCTAAACATTCTTTATAAAAAATTAATTCTCATTGTTAGTTAACGAGGCTTATTTTCTTCTTAAATACACACATTTTCTCAAACTAAAGTAATCAAATTCATTAGCTGAATTCATTAGTAGATCGATCCCGATGAGACCCGTCAAATGAAGAAGAAGAAAATGATGAGCGATGCGGAAAAGAACGAAAACATTGTGTAACGGTTACTTCATTGGAGTCTCCTTCAATTGCAACACTCCGGTGCGAACGTTCCCAATTATTGCACTTTCACCGACTTGGCTGAGAATCGTTAGATCCTAGACACTTTTGAATCAAACCGAATATGAACACTTTCCCATTCTAATGAACAGTGAGAACAAATAAAAGTGTATGGAGGACTTAGAATAGAGTGTTAAGCGCACGAGACACTTTCTCAGATTCATAACTTTATTTATACGTTCAAGCTGAATTTACAAATACACTATAAAATTAGCAAAAACGAGCTTGTAATACGAAGACAACCAGTGCCGTATCACAGATGTAAATTTGGATTTTCTGGAGGTTTCTATAGCTGTTATCCTTCAGGTAGGCTTCTATTGACGACAATAAAGAATAAAAACCTCCAACAAAGATCATCGATACGATTTTAAATCCACTCATTTTGCTCCTGAAACGTCTTCAGTTTGTTCAAGCCACTGTAGAGCCTCAATAAAAATATTTTAAATTTCTGAAGACTGATAAAGGGTTGAATATTCAATGGTTACAGTTTCAATATTGTTCCAAAGTCAGTGGAGTTGACTAATGTAATTTCTTCAACAATAACAACGTAGATGATAATCTGGCTATTTGGTCACTTCTTGGCAGTCTAATTGATATTTACAACGAGCGATAAAACGTTTTTTTATCAAAAAAAAAATTCCCATGATTAGGAAAACACTTTAAATTCAAGTACCAGTCTTAAATAACATCGTTAATTCTGTCGAGGATATTTTTAATATGCGATTTCCTGTTAGGAATTCTAAAGATATAATAATTTTGATCTGATCAGAGGATATAAAATGATGTGACATTACTAAAAAACAATGAAGGTGTACTTCTACACACAGACATACTAATTAATCAGGTTAGAATTGTACAAGGATCAAGGACACTATAAAAGGAAAAAAATGAGAAAAATGACAATGAAATATTATTTAATTGTAACTTGATTACTAAATAAAAGAAAAATGGTTTGTTTTTTAGTAGGCATTAATTCACAATATTTTTATCAAGAATTATTATATTTTTTAATGATTTTCCCTGACACTGAAAAAATTCGCCAACCAGACAATCGATGAAAATATTATGAAGTTTTAGGATTGCAAAATAATTTTTCACATGTCTTTGACAAAAATGATTGTGAATAATTATTCCTATAGTATTATGTAATAGATACTCTACTCGGAATGGATCCTGTGCAGGTTGCAACAGTTTTTCGAAGGATAATTAATGGAACGCGTTTGTTGTTATTTTTGTAAGATATGATTATTGGTTTTAAAATAATGTATTTATCAGTTTCATGGCTTTGTATATTTGAGCGTGTATCGGTTAACAACAATTACAACAATGAAT
Organism: Lochmaea crataegi; assembly: GCA_947563755.1. Lineage (NCBI taxonomy): Eukaryota > Metazoa > Arthropoda > Insecta > Coleoptera > Chrysomelidae > Lochmaea > Lochmaea crataegi. Next base: position 21,597,854 of record OX387435.1, read on the forward strand.
TATAAGAAAACCTGGATAAAAACTTTGATAACGAGAGTAATTGTAATGTCGTTGAATACTATTGAACATAAAGTCTCTCGTCAAAGCATGTTAGTGAATACCTTACTTATAGAACTTCTCATTTTTTATGTACTTTTTAAGTCCATTTATTCTGTTTTTTAATGTTCTAGATCAGTCATGTCAACCCTGCGACCCGAATCGATTTCGAGATCATCCAGGTAATGTAGCCCGCGAGCGAAGTTTTATGTTAAAAATGATCAAGTTGGAAAGCGGTTTAAAATAAAACTCATAAGGTCACGTGGTCTGTCGTGGGCCAAACGTAACGGCGCGGCTGATGCGCTGGTTAGGAAAGAAGCAGCTCAAAAACTCTTTTAACCTGCCTGCTTCATTCATTCATTCATATATTTGGGTTGTGCTCATCAGCCCAGGCACTTGAACTGAATCTTTGTACCACTTCCCATGTTATCCACTTCCATTCCAGAAGCTTCGTGTCTTCTATAAAGGCCACTAGTTTGCCTGGAGGGATTTTCAGAAGTTGTGATGGTTGTATTAATTCCTCTCCAAAGTGCTTCCGTCTAAGTTCTTGTAAGTTCTCGCAGAAGCAGAGTATGTAAGCAGGTTAGGTTAGGTAGGTATGTAAGTAGGTGTTTCATCATCAAGTTCACACTTTCTGCACAAAGGTTCACTAACTTTGCCCATTTTGTACAAATGTTTCCTCAAGGTGCAGTGTCCAGTCATCAGGACGATAACTGTCTTCAAATGTCTCTTACCCAGTTTCAATAGCCTGGTTGAGAGTTCCTTGTCTATCTAGTTCAGTAATCTCTATGTATGAAGATGCCCTTGTGCCACCCTCCATTTGAATTGGTGTTCCCTATCTAGCCAGTTCCCGATTTCCCCTCTTGTGCAATCTTTTGTGATTCCACAAAACGGTTCCGTAACTATAAAGTCTCCTTTAGAACCTTCTTTAGCTGTAGCTAACTGGTCCGCCATTTCATTACCTGCAATCCCCTGATGTGCCGGCACCCATATTAGAGACACTTTGTTGTCTCTTGCCAGTCTGTTGAGGGATTCTGTGCAGCTTTTCACCAGTCTAGGCCTAGTTGTTGGATTACTGATAGCCTTAAGCAGAGCCTGGCTGTCAGTGAATATTTTAATTATTTGTCCGGTATATCCCCTTCTGTTTTCATCAATACACGCTAGAGCGGAAATCGTCTCTGCTTGAAACACAGTCGAATGTCGACTAAGGCTAAAGAACATTCTCTTTCTTTCTAGGTCGTTTTATACCAGCCCCAGTTCCATAGTTTGTTCTAGAGCCGTCGGTGATCCAGATGATTTCTGCAGAATTACCTGGGTGCATCACCTGTTCCCTAGATGGGATGATGATAATCACTCGCTCGGTGAATATATTCTCTATCAAAACTCATGTGAAATATGGATTCGCCTAGTAATTTCCAAGTTGTATCAGTATGTCCTTTTCGAACATTATTCGGGGACCATAAGTCTCCCGATTTCAGCCTAAGAATTGCCATCATTGCCTTAGCCCTTATAAAAAGTTCTAGAGGAGGAAGTTCAATAAGGGCTCCCATTGATGCTGTCCCCGTGCTGTTCATTGCCCCGGTAATACCAAGAAGGGCTTGTCTTTGGATTGCAGTTAATATATCAACTGCAGAGGACAGTTCTGTCGTCCTCCACCAGACTATTGTTCCATGGGTGATCGTTGGCCTTATCACAGTTATGTAGAGCCAGTGAACCACCTCAGGTCGTATTCTCCAGGTTTTGCCCATAACTCTTCTGCATTGCCAGGAAAGCCCAGTCGCCCTGATAGTAATTTTTTCCAGGTGTGCCTTCCAATTCAGTTTGGAATCAAGGATCGCTCCCAGATATTTAACTTCTTTGGATATTTCTAGTTCTTCTCCGAACAACAGTACTCTACCCTGCGGGAGAACTCTTCTATTCGTAAAAGCAACTAGTTTTTTTTTTCGATTAACTAAAAGGTCCTCTTTAAGGCACCATTCCTCCACAATTCACAGTGCTTCCTGTAGGACATTCATAACACCTCTGGGAATTTCCCATTGGGGACAATCACTATGTCGTCCGCAAAGCCCTGAGTCCATATGCCTTGATCATTTAACCTACAGATCAAGTCATCCACAACTAGGTTCCACAAAAGTGGTGAAAGTACCTTGAGGACATCCTTCAGTTGTATGTTTTATCATGCATATGTGCTAATATTCTCCTATGCTCGAACATGGAAGCTGCCTGCAACAGTTACAGTAGTGGGATGAAAAAAAATACTGCAAACTAGCCAAGGAATTACTGTATGCTCCTGACAGAGCAGCAGCAAAAATATTCTTGACGATGACCCTGCGGAACCTACGTTTTGCAACAGAGGTACTGACCGGACATTGTCAACTAAACAAACAAATTCATAGAATGAGGCTATCAAATTCTTTGATTGCTCGGCTTTATCATTCATTCGTAAATCCGAGTTCGGCGAGTTTTGGCTAACACCAACCATACTGAGGGACGTTATCAACTATGTTAAAATCATAGGCTGGTTGACGTACTGAGAGGGACACCAAGAAGGATGCACAAGAAACCTAATGAGGCCTAGGTGCTATGGGATTGCCCTACCCTCCTGACGTATCTCTCTGTATCTGTAGAGTGGAGAGGGTGAGTTTAGACCCATTGTACATCCTCCCGAAGAGTTGTCCTCCTAGGTCATCGTCCATCCTGTCCTTTTCAGGAAGGTGGACAGGTCACTAGCAGCCATCTCCTTTATATCGACAGGTGTAGGCCAAGACTCACCGAACACACACTCTCTTATTGACGATAACTCCGGGCACTCACATAAAACATGCCTGAAAGTTTCATCTTCTTCTTCACATATTCTGTATAGAGGTGTGTCAACTAGCCCCATAGTATGGAGGTGTTTCCTTAGTTGACAGTAGCCAGTCAGAAATTCTACTGTTAAGCGTAGGTTTTTCCTGGGCATCGCCAAATATTTCTTCGGCTCCAGCTTCCCAGGGTCGCCCAAGGTGATCCTGGCAAGAGTGCATCCTCAAATTCCATCCCATCTCTTTAGGGATTGAGCATGGGTGTAACGCTTGGCTAGTTCCGCAATTGTCGAAGTCGTCAGGCCGTAGGTGTCGCTGGGTCCTAAAATTTTTAGTCCAGCCGCTTCCCTGGCTAAAGAATCGGCATTGCGATTACCTTTACTCCTGTCGTGCCCTTTAACCCAACTCGGGATAATATTGTTATCTACCGAGGCGTTAGCTAGATCTTGGTGGCACTCTAATACTAGCCCTGATGTAACACGTTGTCTGTTCAAGGCTAATAGGGCTTGTCTGCTGTCAGTGCAGATTGTTATGTTTTTGACAGAAATTTCTTTTCTGGTTGGTTCTTTTGTGGCAATTGAGAAACCACCCTCCCGACGTACTTTTTCGCAAGATCTTTTATTTGTGGTAGATATCCCAAAACACTAGTAGGATTTGAATACAAAATTGCAAGGACCACGTCAAGTTATATCAGATATAGTAGGGCCAATTTCTTGTTCCTCCAGTTGCATGTTGCAGATGCATGATTTCCCCTTCGCTTACCCGTGCTGGTTTACCCTAAAACCCCAATTCCTACCAACTTCCTCCTCAATCCTATCCTTTATTATCCCCTCCATTAATTTACCCATACCACACAGTATACTGATAGGCCCACCTTCCCTCTCTACCCACCTTCTTCAGCAGTATCACCCTGGCCATCTTCCATCCTTCCGGAACTCTTCCATCCTCCCTCAGCACCCTGTTGAATAGTTCCCAGAAGTTCTCCCGGATTCTTGTACTAGAGGATGAAAAGCCACCGGCAATAAATGAAAGATTCAGTCTCGAGGCTGATTGGCTATTTAAAAAGAGTCGGGCTGGAGAATGTAAACTAGAGGACCACAATAGATATGAAAAGGTCTCAGTGGAATAGGCCAATTAGCCAACTCATCAAATCTAATCTAACTGTTACTTTCTAAGCTATCCCTTCTTGCGGTACATTCAAGACCAAGAATTTCTAGAATTTATCTTCGATCTCTTCTTAGAATTACCAGATCATCAACAAACGCTAAACACTGGTGCTTGTGGTGGAAAAGTGCTCCTTGTATGTGAATGAATGAACTTTTTTTAAGGTATTCTCTGGTATAAAATTGAACAATGTTAGCTTGTAATTTCGAATTTTGGTTTGTGACTAGGAGGTGAGATGTCGCTATTTTCGCAACTAAAACATTTCCGTAACTGGACGATATGTATAGTTGTTTATTATAGTCACATTTCAGTTCGGGATTAACTCTCGGACGATGACATATACCTTGTACTGATGAGGCGCAATACGCCGAAACCGGTCTACAAGTTATGTTGTCGCTTCTAGTTGCAAACCAGAATGGTTGGTTTAAATCTTAATATTATCTAACTGCGAAGCAAAAATATGAATTAAGAACCGGACAAAATCAATGCACAATTTTTGACGTTAATTCTTAGTAATTGATCTCATAAAATTCACTTTTATCTTCTCTCTTCCAATACCAGTTTTGTGGTCGTTTCTACAACCGAACCTAAGTTATTCCTTCTGGCAAAACTCCACCGATTAGCTTTATTGAAATATAGAAACTCCTGATGGTATTTTATAAAAATATTCATTTATTCTTTATTTAAAAAAAATGTTAATGTAGCGAGACTGAACAGCTGTTAAAATCTCCACTTCAAAAATCGTTTTTTAAAAATTTCAAACACATCCATATTCGGCTACGGAAACACGAGTGATGTCATGAATTTTAAAAAACCTCTTACCAGCATCATCTTACTTTTATTCAAATAAAGACATAATGTTTTTTTCAATTTACCGGTAGATAAAATTAAACAGTCATTTCCTCAACTATTACAAAAGAGAAAAAAATTCGATAATAATAGTTTTCTAGTAATTGCAGGTACAACATGATTGTAATTACTTGCTATTATTGCCTTTTGTACAGATATAAGTAATACAGTGTTGAGCAGACATGTGGAATCAAATAGATGTACTGAAATCACCTTGAGAGTATTGATATTATACTTATTTTATCACTTACAACAGCAGGTTATTTTAGGTTATTTAATGAAAAACTTAACTATGTGTAATGTGAAAGGGCCGGGAGAGTGGAAGAGGAGGGTTCGGTGCGGAGATGTGGGGTGAAAGAGGGTTAGGCCACTCCTGCGGGTGCAGAGAGGGATACTCCTGAGGATGGTGCAGGGGTACAGCACAGTGGGTGGACTGGCAGCAACGGTGCTGTCAAGGTCCTACCCATTGAACGCGATGTCTAGAGCCAAGAACAAACGCTGGAGGGATGCGACCAGAGAGGAAGTACAGGAATGAATGGAGAAGGAAATGGAGAGAAGGTGGGAGGAGTATAAGTGCGCGCTAAAAGAAGCGATTGAGAGTAGGAGAGATTGAAAGGACCGGAAATTCGGGGAACTACTTCTTGACACAGGTGCTCACTGGACATGGGTCGAGAGTAGGGTACCTCCATAAGTTAGGGAAAAGAGAGACTGGAGTGTGCGAGAGGTGTGAAGTGGAGCATGATGTAGGCACGTTTTTAGATGCTGGAAAAACGAGGAAGTGCTGAAGAAGTTGGAGAGGAAACTAGGGGTGGCGGTGTATTGAGAGAACATGGTGGAGATGATGTTAAGGGGGAGGAGGAACGGATGCAAGTGGCATAGTGGAGAGCATGATTAGGGGGAGAAAAGGACTCGATATGGCATGAGGGGTGGGAGTGATAGGTAGGGAGAAGACGACGCTGTGAGCGGTGAGTGTGCGAGGGACCGCCGCTCACACTGAAGTATGCTAGGGTAGTGATTTCGAGGCGGAGGTAACGGCGAGTTTGAGGTGGGTTTTGATTGGTAGGCATGAGGTGCAACACTGTTTGGGTCCTGGATAGGACCCATTCGAAAATGAGCTTTCCATCTTGACCCGAAAAAAAAGTACAAGAAACTGCACATTCGCCAGGCAGTCGCACTGGCAAAGGACCAGGTTCTTTCTCCTGATGACAGAATCTGCATATGGCTTGGTCTGACAACCCCATTAGCTTTGCGTGCCTGTTAGGCTTACAGTGCCCTATTAACATACCTACTACGGCTTTGACAAAGTAACGGTACTCAGATCAGCAAATCAAAAAAGAGATGCAGACTCAACTTTCAAATACTCTAACGTTAACAGAGTTTATACTTTTAAGACACTAATGCCATAACATATCTTGTAGTAAATATCTCAGATTAATACATTAAAAAGATACATTTGTTTACATTTAAAAGTGAACCCAACATTACATCACATTCTAAGGTAACTTGCCGACCCTTTGCCAAATGTCTTACTTTTCCTTTGTATTGCGACAACTGAATTTTAGGACACGGTATAAACGAGCAAAATAAAAATGTACTTTTAAGAAATTAAATAAAAACGACTTTAAAATAATTATCCTAAGTAGTTTATGTGATAAAAATATAGACGTCAAAAAATAATAGTTCAATACTATTAAACGCTTTACAAAATTAGAAAAATTAATTTCCAAAGAGCAGACCGTCCACTAAGAAGCAACAACTACTTCTCGAGCTATATGCCCCGACAGACATTGAATTACACTTCTAAAGTAAACGGGGTTGGTATATCTGTTAAGATAGAAACAACCATTCTGGTTTGCGATTAGAAGGAATAACATCACTTGTCGACCGGTTTCGGCGTATTGCGCCTCATCAGGACAAGGTAGATGCTAATATGACAATTATTTACAGTTAACTGTAATTAAGTAAATGATAAAAATATGTTTTTGTTTGAAAGTTTTGAGGTTTAAATGAAACAACTGCCTGTTAATAATTTTGTCTGTATGAAATATGGCAACTCCGAGAAAAGGGCGGAAACCATTTTACTATCAATTTTACTACGAAGTTTCAATGTTCCTATTTTATGAAAATCGTGGTTCGTCAGTGCCAAATTTGCAAGAAAAACAGTCGGAATTTTCCTAACCTCTCTTTTCACCTGTAAGTAAATAGTGCTATGGACATCAGCCGATGTCCGTCAGCTTCTCCCCACTCATTGAAAGTCATTCATGAAAACATATGTCTGGCGATAGAATGTTAGCCGTCTTTTTGGATAGTTTTATGAATGACTAGCGGACTCTATTTGTAGTATTACTCTAAGGTAAATATCAATAATGAAAACCAAGAGTAAAATTTAATCAAAGCAAGATAATAAAAATATAAGGATGCTGCTGAAAATTTTGAAGTCAAAATCAGTTTCTGGAGCTACAAAAGACCAGGTGTTTTATATGGTTCGGAACCTTGAAGAGAAAAATCCAGAGAGGCTTGATGAATGGAAGAGCAAAATACGGAGACGCATTTATGACTCTGGGAGACACGCCAACAATATTAAAAGCGGAACTATTAGCAATAGATTGTTTTGTTAAATTAGCCAGAATATTTTTTGCTTTGAGGGTTCTGAAGCAGTCTGGAACTGCAAATAGTCCCTTAAGCAATTGGTTAAACACAAAAGGATCGTGTACTCCTTTCATCGGACCCGAACTAGTTTGTGGTATCCCCAAAAGCCGCAACTGAGGGCAGCCTAATAACAAGGCAAAAAAGATTTTGTATTGCTGTAGGAGAAGAGCATCTGAAAAAGGTTTATAACGGATATAATATAAAAAAAATGAGAAAAGTTAGGAAATAGTAGCAAGCCAAGCCTCAAGCACCCATAGCCTGTAGTGCTGTGATGTATTTATACGATTTTGGTCAGTTTAAAGAAAACTAGGCTGGTAAAGAAAGGACTCATGCAAAGAATGGATAAGTAAAGAGAGTGTGCGAAACTGAAATGACCGGAAAAAAAAAATAGGAAGTCAAAAACAAACGATAACCAAAATTAAAAAAAATAAAACGTGGACTGAAGCCAGAGGCTTTGCATAAGGAATGAAAGATGTTTCTAAAGAGCGGAATTTTAATTTATATTGTAAACCCTTGGGTAAAAACGTACAGAATCAAGATTATAAATATTATCTGATCTAATAGCCAGTCCGTTTCTGTTAAAAATCCTTATATACGATGGCCCAGTGAACCAGCAACAGTGAAAATGAAAGTGCAAGTCTACCGACGTATTAGCAATGTAATAATAACGGTAATAAAGTCGTAGAACACATTCTTCCTAGTTATTTGATAGCCGTTACTAGTTGATAATAAAATATGGTCATTTATTCGGTTAAAAAGCAAAAATTCACAATCGGTTACAGCTATAAATAAATAGTAGGATTAATTACAAACAATGTAAAAAATAGAAGAAAACAAATAAAAAGGTGGAATGGGGAATGAGGAAATGATATTTCGAGAAATTTTATCGGGAAGTTTAACTTTTGTTGCGTTTTGATGTGGGAACAAGAAATGCATTGTTTATATCCGACAACTTATTGTTTTCGTTTTTTATTTTATAATTATTCTACTCGCGATTTCTTCTTCTCTACAGCGTTCGCTTTCGTTTTCAGCTCATGTAACATTCGAAATGACAAAAAAGAAGTTGAAAGTAGAGAAAAAGTTTTATTGTAGTTCTTCAACTACTATTTTCATAATATTGTTCAAGTGATGCCATTTTATACTAATCTCATATTTGTCCAATCATTGAAAATATTTTGGCCCGAACATATTTTGGAACACCGAATGTTGAGACCAACTTTTTTGACGGCCAAACTATACCTCAACCCCGAAGCAACTCATGTAATCGTCTTTAAAGATAAGTTTTTTATACATGCACAGGGAAGTACGACTTCAATTAAAGTCAAGTTTTCGATTATGCTTCATCGGACTAAGTATCTGACATAAAAAAAACTGATCATCTCTTTGACTCGTGACCCTTTTTTGTCCAGATCCGGAGTGTTTGTCCTGATAGCACTGGTACATATTTTGTACATCACATAGGCCCAAAATTTTGGCGGTTGTCCTCTATTATCTAGTATTAACGCTACAATTCGTGCCACAACAATAGGATCTAGAAGCATTATGACCTGGTGAATAAAGACTTAAAACAGTAAACCAACCACAATAAACCATACAACGAATAAGTTAGGACCAATTTTTATTGTTTAACAAACATTGCGAATACAGTGATAGAATTTGGTAGACGCTAGCTATAACAGGTAGTATCTATCCAACAATATAGTTACTAGACCTATGAATCCCTGATTAGTTTTATTTTTAAATTTTTTTGAAGCTTGCTTCTTATTGCACGACATAGGACTTTTGAGAAGGCTAGTGAACTCGTGAAACGTGTGATGTTACGAAAAAGCGTTCGTCACGCGATAACACATTCAAGCGACTGTGCGCATAGGTGTGAAAAATTGTCAAAAATTGTTAAAATTTTGAAAAAATGGTCAATAATTGCCAAATATGTTAAAATTTTGAAAAAATGGTTAATAATTGACAAATATGTTAAAATTTTTGAAAAATTGTCAAAAATTTTTAAATATGGTCAAAAATTTGGAAAATTGATCAAAAATAATCAAAAACTGTCAAAATTTTGAAAAAATGGTTAATAATTGCCAAATATTCTCAAAAATTGTCAAAAACTGGTCAATAATTGTCAAAAACTGGTCAATAATTGTCAAAAACTGGTCAATAATTGTCAAAAATTTTGAAAAATGTTTAAAATTGTTGAAAAATTGTCAAAAATGGTCAATAATTGTCAAAGACGGTCAATAATTGTCAAAACCAACCAAAATTAGTCAAAAATTGTCAAAAATGGCCCAAAAGGATCAATAATTGTAAAAATTTTGAAAAATGCCCAAAAATTGTCAAAATTTTGAAAAAATGGTCAATAATTGCCAAATATGTTAAAATTTTTGAAAAATTGTCAAAAATGGTCAATAATTGTCAAAGATGGTCAATAATTGTCAAAATTCGTCAAAAACTGTCAAAAATGGTCAATAATTGTTAAAATTTTTGAAAAATTGTCAAAAACTTTTAAATATGGTCAAAACATGTCAAGAATTTGGAAAAATCGTCAAAAATTGTCAAAAACTGTCAAAATTTTGAAAAATGGTTAATAATTGACAAATATTTTCAAAAATTGTTAAAAATTTGGAAAAATGGTATAATAAGAAGCAATTATTGCACGACATAGGATTTTTGAGAAGGCTAGTGAACTCGTGAAACGTGTAATGTTACGAAAAAGTGAATAAGGGTTCGTCACGAAACAGTATTGCCAGATTTCTGAATAATCCACTAATCCAATGAAATTTAAATTGAAGCTTGCTTCTTATTGCACGACATAGGACTTTTGGGAAGGCTAATGAACTCGTGAAACGTGTGATGTTACGAAGAAGCGTTCGTCACGCGATGACTCATTCAAGCGACTGTGCGCAATCTCTCTTGCCGCACTGAGCTCGCATAGCTGTGAAAAATGGTCAGAATTTTGAAAAAATAGTTAATAATTGCCAAATATGTTAAAATTTTTGAAAAATTGCCAAAATTTTTTAAATATGATCAAAAATATTCAAAAATTTTGAAAAATGATCTAAAATAGTCAAAAAAAATTTGAAAAAATGGTTAATAATTGCCAAATATTTTCAAAAATTGTCAAAAACTGTCAAAAATGGTCAATAATTATTAAACATGGTCAAAATTTTTGAAAAATTGTCAAAAATGGTCAATAATTGTCAAAGACGGTCAATATTTGTCAAAACCAATCAAAATTCGTAAAAAATTGTCAAAAATGGTCCAAAAGGATCAATAATTGTTAAAATTTTGAAAAATGATCAAAAATGGTCAATAATTGACAAATATAATAAAATTTTTGAAAAATTGTCAAAAATGGTCAAAATTTTGAAAAAATGGTTAATAATTGCCAAATATCTTAAAATTTTTGAAAAATTGTCAAAAATTTTTAAATATGGTCAAAAATTGTCAAAAATTTGGAAAAATGATCAAACATAGTCAAAAACTGTCAAAATTTTGAAAAAATGGTTAATAATTGCCAGATATTTTCAAAAATTGTCAAAAACGGGTCAATAATTGTCAGAGCCGGTCAATAATTGTCAAACTTCGTTAAAAACTGTCAAAAATGGTCAATAATTTTTAAAATTTTTGAAAAATTGTCAAAAATTTTTAAATATGGTCAAAAATTGTCAATAATTAGGAAAAATCGTCAAAAATTGTCAAAACTGTCAAAATTTTGAAAAAATGGTTAATAATTGCCAAATATTTTCAAAAATTGTCAAAAATTTGGAAAAATGGTCAATAATTAATAAAAATTGTCAAAATTTTCCGAAAAATTGTCAAAATTTTGAAAAAATGGTCAATAATTATAAAAAACTGTCAAAAATGGTCAATAATTATTAAACACGGTCAAAATTTTTGAAAAATTGTCAAAAATGGTCAATAATTGTCAGAACCTGTCAGAATGCTCAAAATTGTCAATAATTATTAAAATTTGAAAAAATTGTCAAAATTTTGAAAAAATTGTCAATAATTGCCAAATATGTTAAAATTTTTGAAAAATTGTCAAAAATGGTCAATAATTGTCAGAGACGGTGAATAATTGTCAAAATTCGTCAAAAACTGTCAAAAATGGTCAAAATTTTTGAAAAATGGTGAAAAATTCACAAAAATGGCCATTCTATTGTGCATAAGAAGCAAGCTTCTGTCGGCGGTCCAACGACCTCTCACCTTTTTTTGCAATTTCTCAAGTTATTTAAAGTGACCTAAATTTTTTGCTCGGCAGTGTATTTGAGGAGTTCTCAATCAAAACCAGTTATATCCACTTTTTCCACAAAATCATGTTGTGACGGTTTCCCAATGACATTTCTTAGTTCTATCGACTTTCATCCTAATTTTGGATCCAAACAGAGTATAAAGTATTTAAATCGGTAGGTAAAGTTGGGGTTTTGCATCAAAGGCAGATATATTCACAAGCACGTTTTAACAATCCAACGGCGTTTTAGTTTGTTGGCGGGAACCGAGTAATATCAGCTAATGTGTATATTTATGTATGGATTTTAAAAGGAAACAATATAAATAGTGTGTTATTTTGAATTTTGCTTGTAACTGCCAATTAATGTAACTTTAAATTAATTGTCTCATTTGTATTCAAAACCAGTTATATCCATAGTTTTTTTGGCTAATGTCTTCAAACTGTTAATTTTTTTCTTAAAAACAAATCAATGATTATTTTTGTCAAAATAGTTCAAACAAAATTGTCTTCATATAAACTTATTTTTTCTTGAGTACAAAATATGAAGAGTTTTCTTTCATTTCCTGGAAAATTTATATAAGTGGATATAACTGGTTAGAACGCGAACTCCTCATTTATTATAGTAGAGTGATGTATATTATATATTGTGTGTATGGATGATTGGTAAATGACTGGAAGAAAATCTATATAAGCTAACGTAACCTGTTCTAACCCAACGTAATCTTCTTTAACCTAACGTATTCTTGTCTAACCTAACCTAACGTAATCTCATCTAACCCAACGTGATCTCCTCTATCCCAACTTGATCTCCTCTAACCCAACGTAATCTCCTGTAACCCAACGCAATCTCTTCTAGCCCAACGTAATCTCATCGAACCCAACGTAATCTCATTTAACCCAACGTAATCTCATCTAACCCAATGTGATCTCATCTAGCCCAACGTGATCTCCTCTAACCCAACGCAATCTCCTCTAACCCAACGTAATCTCCACTAATCAAACGTAATCTCCACTAATCAAACGTAATCTCTTCTAACCCAACGTAATCTTCTTTAACCTAAACTAACGTAATCTCATCTAGCCCAACCTGATCTCCTCTAACCCAACGTAATCTCCTGTAACCCAACGTAATCTTCTTTAACCTAAACTAACGTAATATCATCTAACCCAACGTAATAACATCTAACTCAACGTGATCTCATCTAACCCACTGCAATCTCCTCTAACCCAACGTAATCTCCTCCAACCCAACGTAATCTCCTGTAAACCCAACGTAATCTCCTCTAACCCAAAGTAATCTCTTGTAACCCAACGTAATCTCTTCTATCCCACAAAAGATAGGTCGCAGCAGTGTGGTGAGGGCAACCAGGCCAATCGATTCCCATATAATGATAATCCAATCGTATTAATTGTTGATATTAATTTGTGTGATTGATAGAAATTTTTAATTTTTCCCATTAGGTATCTATTTTAAGAAAAATAATTATTAGAAGTGTAAATATAGTTTTCTTATAAATATAATAATTTGTTTGATTTGATTGAAGTTAACAGGTACGGAATTCCCTATGTTTACTAATAAAATTTACATCCTCACGTTTTTTTTTATGTTTAACCAAACTGGAAAGTACGAGAGAAGAAAAATAGGTACATTGAGTAACAATTAATTCTATGAAATAGCATTAATTAAATATTGTTTTTTTTTCTCTCAAAAAATATGTTACTAACATCAGTTGACAAACGTTGGACTGGAGTAGTTCATTTTCGTGTTCTAGTGGGAAGAAATACATCGTAAAAAAGTCAACAGAGAGAAAAGGCATGGTGTGGTCCTGAAATTATATTAAAAACATAAAAATCAATTGTTGGAACCCTTACTAAGTAGAATCTTCTATAATTATTGAATAAAATCACTAAATAACAAATTTCTATAATTTACTCCCGACGATGCAAATTTTATTTGTGAAATCGGTCGAGATATATATATATATATATATATATATATATATACATATATATATATAATGTGGAATTTGTTATCTATAAATTTTAATTAATAAAAAATACTAATTTTATATTCCTCCTCTATATTTACGACGTCAACTACTTTCTCAAAAATTTTTAATCAAACTTAAAACCCTTGAGGCAGACATGATAAACTAAATCTATCTAGTATTTGTTTTGAGGATCTTACAAATAGATATTGGAGAATAAAAAACACTCCTCTACTTGCTCGGTAGGTAGGGTACAATTTAAAGAAACTTATTTTGTTTTATTTACGAATTTATTTTTATTTTTAAAGCCGTTATTGCCAAAAGAAATCAAAACATATTATCTTAACTCGAATCATTAATTGTTAAAGAGAATTTAACAATTAATTTTCGATTTTAACAACATAAAACGTAAGCATATTGTTTCAATATGTAGCGACGTTTACTACCCCCCATCAAATAATTATTCAATACTAAATAGCAGTTCGCACATAACTAACAAATTTTGGAAGGAGAATGGGCGGGGTTTCATACATTGGTTCTGAATTCAGCTGTCCAGATCAATACTTGATATTCATTGAAGTGAACTTATAGAAATGTTTTGTTGTTGGACAATTTAGATCATTATTTTCAGCCCCTCCCGTTTACTACCCCCCATAAAATAATTATTCAATACTAAATAGCAGTTCGCTCATAACTAACAAATTTTGGAAGGAGAATGGGCGGGGTTTCATACATTGGTTCTGAATCCAGCTGTCCAGATCAATACTTGATATTCATTGAAGTGAACTTATAGAAATGTTTTGTTGGTGGACTATTTAGATCATTATTTTCAGCCCCTCTATATCCCAAGTGGTACGAATCCTGTATATAAGATCACTAATCACCATCGTCTAGTCACTGAAAGAAATAACCAAAGATTTCAGAATTCCCTCATTAGTCAATATTTTCTATTGTCGATATATTTATTGCAATAATAATAGATATATTCCAAATTTCATATGTTGTGGCATGATTTATGAAGAACCGAGCTCAATACGCTGTTTCCAAGAACGAAGTCAAGAGATTGCATTCTTCAATACGCAGCGGCTAATTTTTCCACTAATCCTAGCAATTTTGGATTTTGGAGCGTTAATAGATGAAGAAAATTATGATGATATGGATGAGGCTATGCTTTTACACATTCTTCATGATGAGGAAAGCTTGGGCAAGCTTTGTCGATGTTGATGTTAATTTTTTGTCGTTACTGTATAAAATATTTAGATTGAAAATTGAAACAAAAATATCTGATTGTTGAATTTCCTAGTAATGAATTTTTTATATATAAATACCGATATTATTCGTCAACAGGGAACGTGAGCTATCCTCGAAATCCAATTTGGACTAACGATATATATATGGGCGTATAGGGAAATTTTTTTTGAACACAATGTCAAGACATGGGTTTTTACGCCCCCCGACGTACATTCTCGGACCACTTAGTTTTCTCGGACACTATCAGAGCTATAAATTTGAGACCCCAAAATGGATCGCATAAAAGTATTTCGGCTGCCAAAAAAAATACGCCCCCCCTACCGCCCCCCCCCCTTAAAAGACTCATCATCCAAGCGGAACGTACTTTTTTATTATTTGAGCTATCGAGTTGAAACAAAAACCATTCGATTCGTAAAAATCGTACGAGTCTATAGAACCCAAAAAAAGGGGGGGTCAACCTGAAAATATATACCGGTAAAGTCGAAAATATTTGAGAGTTGAAAATTTTTTTTTCCGAAAATTTTTTTGATACCCCCGGGCGAAAGACGGTATCGAACTTTCCTTGCCCCTAAATTTTCACCCCCCTACCCCCCCTTTTTTTGGGGTACAAGATCCGCCAAAATATCAACTCGGAACGATAATATTCGGGCAATCTTCCTCATTTGAGGTGCTTATAATGCAAAAATTTTTTTTTCAAAATTGACCCCCCCCAAAATCCCCCCAACTATGGCCCCGAATTGATGGTGGAAACCGCGTATGGTGTTTTTAGGCATCGTTTATAACGGCATATTACGAAATTAGTGAAAATAATGTTCTAACCTCAAAATTTGGCGCCACTTGTGGCGCCCTCTATATCGACTTTTAATTTTTTTTTTAAATCAATTCCCATAGATTCGAACCCGCAAATTTTCGTGGGCATAATGAAAATTTTCTTCAAAAATATTTTTTTTTTTTTTTAAACTATTTCCTCTTTTTCTCGAATTTTAGACTCTATTGAGACTTCTTATGTGTTTTTGTTTTTATATGAGAGGTAGAGAATGGAAAATGGTCGAATTGCAAGCTAGTTCTAGTTTTCAGGTTAATTTGAGTGATTTTGTTAATTATTAAATTATCTTGTGAACTTTATAGTACAATTAAGGAGTTTTGAGTGATTCCGAGTTCCATTGACCCTTTGGGGGAGTTGTAACGTGAGATTCCGCGTATTTGGAAGGAATAACGTCGAATTGTGTGTCTTGCGTTGTTTTAGACTCTATTGAGACTTCTTAAGTGTTTTTGTCTGTATATGAGAGGTAGAGAATGGAAAATGGTCGAATTGCAAGCTAGTTCTTGCTTTCAGGTTAATTTGAGTGATTTTGTCAATTATTAAGTTATCTTGTGATCTTCATAATACAATTGAGGAGTTTTGAGTGATTCCGAGTTCCATTGACCCTTTGGGAGAGTTGTAACGTGAGATTCCGCGTATTTGGAAGGCATAACGTCGAATTGTGTGTTTTGCGACGTTTTATTATTTTTATTATTTTTCTACAACTAATTTTTGTGCAATTTTACCTCAGGAGTAAAAACGGAATTTCAAATTTGTTTGTTACTTAATTACACCATTTCGGTCGAATACAGCTCTGGAAATACGGTAAAAAGGTAGTGGTGTCTCAATCCCGGAAGAAATCGTATTCGTAGCAGTTTGGAGAAAGTTTATCGCTATCGTAGTCGGCTTGGTAAAGTGGAACCGGTCCCGTCGCGTTGAAGTCTTTTAGCAAAGAGAGAACATAAAGATTACTTTCAACAGTTTCTTACAGTAACATTGCGAAACGCCTACAATCATCAGACCAAATTACTATTTAATATTTTCGGTTCTTTCCACCAAAACCACTAAATGTCTCGAAAAAAAATAAGTATTCTTTATTAAAAAAATGCAAAGTGTATTGTAAGTCCTGATACTATTTTTGTTAAGTGCTTAAAGGAATTGACAGGAGCGCTACACAAAAAAAAACTTCATTATAATATGATTTTTGAAATTCCATATACGTATTTTTAGAATTAAATTTTTTTATACACAAAGTATATATTAATTATTATAAATCTGTAAATCAGTTTTTCTTAACAATATAGTATTAACAAGATAGGTTCCAGAGTTGTGTCACTTTTCTTGATTTTTTAACACAACTGCCTCCTGAATTTCGAGTTGTAGATGTGACGTTTTGAGTATGCGCATTTTTCACTGTCATAAGTCATAATCCCAAAATTGACATTGACATTCACATGAATTGAAAATGAGTTGGCAGCCGATTACTTAGAATAACATTTTATTTTATCAAAGAATCACTTATCGGTTCATTTGGTGACCTTCTATTATCTTTTTGGTACGAACTTCTAGGAAATCCTGTGTATTTCAATTTTAAGCAGCCCTTACTTATATTCAATTTATTTTCAAAATGTAAATGCGTAGTTTGATGACCTTTATGAAATATACCTACATTACCACTGTAAGTTAAAGTTAAAAATTTCAAACCATAGAAACTTTGTTTAAAAATACCTTTGTTTTTTTTTGGAAAAATATCGTGTGCACCGGGTGTTAAAAAGAAAAACTTTCAAACGAGTTTGCAGATTGACCAGCAAGAACAAGAAACATGGAGTAAACTGGAAAATGGAAAATTCTTGGTCTACCTGTGATTAAAATATTTTTTTATCCTACACTATGAGAAAGTTGAATTTTACCAGCTTTACGGAGACGAGAAAGTTATCTTTTCTACGACTAGCCGAGAAAATAAATTTTACGTTTCCACGCTAGCTGGCGCCCCAATTGACAAATAAACAACACCCTTAAAAGTTGTTAGCAGTTGTCAATGTGCAAATTCAATCATAAGTTGTCGTATTTTGATGTTTGTTTGAAGTTAACTTGTCAGTTATGGAGTCTGAATCAGATGGAATAATGTATCTCACTCCGCCTGAAATAACAGATAAAGCTAACCAGGTCACGGTTGACTTATTACCGGAAAAATCGAAAGCGAAATACAACCTCCAATACAAGCTATTTATGGACTGGTGTACCTCCAAGCAAGTAAAAAAATATAGCGAAAATGTAATTTTAACGTATTTGTTCGAATTATCAAAAAAATACAAATCGCCAACACTGCGGTCAATAAATTCTATGCTAAAATCTACATTACTAGTGGAAGATAATGTTAATATTGGAAAGTATACAAAAGTGATAGCTTTTTTAAAAAAGCAGTCAGTCGGGCACACTCCCAAAAAATCAAGAATATTTTGAACAGCAAGAAATTGAGAAATTTCTCCGTTTCGCTCCTGATGAAATATATGAATTTTACAGAAAAAATATTACCAACAATTATTGTGTAGGATAAAAAATTATGTGTAAACAACGGCAGTAAAGTGCTTTTTTCAGGCCACAAGAAGTAGCCAGGACGGCTGCACCTCGCCTGTCCTAAAAAATGCCACTTTACCGCCTAGGCATATAATATACTATTATATACCACTACATTTTAGAACAGGAGTTATTTTCATTTTCTACCCAAATTCTGCAAATATGGTTGTTACAAGAGAAAAGTTAAATCGCTTTTTTCGGGTTGTCCTAAATTTTCAATGGTTTCAAGACCAGCATTTTTATGAATCATTTGATTTGTTTGGCTTCGTTCAATAAAATATATTTTAAAGCTAATATACAACTACATAGTTTTTTACTTAATTACAGTTACCTGTAAAAATTGTCATATTAGTAAAGCGTGATCTATAGACGTCAAATAATTATAATTCAATTGTAATTCAATGTCTGTCGGGGCATATAGCCCGAGAAGTAGTTGTTGCTTCTTAGTGGACGGTCTGCTCTTTGGAAATTAATTTTTCTAATTTTGTAAAGCGTTTAATAGTATTGAACTATTATTTTTTGACGTACATAGTTTTTTCATTGTCCCAGCGTTCTTTATCTGGTGATGCATAGATTGATTGATTAGTTCGGAACCACCAGTCAGAGTGTATTTTTATCATATTGATAGCTGAAGAGCTCATTATAAATTCAAAAATGTGTCTGAAACACTTCAGGTTGGTTCAAAGAATTAAACAGAATTGTAAGCGCTTCTTCATGTAAATAAGTGTTCAGTTAGCAACTTTCGCTAGATTCTTCCTGTATAGTGAACCCCAGGTAGCGAGGACAATAGAACCCTAATACCATTACCATTCAAATATATTTAGAAGTGATAAATTTGCCGTGACAGTGCAGTGTAAATGGGTAAGAATAAGATCCTATTAGGTATTTTATTATAGATGTATTATATTACAATATTTATTTCATTTATATAAGTAGCACAGATATTTAATTAATAACTTTCGACGTATTTACGCTATTTAGTGAACTCCAGGTAGTGATAACAATATGAACGGAAATCTTAGATTAGCCCTAAAAAGGACTGATTTGTTAAAAACTTGCAGATCATGCACCTAATCAAAATTCCATTTCATCCGAATCTGACGAATCTTCAACTACAACATTAATTATTATAGATTCAACGGTTCCATCCATGATATTGTCCAGTTGCCACATCTTCTGTTCTTCTTTATGCGTATGACTCACAGCTTTTTCCAGTTCTCTGCAGACACTTTTGACAAAGAGTTTTGCAGTAATTGATGTAGGTCTTCCAATTTATAAGTTTTATTGTTTCGTGTTACGTCACTCTTTACTTGCGCCCATATAAGTTCAATAGCATTGAGTTCGCAGTAGTATGGTGGTAATCGTAGCACAGTTATTCGCTTTTAGAGAATTGAGATACAATTGATTTATTTTATCCTGTCTAAATTCCAATGTCCGCCTATGGTCTATTGCGGTTTTAGGGTCGCTTATCTGAAATCGTGCTATCAATATCATAAAAATATATTATAGAGACCTCGACACCTCAACCTTTATGCTTTTTGTACTCTGAGACCAGAAGTCCTTATCAGGCTCAACAGTCTTTTCACTAAGTCCTTCTTGGAGAAATCCTCCTTTGGATACTCTAGTCATAGGAGTCTATATCTCCAATGAGACAGTGCTTCGCATTCGAAGATGATGTGAGAGATGCATAGATGCATAATTCTCAAAAAAGTTGTAACCAGGTGCTAAAAAAAATGTTTCTTCAAATGTGCTCTCTTTAAAAGTGTATATTGTGTTTCGACAAAATAAAACAGGGGATTTGTTTTTTCCAATGTCTAAGAATCCCATTTTCAATAAATTATGAAAGTCTATTTAACAAAAACAAGACTCATTTTGCTGGATAACCCAGCAGTTGATAATAGGGTCGTTCCAACTGGCGATAGAACCGTTCTAGGTATCGTTCGCGCAAGTGCTGTGTTTTTTTCGCGTTCCAACTGATTATAGTATCGTTCTTGGGACGGTACAAAAACTACCTTCTGGAAAGGGTGATAAAGTTGATGTGTCCATCCCTAATTCGAGTTTGCGCACTATACAGTACTCGAACGGTTCCTAAATGCCAGTTGGAACAAACCTATTGTGAACTAGTTACAATGTGGGTTGCAAGTCAGACTATAATAATATAGAAGTTGAACTAGCGGAGATAGACTGAAATACCCTTTTGAGGACCGGAATCATCAGCAAGATATTGGTAAAATCAGAACGAGAAGATAAAATTATTGGAAAGATCTAGTTGAGATAAGTCAATCATAGGTACTTATGGGATACTACGACCAAATGAGATCAAAAGAACGCATAAGCTAGAGTAAAACTGCACTAAGAGTTTCAGCAGGTTCCCAACAAGACACTGAATGGACAAAAAAAAGCTCAAACTAGTGGTGCAAAAAGAATGCAGACACGTAAGACTACAAAGTCCCCTAACACCTGTGAGACTACCGTATAGAAGAAGACTTGCCAAAATCGAAGCCTATGGATATTCTAAAATTTCTTCAGGGAATAGGATGAGAGGAGCTATTAGACTCTTTTTAGGAGAAAAAACACAATAGATTTTTTTTAGGTTTTAGTTTTACATAAATATATACATGTAGTAATGCCAAAAACAAGTGATTGGATACAACTTGAGTGTGTCCAGAAAAGAATCCTGGAAACTCTCAAGGGTATTTGGACAAACGATTTTGCATGCATTTTCCAATCAAAGAAAAAAACCTCCTTCTAGTATACATTACATATATACAGAGTGAGTTTTAAGTAAAGAACGGTTAGCACGATTTTTAAAGATTTTGGTGTGCAAGGATCTTGTGATAGGGCCAATCCATCTTTTGGGAAGCATATTATTTAAGTGCATAGTGAGGTAGAGCACCATCTTGTTGCAGCCAAATATTGTCGTTTGGGATATTGTTATTGTCTGAAAGTTTCCAATAATGAAATTTCTTACAAGAAACATAACATTCCAAGAAAAATAATCAGAATTTCTTAAGAATTTCAAAAGGGAAAAATATACAGGGTCGTACATTTGAAATAACAATTTATAAAAGTCTATTTAACAAAAACAAGACTTACCCTGCTGGTTAACCCAAGTACAGTAGGTTCGTTCCAACTGGCGACAGAACCTTTCTAGGTATTTCTTTCCAACTGGTTATAGTATCGTTTTTGGGACGGTACAAAAACTACCTTCTGGAAGAGGTGATAAAGTTGTTGTGTCCATCCCTAATTCGAGTTTGCGTACTACACTCTACTCGATACGATTCCAGAACGGTTCCTAAATGCCAGTTGGAACAAACCTAATGTTTTATCAAAAAATTTTGTATTGTATATTTCATTCATTGCCCATAGCCCAGGCACTTGAAATAAATCTTTGTGCAATTTCCAATTTTTTCTACTCCCATTCCAGAAGCTTCGTGTCCTCTATATAGGCCACCACTTTAATGGGGGGAGGTTTTTGAGTACTTCTAATGGTTGTATTTCCTCTCGGAAGTGCTTCTGTGTGAGTCACTGTAAGTTCTCACAGAATGTATAGATGTTTCCTCAGGGTACAGTGTCCAGTGATCATTATATTCAAAAACAACGAATACCTTTCACCAAGAAGAGTTCCCCTCCTCTAGGACAATCTAATAAAATCCCAGGATTCATCCCCCAATTGTTTTGTAAATTTTTAAATTAATAAACGATGCTAATCAAACATAATTTCATCTTCATGGTCTACCAAAAAAATTGCATACATAAATCAAAACTTACCATCCGGGAGAAAATATCCTTGAAAAAGGAAGGTCAACGAAAATAATGTAATGGGATCCTCCGGGCCGAAGGCGAGGAAAATACAGTCGAAGAAGGATCTTCTTGATATAAAATTGATGTTAAAAATGAACCGGTATTTGTGAATTTATTTTTGGTGGAATTTAAAGAGCATTCGTGAAAAAATACCAACCACGATGACGGGCGAGACAAAAATAGTTGAAGAGTTAAAGCGTGGAAAGGTCAAATTAAGAACAAAAAAACTTTCAACGATTATATCGTCTTCCTGCTTTAAGAAATATACAATATTTTAGAATTTTAGTTTTTTTATCGTTTATATTAGTTTTTATAAAGAAGCTTATAAAGAAGATTATAATAAAAATTATTTATAAATTTACCATGATTTCTTCTAGAATTGGTTAATGTAGCTAGTCAAAAAGAACTTACCTGAAACAGATAAAAAAATAATTAGAATGATTAAAATATTAACTATTTAGCGCTATTTGTTTGAACAAATTACAAATGTTTTCTCTGCGATGACAAGCAAAACCAAGACGCGTTAATTTGTAAAGTATGCAAATTTTAAACATTTGACATTTCGCGCTTGGTGCTTTTGGGTCAAGATATTCAGCTGTTATTCTATCACATACAACAAATTTTTTTTCATAGTTGCCTAAGTGTTACTGTTAAATTTAAATATTTCTTTTATGACTTTCTAATTCATATGAAATGTTAAAAATACTTAAAATGTTCCCATCTCGTCTAAAACTCAAGTTTTTTCAAAAAGATTTAATTACCAGATAGCCAAAATAAAAGTACCTCCTTGCGTTCTATAAAAAAAACTTTTGTTGACCTTAACCCGGTCTTCAAATGAAAATATTTTAATTTATTTTTTTCAAGATTTAATCGAACCAAACCCAACACAAAAGTCTACGTGAAGACAGACAGATTTCTTGAACTTGCTTTTATTATTTCAAGAAGAGATACGATCTTTAACGTTGAAATTTTGATAATTATTTATGCAACTTGACATTCTCCAAGCATGGACTTTCACTTTATTCAAAATCTCTACAACACATAAGCGCCGAAATTAAGGTACGAAATTAAAAGAAATTTTGCCTACGCTTGAACTACTTTTTGAAGTCAACAAACGAAAGCTAAGATTTTATCCTTCACATGCAAAAATAAAAAGTTGTATGGGGCTAAATCTGGACTGTATGGGACTGAAAAACTTACTGGAAGGAACTAAAGTGCCTTCAATTTGCCTGCAAACTGCAGTTTCCTCTCACTACCGTAATGAGAAGTATTTTGTTGCGATATATATATTTGTAAACTCTGCAAAGGCTTTAGTGGATTAAAATAGGTAAAGCACGAGCTTTTAAAAAAATAAATTATAGTCGTTAAGGAAAATCCAAGGTTGTAGACATTAGAACAGAATTGACAGTCGAGAATTAGCTGCTGAAGTCCTGAAGGAATGGAAAAACTGGGGTATATTCCTTAAATTGAAGAAATATTTGAATTTTCAATAGAAGTTGGATTTGAAAGATTAAACAGGTATCGAGGAAACAACCTTTCATGGATGGTACTTACCGGTATGTACCATATTCCAGCACTAACGATATATAGTATGCCTTGCAACTGAATTTTTGAAATGGAAAGACATTGGATTTCACAATGCGTGTTAAACGGAGGTAAAAACATAAAGTACGGTAACAAATATTTTAATGGGCTGAATAATGTGCAATAGCGGTGTACCACGAGAACAAGGCCGCCTAAAAATGAAAAAATAAAAAAATATTATGTTAGTCCAGCGCAAAATGTAACAAAAAACGGCAGAATACGAAAGGATAGAAGAAATTGCTTTGACTTCGTGAGATTTTCGAAACAAATCATTTTGTTCAACCGACAAGGGAAAATGAAGTTGTAGGAAATAATTGAATGCAATAAATTGCATGAGCGCAACGATAGATATCCTTACACTACATGATGTTCTGTAATTTTTTATTTGTATCTTATTCTGTTATTAACCCTCGTTTACACGGGTGAGACCACTCAGTCCATACCAAAATGAAACAACGCTGCAGAATTTTTTTTCATTAACAAAGCTGATATCTCTTGTATCTTTCATACTCATACTAAAGTATTTTTGTGCACAATTTGTTGAAAAAAGCTTAATAAGTTTTTGAGTTATATCCGTGTTTGTCCTCATAGGCCTCACCATTATGAACGCCCTCTATGTGAAAGTAGTCGATACAGATCTTCCAAACTGTCAGGGAGACTCTGTAATTTCCCTAAATATCTGTACTTCCCCTAAATAATCTGTACTTCCCTCAAAAACGTTCTCCGATTGTGGGCTGTGTGTATCGAGAAGTGTAAGAGCTATGGCTGCAAAATATGCTGGAATAGTTTTTGAACCCCAAAAAGATCCCGCTCCAAATAAGAGAGGCTACTGCAAACGAAGAAAAACCAAGCATTTTTGTAAATTTTGTAAGAGTTGGATCTCTATGGAGCACATAACGGCTTGTTGTAGAGAAAACATATTTTTTTTGTAAAAATTAAAACATTGTATTTTCTGTAAGACATTTTTTATTAGTTGTTTTTTATTTTTTTATATTAGTTTATTATGTTACCATTTTGGTGCTTTTCTTCAATTTTCAAAATATTTTTCTTTTCTGATTGTTTATGTATGTACCTAATAAAAATGATAACAGAATTGTGCGTTTTATTTTGAAATTAGATTTTGGGAAAATTATGATTGTAAAAAATGTTTAAATGGCTTAAAATATCAAAGGCAAGTATAAAAAACATTGTTATATTAATATTTTTGTAAACCTCAAGTTTTAATATTTGGTCCTGGTAGGCCTCACCCGTGGTAATGTGGAATTCTACTCCACCCGTGTAAAGGAGTGTTAATTGAATTACTACAGTTTCCTGTAAAATTGTCGTATTTAGTAAAGCGTGTTACCAACAGATATCAAAGAATATATATTATTCTACGCTTCACAACTAAGTTTTGAGAAATATTTTTCGGAGTGTTAATTCTTTTTTTTGCCATTTTGTCTTTTATTTCATATAATTGTTTGCATTGTTCAACGTCCATACTGGACATATTTTTGACTGAAGCATATTCTAAACTAAGGGAAATCAAAGCAAAGGTGCCACAATTATGTCTATAAGGACCAGTCCTGTTACAAGTTTTATACACTGCTATTATATTCAATGAAGAATTCAATACGTTAGACATATTTGCTAAGCCAAAGCAGGACCAGAAGATAAAGAAATGTTTCAAAAAAAAAACTTATGAGGAATCAGTTTATCAAGGGGATATATGGATGTTGGGAGGCATTTCCAGTCTGTCTAGATACAATAGAATGCTATTGTACAAGCGAATGATGAATCCATTGTTTATTATTTTTATTTATTAAATTGATTATTGAATTTGTGATTTTATTGTATTGTATAGTTGGGCGCCAATATTTATTTAAAAATAAAATAAATATGAAGTATTGATTACAGTTAATGATCTTTTTATTTTTTTATATAATTCCACCTATTAAAATTTTATTAAATTTACATGACCTTTCTTTCTCAGTACAACCCTGTAACTTAGTCTGATAAAGCACGAAACTACCTATCTCAGTCGGATTCGTTAGTTATGTTTGGAGTCAACGTTCTACGCACCCTTTTAATTATCTCCAAAATAGCTGTTCAATAATAGACAAGTTGTTGAATTAAACGAAGAAATATCATATTTTTTTATTGAGAAACAAAATCTAACACAGTGGCAAATTATGTATGATGTATTACCATCCCTTCCACACTTGAAGAATAGTAAAATAATTGCTAAATTCAAGAAATCAGTTTGCAAGTGAGAAGTGTTTAAAAAAACAATGGTTATCATATAAGTACAAAATCAATGATGAAAATTGCTTATCGACCAACAAGATAAGTGGAAATTAATTTTAGTAAAGTATTTGTTCATAAAGGAAAACTAGAAACTTGTTTAGTCTATAAGCAAAAGAAAAAAAAATAGATAGATGTTTAAAATCTAATAATAATACATAAAATATAAATACTACAGTAAATAATGAATATGTCAAATCTTCTTTAATTGCTTTTTTAGTTTAAATGCATTTATTGTTTTTGTTTGTCTTTTTTATTATTTTTATGGCCTTTATGTCTCTATCTAGAGTTATTTTTTAGCTATAACAAATCTTTCCGCTTAGTTCCCTGCAATTTGTGGCAGTGATTTCGTGAAATGGGACGGAAGTGTGTAACAGGAAGCCAGTGAAGCGCGCGCTATTTGATGAGCGCGAGCGGTGGTAAATTTCGCCGTCATTATTTAGTTTTATTGAATTTTGAGGTTAATTTCTGTCACTGTTTATTGGAGAAGATTCCGTATTTTGTTAAATGATTTACTCAAGCTCGAAATGAACAAGGATCGAAATGTTTCAACAACTAACAGTGGTACTGTTATTGACCGAGTTTTTCAACGTTTTTTAAATACTTTGAAATCACAAGTATACGTCTCATATCTTAGTAGTCATGTCTATTCATACTATCGCTTTCGATACACTTTTTCATTATTACTACATACTCTCGCTTTCGACATATATGCTCCACTCCCCCCCAAATTGAACAAAAATAAATAATGTATTCAATAAAAAATTGCATTACATCTAGTTTTAATTAAATAAAATACAAGTTTGATTAAAAAAATGATTCTTCGTTACCTAAAATTATTTCAAATAATACCTGAATCATTTTTTTCAAGATTTTATTTTAATGTTGCTTATTACCAGATACTGTAAGGTTCGCTCGCTTTTTCTAATTATCATTATTTTTGGATTTATTCCATCGGTTTTGATCAAACACTCAACTAGTATAATTTGATTAGTTTAAATTTATTGTCACAATTACACTAATGAAATAAAATAGTACAATAGGTCATATCAGCAAATTGTCGTCCTTCATTGGCTATTCTCTCTACGACTGATCGAACAATAAGAGGTGTGTTCATCCAACCTTAAACATACAAAATGTTCGGAAACCTATAGGTAATAATAAAAATTTCAATGTCATGCCTATATACCGTTCGCAAAACTGTTCATTTCCCCGAGTTTTTTAACGCTTTTTATTTATTTTAAATCCAAATAAAATTGTATCAATTCACACGAAACAGCAGCGAAAAGTTAAATTTTCTAGTTGATAAATTGGAATTAGGTTAGGTTTATGGTGAGTTGGTCTATTAGACCTTCCAATGCGACTTGTGGCTCACACCTATTCATATTCCACCAAACAAAAGCAATTAGAGTATTTGGTGACTAGCAGAGTTGCCAGGTCGAAATCTGAAAAGTTTTTAGATGGCACTTCGAAAAGTAACTAGATCGGAATAAAATTTCACTAGATTTGAAATTAGAGTGGAGGGGAATGGGGATTTTACAACTCTTTTGATTTTTGCCAATGGCAGGATCTGGTCCGATAACATCACCCTCTCTTTCAAGCGAGTCTTCCTTTTCATTGCCATCCAGGGATCAAGACCAGAGTCACTTTGTTGAGTCTTCCAATTGAAGGCAGACTTCTTCTGCAGTTCCATACCAACTTAAAATGGAATTAGGTTAGGTTTCTGCAGTTCCATAACAACTTCGACGTTACACGGTAAAAGCTAAGTTTTTTTAAAGTCGCTTGCCTCTCCGATGAAAATTTTTATTGTTTTATATGTGAGGTTGATTTCCTCCAATCTCTCCACACATTAATCAATGGCGTGAGTTTCTACCAACTAACCGATAAGTTCCATATTTCCTTATCTTTGTTAATAAAATTGTCACTACGTTGAATTTGACGAACGGCATCAAAACTGTACCCTTCATAATGGAACGCCTTTGACGTTTCACAGCTTCCTCTTCAGTCTTCTGTGAGTATACTAACCTACAAAATGGACAACGCATCAGTGATTTAGGCGGGCCTGTTCATAATTTCAACTCTTGGTCATTATTCCTGTAACAGGAGGTAATTGTAATCAGTCGAATGTCACAACGGACTAACTGCGCAACCAGTATTTTCGTTGGGATTCTCATGGTTGAAGTATATGGTAGTGTTCCCGTTGGCGTTTGCGTTCAAGTTGATTATGAAAAGCTAACCTGGCCTACGTGCTTCACTATGAATAGAAAAGGGTTCATCCCTTTTTATTTTATTGATGCCTAACTAGAACGGTACCGTCCATATTTTGAATTTAAAATTGTATAAATTCAAGGGAATTATCAAAGTTGACGACGAATACTTATCAGAAAAGAAAGTGTGACAGGATTAGCGTAAAATTGGATTAGAATAAGAAATGTATATCTTTATAATTTTATTCAGGTGTGAATGACCCTATGGTCAATCAAATGAATAAATTGATACCAAGAAAAAGTTTTCTGTTAACTATACAATAAATTCGTAACCAATTTTTTACAGAATTAGCTAGTATAAGTGAATTACCAAAAACTTGGGAGATGATAGAAGGGCTAAAAATAATAAGATAAATATGAGGCTTATGTGCTTCATATTGTGTGTGCCCCCCTGTTATGCTAGAGTTCCTTGTCTAGACCCGTCCCTATTACTAGACTTCGAATGCCAAACCTCAGGTCCTTCATATATTTGGAGGGGTTGTGGTTTTTCCTCCCCCATCGACGAAAACCTCAGCCTAGTCAGGAACTTCGCAGTAGCACAGTATGTGTGCTGAGATTTCCTCATTTTCTTGGCAAAATCTGCATATTGTTGTGTCTGCCAATCCGATGTTTTTCATGTGTTTGTTCAGTCTACAATGTCCTGTCAGGAGCCCAACCAGGATCCTGATTATTCTCCTATACTGGCTCGGTAGGTACGTGAATTTTGGCTAGGGTTTTTTGGTGAACTCTTTGGCCTGCCTCATTGACTGATTTTTCATCCAAGTGCTGCTATTTGTTTTTAACAGGACTTTCTCTATGACACAGAAATGTTCTGGTCCAATGGGAGCACATAGTGCCCCTTTTCGGGCTAGTGAGTCTGCCTCGTCATTGCACTTGTGATCTGAGTGGCCTGGTACTCAGGCTAAGGATAATCTATTATGGCTACCCAGCTCTCCAAGCAGTCCCAAAAGAGTTTGGAATTAATCTGCATGGAACTGATTGCCTTTATAGCCGCCGGGGTATATGGCAATGGTTTTTTCCTCAAACTCTTGCCCTCATAGCTCTCCTGTACAGTGCTGGATTGCTGCAAATTTTACCTGGAATATCGTCACATGTTTGCCTAAGCACAGTGAGACTCTTGTCTTTGGCTTGGCTATATAAATTCCTGCTCCTACACCTTCCTCGGTTTTTGAGCCATCTATGTAGCAGACCATTTCTGCATTAATTGGAGGTCCTTTCTTCCATGCCTCTCTGCCTCTCTGATTTGAAGTTTTCCCGAAGCAATACTTAGGAATCATTGAAAAATTGAAGACAGTTTTTGAAGCTTGTTTCTTATTGCACGACTTTTGGGAATGCTAGTGAACTCGTGAAACGTGTGATGTTACGAAAAAGCGTTCGTCACGCGATGACTCATTAGAAAGAGAGAGAGAGACGCAGACTATAGTGTACGTTCAGTGCAGAGAGAGAGAGAGAGTATCGCGCGTCTCTCTCTCTCTCTCGCGACCGTTTGGGAATACCGCGTACCATCGAGTATGAGAGAGAGAGACGCGCAATTCTCTCTCTCACTCAGAGAGACTGGCTAGACAGAGACAGAGGAAGACGCAGAGAAAAAACGCGCGATTCTCTCTCTCTCTGTCTGTCTCTTTCTCACTCTATGTTGAGTCGGACAGTATGCACAGCACAGTATGCTCCAGCGTCTAGCAAAAAACACGTGGCCAAGCATTTCGTTTAAAAATTTTGAAAAAATGGTTAATAATTGCCAAATATGTTAAAATTTTTGAAAAATTGTCAAAAATTTTGAAATATGGTCGAAATTGTCAAAAATTTGGAAAAATGATCAATAATTGTCAAAAATTTGGAAAAATGGTTAAAATTTTTGAAAAATTGTCAAAAATGGTCAATAATTGTCAAAGACGGTCAATAATTGTCAAAACCAATCAAAAATCGTCAAAAATGGTGAAAAATTGTCAAATATTGTTATATATTTAAAAAATGGTCAATGATTGTCAAAATTTTTGAAAAATTGTCAAAAATGGTCAATAATTGTTAAAATTTTGAAAAATGGTCAAAAATTGTCAAAATTTTGAAAAAATGGTCAATAATTATAAGACTGTTGAAACTCGTCAAAAGTTGTAAAAACTGTCAAAACTCATCAAAAGTTGTAAAAACTGTCAAAATTTTTGAAAAATGGTAAAATTTTTTGAAAAATGGTAAAATTTTTTGAAAAATTGTTAAAAATGGTCAATAATTGTCAGAATCTGTCAAAAATTGTCAAAAACTGTCAAAAATTGTCAAAAATTATTAAATATTTTAAAAAATGGTCAAAAATAGTCAATAATTGTTAAAATTTTGAAAAATGATCAAAAATTGTTAAATATTTTTGAAAGTTGTCAAAAATGGTCAATAATTGTCAGAAACTGTCAAAAATGGTAAATAATTGTTAAAATTTTGAAAAATGGTCAAAAATTATTAAAATTTTGAAAAAATGGTCAAAAATTGTTATATATTTAAAAAATGGTCAATGATTGTCAAAATTTTTGAAAAATTGTCAAAAATGGTCAATAATTGTTAAAATTTTGAAAAATGGTCAAAAATGGTAAAAATTTTTGAAAAATTGTTAAAAATGGTCAATAATTGTCAGAATCTGTCAAAAATTGTCAAAAACTGTCAGAAAATGTCAAAAATTATTAAATATTTTTAAAAATGGTCAAAAATAGTCAATAATTGTTAAAATTTTGAAAAATGATCAAAAATTGTTAAGTATTTTGAAAAATGTACAATAATTGTCAAAATTTTTGAAAGTTGTCAAAAATGGTCAATAATTGTCAGAAACTGTCAAAAATGGTAAATAATTGTTAAAATTTTGAAAAATGGTCAAAAATTATTAAAATTTTGAAAAAATGGTCAATAATTGTTAAAATTTGGAAAAATGGTCTAAAATGGTCAAAATTTTTGAAAAATTGTCATGCATATAGAAAGGTCAGTTGCTGTTTGCTATAGGATTACCTACTACCGCCGTCTGACGGCTACAAAATAAAACTTAGTAGAACGTACTGGGCCTAATGTAATTCCCAACATCGCATTCTATTGCGCGTATTTTTACTGATGGTTTTCCCAACCTCGCATTCTATTGTGCATAAGAAGCAAGCTTTTTTTTATAATTATTTAACGACTTAAATTTTGATTCATTTCGTTAAATAATTATAAATAAACATTTCTAATTTCTTAATTTCGTTAACGAATTATTTTTAATCATTTTCATCATCACCCAAGTTTTTAGTACGATGATTAGTTTCCAACTAAAGAGCCTGAGATGCTGATTCCTTCCGCATATATTTTTTTATTTACATTTTTGAAGCACGGGATCATTTTCACCAGTATCGGAATTTAAAATGGGGCTAAACAAATGTGAAAGAATGAAAAATTCGTTTATAGGGGGAAAAGGATGTATAAGACGAAGCCAGCAGAAAAACCAGTTATTTGGCAGTTGTAAGATTGTGTAACACGTTAAAAATTTAATTATAATTAAAATGTAATAAGGATTCTTTATACAAGGTGCGTGTGCAAGGATATCGAAAAGAAAAAAGTCATGTTATTTATTGTCAGTTCAAATAATGCTAACCAGTTTTTAAAGTTGGTTTTCTGGAGCCACCTGGCTTTATCGAACAGTAGCCGAAATAGAAAATAAAAAAAAAAAATTAATTTTATAAAAATTGAAAATGAAAAAAAATTTGGATAAATGAGTTACATTTAGATATTATAAATCTAGATTTTAAAGCTTCTAATAAAATATACTAAAACTAATATTGCATCTTGAATTAAATAATATATAAATCACATAAATTACTGAGGACCCGCCTCGGCTTCGCTCGAATAATTTAAAAATGAATTTATATGTACAAAATCAACTTTGATTATGAAACTATTTAATTGGATAAAGATTATTATCATGATACTAATATTATCTTTCGATTCTACCCGTATTTTCATTGACTAATTTGTATAAAAACAATTAT
Source organism: Lochmaea crataegi (assembly GCA_947563755.1). Taxonomy (NCBI): domain Eukaryota; kingdom Metazoa; phylum Arthropoda; class Insecta; order Coleoptera; family Chrysomelidae; genus Lochmaea; species Lochmaea crataegi. Next base: position 21,630,135 of record OX387435.1, read on the forward strand.
TGTTACTGTCAATTTTTGTGGGTAAAGATGAGTACCCACTATAATTATGTAATATCAATCAGCAAATCTTAGATACTTTTGGGCTACATTATTGTAATTTTGATACGAATCTCCAATATTTCTGAAAATAAATTATACACCTAAACCTTCCTCATGAATCACTTGTACGAAATCACAAATAATTTTTGTGTTTATCGCGTTCAGACAGACATGGTGGATGACTAAATTGCATATATATTTATTTTTCAATTAACATAAAAATCTACAAGCGTTAAAACCGAAGTGATCCAACAGTATAGTATTTTGCATTTGCACCCACTAATTCGGCTAGTTGTTTATGCGGCCCACTGTGTCGTTAAAATTATTTACAACATTAGTTGTTCCCGCCAGTGGCGCAGAAACTTGTGTTGTGTTTAGAAGTATAGACCAAAGACTAGCATGTATGTGCTTTACAGGAGCAATCAGTGAATGTCACCCCAAGTCACATACATACATACATTAGATGTATAGAGCAGTATTTTATATCAACTAGATTTATTTGAAAAATATAATTTATTAGTATAGCATTTTGGTCACCATTTGAAGATAATCTATCACGGGAGTCTAATAATTTATAAATTATATTTGCACGCCATTGGGCGGCGTTTGCGGGAGTAAAAATCTCTCTCTTCACATTGACTTTAGAAATAGTATAACTTAAATATCAAACAATAAAAGTGTCCAATATTCTTTGGTATATTTATATATTTTTAGACAAAAACACGTAACAAAATTACAATCAGTAAATGATGTTTCTTATTTTAATTTCGTCATTCGAGAAGGTTTTTTCTTTGTGAGTACGTACATCAAATTTTCAGCTGAATTTATGATTTGCCGGATAAAATATCATTCAGCATTGAAACGTATTATACACTAACGACATTTAAATTGACACAAATTGAATGTCGAACACTCGAATATCACAAAAGCGTTCAAAATCTCATAAACAGAAAAACTGGCATTGTAACAAACTACGAAATAAGTTACCGATGGCCTTCAGTTGTTTTTTTTTCTCTATCGCATAATTAAAAAAAAAGTCCGAGAGAACAGATGGGAAGTTGAAACTACATAAAATGATCTCGTATTACGTTATATTGGTTTTTAAACATCCTAACGAACTACAAGTTGCATCCTAGAAACGTCAAGGTCAAGCGCGAATTAAAAAGTCTTGGAATGAATATATTTTTAACTTCACGGTTTACTGATACTTCACACTTTTCCAGTGGTAAACAAAACGTTTATTAAAAAATGTAAGTACGATTTCCTTTGAATAGTTTATTTTTGTGACCAGTCTTCAAATACGACGGACAATAATTGAAAAACTTGGGCAAATCTGATTAGTTTGATAACGATTTATTGAAATAAGATATACCGGGTCTAAATAATTTATAGACCTCTGCCATGAAATTGCCCTACTGGTGGACGAATGAAATAGCAGAAGCAAAAAAACGATGCATAAGACTGAGAAGACGAATCACCGGAAGAGGGGAACGAAACGACAATGTCCCAGCTCTAGAAGAGCTAAAAGGGGAGGTAAGGGAGGAAAAGAAAAACTTGAAGCGTCTCATAAATAGTAAAAAAAGGAAATGCTGGGAAAAATTGTGCACAGACCTCGAGGAAGACATATGAGGACAGGGATATGCTTTTGTGATCAAGCAGATGTCACTTACGCTGCCGTATAATTTAACGCCACAAAGAAAAGAGGAGATTGCTAGACATCTCTTCCCCGTAGCAAAGGAAAACTGGGAAAGACTGGAAACATTACAAACCGCTCCTGAGTTTACTATGGACGAAATCTCGCTAGTTAAAGACCAAATTAAACTTGGCAAAGCCCCGGGTCCAGACGCTATTCCTCCCGAAATTGTTAAGCACACCATTGAAACAATCCCGCAAGTAGTAAGGCAGCAATTGAGAGGGCAGACCTTTCCCAAGAGGTGGAAGAAGGCAAAGTTGGTGCTGATTTGGAAATCCGGGAAACCAGAGGAGAGTCCAAGCTCATATAGACCCATATGTCTGTTAGATGTTCTACGGAAGATATATGAAGCATTGACAAAAGGGAGACTGGAAAGGGCACTAGAAGAGAATGGGACACTTTCGGATAGGCAGTATGGATTCCGTAAGGGGAGGTCGACTATACAGGCTGTGCAATGGGTCGTCGAAAACGCCAAAAACTCCAGAATAAGGTGGGTGGCTCTAGTTGTTTTAGATGTAAAAAACGATTTTAATACGGCAAACTGGCGACTTCTAATCACCAGACTAAAGCAGTATAACATACCAGACTATTTGGTAGCGGCAATCGAAACAGAGAGATACAAGTCAACCCCGAATTAACAATAGAAGCGACAACAGGAGTTCCACAGGGATCTGTCCTAGGGCCGACCCTGTGGAACGTCATGTATGATGAAGTCCTATGATTGCGCATGGGAGAAGGGTGTAGGAGCATAGCCTAGGCAGATGACCTTGCTGTATTGGTGGAGGCTGGAGACCGATAGGATCTGGCCAATAAGGCCGTCCAAGCATTGCAAGTGGTAAACATGTGGATGTACCATGTTAGAGGTGGCATACCATAAGACAGAGGCTATACTTTTTAAAGGAACGAAACAGGCAAGAGTAAGGGACAAGATAACGTTTCATATCGAAGGGCAGGGAATAAACCCAGCAACCACCCTAAAATATCTGGATATGGACCATCAAGGTCTCTTCGGTCCACTTATAAAAAACGCCTGCAACAAAGCAGATGCGGGAGACTAAGCAGGCTAATGCCAAATATAGAAGGCCCTAGTAGCTCGAAAAGGGCAATGTTCTACGGAGTAGTTAAATCCATCCTGCTTTATGGAGCCAGTGAAGTCCTATGGTCCACGGTCACGTTAAGAAAGCCGTAAGTGTGAAAGAGGGCTTAGGGCCAATTTTGAAATTTTTCACATGTAAAATCAATATGACTGTCTTCCGGTTTAAACAGAGTCGGCTTCAGGATCAAGTTGTGTTAGAAATCAATCAATTTTACTTTTCTGATTTAATTGGAAGTTAAGGAAAAAACAATGTTCATGATTTTATCGGTACTTGGGAGAGTTATTTAAAATACCGGGTGGCACATGCAAGTTCCTATATTGAAAAAAGTGATTTTCAATTAAAAAACTGTGTTTGATAAATTCAATTTTTAATACGTTTCAAGAAAATGAATAATTTGGGGATATAATATTTAAGATACTTCATTTGAACTTTAGATGACATTACAACGATCTAAGATTTGAAAAAAAAACATTTGATGAGTAAACTGTAGGTATGCAATAATTTTCTGTGTCAAAAGCTTTTCCTACAAACTTTTTTTTGACCCTTGCTCAAATATATCTGCAATACAAAGTATTTCATAAATTGTGTAGTCGTCAGAAATCGAATTCTTTCGAAAAAATCCAAAATTCTATTTTTTCCATCAAATCACCATTTTCTTTATATTTATACAGAGTGTCCAGGAACTGGATGTCAAAAATATGTGAGCGGGTAGATTAGGTAAAAATAATGTTAGAAGTTCAAATAGTTTTTTGTAATACGAGCCTTCGTTTCGGAGTTATAGGTCTCTAAAGTTTAGAAATAAAAACTTATGTTTATACATAATTTTTTAACTATACATTGAAACACTATAAAATTTTGGTGATTGATTACGTACTGTGTTTGATGGTATAAATGAATTTACATCACGCACAGAAACCCAGGGGCGGATTGTGCCCAGTGGTTAACAATCCGTAATTTTTACAGAGACAACCTGTATAATGATTAAATGAGGAAACTAAATTTTTTAATCGATTTACTAATAAAAACGTTCTTTTGTTAGAAGTCGAAAAAATGTACGGTTTCGAAGAAATTTGAATTTTTAGATCGGAATCTGTGTAGAGGATTTCCATTCGCCATATTCTGTAAAAATACACATTTTGGAGACCTAACCGTTAATTTTCACTATTTATTGGTAATTGTGTATTTTCAATTTCGTCGCTTTTGCGACTGATCTTGACTAAACTTTACTCCAATATTGACACAAACTGACCCTCCGCCGATAGCTATCAAGTCACGTGTTTCCACATGTTGTTCTTAGAGTATTTTTAACAAATCTAATAGAAATTATGCTGAAAATAAAGATCCATTTAGACAACAGCTTATTAAGTTCAATAAATCCAATGGGAAAATTACAAACTGAAAAGTCTACAAAAAATTTAATTTGGAAAAACAATAATAGTGAAACAAATGAAAAATAATAAAATAATGGTCCTAGTATCTACTATTACTTGTTCTGGGATAATTTCAAATATTTTTTTCATTTTTGAAGCAATTTATGCTATGAAAACAATTTAATTTGAATCGTGAGTTGAAGTTCAGGGGGTGGGAATGGAGGGAACGGTGGTACGAGCCTGAGAGATGTGTACTGATCCAGCATTCACCTATTGCTACCTTTGAAAAAACACTTAGCAGGTAAGGCGAGCCTGCAATTTTAATCCCCTTCCTCCCGGTGAACGGCGCTACTGATGGGAATAACTTATGTTGTAAATCATTTGATTCCAATGCAAAATACTGTAATTGGGTCACCTTTGTTTTAGCAGCCTTGTTGCCAGATCTTCAAAGTTTCCTTAAGTATAGTAATATACATTAAGTTGTTTTAATTAATTATTTTTTCCAGCAATTTAAAACGTATCTATGTATTTTTTTTTATTTCCAAACTAGCTTTCTAAGAACGTCACGAACTAACAGTTAACTGAAGTAAGCAAAGCATTTGTATAGTGAGCTGAGCAATTTGAGAAAATATACCTGATAACCTTGCTTTTTTCCAACGTTTTCACATTGTCTTTAGAAAGACTATACACAGTATTTATTAACTTCTCTCTTTGTGCTTTATGCTTGTTTGAAGGTTTAACTTCTACCGCGTAAGACCTGCACATATATTGTAAATTTGTTTTTCGTCGACCTTTACAAAAAATGACATTTCACGTATTAATTATGTTTGAAGGAAAGTATTTTTCGTCCTAATACACTTTTCGCCCGCTAAAATGTCAACATATCCAAATTTCCGAAACTTATTGCAATTTTGAAAAAACAAAGCGTTGGGTACGAAGCGAAAAAATCTAGAGTATTTAGTCGAGATAAACAGATTTCTTCGTGATGCCCCAGATAAAACTTATCTTTTGCACAGCGGACAAAAATAGTCAAAAATAGTCGATTTTTCATTCGGAAATTAGAAATTTTTTTAAAGGTCGCAGAAACAATTTAATATTCACCTCGGCGAAGATCTGTCTAGTGTCTCGCCTGCTTGCTAGCATCGGCTGCACCTCGGCTATAATAGACAGTTTTTCGTCCTTGGTACATAAATAACTATTTTCGAACAATTTTGAAATTATCATTAGAAGAGAAATCTGCTGGTTGAATAATGTGTCAGAGCATTGGTACATACATGCAATTCATGAATATTACACTGTACCATTAAACATATAAATAAACATTCTATTTACAGATATTCCATATGTAGTTGTGTACAAGTAAACAAATTCCTGTTATTTATAATAATTCTACCAAGTCGACAAACTATTCTCGTTTATTTTGTTTTAATATTAGCAAATCATACACATTAAAATTTATTGGAACATGCTCTTCGTAGACAAGGCAATTTGCCAATGTCAATGGAAAAATATGAAATATGTATATTAGGCCAAGCAATAGGTAAATTTTTATGACAAAAATCCTAGTAGAGAACGGATTGTGCCATCATGTAAAAGACATTACGTAGTATGAACCTGATATATTTTCGACTCGAAAATGTTGTTACGAAATTGTTATAAACATTTAAATCGAAAAAACGTCCTTTTTCAAGTTTTTTCAAAACCGTCTTCAAATTCAAAATCGGACTATAATGCATCCAGATCTACTAAAAAATATTGCAACAAAAGTAATTGTCCCAAAGTACCTGCTCTTCGCGCACATAAAGTGCATACAAAGGACTTATTTTCTAGGAAGTTTCAACGTTATAACTTGTAAAAAGACGAAGATATGAATTATTGGAAAAATTACGAGTTTTCCAATTTTTTCGGATTTTCATCGCTCCAAATTACCCAATCACTTCGCTGAAATATGCGTTGTACTGCGTATTTTTATTATCTACAATTATCTTCTAACACCATTACGATTACAAAAACTAAAAAAAAAGGTGAGCGGTCGTCGGACCGCCGACAGAAGCTTGTTTCTTATGCACAATAGAATGACCATTTTTCGTGAATTTTTCACCATTTTTCAAAAATTTTGACGAATTTTGACAATTATTGACCGTCTTTGACCATTATTGACCATTTTTTCAAAATTTTGACAATTTTTTCAAATTTTAGTAATTATTGACCATTTTTGACAATTATTGACCAATTTTGACAGTTTTCACAATTATTGATCATTTTTGAGAATTTTTCAAAAATGTTGACCATTTTAACAATTATTGACAATTTTTGAGCATTTTTGACAGGTTCTGACAATTATTGACCATTTTTGACAATTTTTCCAAAAATTTTGACCATTTTTCAAAAAAATTGACAATTTTTAATAATTTTAGACCATTTTTGACAATTTTTCGAAAAATTTGACAATTTTGACAATTATTGACCATTTTTGACAATTTTTCAAATTTTTTTACATATTTGGCAATTATTGAGCATTATTTCAAGATTTTGACAATTTTTCAAATTTAAATAATTTGACAATTTGACAAATATTGACCAATTTTGACAAATATTGACCAATTTTGACAGTTTTGACAATTATTGATCATTTTTGACAATTTTTCAAAAATTTTGACCATTTTAGACCATTTTTCCAAATTTTAACAATTATTGACCATTTTTGACAGGTTCTGACATTATTGACCATTTATGACAATTTTTCAAAAATTTTGACCATTTTTTAAAAATTTTGACGATTTTTAATAATTATTGACCATTTTTTCAAAATTTTGACAATTTTTGACCATTTTTCGAAAAATTTGACCATGTTTAAAAATATTTGGCAATTATTAACCATTTTTCCAAAATTTTGACAGTTTTTGACCATTTTTGACGATTTTTCCAAATTCTTGACAATTTTTGTCCATATTTAAAAAATTTTAACAATTATTGACCATTTTTGACGAATTTTGACAATTATTGATCGTCTTTGACAATTATTGACCATTTTTCAAAAATTTCAATATATTTGGCAATTATTGACAATTTTTGACCATTTTTCATAATTTTAACAATTATTGATCCTTTTGGACCATTTTTGACAATTTTTGACGAATTTTGATTGGTTTTGACAATTATTGACCGTCTTTGACAATTATTGACCATTTTTGACAATTTTTCAAAAATTTTAAACATTTTTCAAAATTTTTGACAATTATTGACCATTTTTGACAATTTTTGAAAATATTTGGCAATTATTAACCATTTTTTCAAAATTTTGACAATTTTTGACCATTTTTCACACCTATGGGTGTGCAATAAGAAGCAAGCTTCAAAAAGGGCGTTTTTTTCGTTTTAAATGTTTATAACAGTTACGTGAGCAACATTTGCGAGTCGTAAATACACTGCGCGTCAGGGAAAACGGGCCTCCCCAAAAATTTGCGAAATCATCAATTGTTACTAATTGCTTATTTATTAATTCAGTGAAATGGGTTAGTATGGATACTGAGCAGGAAGACTGGCCCTGTACAGAGGATAAACAACTTCTCGGATCCAAGGAAACGATACAATTGTTAGTTACTGGTCAAACACCAATCGCATCAATGAAAATTTCGACAACTTCATGTACGTTTATTGTGATTTTTAAAACGTTTTCTTTGTAACATTTAAAGTGATTTTAAGTTTTAGACGTATCTTTGTACTAAAGTAGCCTCCAAAGAGTTAGGTTTATTTCTTAACAATGGATGAAAAATATCGGAGAGCTGTTGAGATTGAAACATTGCTGGATATTGGAAAATTTTTGGGGTGACCCGTTTTCCCTGACGCGCAGTGTATATCAGGTTCATACTACATAATGTCTTTCACATGATGACACAGTCCGTTTTCTACTAGCATTTTTGTCAAACACTCACTATTTTGATGCTCTATTGCTTGGCCTATATTGTTGTTAATGAACTGGAAAATGGTGACATTTTTTTTATTTTTCTGACATAAAAAAATGGAGAGTAATTTTTCACGTTCAGTCTAGGATACAATGTAGAATTCCGCTACTGTGTAAGAAGGAAGACCATGGAGAAGTTAGTTATTATGTATGTGTGTATATTGGGGTGACATAAAAATCTATTGTGCCCCCTTGTGCCTCCCAGCAGTATCTTTGATTGTCTAAGCCCTACTGCATCTTTGGAATGGTGAGATCTTCTCCTCTTTTTGGCGATGCCTAGATTAATATTACATTGGAGTTGATACCACAAAAGGGTTAGTTCCGGCCCCAAAAAGGTGTTTCAGTCCCCCTCTTTGCTAGTTCATCTGCTATTTTATTTCCTTCAATTCCAGTGTGTCCTAGGACCCATGGTAAAGTGACGATGTTGTTTTCACCTAGTTCATCGAAGTTCTCTTGGTACTCCCATACCATTTTAGAACTGATTACGCAAGAACTCAGACTATCCGTTATGATGATAATCCTTTGCTTTCTATATCTTTTATCAATACTGAACCTATGGCGTGAATTTTTGCTTGAAAGATGCTTGGGGTTTTTTCCAAGCTTGCGGATTGTTAGGTTCCTGGCCCGTACACTCCTATCCCAATCATTGATGCAGTAAAATAATTGAATAGCAAAATTGGCAGAGTATAATTTTTTGCTAAATTAACTATATGTTCAAGGTCATCGTCAATATGGAGACCAAGAAACTTAAACGAGTTATAATCGGTTAGTTTAAGAGTCTATTAACTCCCAAATATTTTATTAATCCCAATGATACAATCTAACTTTGTATTTCTTTCATTTAGTAAGTACAATACCTAATACAAAAATATATTTTTAAAATAAGCACATTTATTTATTGACGAAGCTTTCATCATCTAGACTAGATCTTTTGAACTTTCACTTACCGATATGATTTTATTTATGACTTGGAAATTTAATTGAAACCCATAAATTTGACCTTAGAAATTTAACTGATCTACACGCTTCAATAAATGGTTGAATTAATACAATATTCTCGCTTAAAATCGGGCATATACCAGGATATAATGGAGCATTCACATACCAACGCGGCTTTTCTTTTTTAAAAATGACAAACGGTGCTTTGTGATGCGTCAAATACCAACTATACATATAATTCAAGAATATACTCACATAAACTTTAATTTATCAGTGATTCAATTTATAAATAGTTGCCAAGAAGTAATCAATAGGTGTTAGGTCCTCTGGTCTTGTAGGCTACTCTGTGAAATTGCTTCTTGTACCAAGTCTGTTTCAGTTTCAATAAAAAGCGAGATAGCGTTAACGATAATAAAAGTTAAACTCACAGTTACACCAACAACATAGCTCATGTGGCGCCCTCTAGAAAATGCATCGAAACGGATATAATGTTAAGATTTCTCAGGCCCTAAAACCCCTATCTTCAAATTTTCACATCTGCATATCCAAAATCTTTCAATTTACTGAGAAAAAACATTTTTTATATTTCAACTTTCCCACCCTGTATCTTTTTCATTATCAATATTTTATTAAGATCGTAATATTTTGAGGCCAAGAATCTTCTATATCACTTTGGACCATTACTTACGGACCACCCTGTATAGATATATAGATATATAGATATATAGATATATAAATATATAGATATATAGATATATAGATATATAGATATATAGATATATAGATATATAGATATATAGATATATAGATATATAGATATATAGATATATAGATATATAGATATATAGATATATAGATATATAGATATATAGATATATAGATATATAGATATATAGATATATAGGTATATAGATATATAGATATATAGAGAATTTTTAGGATTGTCACCTATACAGGCTTCATAGGTTGGAAGAAAGCATTCGATATTGTGAATATGTAGGGGGGGGGGAGGGATTATTAGACAGGAAGAGGTTACAGGCATATTGAGAGAAAAACTCATTGAAAGAGAGAAATGATATGAAAGAATTTGGGAAAACAAAGAAATATTGAAAAAGAAAAAATTGGATTTATGTATCACTGTAAAAGGGAGTGAAGGGGTTGATTAGGCAGGAAGAGGTTTGAGGAATATTGTCGGGAAAATAATGTGGAATGAGATGTGAGAACATAATATGGAGCTACAGGAATATAAAGAAGGAAGAGGATGCCGACTAGCAACAAAAGATAAAAGTGGAGAAGGTTAAAAAATATTTTGGTACAGGAGATTTGTAAATTTTCCTACAATATTTACGAATTATTTACAGATGAGGATGCGTAAAAAAGGGAATTTGAAAATTATTTTTATTTGTTGTTGATTTAGTCTGATTTATAACGTTTGTAATCTCAGAGATATTTTCATTCGCATTTTCGGCAACCAGCCAACTAGATATGTAGGTAGAATATGTTACATTGTTAATATAAAAAATATAATTAGGTGTAGTCTGCTCATAAATAATCGAGAATATTTCTGAAATTGTTTCGGGATTCTACGGAGGAAAATGTGTATAAATCATTCGTATTAAAAACGAAATAAAGCGTGCCACATCACTATGAGGCATGGATTTTTTATCTAATTCCAATAGGAGTATATTTTTGTTAGGTTGGGACAAAGAGGAGGTCCTCCTTTAAAAACGTTATATGAAGTAACTACTAACATTATTTTGGCTTAACCTATATGTTCCCAATAGTTACAGTATGGCTGTGTAAATTTTTAGTATAGTCAGAATTAAAAAAAATTTAAAAAAATTACTGATATTAATTTTGGAAAGGAAAAATTTTATTTGAATGTATTTCTGAAAAAAAAATGTAATTACATCTTCATTTTTCCGAAACATGGTCAAATATGGTCAAAAATGGTCAATAATTGTCAAAAATTGTCAAAAATTTTCAATTATTGTCAAAAACTGTTAAAATGGACAATTTTTGTCAAAAATGGTCAATAATTGTCAAAAATTGTTAAAAATGGTCAATAATTGTCAAAAATTGTTAAAAATGGTCAATAATTGTCAAAAATGGTCGATAATTGTCAAAAATTTTTGAAAAATGGTCAAACATTTTGAAAAATTGTTAAAAATGGTCAATTGTCAAAAATTTTAAATTTTTTTTCAAAAATGGTCAAAAATTTTCAAATATTGTCAAAAATGGTCAAAAATTGTCAAAAACTGTCAAAAATGGACAATTATTGTCGAAATTGGTCAAAAGTTTTGAAAAATTGTTAAAATTTTTGAAAAATTATCAAAAGGTTTGAAAAATTGTTAAAAATGGCCAATAAATGTCAAAAATGGTCAAAAATTGTCAGAAAAGGACAATTATTGTTAAAAATTGTCGAAATTTTGAAAAATAGTTGATAATTGTCAAAAATTGTTAAAGTTTCTGAAATATGGTCAAAAATGGTCAAAAATGGTCAAAAATGGTCAAAAATTGTCAAAAATGGTCAAAAATTTGGAAAAATGGTCCATAATTGTCAACAATTGTCAATAATTATCAAAAGCGGACAATATTTTTGAAAAATGGTCTAAAATTTTGAAAAATTGTCAAAAACGGTCAAAAACTATCAAAAATGGTCAAAAATTGTCAAAAATGGTCAAAAATTTGGAAAAATGGTCCATAATTGTCAACAATTGTCAATAATTATCAAAAGCGGACAATATTTTTGAAAAATGGTCTAAAATTTTGAAAAATGGTCTAAAATTTTGAAAAATTGTCAAAAACGGTCAAAAACTATCAAAAATGGTTAAAAATTGTCAATTATTTTTAAAAACTGGACAATTATTGTCAAAATTGGTAAATTATTGTTAAAATTTTGAAAAATAGTCGATAATTGTCAAAAACTATCAAAAATAGTCAATAATTTTGAAAAATTGTCAAAAATGGACAATAATTGTCAAAAACTATCAAAAATGGTCAAAAAATTTTCAAAAACTGTCAAAAATGGACAATTATTGTTAAAAATTGTCAAAATTTCAAGTTTATAAAAAAAGGTCAAAAATTTTGAAATATGGTCAAAAATGGTCAATAATTGTCAAAAATGGTCAAAAATTTGGAAAAATTGTCAAAAATGGTCAAAAACTATCAAAAATGGTTAAAAATTGTCAATTATTGTTAAAAACTGTTAAAAATGGACAATTATTGCCAAAAACTGTCAAAAATGGTTAAAAATTGTCATCATTTTGAAAAAAAGTCAAAAAATTGGAAAAATGGTCACTAATTTGAAAAACAGTCAAAAATAGTCAATAATTGTTGAAATTTTGAAAAATGGTCAATAATTGTCAAAATTTTGAGAAATGGTCAATAATCGTCAAAAGTTGTTAAAATTTTGAAAAATAGTCAATAAATAATACGAGCCGTTTCCGAAAATCGATAAACAAGTAATTTATAAAATCGATTTACCAAAAATCGATTAATATTACTATAAAAATCGATTATTTTCTAACATCTCTAGTCAGTAGATCTTTTTAAGGTTAATCATAATGAATAGCGAAAATGACGATTATTTTAGCACTCCTATTATAACCTAAGATAATATAAAAAACTGTTTTAATTATTAGAAGGGCGACTGTAGAAAAAATTATGTGTGTTTTTCGAGCGTAAAGTAAAATTGCCATTCTTTCTCAAGCGGCAATCTGTTACTTCACGCTCTAAATACACAAATAACTATTTTTTTAATATAAATCATTACCTATTGAATGCAAATACTGAAAAAGACTAGACTATTTGAAAAAGGTATATATGTGGAATTTGAAATTAAAAACCGCAGAAGTACCGGGATCAACAATTAAATGAAGATTATTCTGACCAAACTGAAGATATTAACGTTTTATTGGGGCAAAATTTTGAAGAAAGAAGAGATACCAATGAAGATTTTATCAGTTCATCACACAGAAGGCAAAATTTAGATTAACGAATATATGAAGAATATAATGAAAATCAAGAATTACCGGAAGAATACGAAGTTGAAGAAAGAATATCCCAAGAAGATACAAACAGAGAAGAGAAAGAAAATAGGAATGAAGAAGAAAATTTAGAAAATCAAGAAGAAGATATACACAACCTAGGAGATGAAGAAGATGTCGACAATATGCCTGTTGACCTAAGACCACAAAGAAATATTCATCTGTCATCCTGGACTGTCGATTACGACATGTCAAATTTATGTAATAATATGCCTGATGAAAATTCTGAAGAATGGCACGATGCAATCAAAGAAGAAATTAAAGCGCATTAATTAAATGGACCTTGGACCATAACAGAAAAGAAGAAAAATAGAAATGTTATTGGCTGTAAGATGGTACTCAAAGACAAATTCAACAGCGATGGAACACTCGAAAGGAAGAAAGAAAGATTGGTCGCCCAAGGACTTTCCCAAAGACATTATGTTGATTTTTCCGAAACTTACGCTCCTGTAGCAAGACTAAGTTCAATACGTTTTCTCCTAGCGATGTCCGTCGAAGAAGATTTAAAAATTAATCAATTGGATGTATCAACAACATATTTGAATGGAACTCTAGAAGAAGAAATTTATATGAAGATACCACATCAACTTCAGAAATTTTTACATGAAATTATATTAGATAAAGAAATAATGAAAATGAAGAACTATTTAAAAGCGCAAAAAGAATGTTGACAGATTTAAGTACAAAGGTGAAAAAGCTTGTTTATTAAAAAAAGCATTCTATGGACTGAAGCAAGCTGGTCGACAGTGGTTCAAGAAATTGGATAACACTCTTAGAGAAATTGGATGTGATTCAAGCTCTGCTGATCCCTGTATGTACATTTACAAATCTGGAAAAGAAAAAGCGGTAATATCAGTTAATGTAGATGACATACTGATAGCATCCTCGAATCCGAAAATTATTTCAAAATTAAGAGAAAAATTGGTGTCAAATTTCAGAATAGGCGATTTAAAATACTGTTTAGGAATATCTTTCCAGTAGCAAAAAAGAACGACCTTCGAGAGGAGGAGTGTTGGATTATCTCAATATTGCCACTCACGTCATTCTTTTAGGATGAGGTTCTATGTTATTGTCATATTTTGACATATATTAAAATTAAAAGATGTAATAATTTTGATAAGTCAATTAATTAAAATAAAAAGTCAGTTCATCGATTTAATAAAATTGTTCATTTCAAGGCTTAAACGTACTTTGCAATACTATAAATTCTAAAATAAAAATAGGCAACAAACCAAATGGTATATAAAAGATATACAGGAACAGGTAGAAATTGATAGAAATCTTTGAAAAATTTACTTAAGAACAAAAACAGAAACACGAAAACGAAGAAAAGTCAAAGATATGAATCAAGAAGCAAAAAATCAGAACCTGGGAAGATTTTGGTAGAAAAATGAATGTGTCAACCTCAGTACTTTTCAAAGTGCTGTAGCTGGAAGATTCTCCGCATAATTCGCTTTAATGCTGTTATTGGAAAACTATCTGTAAAAGTGATATTATCAATAGATCTGATCACATCAGATTTTTTATACATATTTTATTGCAACTAAGGGTCATCATTTGCGACTAATTTTTATAGAACTATTTTATGACTTTTGAGATGAAGGAACTGAGATGAAAATAAGTATATTTAACTACAATTTAATTCATTGCCTCGATGATGTTTGAATTTAAATCGATCAAATATTATTCGTGCCTGCAGTGTGATATGAAGATTTTTTCGAACTCTTTCAAGAACGGGTAATTCGAATAAATTTTTGCGTTTTGCGATGTAATTATACATTTTTGGTTACATTAACTCAAAATCCTTATTTTCTAATAGTTTTACCTGTAAATAATGATTCTATAGGGAGACATAAATATTTTAAATGCACGGTTAACAATCAAAACTTTTATATAAGAAAAAAACTGCAAATTATATTATTACAAAGAAGCAGAAATAATAAAAAATTTTAATAAATTAAAAATATAGTGATGAGTATTTAAAACGATTTTTGACAAGTTAACGAATATAACGGAGTTGTATAAATAAACGAAAAACTTGTTACGTTCGGTTTTGCAAATATCAACAAAAAATCCATCAACTTCAACAAAAATCATTGCTGGGTACTAAAAAAGCGATAATAGTTGTTATAGTATAAACATGTTCTTTGTTATCAATAAGAACTAGGCAGTAAAATGTTATAAACATTTTAAATAATTTAAACTCGGAAAGGCAACATAATATAGTAATATACGGATTGTCTAAAAAAATTAACATAATATATTTATGTACCTACAACCGTTGATTGATAAGTTTTATCAATCGACGCTACAACTAAATGATATTTTTTGAATAGCCAGAAAAGTTAAAAAAAGGGAAACATTAATTATAAAAATATTTGTCAAATAAATTTATTTATTCGTTGATATCTGAGATTTTAAATTTTTTTATGGTTTTTAATTTTCGATCAAGGAATAATTTTTTTAGCTTCACCTGTATATTTTCATTCTACATTTTTCTAAAACTCGATTAAGTATGAAAATATACAAGAAGATTAGACATATGTTAAACCACTCAATCTGAATAAAAAATAAGTCGATTGAACCTTACTTACATGTATAAAAAAATTCACACAAAAATAGTTAAAGTTAAAGTTGAAAATATAAATCCATTTTTTTAACGTTGCTTTTAAACCTCTGAATATTTTTTCAACAAATTTTATTCTGACCTGTTTATTTCAATAGAAGCTGGTAAAAGTTATAATTTTTTCTCACTTTTAATGATGAAAATTGAATTTTCTGAAAAAATTTTTTGTCCAAATTTTCATTTTGGCCCCACTTTCAGTGGCATAATGTATGACCAATATTTTTGTTAGACCCATTATAACAAACCACCTCCTGCTTTTTGCTACTTGTACTAGGCGTATTTTTACTTTTTTAAATTATTATTTAAAAATCAAACAAGTTTTAAGTTTCTAAAAGAAACTTTTAATTTTTTTTTGCTCTGGGGATAATATTTTAATCGAGATTTTAATGGTACCAATCTCCAAAATTCCTACACGTTAGAAAAAAACAAACAATTTAAACCTTTTAAATAATTTATAACACAGCAGATGTACTGTAACTCTCACTTTCTACATTTAGATTGACAAATTTTTTTAATTTAACTTTCAAATTTGATTCCAACACTGTTGTAACATCCACGAGATAAAAACTTTTTCAACTGTTGAGATTTTTTCCAAAATGAATAAAAAAATTCCGTATACTACGAGAGTTTTTCTAAATGTAGATTTGAAGTTTTAAATGAAAAAAAAAACATTTTTACAGGCCATTTGGATGTTCTGTAATAACTGAAAATATTAAACATCCTTGTTTTTTAAATATATGATTCTGCAGTGTATACCTAATAATATAACATGAAAATGAAGGGTTATAGAGGCAGCAATGATGTGCAAGTGGAATGAGGAAATGAGAAAAGCAGAGAAACAACGACAAAAGAAGGCATCTCGGAAAAAAATTGTAAAGAGTGGGGTGATATTTTCAAAAGTTTCACAATTTATTGGTGGTATAGCAAATCTTCAATATATCTGGCCTCCCTATTACCCAAACCTGATGCTTTTCAACAAATAGGGCCATTTTAATAACTATAACTGCCTAGAACACACCCTATTCCAAAAACTAGTCACTTAAAGTAGAACACGCAGATTAATTCTTAAAAATGGTACCAAGTGGGTACTTTTATTATGTATTTAAATATTTGCTAAGGAAGTAATTATAACTCAACTTTCATATTCTATACAGTTTTTTAAAGCAACATTATACCAAAAATAGAAGTACCATATTTCAAATTTCATCTTTGTTATTGAAAATTAAGAAAACTGGACCAACGAGAAATACGTACTTTTGAGGTACCACTTAAAAAAATAAAAACTTTCTAATTTGTTTCAGGAAAAAAACAATTGCGGATAAAGTAATTCCATCACCGAATAAAAAAAAAGTAGTACCATTAGTAGTACCGTTCATGTAGACATGCTGTCTCCACAATTGTTGGTACTGCGTCCACCTGTGCGATTCATCTTGTGGGGGTGCTTGGACGTGCGTAAGGGTGCCTTGCATCACTCCGACCGGCACCTGATGTCCCAGCGGCGCCGGCGCCGCGGTAGTACTTATCGGAGGCGCTGGTAACTGATATTCCATTTCCTTAACCGGTACCACAAAACTCATGCTAACACATGCTAACTTATGTCCGGGTTGAATCTCACTTTAACACTATTTTCAATTTTAACTAATTTTAATTCACTATTCTATACCGGTACACCTAAACGCTCTTCTGCGGTACGACAAGAGAGCAACTGGACGGCGATCAGAGGCGGCTCTGGCGGCAACCAAGTGAATGGGCCCAGGAGGGGGCAAAACAAAACACTCTCGGTTTCGCAAATGCCGGAAACTACGCCAGCCGACTGAGATGAACGCGGTTTTGTTATTGTTCTTTCTCCGTTGCGTACTCGGATGGTCGATGTTGTTTGTGGGAACGTTCCGTGCACGAGGACATGCTTTGGCGATTGGCGAAGGCGCTTGGAAAATTCGAAAGAGAAACGTATCTCTTGCCTCTTTCTATTGAATTAATTTTATATAGAGGGATAAGAGCTTCGTGTTTTTCGAATATATAAATATTTATTGAGATGATAGTTATTCAGATTTCAGGTTAATAGATTTTTTTTCTCTTTAATTAAGTATATATCTTGGAGTTTGTTTTTCCGGGGTGGATCAATCCCTTTTCTTTCTCTTTCTCAGCGAGTTACATTCGTAATTTCTAAAAAACATCCTTAATTTCTAAAAAACATATTGTTTCCAGTGAACGCTGTTTACACTACCGCTACACCAATACTAACACTTTACACTATCTTACGCGCGTTTCGATAACCAAGTTATCTTCCCCAGAGACTGAAGGTAAACTTTCTGAAGAAAATAATTTGGTTATCGAAATGCGCATAAGATAGTGTGAAGTGTTTGTGTTCAGTGTCAAGTGTTTCAAAAATTCTCAAATTAGTTATGTTGTTTACAGAATAGGCACATTTTTCAAGAGTATCCATTTTCATAATAATCACGTATGGGCAGACAAAAACCCGCGCAATATTAGGGAGCACCGTTTTCAAAATGTTTTTTCAGTTAATGTGTGGAGTGGAATGTGGAATTTGACTAAAATTTTAATTAGCAAAAATGTGCTATAAATCATAAGAATATATTGCATGAAAATAGCATCAAAAAAAATGTAACATGCCGAAATATTCAAATTATTTGAAGCTTTAGTAAACGCATTGATATTAGTTGTGACGTCGAAGAGTATGATTTCGGTACTGCGTGTGCGTCAACAACTAACGAAGGTATACTGGAGCAATCTCAATGGTTTGTATAGATAAATCGGGCATTTTTGGCCGACTTTGCATCATTTTATTACAAGTTTTGTTGCTCTGGATGTATACTTTTCAAAACCTATTTGAAATTTAATATCGGACTATCGATAACGAATCCAGACACTTTGCAAATTATCGCATCAAAAAATTGCAGTGACCGTCGCCTGGTGTCTGATTTTCGCACATATAAATTGCATAATATGAGGAACTTCTTTTATACAAAGTTTCAACTCTTGAAATTGAAAAGTGGCAAAGAAATGAATATTCAAAAATTTTTGCTTTTTCGAATTTCCTCGCTTCCTAATTATCCGATCAAGTCGCTCGACCCCTAATTTTGTTCGTATTTTAATTAACTATTATTTCTCTATACATACCATTGAGTACCAGTACTTCTCACGTTATATGGAAAAAAGTACGTTTTTCCGTTTTAAATGTTTATAACAAATTACTGAAAAACATTCACGTGTTGTAAAACATAAAAATTGTAATATGTATTCTCTTTTATATGAGGCATAATCCGTTTTATACTAGGATTTTTGTCAAAAATTACTCTTACTTGCATGCTCTATTGCTTGATACAGTATTCGCCAGCTAACTTGATGTCCTAAATGCTTTCTAGGGAGCTATTGACGCCGCCCATCCGATAACTGTAAACAGTGCCGTGCAAGTTCTGAGGATACGCTTTTTGTTACCAATTAACACAACTTGTATAATTAATAAAGAAAAGTCCGTCCGGAAATATATGATCTTAACTTAATAAATAATATTTAATTCTTTGTTATAATTATTGGTATATTGATTTTAATAGAAACAGATCTGCTTTATATCTGAATTCTGAGTACATAAATAATATTTTAACAATAAGGTACCCATTACAATAACATGTTATTTATCTAATTGAAGATTATAAAGTTAGGATCTTATATTTCCGGACGGACTATAATTAAAATTTGTTAGAAACTAAATAATTTCTTCCAGGTAGTAATGAGAATAAAAGAAACACAAGATAATGGGAAATTATTTAAGCTAGGTATGTTTCTAAGAATAGGTATAAATAGTTTTTATCTTTACGAAGAATCTGACTCACTGCCGCTACTGGAATCACTTTCATCTAGAGTAATCACAAGAGGGTTGACGTGATAAAACATATCTGTTTGAAGTTCTCTATCAGTACATTTACGATTTTCTTCATTAACGGCTGTCATTTTTATAAACACTTAATTGTACAAAGCAGAAACAATAACTGTGTGACGCTACTCTACTGAAAATCTTAACACCTGATAAGGTTCGATGCAATTGGCGTTTGTCAAAATTTTACCACCAATAGCAGCCGAGTAGGCAGGGCACTATTACTCTGTCTCTCTTAGTTGGTAATCAAGTTAGCTGGCGAATACTGTAGTACGATGATATTACGAATCCGATCTCTTTGTGCAGTGTTGCCAATACAGCACAAAAAACTTTTTCTAAAAAATCCCATATTTGTTCACAAAATTCCACCAGTTTCGAATAATGTTGCAGCTTCATAATATATATTTATATTACTTACGCCGTAGTAAAAAAAGAATTGAATATTTGAAGGAACGTATAAAAATAAATAAATTAAAATATGTGTGTAGTTTCAATAGATTTTGTGGCATAGGATGATTGAGATATGTTTTATTATTTTGATGTAAATTATTCCGAATAACAAATTTATTTTTATTTATTTATTTATTTATTTATTTATTTATTTATTTATTTATTTATTTATTTATTTATTTATTTATTTATTTATTTATTTATTTATTTATTTATTTATTTATTTATTCCAAACAGGTTTTATAACCTAATGACATGGAATAAGAATTATCAATACATAAATTTTTTCCTAACATTGTGTAGTATGACCATTGATAAATTTAACAGTGATATAGATTAATGTAGAGAATTAAAAACAGGCATAGACGACTAATTTCCAGAACTGTAACTTTATACACCAAATTTCTTAATATATTCATAAACACTGCTCTTAAAATGTCTAATTGACATTGTCCAATCTATTTCGGTAACATTATTTATAATGAATTTACTGTTTGGACCCTTATTTTGTGGAATCTACTCATATTACTTTTTTAAATGAAACTAAGTCTTTCTAATTAATTCCACTATTTAATGAAAAAATTATGAAAACTCTAAGATATTGATAATTATTTCGATATTGACAGATCATCGTCAGAATGACAGAAGTTACATTTTATGTGATGCCTACTTGATGTTTAATATTTTGGCTAGACCAAATAGTAAGTGATCTATCTTGTGATTGACTTAATATACAGGGTGTTTCTAAATTAATGCGACAAAATTCAGGAGGTGATTGCTCTTATGAAATTAAGATGGGTCTTTCCTATAACAAAATTTCCTCAGCCCACCCCTTTCCGAGATATCACACTTAAAAGGTGGTGACTAAAA
Source organism: Lochmaea crataegi (assembly GCA_947563755.1). Lineage (NCBI taxonomy): Eukaryota > Metazoa > Arthropoda > Insecta > Coleoptera > Chrysomelidae > Lochmaea > Lochmaea crataegi. Next base: position 21,651,127 of record OX387435.1, read on the forward strand.
TTGAGTTTTTATTTTTTTTTTCTAAAATTTCAGTAAAGCTAGAAACTTGAAATTCTGTAATTTTCGTGCACTCGCAAAGGACTAACCTCGGGTATTTTTTCAATATTTTCAATATTAAAAAAATTATAAAGTATGGTGTTTATTTTTTTTCTCTGCAGCTATTGGTTTTGGGAAAAAAATTTAAGAATAAAAAAATTTTTTTTTTAAAAAACAAGGATTTTAAGTTAAATTTTATTTCATAAAACTTCACTTCGTTTTGATATGAAATAAAGTAAGGGTTGCTAATTTCACCCCCATATAATGTAACAGGAATATTGAAAAAATACCCGTGGTTAGTTCTTTGCGAGTGCACGAGAATTACAGAATTTCAAGTTTCTAGCTTTACTTTATTTGACTCTTTGAATTTTAATATCAAGAAAATTGATTGACTTATTTTCTTCAACTTCTAATGTAAATTTAATTTTTGAATGTAAATTATTAATATGATTGAACGATATATCTAATTGTCGTTCACTACCTACAAAACAAGCTAATATGTCATCTATATACCTATAACCAAATAATATATTTTTTGAAATGTTACATTCAAAGATTTTTCTTTCTAAACTGTCCATAAAAATGTTTGCTAAAATTGGTGATGTAGGGCTTCCCATTGGTAAACCTTCATTTTGAATATATACCTTATTATAAAAAGTAAAATCATTCTGATTAATACACATATCAAACAAATTAAGAATATCTGATATTATTCCTGGATTGATATTTTTATCCTCTAGTAATTTTTCAACAAGTGTTATGCACTCTTTTGGAGGAATTTTAGAGAACATTTTGGTAACATCAAATGAAATAAGTTTGGAGTTATCTTGTAACTTGTATGTTTTTAATTTTTTTAATAGTTCTATTGAATTTTCAATTGAGTATTTAGATATACTTCCATAGCTATTGAATATATTGTTTAGTTTTTTAGCTAACTTATTATTAGGAGTATTAACGTAAGAAACTACAGATCTAATTGGTTTCGATACTTTATGTAATTTAACAGTTCCTTATAATTGTGGAGACTGAGGATTTTTAATAATCATGTATTTTTTCTCATAATCATTGAACACATAAGTTGAACTATTGACAATCTCTCTAACATTATTAGAAAACTTTTTTGTTCGGTCAGCCCTTAGAATGTTTACATCACAAGATTCTATAAAATTATTAACTTTAGATTTTTATTCTTCGGATTTTAAAATGACAGTGGCAGAGTTTTCATAATGTTTTCATTAAATAGTGGAATTAATTAGAAACACTTAGTTTCATTTAAAAAAGTGATATGAGTAGATTCCACAAAGTAATGGTCCAAACAGTAAATTCAATCCAAATAGTACGTAATATTCAATTTACTAGTACGTTTTTATATATTTTGTCTTTCAACTTGTAAACATCAAGTGGTACTAAAAATCGTTACAAGTTGATTTTCTCGAAAAATTATGTGGAAAATTTTATACCAGTTAATTTTAGCCAATCAGATGCCTGCATTTTGACATGTTGCTATGACAATAAACTAATTTCTTCGGAAATTTCCCTGCGTAGAGGGAAATTAATAAGTGGAAATTTCCCTCTGGCTTGACAGTTGTCATAAATAATAATAATATGTCACCAATTTAATTTCTATTTTAAAAAAGTTTTGGTATAAAATTTTCTTACCGAATATCCCAAGAGCATGAATTAATATTCCGGAAATTTTCCTCAGTTGCGAATTTTTTAAGAAAATTCGCACTTCGAGAAAATTTTCGGAAATAATTGGTGCTCTAGGGAGATTATAAGTGATAATTTTGAGTCTGAATCAATTTTCATCAATAATTGTCTACTATCATTTAGTAAGACATATGTGTCATTGTTTGTGACAAAATTCTTTCCAAAATATTCTATTACAAATATTGATTGAGATTTTACGTGTATACAACCACTCTTCAATATTAATATTTAGATTAAGTTATAAACGATACACTCTCGGGACTCATACCTCTTTTAAGTGTATTAAGAAAATTAAATTATTTTTGTAAATTGCCATGGTTCATTTCCATAAAAGGTGGATTACCATAATATAGTCAGTTTTAGCGCTGGACCCACTCTATGAATTATTAAAATAATGTAGGGATTCACCTATGTAGTGGAATATTTTGTTTAAAAAGATTAGTAGAGAGGAGAAATTTACGTAATGAAATGATATAAAAACGATTGTTATACCGTATGAAAATTTTTATTTGTCAAAACTACCAACAAGTTTCACTATGAGCACCAGTGCCGTGCTGTTTTTGAGTTGAAAAATTACTAATTTCTTTCATAATTTCTGTTTATTTATATTTTTGATATTTCACAATTTTTTCATCAACACCATTCAGAACTAAATTGCATATTACAATAGTATAATAATGTTCATATACTGGGTGATTTTTTTTGATGGGACATTAGGCATCACGGCAATAGAATAAAAGTCTGAAAATTTGTAATACAGCATTGATCTATCGAATGAAAATACTTCCAAATGACTTCCGGTTATACCGGGAGTTACTTTAAATGAAGCAGCCCTTTATTTTCAACTTCTTAAATACAAATAATAAGGTACTATACCTGAGTCTCATGGTTTTCGACATAATTATTTTATTTTTAATTTTTACTATCTACTTGGTCACTGTAAGATGTCTCAATAAGTCAAACGTCTGAAGAAAAAAATACTAACCTGAATTACTCATGAACTGCCTATGTACATGCGGAAAAAATCCGGACTCGTAGTAAGGATTTGGCGCGTACTGTCTGTTCCATGAAGGATAAGGTCCCACACATTCTTCACTGGGGCTTAGCCCCTCTGGGCAATACTGTTCACGAATCGGATTGTCCTGTTGTGGAAAACTCATGGACAAGCATCCACAATTTTCCCGAGGCCAAGTAGAAGCCGCAATTTTAGTGTCTTTACAACAATAGTTTATAGATTTGTTTAGGTTATTTTTTTATCCCAAGCCAAAATTTACTAAAACAATTATTAAATTCACTGATAATAATATTATAATTATAGAGGGATCCAAAAATAAGATCTTTATAATAATATCATCAACAAATGAAACTCAGATAGTTTTTCCGAGTGGACTGTTTACAGTCGAAATTCTTAAATTTCTAAAACAGTCTGTTGTAGTGGAATATAGGATTTGAGATGTTAAAAAGAAGAATGAAAACGTTGTTTAGACCGTCGAAAAAACATCTCGCAAGGACTTACATCTTCTTTGCTTGGAACTACCCAAAATTATTAGGTGTGAGAAATTGACTATACTATACTATACAGAGGCTGAAATATGCTTTTGGGGGCCGAAGGGGGTCGAAAAAACGAGATAATTGAAAGTATCTAGTAGGTCTGAGACAGTCGAATACTACACTGAGTTTTGACAGGGGTCCTAACAGAATACAGCCTAAATGGAATCTCAAACTAGTGATGCAGGAAGAATGTAGATTATGTGGAATGGAAGGAGAAAACTCCATTCACATACTTACGAAAGGCATAGATAGAAGAGGAACAATTATGTAAAGTAGTTGCTCGTATGCGAGTTTGTAATACAAATTTGTTTCTCTATGCTGTACGATAAATAGTTTCTGAGACCTCTCTTAATCAGACACCCGGTACGTTCAAATGCCAGCAATGCATTTTAAACAAATCCTTGCTCTGATCCAGTTTTCAGAATTATGAGATGTTTGCCTTTCCCTGGTGGGCTCAACACAAAATTGACAAATGTCGTTTCAGTAAAATCAAAAGTGCTGAGTAAAACGGGCGACAATGTGACCAATCTGAAGGCAGCAGAATTGCCAACTTAAATACAAATCGTATAAAAACAAAGTATAGTGCAAACTGACAGGAAATTTTTTGCATTAAGAGTGGTTTAAAGTTAAAACTACATTTTTACAAATTTTGAAGGAAATTGTTTCAGGAATAAAAACTGCATTTCTTGATTTTAATAAAACGTAGATTTAATTTTTGGGATTTATTTTCTACGTTTGAATTTTTTTTTTATTCAGATTAACGTGCTTTGTGACAGCTATGGCCATTTTCACTAAGTACAATATGTTATATAAGTTTTTTATAATATGTAAGCTCATTAAAAAAATGTTTAAACAATAAATAAAAAAAGAGGAAATAATTAAATTTTGTTTAGTAGATTTTCTTCTTTCAGTAATTGGATGGCTAAAGTTATTTGGCTCGGGAAGTTTAAAATTTCTTTTATAGTTGCTTTCATTCCCAGCTGTTGACGACGTTTGGAATAAGATTTTTTTTTGATATTTGAGTTAATTTTAAAAATTTAGTTAGAGGTAGCTAGATTTTCATTGGTATTTGAGTTAATTTTAAAAATTTAGTTAGAGGTAGCTAGATTTTCATTGGTATTTGAGTTAATTTTAAAAATTTAGTTAGGGGTAGCTAGATTTTTATTGGTATTTGAGTTAATTTTAAAAATTTAGTTACGGGTAGCTAGATTTTTATTGGTATTTGAGTTAATTTTTAAAATTTAGTTAGGGGTAGCTAGATTTTTATTGGTATTTGAGTTAATTTTAAAAATTTAGTTGGGGGTAGCTAGATTTTTATTGGTATTTGAGTTAATTTTTAAAATTTAGTTGGGGGTAGCTAGATTTTTATTGGTATTTGAGTTAATTTTTAAAATTTAGTTAGGGGTTGCTAGATTTTTATTGGTATTTGAGTTAATTTTAAAAATTTAGTTAGGGGTAGCTTGATTTTTATTGGTATTTGAGTTAATTTTCAAAATTTAGTTAGGGGTAGCTAGAGTTTTATTGGTATTTGAGTTAATTTTAAAAATTTAGTTACGGGTAGCTAGATTTTTATTGGTATTTGAGTTAATTTTTAAAATTTAGTTAGGGGTTGCTAGATTTTTATTGGTATTTGAGTTAATTTTAAAAATTTAGTTAGGGGTAGCTTGATTTTTATTGGTATTTGAGTTAATTTTCAAAATTTAGTTAGGGGTAGCTAGATTTTTATTGGTATTTGAGTTAATTTTCAAAATTTTGTTGGGGGTAGCTAGATTTTTATTGGTATTTGAGTTAATTTTAAAAATTTAGTTACGGGTAGCTAGATTTTTATTGGTATTTGAGTTAATTTTAAAAAATTTTGAATTTGAAATTCAGAATCAAAAGAAGGTTTTTTTGATAATAAATAATTTGAGTAGTTTTTGTTATCATTGTTACGTTTGTGTTCTGATATGCTAGTTTTAATATTTCTAAACGTTCTACCGATATAAATTTTCTCACAGTTCGCATCTTAATTTATAAACTCCTGATTTTTTTTATTTTGAATACTTGAATTTATTGTTTTTAATGATTGTTATCTGTTTTAAAGCAGGTCCAAAGTATCTAAAAATTATTTTATTCTCAGAGACTATTTCCCAAAGTATGTTAACCATTTAAATTGATTATTTCTATTTTTGTTAAAAAGTAATACTTAATCGAAAATTAGTTTTTGTATCTTTTTAGTTAATTAAAATTTATTTTTCCTACAGTCGCGCGTAAAATGACTAATTACTATATTCAAATGGAATCGTAAAGTCGACAAGTGCCGAGGATGGTTACTTTACGCTCTAGAGCAAAAAAGGAATCTTTCTCGCTTGCTTATTTCATCAAATTTGGTAATGGCAAAGGTAATGAAGCCACCTACCCTTTGGTTTATTTATTCAATGTTAAAATACATTAGGGTGCTTCAAACTTTTCCAACTCTTACCCTCTCAAACGTTTCTATTTGATGTAAAAAATCCTCACCAAACATCAGCCCTATTGGTCAACTCAAAGGGGTCGCTATTTTTATTTTAGTTTCCTATTTAATTAACATGGGAAAAATTATGTTTTTATTAAAATTGAATTTACTCATAATTGACGCAATTTTTTACAAAAACCCATTTTATATTCTTAAAGTTGAGTCTTTGAACTTTACTAAACTCTGAGATCAATTATGATTATCTTTGCTAGAAGCGTAGTTTCTGCCATTTAAAAACTACTAAATTTTTAAATTTGGAGAAATAGCTTGTAATAATTTTTTTCTTGCATAATTTCTCAAAATTTTTACTCAAACTATTAGTCAGTATTGTATATTTATGGATTACATATTTTAAAAATGGTTGTCAGTACATAGTGTAGGTGGCAGCACTTATTATAATAATAAGATGAATGAATTATGTATATGATTACAAGTAATCTTGGATTTTAATTTTGTTATATATTAGTTTACATTAATTAGCCAACAACAAATTAAACATGTCTATTTTAGTGAATAGTTTTCTCGTAAGAAAAATTCGCCTTTCCGATAGGCTATTAATTTGGTTTATTCTTCACTGGCAAGTGTTGTTTTAGTACAGTTCGGGAATTTTCGCCTGTGATATTGAACTAATTGGACTAAAATTGTTTTTGCTCTTCGTTTCTCCTTAAACAACGATTGTAAGTTATAATAAGAGCTACACCTCGCTCCGCTACGTCATTGACGACTTTTAAACTTTTCAAAAAAATTTTACCTTCAATGTAATCTTGATTCGTTTCCCACATATCTGGGTGAATAACAAGGAACCCATACGACAATTGAAGCTGTTGAAAGAGAAAAAGAGACTCCACACTAATAAAATTACTTAGATCTTTTTGAACTAATGTATCCAGACCACTCTCTTTCACGTTAAATCTTATTTCCCTGCTGCTATCATTTTTCGATGCTTAATAGCCAGTGGCGAAGCGCTACTACCGCCAACCCCCGCAGTTACATTGGGGCTCAGGCCCAAAGGGGGTCCGAAGGTTATGAGGTCCGAAAGAGCCTATGGCTAGGGATCGGAAGGGGCCGAAATCCTGGCCTGTAGAGGCCAACGCCCCAGGGGTACTCTGTTTTGTCGTTTGATGTTTTTGGCTCTGCATAGCCACTGTACAGAAACAGTTTCTGTATACGGTGGCATAGCTAAAATAGGTATTAAGATCTGTATATACTGAGTGGTGCTGTTAAAATAGTAGTAGATAAGTATGAGTACCTACTATGAGTATTTATAGTTTCTTTGTTTAACTTTCACTTTTTATTTTCTTATTTTATTAGCTTCCCTATTCACAATATAGGAAGTCGATTTTGAATTATTTCTGATTGTTTCATACACCTAAAATTTTGCACACGTATATGGGCTACACAGCATACAAACTTTATATATTATATTCTTAATATAGGCTAACTCAATTTTCGCGGGGGGGTCCATAATTTATCGCTACGCCACTGTTAATAGCGCTCATCATTTTCAATTTAATGTCTACTGTGATTCTTTCATAAAAAAAAGTTAAACTAATCAAGTGTTCTGAGGTAATAGTTTAAGTAAAAATTTTGAGAAAGTATGCAAGAAAAAAAATTATTACAAGATATTTCTCCAAATTTAAAAATTTATAAATGGCTGAAACTACGCTTCTAGTAAAGATAATCATAATTGGTCTTAGAGTTTAATAAGTTCAAAGACTCAACTTTAAGAATATAAAATGGGTTTTTGTAAAAAATTGCGTCAATTATGAGTAAATTCAATTTTAATAAAATCAGAATTTTTCCCATGTTAATTAAATGAGAAACTAAAATTAAAATAGCGACCCCTTAGAGTTAACCAATAGGGCTCATGTTTGGTGAGAATTTTTTTTACATCAAATAGAAACGCTTGAGAGGGTAAGAGTTGAAAAAAAAATGTTTTTGAAGCACCCTAATATACATACATGATAATGTCACTTTGACATTTAACATTAATAAATAATATGACAACTAAAATGTCAGAGTACTATCTTAAATCATAATCCACTCCTATTATAACCTAAGATAATATAAAAAAACTGTTTTAATTATTAAAAGTGCGACTGTAGAAAAAAGTATGTGTGTTTTTCGAGCGTAAAGTAACATTTCCGCTTTCAAAAGATCGCCGCACTCCGCTAACATTCTTTCTCAAGCGGCAATCTGTTATTTTACGCTCTAAATACACAAATAACACAAATAACCATTCTTTTGAAAGCAGCAATTTCACTCGAAAAACACACATAATTTTTTCTACAGTCGCACTTTTAATAATTAAAACAGTTTTTTATATTATCTTAGGTTAGGTTAGGTAGCATCTACTCTGACATTTTAGTTGTCATATTATTTATTAATGTTGAATGTGAACGTACAATTGTTACAATTATTTATTGCAATTTTTGATTCAGAAGAAATTTCTTCCATTACCTACTGAAGATTGACGTGCCCGATTTATCAACAATAACAAAGACTTTTGAAATTCACCTTTTTATTTCTTTTAAATTATTATAAACATTATTATAATGTTGTGAGAAATCAATAAAACCGATTAAAATGGTTAATAAAATAGATATCTGGTAACTTGATTTTCATTTATTGTTTTTTGTCGTCATGGCTAATCCCACCAAATTTGATGAACTAAGCGAGCGAAAAAGATTCCTTTTTTTTGCTCTAGAGCGTAAAGTAACAATCCTCGGCATTTGTCGACTTTACGATTCCATTTGAATATAGTAATTAGTCATTTTTTTACGCGCGACGTTAGAAAAACGTATATTTTTTAATTTTTTTCATTTATAATAAAAACGGTAGATTTGTCAAACGAATGAAAAATTTTAATTTATACAGACCATAAATACGGAAATTTCAAGTCTTTTTACAAAATAATTAAACGGGATCGTTAAGAAATTTAAATACAATAATCACTCCTGAAAATTTTAAGTAAATAAATTCAGTAAGGGATAATTATTAGGTAATATCTCAAGGGCTTCTAAAAGATATAATTTTTTGGATTTATTTCCTACATGTAAAATTTCACATTCCGAATTAAAAAAAAGTTTTTTTTATAAAGAATAATTTTTTTGTTTGTGTTATGTTCTAATTTTAAAAATTTCCAAGAATTCTACCGATATAAATTTTGTCACAGTTGTCACTAGGTACCGTATTTTAATTTATATACTCCCAATTTATTTAAATTTAAATTTAGATTTATTGTTTTTAATAAGCTTATATATATTTTTGATTGTTATCTGCTTTAAAGCAAATATTCAATATTCAAAAATGATTTAAATTGATTTTTTTTACTTTTGTTAACTTGTCCTACAGTTTGCTTTTGTATATTTTTGGTTGATTAAAATTAATTTTTGTACCTTACACTTTATATTTTGTTTGTCATAAAAATTTGCAGTAGTATTTTTTGAATCCAAATGATCGTGAAAACTTCCACCCAACAAACTCTCCAAAAACGAGTATTTTTAAATAAATTTATTTAAAATAAACACACCCGTATGCCGTACGGAAATTCCACCACTATTTTTATCAATCGCTAGTTAAAAATCATTCATCAACTGCCATTAACTTATTTACCACCCGAATTTGAAGAAGAATCGAATGAAACTGATGGTAGTGTCCCGGTGCCAAACAGGGGTGTAAGGGGTGAGTTTTAGCACACTAGAACGCACGTGGATAACCGCATCACGTTTACCGTAACGTGAATAAGTGCCCGTGATACAGTGAATGCCTTCAAGAGAAATGTAAGGGCGGCATATTTTATTCAATATTCAATAAGACATTTAGGATACTGTGTCACGTAATCTCAAGAATATTTTCGTTTAAATTCATTTTTTTTGTTTATTTTTTAATAATTGACTTCTTTTTTGCATTCATTATTATTGTTCTTAAACTAAACTATTCCTTTTATCCAATAAAATCAATAAATATTCTAAATATTACTCGAACGGGTTCACAAATTACAAGATTTGCATCAACAGGAGTAGATATAAATTATAATTTTTTTATAAATAAACAATTAAGTGACAATACTATCACTATGTCGAAAATCCAATCAAGAATCATTGTGAGGGCCTGATTGTAAGACAATTTTTTTTCTCACCCTCTTATTCTTAAAATAGTTTTCGTTTCAAGTAAAATGAATTAAATCATGGGTATACCCTAATATTTCAGAAATGCATTTCTCGACCAAACAACCAATTGTCTGAAACAGATAAGTAAAGTATCAAAATGTCACGTAGTCTTCGAGGCCACGAAAGGGGAAAGAAAATTTTAAAAACGATTTGAGATTTAGTTTCTAGAAAATAACTAAAGTGTTCACTTGAGCCAAATAAATCTATTAAAATATAGTGTGTATTGTGGTGCATATCAGGAGTTAAATAGGTGAGTCTATCTCACAGAGTAATTCAGTTTTGCCTGTTATTTGATATTTGATTTTAAAAGATATTTTATCACATAGAGTATATATATTTGCTAATTATTTTTAATAATTACTTTGTTTAAAGTTCTTTAATATTCAACGTTATTAAGAACATTAATTTGTTGTTGCATTTCCTATTCATCCAATCCTACTGCACTGTGGAGAGTTTGTGCCACTTGCAGTTTAACTCACATACCTATACTGTATTGTGGAGTGTTTGCGCCACTTGCGGTTTGTCCATTCCTGATACAGGGTGACTTCTCACGTCACCCATATCTCCTTCCACCCCCCTGAATTGTGGAGAGCTTGAGCCACTTGCAGTGTAACCTTATTTAGCTGTACTGTGGAGAGTTTTTGCCACTTGCATTTTAACTCACATACCTATACTGTATTGTGGAGAGTTTGCGCCACTTGCGGTTTGTCCATTCCTGATACAGGGTGACTTCTCACGTCACCCATATCTCCTTCCACCCCCCTGTATTGTGGAGAGCTTGAGCCACTTGCAGTGTAACCTTGTTTAGCTGTACTGTGGAGAGTTTGTGCCACTTGCAGTTTAACTCACATACCTATACTGTATTGTGGAGAGTTTGCGCCACTTGCGGTTTGTCCATTCCTGATACAGGGTGACTTCTCACGTCACCCATATCTCCTTCCACCCCCCTGTATTGTGGAGAGCTTGAGCCACTTGCAGTGTAACCTTATTTAGCTGTACTGTGGAGAGTTTGTGCCACTTGCAGTTTAACTCACATACCTATTCTGTATTGTGGAGAGTTTGCGCCACTTGCGGTTTGTCCATTCCTGATACTGGGTGACTTCTCACGTCACCCATATTTCCTTCCACCCCCCTGTATTGTGGAGAGTTTGAGCCACTTGCAGTGTAACCTTATTTTGCTGTACTGTGGAGAGTTTGTGCCACTTGCAGTTTAACTCACATACCTATACTGTATTGTGGAGTGTTTGCGCCACTTGCGGTTTGTCCATTCCTGATACAGGGTGACTTCTCACGTCACCCATATCTCCTTCCACCCCCCTGAATTGTGGAGAGCTTGAGCCACTTGCAGTGTAACCTTATTTAGCTGTACTGTGGAGAGTTTTTGCCACTTGCATTTTAACTCACATACCTATACTGTATTGTGGAGAGTTTGCGCCACTTGCGGTTTGTCCATTCCTGATACAGGGTGACTTCTCACGTCACCCATATCTCCTTCCACCCCCCTGAATTGTGGAGAGCTTGAGCCACTTGCAGTGTAACCTTATTTAGCTGTACTGTGGAGAGTTTTTGCCACTTGCATTTTAACTCACATACCTATACTGTATTGTGGAGAGTTTGCGCCACTTGCGGTTTGTCCATTCCTGATACAGGGTGACTTCTCGTCACCCATATCTCCTTCCACCCCCCTGTATTGTGGAGAGCTTGAGCCACTTGCAGTGTAACCTTGTTTAGCTGTACTGTGGAGAGTTTGTGCCACTTGCAGTTTAACTCACATACCTATACTGTATTGTGGAGAGTTTGCGCCACTTGCGGTTTGTCCATTCCTGATACAGGGTGACTTCTCACGTCACCCATATCTCCTTCCACCCCCCTGTATTGTGGAGAGCTTGAGCCACTTGCAGTGTAACCTTATTTAGCTGTACTGTGGAGAGTTTGTGCCACTTGCAGTTTAACTCACATACCTATTCTGTATTGTGGAGAGTTTGCGCCACTTGCGGTTTGTCCATTCCTGATACTGGGTGACTTCTCACGTCACCCATATTTCCTTCCACCCCCCTGTATTGTGGAGAGTTTGAGCCACTTGCAGTGTAACCTTATTTTGCTGTACTGTGGAAAGTTTGTGCCACTTGCAGTGTATTATTATTTTGCTGCACTGTGGAGAGTTTGTGCCACTTGCAGTGTATTATTATTTTGCTGTACTGTGGAGAGTTTGCGCCACTTGCAGTGTATTATTATTTTGCTGTACTGTGGAGAGTTTGTGCCACTTGCAGTGTATTATTATTTTGCTGTACTGTGGAGAGTTTGTGCCACTTGCAGTAGTGATAATATTGTTTGTGGAGAGTTTGTGCCACATATTCCTTACATGCACTGGGGAGAGTTTGCGCCCCTTGCACCTTTCCTAATAACCCTAAATATTTACTATTAGGCATTTATTTTTGATCAAGTGAAGTTTTAACTTTACTTTAGTACTGATATGCATAATCACAGTTCAAACACATAAGATGCACCTTGTATATTATTAATACTTTTATTAATTTTGGGGATTTCAACTATACTAATCGTTAGTTAAATAATTAATCATTATTTATGGCAAATTGAATACTCAGAGTGTTTTTCTATCTAATTCCAGGTACGTCATCTCGGTTGTTCAACCTACTTGGACCATGTCCACATGGACTGTTCAATTAAATCCAGGCATCACGTCCAGTGTCTTGTAAATAGTTATTTTCAACATTTAGATTTGTTTTATTATCTATATTATAAACAATATAATGTAAGTACACAGTAAGTAATTAAAAGTTAAATTCTAATTAAATATATCAATCTTTACAAATCACTCATTCTCCTCAAGTCAAGTTTTTCCCTCCTTACATGATAATCTTTAAAAAGCAATTAATGTTTACAGGGTCGGATTTAACAGGGTTCAAAGTAAATGAAATAAATAATATTAATTTTTATTTATTAGCAAATTGGATTGAATAGACGAGTTCTTTTCAAGGCAAATGCTACCAACATAACGAATAAAAAAATACGGAAAAAGGTTAGTCGCTTAAGGAAGCAGTTTTTCCGATCAATTTTTGGTTTTTCTCATATATTTTGAGTCCCTTTACAACCCATGTTGTACCCGAAAAGTTTGGAGGTCTTTTTAGTTTGGTTGACGAAAAACGAATACCAGCTGTCAAAACATGTACCTACGTATCATTAGGTGTGTTTCTGGTATATTGTATATTACTGATTTTTATCGTTCTACCTTTATCTTTCGGCAAATAAGTATGTAATAAATCATGTATTGTTCCAGTACAATAATAGGTTATTTCTACAGTCTGTGTAGCCGAAAGATAAAAGTAGAACAATAAAAATCAGTAATAATATACCAGAAACACAAACAAAAAATGATGAATGATTCCTAATACCTTAACCCTTAATGATACGTATATGAGTAGTTGACAGCTGACATTAGTTTTTCATCAACTGTAAGATGTAAAATACCCCAAACTAAAAAGACCTGCAAACTTTTCGGGTACAACATGGTAAAGGGTCACAAAATATATAAGAAAAACCAAAAATTGATCGGAAAATCCACTTCCTTATGCGACTAACCTTTTTCAGTATTTTTTTTATTTTTTATGTTGGCAGCATTTACCTTGTATATAATTCGCCTATTGTACAGGGTGGCCCATTAAGCGAGGTAACTGGCTGTATATCGAAAAGTATTTTTCCCAGGTTGTGCGGAAAAAATATTGATAGTAAAAGTGGCCAAGAAAAATTGCTGGAAATTATTTTCAACCTCAAAATTTCACCCCTAGGTAGGAATGGAGAACTATCGATGGTTTAACGATAACTATCGATATTTTTGACTATCGAAAAAAATCGATAGTTTTCGGTACTATCGATAGTTGAGATATTTAGGTGAAGAATACAAATATATTTTGAAAGCTGATATGGTGTAAAAATGCCATCAAAAAATGGGACAGGGAGAGAGAGAGAGAGAGAGATAAGAGAAAGAGAGAGAGAGAGAGAGAGAGAGATGGGAGGGAGAGAGTGAGGAAGAGAGAGAAAGGAAAGAGAGAGAGAGATGGGAAAGAGAGAGAAATAGGAAAGAGAGAGATGGGAGAGAGAAAGAAAGATGAGAGACAGGAGAGAGATGGCAGAGACAGATATGGAAGAGAGGGAGATGGGAAAGCCAGAGAGAAGGATGAGTATAATCATTATTTTAAACTGTCAGCATCTAAGACGGATTCGGTAAAGTTCGCGACCCTCTGAATTTTGTAACGCTTTTCTTTCTCATTAGAAAGCTTATAGAATAGTTTAAAAGAAAAAAATTCACTTTTGGAAGAGAAAATTGCTATTAAAAGTACTAAAAATCCGCCATTTTTTTCTAATTTTTGACAATTATTGACCATTTTAGACATTTATTGACCATTTTCAACAATTTTTCAAATTTTTGCAATTCTTGACAATTATTGACCAATTTCCAAGATTTTGACAATTTTTGACAATTATTGAATTTCAAAATTTTAACAATTATGAACCATTTTTGACAATTATTGATAGTTATTGACAATTATTGATAGTTATTGACAATTATTGACCATATTTGACAATTTTTCAAAATTTTTGACCATTTTTCAAAATTATTGACCATTTCTGACAGTTTTTGACAATTATTAACAATTATTAACCATTTTCCAAAATTTAGACAATGTTTGACTATTTGTGACCAATTTTGACAATTATTGACCATTTTTCAAAATTTTTGACAAAGTTGATTCGTTGTTTTGATATAAATATATATATATATATTTATGAATATTTTTAACATTTTGACAAAAATCGTCAATGATGTTACCGATAGTAAATATAGCACTATCGATAAATATAGATAGTCGGGACTATCGATAGTTCTCCATTCCTACCCCTAGGGGGCGTTACTGCTATGTTCAAATCTAAAATTATTATTATCTCAGAAATTCGCAGAATGAGCTATAACTTTCATATTATCATCATTTCAAAACCCGTTTAATACCAGATAATTTTTTATAGTGACATTTCTTTGTATCTGTCACAAAAAGCGAGAAGGAAAACCATCTATTTTTCAGTGTTTACATTTTAATATTTCGTCAACTATTCAACATATCCGACTGATTCTGGACTTATATGGAAGAGAGATTTTGGATTTTGAAGACCGTTCATATACCTTATCGATTACTTTAAAACAAATAAACTAGATGACGCTTTATACAGAGATTACTTATTTTTACAATTTCATTAAAAAAATTAAATGAAACTGTAACCTTACGGGATGCCAAACTCTTCTCAAGGGTGGTTCTACTCCATGTTAGTGCTGCACTAGGTATGTCAGAGGTTGTCAGACTATAAGAAGCTTTAGGGCGCCACTACCTTTTAGACGTCGACGAAAGAACAAAATTAATTTAAACAAAAAGAAAACTAAGGTGAAAAGGTAGAAACACCTTGTGGAAATTAAATTAATATATTTATTAAGAAAATTAGAACTTACTTTAACCCGGTCACGATCCCCTACAGCTCTTATAGCCGGGTGGATGAGAAATTAAAACATTAATTTTATTCTTGCCAGGAGTTGGACAAAATGGTCGGTATGTAGCCTGGACTTTTTATGGTACTTATCTTGAGTAAATATCTTCTCCGGTAAGGGTGAGCAGAGAAGTGGATCTGGAGGTATCTTGAAGGTGTCTTTGAGGGTGTCTTAATAGTCTAGCAGTTAATGGTATCCAGCAGCTAATTGTATCCTAGCAGCTAATGCTTTCCTTAGTTGTCCACTGTATACTAACTCTCAAGGTATTATACTAGCTCTCAGCCGTATACTAGCTGCTGTGCCTACCACAGCAATTTAGATAGGAAAGGTATAAAAGCGATAAAAAATTGAGGTCTTTCCTCGAACAGAGTGGATAACAAAAAGTGGCGTTATAAAATGGAAGCGACCCTTGGCAGATGTCAATTGTCTTATGGTCAGGGCTGGAGATTGGGGAGGCTAAAGAGACGACGAGAGGGAATTAGAGAAAGATTTGCGACATAAATTTAAAATTCGAAACAGGTCGATAGACATGTTAGTAACATATTCTGAAGCAGCTTTAAATTTCTTATAATTTAGTGAAAACCTCATCTTGATATCTCTATTCGTTTTTGACTTATCTTAATACTGAATACTGAATTATAATGAATATAACCAGAAGCGCCCTACAATACAGAATTAATTTTTTGGATCTGAATTCTTTTTCACCTTTTCTAAATTTAGTTCTGTGTCACTATCACTATCTTCATCTAAATTTCCAAGTTTTAAGGGGTACTGATTGCTCTTCATACATTCGATATATTTTTCTTCTTAATAAATTTAAGTCAGTTCCATCAACAGTAATAAATGTACCAGAATCACTTCGACTTTTTCTGTGAACGATAGGTTTTTGTATTAAATCAAAGTAGATGTCTCAGCTAAACCATCGCATGAACTAATTTTTCCTGCCAGCAAAGATTTGTAAAAATTTTTTATCACTTCTCTAGCATCATGATGTAGATGTTTTCTTGTGAAGGTGTCACTACAAGATATCTCATCAACACAAGTCAATGGACTGCATAACAAAAAATCACTCTACCATAAACCAAACAATAATGTAACATAAGCTAACTCTTTGGAAAACTCAATAAAATTAAAACTAACCTTACGAAAGTTATAACTACTTAACAGGGAGATTTAGATTGAATTATTACATCTATAGTAAAAAGCTGTTCCCTAAATTAGTTCAAGAAGCATATCTATAGACTGGAGATGTTTGGACACATCTCTTGTGTTAACTCTTTGTTTAAGGCTTTCTGTATGGCCTACCCAAGAGATATAGCTACATATTAAGTTTCTCCATCATTTACCTGGATGCTTCTAGAAACGTACAAGACGGAAACATCATGACATCTTCGACAAGGGGAATCTGGTTGAATTATTATATCTCCAATAAAAAAACATTCCCACAATTAGTTCAAGGAAGCATCTCTACAAAATGGCGATGTTTGGATACGTGTTTTAAGGCAGTTCAGCATTTTTATCATCCTCAGTTACGTGGTATGATGAAAAAGTATCACTTTTCAAAGAATTAAGCAACAAGAAGGAATGGGATCCAAATACAATTACCGGACTTGGAAAGAATGCCATTCATTGGTACACAGACGGCTCAAAAGTGGGATAGTAGTGTACGGGCCAGGAACCAAACACTCCAAAACTTTAGGGCAAAACCCCAAGTACCTTTCAAGCAGAAATTCACGCCATAGGAAAGTGTGCCCAGTTCAATATTGATAAAGGATATAGAAGGAAAGGATTATCATCAGGTCGGATAGTCAAGCAGCCATTGAAGCACTGAATTCTTTTGTAATCAGTTCCAAAATGGTATTGGAATGACTAGGCAAACACAATGAACTAGGCACCTTACTGTGGATTCCAGGACACACTGGAATAGAAGTAAATGAAATAGCAGATGAACTAGCAAAGAGCAAAGAACCCTTTTGCGGTGTCAGTTCCAATGTAATATTGGAAGAAAAAGGCAACGCGGAAAAGAGGAGAAGATATCATTAGAAAGAACCAGTAGATCTTAGACAATCAAAGATACTCCTGGGTGACTACAGCCTGTTTGTTAAGAACAAATGCAGTTTTATCAGAGGTCCTAACGGGATATTGTCGCCTGAATGGGCACCTGAACAAGCTCAAAATAGTGAAGGAAGAAGAATGTAGATTCTGTGGTATGAAAGAAGAAACCTCCATCCACATACTTGTGGATTTTACAGCAATTCAGAATCCTAGGGCACAACCCCTAGGAGATTACTGGATAGAAGAGGGACACTTACCTAAACTAAAGCCTGTAGACATCCTAAAATTCCTCCGGAAAATAGGTCTAAAGGAGCTACTAGTCTCTGAGACTTTCCTCAGAAACTAAGTAGAAGTAAGGGGGCACTATTGATCTTCTAGGTCTCGGTGAATGTAACCCCAATATATATACATACATACGTGGTGAACACAAGAAACTGGTTGACGATCAGAGAGGAGGTAAGTTTGTACAAGAAGTTCTACATTGGATCTATTATCTTGTTGCACGGTAAATCCTATTGGAAATATCAATTTTTTGGTACAGATGAATTTTTCAAATCATTGCTCACCCGTTCTGAGTACGTTTACGTCAAAACTGTCAAACTATATGATAAAAACATTGGAGTTTACGTGGCAAACAACTATTTCCGAAATAGGAATAGTAGGGGAGAGGGGGATACATTGGGACACGGGGCACATATGGACATTTCAAATTTTAGCACCACTAAGCGTAAAGTTTAATTTTACTGCTTATCGTTAGAGCGCACCACGTACAAATTTTATTGTAGAAAAGTTTCGACAGCGTCAAGCGACTCAGTGGTTAGTTACAGTTTGTTACGTGCACGTGTCCGGCGTGGTAAATAAATCAGAAATCGTTTGAGATCGAATATTTTCCAAGTGGATGCTAGAATTAAATCAGTTGAAATTCTAAGGGTAAGTGGACTTGTTTATGCTTCTATGTCTGCATGAGCTGATGTTATTGTTTATTTTAGTTATTTATATAACCCCACTTTGTTTATAATAATGATTGGGATAGATTGGGACATCTAGTCGGGGGCACATATGGACTCTGTCCCAATCTGCCCCGGAGAAAAATGTGGGAAATTACTGAAATTTTTTTTCAGGCATTAACACGGTAAGTACTTAAAAGAGGAAGACCGATCGTTCTGCTATATCGGAGGAAAACATAATTGTCGCTGTTGAAAATGCTTTGCAAGGAAGACTTTCAATAAGAACTGCAGCCACAACCTACAACTTGACAAAATCGACCGAGGGTAACAGAGTGAAAAAAATAAAGAGACGACGTCTTGAAGATCCTGACCGAGACCATGACGCTCCTGACAGACAAGATCCAGATGATCCAAAATCATTTTCATCACCATTCCAGTCAAAGCATTCGTCTCAACAAGTTTTCACATCTGCTCAAGAAGAACAACTGGCCAAATATTTTATCCAAAGTTCGAAAATAAATTTTGGTCTCACATATACACAAGCTCAAAAACTAAATGTAAAGTATCCGCCGGGCTGGAATAACTCGTTATCCGCTGGAAAGGATTGGATGAAATTAGTCATGAAGAGGTATCCAATTTTGTCATTAGGGAAGGCAGAAAATACCAGTATGGCAAGAGTCTCCGCATTTAATGTGAAAGAATTTTTCGATATTTTACAGAGAGCTTTAGAAAAGTATAAGATACCACCAGAACGAACCTACAATTTGGATGAAACAGGCGTTGCCACTGTTTTAGAAGCACCGAAAGTTATTGCCAAAACTGGCACAAAACAAGTTGGTCAGGCAGTATCCGCCGAACGGGGAGAGCTTGTTACATTTTGCGCTATAATAAGTGAAGTTGGAAATACAATTCCTCCAGTCTAAGTGTTCCCAAGAGCAAAATTTAAGGATATTTTTATGAAAGGAGCGCCCACAAGAAGTCTTGGATTAGACAAGTCAGGGTCAGGATGGATGACATCTATATTATTCTTGGATATAATGAAACACATACAGAAGCTTACGAAATGTACGAAAAATGAACCAATATTGATTGTTTTGGACAACCATGAGTCCCACACCAGTCCAGAAACTATTTTATATTGTAGGGAGAACGGAATTATTTTCGTTACGTTTCCCCCACATTGCACGCACCGCCTTCAGCCTCTTGACGTTGCGCTATATGGCCCATTTAAAACCTATTTGAAGCAAGCTTTCAATGATTGGTTAGTAAACCATCCTGGCAAAAGGGTATCCATTTATGAAATCGCAGAATTGACAGAAAAAGCGTATCAGGAAGCTTTTACTCTGGCCAACATATGTTCTGGGTTTACAAAACCCGGTATTGTGCCTTTTGATAGAGGCATTTTTGAGGAAGATGATTTCGCTGCTGCATCTGTAACATTTAACGTTAATTTCGTTCACTTTACTTTCCTTCAGTTAATTAATAATAAAGTATCGTATGGGCGGCGAATAGCCAGTCCTTTCTAATACCCAACACCGAGAAATGTTTCAAGGCTGAATATATTGGCTGTCGACGAGAGTCGAAATCAACGTTTCTATACGGGCCGATCGAGTTCCGCCTGTCGAGAAAATAGTCACTTCTATTTTGAGATTCCCACTTCGACCTCGCATCTCTTCTTCTACCACTTATTAATTAAATATGAATTAAGAATTCACTATTGAAATGTAAATTCCTTTCCTGGTCAAGGCGTCTGAGCTTGACATGAACATGAGACGTAAGTCTGTTATCTTTCATATGATTTCCTGTATTTAAAGAATGGCGGAGAGGGTTCATTCTTCTTTCCTGTGAACATGTGCCATTGAAGCCTTTCTAACGTATCGTATCTTATCTTTAAGAAGTGCATTCGTCTGAATGCACTTTACCTGGACCCGAAACTTTACCTATAACTTCACCTGGACCAGAACTTTACCTGGACCCGTACTTTACCTGGGACATACATTTTACCTGAGACACTACCTGGAACAAGATATGTAATCTAAAAAGGACACCAAGGACACCATCTCCTCACCATCACTCCAGGAAAGTAATATATATATATATATATATATATTTCATCACTTCTTCAACGACGTCAATAAAAACTAGTCAAATTTGTTTTTCTTTGTAACAAAAGTCAATATACAACTTGTAAATTTAATAACGTTGGTCATAAAGTTTATTTTCCCTTCCAATATTCCAGGATTTGTCGCTATAATGCTGATGTGAGTAACAAATAGACTAGTATTATTCAGGGTGGCGCCCACTTACCTTTCTCAACTTTCATAATTTACCTTTATCTAATATCAGTACCTTAAATAAATTTCAAGTAGGATTACCCGAGAACCGGTAAGACTACTCTCTGAATTTGTACTAGTTTGGTCTCAGAATCTACACCTGAGGTGCTCTCTAAACTGAGTAGCCGTTGCTGCAAGGGATCCAGTAGCAACAGACGCACCATCAACATCTGCGTTGGTCAGTAGCACTTCATTACAGTCGGATGTCATATCTCCAGATTTAACACGGCCCTACCCCATAGCAGAGAAAAAGAAATCAAATTTAAAAGGAAGAGAGCCTGGAAAATCACGAATTCTAACAGAGACGCCAGAAAAAGATAGACTAGAAGAAAAAAAATAGCCAAGCAAAAGAAGAAGCAAGTTAAACATAACCTGTTTGATAATGTAGAGCAACAAGCGAATGATTCAGATGATTCCGGGGAGAAAGTGAGCTCCGGCTCCGTCGAACTGAAAAATAGTATACACACCTTACTTTACTTTACTGGCCTTGGTCCGTAATATACTATTGAATAAAGAAATTTGTTTTTGTCCACATCTGCCCCCTCACTGTCCAAAACTTCCCCAGCCAAGGGGCACATCTGGACAATTTGGAAATATCAAAATCTGATTCATCTATAAGTGGACAAGCGCTAAGCTTATGGTGATAGTACACTTATCAATGTCAACAACCTAACTTTTTTTTTATCAATATATTGAAAGCCAAGCTATATACAGCTAATTATATTTGTAGCGTCCCCCTCTCTCATAGTCTATCGTAGGAGCCTGCTGGTCTTCCAGACTTAAATATGAATTGTAATGGAACTCAAGAATCTATAAAATTGCTGGAATATTTGTAGTCTAAGCAATTTTATTTTAAAATTAATATACAACAGAAATGCTCGTTCTTTTGACTAGCTTTCAGAAAGTGCATCATGCAAAGAAAAAGAGATAGAAATAGTAGATATCGAAGAATAAAAATATATTATTCCAACGCTTACAACAATGTTGTGAAAAATAATTTTTCAAAAACAGTGACCGTTCAACGAAGAAGAAACAACTACTTCCCGGGCTACATGCCACGACAGGCATTGAATTACACTTCTAAGTCAAACGGGGTTGGTAAATCTACAGGATTTAAACCAACCATTCTGGTTTGCAACAAGAAGGGACAACATAACTTGTAGACCGGTTTCGGCGTATTGCGCCTCATCAGTACAAGGTATATGTTATCGTCCGAGAGTTAATCCCGAACTAAATTTATCACTACCATCGCCAACAATACATATCTTCCAATGACGGAAATGTGTTAGCTGCGAAAGTAGCGACACCTTCACCTCCAAGTCCACAAACCAGAATTCGAATGTGACAACAAGCACGTGGGCTTGAAACAAAAATGAATTAATACAGTTTCCTGTAAAATTGTCGTATTTAGTAATTCAATGTCTGTCGGGGCATGTAGCCCGGTTAGTAGATGTTTCTTCTTCGTTGAACGGTCACTGTTTTTGAAAAATTATTTTTCAAAAGATTGTTGTAAGCGTTGGAATAATATATTTTTATTCTTCGATATCTATTGGTAAAACGCTTTACTAAATACGACAATTTTACAGGAAACTGTATTGATTCAGATAGAAATAGAACTACCGATTATTTTCTCTCTTCATTGCTTGGACACTTCCAGGTATATAAGTTGAAATAAAAAATACTGTTACTAGAAAAATCCAGCAGCTGTGCTGCATATTTTTAAATAATATATTTACTTGAAATTTGAAAATTAAATTTAAAAAAAACAATGGTGTACCTTGTAAAAAAGTCAATAATTAAGACAATTTAACAGGACGGATAAAATCCGATTGAATGTTGCCCCAGTTTCTTCTTTGGCCAAATGTTCAACTTCGATTCCGTTTAAAAAACAAAACCAGTTTTTCATAGGCGTAACTAAGCTTTCATTTTTTTGGAGAGACTTTAATTACCATCCAGTTGGTTTTCAAGTACAAGATCGAGTCGGTTTTAGAGAGAAATATAGTGAATTTAGGTAAAAGAGGGTAACCGAAAAATACATACAGTGTGTCAACCTAAAAAGCAGTGGATTGATTGAATAGAAGAAGGGAAAATATTGGAAGAAAAAAGCTTTTACGAGAAAAATTTCATGGAAAAACTGACGATAAATTATTATTTCACTTCTATTGCTTTTGTAGGTTCGTTTTAACAATTTTAATCATTTTTATCAAATCCACAAGTATTTTTTTCGCCTATCTTACTGGACCAATCCTAACCCAACCAATCATATAAACACCAAAAGTAGGGCGGAAAGTATTGTTTAGCAGCCCAAGGGTGGAAAATTCTCAACGCCACGACTTTTGACGTTTTTTACCATCCTCACTTGAGTAGATACTTTGACGTTTCACGTACATTTTTTAATAAAACGTCAGTGTATGTCAAAGTTTTTAGTTACAATTTCCTACTTATTGGTTTATTTGGTAGGCGAAAAACAGTTGAGTGTCAGACATGCAGGAAACGCTTTGGCCGCCCTTAACTATCAGCTGCCCTCGCTTGTGCATCTAGTAGTCTCGGACTGCTAAAGCTCATTTTCTGCCCTTGTGACACAATATACTATATTGTCGCCAAATCCAAAAAAGTTTTTATACACTAAACAATCTGTCAATTTTGAAACTTACAATGGACGATATCTCGTGAACGAGTAGAGATGCAAAAAAAATCTCAAATCAGTTTCTAGTTTAAACAGAGGAACTAAAATGACATAAGAATTAATGCACTCCCATCAACCCCCACTTACAAAAATTTAAATGGCAACCCCTACTTGTGATACGCCGTTGGTCATAGTATGTATAAAATGCTTTCCAACGTTTCAAGTATCAATTATACAGGGTGTAACAATAAAGTAGACACAATAATTAGAAATAAAATAAGATAGTTCTTAATGTCGAACTACAATAGTATATTATTCAACAAGCATATAATGATGGCTATTATTCACGAAGGTGAACCGCAGGCGAGTGACATTAGCACCTAAGAGAATTTTAGCCGTTATATGCGAGTTGAATACTATATTTTGTCTACATATATACTTGTTTATAAATGAATTTATATTTTTCTAATTTAGGAAGGGATTATAGGCTTTCATATATAATATTTTCGACTTTTCTGGCAATAAATTTCGCGATACTATTTATTCTGCTTCTCTTATTTTTGGCGGGGTTACATTCATTTCAGTGTCCGATTCGCTTTCCATATTAAATTTTCTAGTAATTTCAATTTAAATTCAGTATAATAATTAAAATTCTTGCAATCAGCTATAAATTATTTTAAACGTTACTTTCTTAGTTTTGTCATCATCATACGCCCTATGTACAACAGCTTGATAAATTATTATACATGTCTTCGTAGCGGAATGGTTTAGAGATCTGACTGCGTGAAATGCAGAATGGTAGGCGTAAGTCACGGTGATAATTTTTATTTTTTATATATTGTGACATTTGTACATAAATAACCTTCAATATAGGTAAGTGTTATGACCTAGGTGGTCACTCGATGGTACCTTTGCTTCCAATCCATTTATGTGGACAATTATTGTCCAGCCAGTCCCTAACTGCTA
This sequence comes from Lochmaea crataegi, assembly GCA_947563755.1. NCBI lineage: Eukaryota > Metazoa > Arthropoda > Insecta > Coleoptera > Chrysomelidae > Lochmaea > Lochmaea crataegi. The sequence goes on from OX387435.1 coordinate 21,675,571, forward strand.
CTGCATAATGGGGAGGTGCTCCGTCTTGCTGGAAATGCAACAAATTTTCATTTAGAGTTAGGTTGAAATCGTCGTCCTGGGCTCAATATAATATAACTATATACCATATTCAGAATGCTTAGTTAAACTATTTGGGATATTTTTAATCGCAATAAATATCCTTTTATGCTTACTCTTCGTTACGTCTATGCGATTTGTGCTGCACAGATAATTCCTGTTTAAAACGCACAATTTATTTTATGTTCACCATTTCTTTCCATAAATAAAAGTGAAAGTCTTGCAAAACGTAGGTGTACCTCTCGTTTAACTCGTACAGGATCGAACTCGCTCAGTAATCTTTCCAGCTCTACCTGGTAGGTAAATAATGCTATGGAAACGTTGATTTCCAAGTAGTAATAAACCAAAAAGATTGGAAATTGTTTTTAACTGTTTCATAGCAGATCTCGAAGGGGACATAATGTTTTGTAATTTAATATTAAGGATGGAATAGAAAGTCAGAAATCATTAGAAACATTTTTGTTCCAAATAATATCAGAAAAGCTAAAAAATACGGAAAACAGGGAAGAACATCAAGAAAAACTCAAAGATAAAGACGTGAGCAATAACGAAGAGACATTTTTTTGAAAAGGAAAATGTATGTATGTATGTATATTGTTATGGATTTAAGATCACGTTTGTTAGAATAAAAATTCAAATTATCCTGTATTAACAATGAAATTTATAATTATTTTTTAACAATTTTGATACATCCTGTATACATATTTTGTGTAAGGACGGATGTCAACATTTCATATCTAAAGCTTAATTCATTATAATAATTTTTTTGAATATAATGTCAATAGGGTACACAATCAGAAAGTAATGTTTGTATGTCACTATTGTAAATCATGGAATTATGAATATTAAAGTTTATAAAGTTATGAACCAGTGGTAATAATACTCTGATTTTATTTAATTTGTGAATTTTAGATAGTAATATTGTAAATAAATAGTTTATAGAAATATGTCAATAAATTGTCAAAATAAAAATTTAAGTTCTTACCCGAAATATTAAATAATATTGGTTGGTAAGATGTTTTTAAAAGAAAGTGGAATTTAAAAAAAAGAATGAGGAGGTTGCTAAGGGGAAACTAGGGAGTTGTTGTGTACCGTGGACGCGAGAGGTTCGTCAGATAATTTTTCTTTCGTGTAATTTTTCTGGTAGAAAAATCCAGAAAGAAGTTGACTGCAAAGGCAGGAAGCGTCAGATAATTCCGGTTTGGTGTAAATTTCCTTCCTGGTAGAAAAAACCAGAAGGAAAGAGTTGTGTATTAAGTGCCAGAACGAGGTCTACGAGCGAGTATATCTGTCCACATTAGGACAACCTATTCATGCATATGGTAAGATAACCAATTTATTAATATATTGAATTTGCGATCCAGTAAATTTTGTTCGAGCTATATATCATAATTGATTAATTAATTAATATTTGGAGGAGTTGAATGCTGTGGCCAGGAGCTGAAAGAAAATAAAAATTATTACGGTTCTTATTTACAACAATTTATTTGCTTCACGAATTTGAGGTTATAATAGAAAAACTAACGCATTGAAAGTGATTAAGAGTGTATAAAAAAGGCATTTAATTATAGGTTGTATTCATTATTATTAATAGTTGCATACTTACGTTAAATTTGATATCATATTTTCTAATATTCGCATGATACTGGAGTAAGTGGTATTAATATTTGATTTAGGTTATGTTGATCTCATTTCTGTGAGGAAAATTGATCAGCTGTTTTAACGGAGCGAACATTTTACGTTCCGTAATTCGAAGTGGTGCGAATATTAGTGGTAAGAGTATTTCACAGTTTTATTATTGTCAACATGACAAATTGTTATGTTATACTGTTGCTTTTAATAATTCATTTCATAGTTTAATTCCATATTAATTTTTTTAAATTGTTTATTAAACCAGAATCAGAGTATATCACTATTTCATTTCTTACGTACAAGTAAACATAAATTAAATAATTAGATTGGAACGCCATCTACGAACCGACATCTATAGTATCCTTGAAACACGGCCTTGAGGTAAGTAGTCGAATCTCTTTTTGAGAAGCTGTGGCAAAAGTATCGAATTCTATTAGACAAATAAAACGAACCCAACACGTAGACAATTATCATAACAAAATATTTGACATAACTAAAACAACTTAAACAGATAATACAAATTAACAAACTCCAAAATTCTGATATTCCATAATAATATATTGTATATTGAGGTGACATTCACCGAGACCTAAAAGATCTATTGTTCGTACTTAGTTCCTGATGAAAGTCTCAGTGACTAGTTACTCCTTTAAACCTATTTCCACGAGGAATTTTAAGATGTGTGCAAACTTTAGTTTAGGTAAAGGTCCCTCTCCTAGGTGTTGTGCCCTAGGATTCTGAATTGCTGTGCAAATCGCAAGTATGAGGATGGAGATTTCTTCTTCCATGCCATAAAATATACATCCTTCTTCCTCCACTATTTTGAGTTTTTTCAGGTGCCCATTCAGGCGACAATGTCCTGTTAGGATCCCTTTTAAAACTCTTAGTGCAGTTTTACTTTGACTTAAGCATTCATTTGATCTCAACAGGTTGTAGTCAGCCAGAAGAATCTTTGATTGTCTAAGCCCTACTAGATCTTTCCAATGGCCAGATCTTCTCTTTTTTTCGGCTTTGCCTATTTCTTCCAACATTACATTGGAGCTAAAGGGTTCCGGCACCCAAAAGGATGTTTCAGTCCCCCTCTTTGCTAGTTCATCTGCAATACAATGTCCCGTTAGGATCCCTGTTGAAACTGTTTGTGCAGTTTTACTTTGACTTATGCATTCATTTGATCTCAACAGGTTGTAGTCACCCAGAAGAATCTTTGATTGTCTAAGTCCTACTAGATCTTTCCAACGGTCAGATCTATTTTTTTCGGCTTTGCCTATTTCTTCCAATATTACATTGGAGCTGATATCTCAAAAGGGTTCCGGCATCCAAAAGGGTGTTTCAGTCCCCCTCTTTGCTAGTTCATCTGCTATTTCATTTACTTCTATTCCAGTGCGTCCCGGAATCCACAGAAAGGTGACTATATTGTTCTCGCCTAGTTTTGAGTTTCCCTAGGCATTACCATACCATTTTTGAAAGGAAAATACTAAAGCTGTTAGATAAAATTGGATCATTGATGACCCTCTAGAACTAATAATAAAGAATGAAAGTTATATCAACCAACGATGCGAGGAGAAATGGATGGTGAAGGAATTTGAAGATTCCGAGAGGGAATTAGTGGTGGAAAAGAGAAAGTTGGAAGATAAGACATGTTTGAGTTTATGAAGCATACAAGATCATGACACTTATATCTGCAAACGATTCAAGAAGATGAAGAAGAAATGTGAAGATTCCGAGAGAGACTTGGTGGCGAAAAAGATGAAGTAGGAAGAGAAGGACATATTTGGTTATATGAATAATAAAAGATCCTGACACTTATATTATCAAACAATCCAAGGAGAAATGGTTGATAAGGGAATATAAAGATTATTATTATTATATTTAGACAAGGGCAGATGGACAAGTCCCTGTTGTGCCCAAAAATAGATAATTACATAAGTAACCTACTAGTAGGTGAAGAAAAGAAAAATACTACAATATATTCAATATACCAAAAACAAAATAAAAACTATATGTGCTCTAGAAGCGGACGATCAAGTCTGTTTTTAAACGAGTTAGTAGAAGGTGCAGAAACTGTGGATACATCAAGGTTATTCCAGCTATCGAATACACTGTTTGGTAAGAAGTTTTGTCTTGATTGGACGGTAAAGTTTTCTTTTTTTAGTTTAAAAAGGTGTCCTCTAAGGCGGTCATCTGGATTTAAGGTGAACATCATATCAAGATTACCAAAATTAGGAAGGAAGTTAGGTTGGACATGGAGAGTATTTCTTCGTAGGAAGGTATTCGCGGTCCCAGGGACTGTCGAGTGGCTTTTCTTTGAACATTTTCCAAAAGATTTTTATCATGAACTAGGTCAGGGTACCATGTTGGACCGGCGTACTCGAGAATTGGTCGGACATAGAGTTTACAAAACGACAGTTTACAAATAGACAGAAACGAAACACTCGAAAAGCACTTGCGAATGAGATACAGTCTGGTGTTCGCGCGCTTACAGACTGAAGTTATATGATCAGACCAAGTTAGATTGCTATTTTCGATAACTCCGAGGTCGTTATAGGAAAACACAGAATTTAATGGTCGGCCGTCTACGAAGTACGGTAGTAGTGGGTTATTTTACCGATTCGGAGCACTACGCATTTTTCAGTGTTCAACGGAAGTAGCCACTGGGAAAACCAGATGAAGATGGAGTTTAAGTCCAACTGGAGGGTTTGTTGGTTGGTGATTGGATTTGTATATATCTTTGTGTCGTCAGCGTAGAAAGATATTTTGTTAGTTACGTGATAAGGGAGATCGCTGGTGTAAACCGTAAAAAGTAGAGGACCAAGAACAGAACCCTGTGATACTCCACTTTCCACCAGTCTATCCCTTAAGAAATCTTCGCCAACTCTTACTCTGAAATGTCTGTCTGTTAGAAAGTCATCAATACAGCTAAGTAAAGAGCCGCGAATGCCGAAGTGTTCCAGCTTGGGAACACGATCAAAGGCTTTGGAGAAGTCCAGATAGACCACATCAACTTGCATCCGATTGTTAAGCGATGATGTCCCGTCGTTAACACAGTGTAGCAAGTTGTTTAGGGTGGAACGGCCGGAGACAAATCCGTGTTGTTGCGTTGGAATCACATTTTCCAGGAGAAGAAATTTGGTCATCTTCTCTGAATTAATGGATTCTATGACTTTACTGACTACTGGCAGTAGACTAATCGGGCGGTAGTTATTGGAATAAAGTTTGTTATCTTTTTTGAATATGGGTGTGATAGATGCTAATTTCCAACTGGGGGGTATGGAACTTTGGGTAAAGGACGTCTGCATAATTAACGACAGGGGTGTTGCAAGCGAGTTTGCGCAGTTTTTTAGGAGTTTTGGACTTAGACCATCTGGACCAGGTGATGCGTTAGTGCGAAGTTTCAGTAAGTGCTGTTTTATACGGTCTGGTGTGAATACTACATGTTCTAAAGATGCCTCGAGGCGGGGACAGTTAATTAATGGGAGGTTGTCATTATTGGGTTCTTGAGTGAAAACTAGTGAGAAAGCTAAAGAGAGAGTCTCAGAAGACTCTTTATTAGAAGAGCATACGGTATGGTCGGGTTTTTAGATTAGAGGAATGGAAATATATGGAATATATTTGAAAACCTTTTTACTGTTACCACTGGCAATGATATTTTCTTCAAAATTTTGTCTTAAACTTTTGAGAGATAGTTGTAGATATCGAGCAAGAGTTAGTGTTAGAGAAAAGGAAAGTTGGAAGAGCAAGAGATGTGAAATGAGATTTACTGTTTTGGATTGTGAGTGAAAAAGGAATTTGATAAAAGGTAAGTAAGCTTGTTCACAGCATATATGGAATCGTTAGGTTCAATGAGCGAGAACCAAGATGCTTAGTTGTTTTAGAATAATTTTAAAACTGACCAATTGAAGTACAGAGATGATAAAAATGTTACTTTTATCTTCAGGAGAGAAAATGTTAGAATAATGTAAGTAATTGAGTTAATGTAACTGGACAATCAAATAAGTGATATCAAAAAGGATTGGAACATGAAAAATGGCGTTCTATTCAAATATGTGTTTGGTTTGGCTATTGGTTCTACAAAAGAATTGTGAGGTTTTCATTGAAAAAGGCGATTTAAACAGGTAGGACATAGTATAAATAGGATATACATTAGCTACTGCTGCTGCTGCTTGATCGACTCTCCTCCACTTTACTCTATATTGCTTTTTTCCTGTCTCCTTTAAATCCTCAAGTATTACCATATAATGATTCAGAGAACAAAAGGCCTGATAGAAAACGTGCCATGGTTAATGCTCCATGATATGTAAGGATACCAACTGTTAAGGCAGAGATCGATTTGTAAAGAAGCATGAGGATCAGTTTCAGTTTCATGACAACGCTGAAGCTCTTCAGCTGCTGGATTACCAATATCTTGTTGAAAAAAATGATAAATATGAATGAATTGTAACTATAAACGTCTTCTATAAAAATTCGTAAGCAATTTAAGTACGCCTAATGTGACGATAAGTACCATCCAAAATACGCATTCTATTTCAAAATAGTCTCACCTTACACCATCGACAATAATATAAATAAGTAAAAGTGTTGAGTCGATTAACGTTGTATATTATTCTAAAAGTATACACACAGTCTGAATTACCAAATTTTCACGCACTTTCTATTTCGCTGATAGTAGTCGACGTCACGAACGCAATTAACCATTTTGGGCTTTGCACGAGTTGATGGTTCCTTCGTATGAGGTCAACAAACTATCTTTACCTTTCTTTTTCACTTGACGTGGGTACGGTGGGTACCTATGTGCCGGTTTTCAGAAATAATTTTTTGTAATTAATTGCAAATATTAATTTTAGTTGAAGGTTAATTTTTATTTATATATGCTAAATTATATAAAGATTAGAAAGCAAAAAATTATGGAAAATCAACTAGAGGGATTCGACTTTACAATGGCAGTAACAAATATACAGGATAACACAGGAGTTCGTAACAAAAACTTGGAAGATAATACGAGTAGAAGGGCTAAAAATAGTTATAGTACTTCATAAGCATTAGCAAACATTATTGTGTTTAAAAATAATAATGACTATTAATACATGATCGCATCTTAAAAATATCAGTTTTTATTCATTTGGGATGAATTATAAAGCTAAATGAGGAAGCTGAACCCAAAGGAACCACCTGTATTGACCATCACCGTCAGCGTTGTCACGCCACTATGTTTTAATAATAAATATGTGAGGTTAGAGGTGATGTTAACTCGTTATAGTAAAGGAAATATTCTCAGTTTGTGAAGGATTGGAATACGATTCAGCTGCTGGTGATTTCTGCTGTTGCTACCCTTGTTTTAGATTGAATTAACTGATTAGTACAAAGGGCAAGGTGAAATTTGTGGACTGTTCATCTAGTTTGTTCAATGATCATAGGCTTAGATTGTATTGTAATTATCCAAAGATTTTCAGAAAGCAAAATAATCAGAAAACGATGTTGGGAGGCTAAAGGAGTCAGATAATACCATATACACAAAACCAAACTTATATGGAATCACTCAGTATTTGTGACTAAAATATTTTGTAGGGAAAAAACTTGGTATGCTAGTCGAAGATAAGGTTTTTGTTGTAGATAAACATGATGACAAAAAATAAACGACTGCACATTAATTATAATCTTTTAAATTTTGTGTTCAGTAGTAAAATCACGTTACTCCTGTAATTTTATTTGGGGTCCAAAGAAGATAATAATGCCTTATGTTGGACTAACAGATGTGCAGAGGGGAAAAATTATTGCTCTCATTGAACAAGGAATGCCCCAAAGAGACGAAAAAGGCGTTACCCAGGGTGTTGTATCAAAAACGTATGTAAAGGTATTAGGAATTAGGAATTCTCAAGAATAGGCCTAGACAAAGTCGTCAAAGAGTTACAACTGAACAACAGGACCGCTTTGTATGCCAAATTGCTAGAAAAAATCTGAATGTTTCTCATCCAGAGCTGAAACGACAACTTCTAGAAGCTACAGGTGTAAATGTTTCAGTTGAAGCTATACCAAAAAGACTTGTACAGCAGGAGACAGTTATGGGTTCCTCAGTTGTCCAGGTAAAACAAAACTGACCGGCTAAATTGGTGCCTTCAACACCAAAACTAGACAATTGAAAATTGGCAATTGAAAACTTGTGGGACCAGCTTAAAAGAAGGATTAGAGCTCGTCGGGACAATCCATCGCACAGCTCATTCAAGCACCGTTATGAGAATGGGAAAGAAAACATACCGCAAGAAAATGTTGACAATTTAATCAGAAGCATTCCAGCGCGAATTGAAGATTGCATAAGGGCTAGAGGTGGCAATACGGATTATTCAAATTAATAATTTTCTATTTTTTTTCTCGTTTTTTACTAGTTAATTTAAATCTTATTAATTTTCAGAAACCAAAAAAAAAACCATTATGTTTGTTTTGTCAATTATAATTAATTCTTTAATTCGTATGTGAACATTTTTTGATTAAAATATTGGGTAAAGAATGAATTTTATTTCTAAATAAATAATTTTCATATATTCCATACATAATAAAAAATATTAGGTTATGGAATTAAGTTTGGTTGTGTGTATTTTATAGAATTGCCCAAATCCACACAGAAACACTCAATAGTGTACAGGAACACTCAACTAAAATCAAAACACTGAAAACATACATAAAAACATCCGAAATCGTGAAATTGGTCAATATTTTATTCAATAAAACATAAAAACATTCAATTGTACTGAAAAACACCCTCAGTTACACACAACTTCACTCAAATATACATAAAAACAACGGAAATTGTGAAGTAAGACAGTATTTTATTCAATAACACGCAATTACGCACAAATTGCACATGAAAGCACTCAATCTGACGTTGTTACATCAAATAACACAGAATTTTCAAAAATTGTCAATAACTGTCAAAAACTATCAAAATTGTCAAAAATTGACAATTATTGTCAAAAACCATCAAAAATGGTCAATAATTGTCAAAAACTGTCAAAAATGGACAATTATTGCCAAAATTGATCAAATACTGTTAAAATTTCGAAAAATGGTCGTTAATTGTCAAAAACTATCAAAAACGGTCAAAAATTGTAAAAAATGGACAATTATTGTTAAGTTAAGTTAAGTTTTTGAAATGTGGTCAAAAATTTGGAAAAATGGTCCATAATTGTCAACAATTGTCAATAATTATCAAAAATGGTCAATAATTTTGAAAAATGGTCTAAAATTTCGAAAAATTGTCAAAAATGGTCAAAAACTATCAAAAATGGTTAAAAATTGTCAATTATTTCTAAAAACTGTCAAAATGGACAATTATTGTCAAAATTGGTTAATAATTGTCAAAAATTGTTAAACTTTTGAAAAATGGTCAATAATTGTCAAAAACCATCAATTATTTTGAAAAATGTTCTATATTCTCCAGACAAAATTTTATAAAGTGCGCGAAAATCGGCGCAGAGCCGCATAATCGGTTTGTTTGACATTAGACTCATTAATTGCCTTTTAGGTAATTTATAAACGAACAAATAACAAATTTCTGCAACATCTAACATTACCAGTACTTTCTTGTCCACTATTTTTTAGAAGAAAATAAATCTTATTATGGAAAATAAATAGAATTAGGTTAATGAAAGTATGTTTGTTTACTGTTTTTAAAGGGTTCAGCTGTATCAAGATTTAGATTTATTACCTATGTAATACAGATTTTAAGAAAATGTTATAAAATTTTAGGAGAAATTTCTGGCAAAATTTTTGGTGGTAAATTTCAGAGTAATTGCTGTGTAATACGGCTCTTACATTCAAAAACGACTGAGAATACAAAATCAGACGTTATTACCTCCAAATTGCACATAGTATGTATGTATGTAAATTGGGGTGACATTCACTGAGACCCAAAAGATCTATTGTGCCCCCTTACTTCAACTTAGTTCCTGAGGAAAGTCTCAGAGACTAGCAGCTCCTTCAGTCCTATTTCCCGGAGGAATTTTAGGATATCTGCAGGCTTTAACTTAGGTAAATGTCCCTCTTCTATCCAGTAATCTCCAGGTGCCCATTCAGGCGACAATGTCCCGTAAGGATGCCTGTTAAAACTCTTAGTGCAGTTTTATTTTGACTTATGCATTCATTTGATCTCAACAGGTTGTAGTCACCCAGAAGAATCTTTGATTGCCTAAGTCCTACTAGATCTTTCCAATGGTCAGATCTTCTCTTTTCTTCGGCTTTGCCTATTTCTCCCAATATTACATTGGAGCTGATACCGCAAAAGGGTTCCGGCCCCCAAAAGGGTGTTCCAGTCCCCCTCTTTGCTAGTTCATCTGCTATTTCATTTCCTTCTATCCCTGTGTGTCCTGGAATTGCACATAGTAACAAATATTCACAAAAACTCCCAATTTGATTAAACAACACATAAAAACACTCGATAACACACATTCAGGGATTTGTTAAAGAGAAGGAAGAAATAGAGAGGTTAGGGGGAATCGGGATACTATAAGATGGGTATTTTGTTAGAATTTATAGAATATAACTAATAGACCATTGAGATTCGCTTAAATGAAAAAGTTAAAATAAAGATAGAGTAAAAAAATCGTGGCATACATAATAGATGATAATTATGAGAAATTTGACAATAGCTATATTTGTGTATTTAGGGTGGGTATTATGAAACTATTTTGACATATAAATAAAAGTTAACTTGTAGAATAACGACACATGTTATAGTTAACTTCAAAATGGCGGAGGTAACTTTGTCGGGAGTATGGAGGGTAGAAGGAAGGAGCACCATCTGAATGTATTAAAAAGTGTCCATCGAAAGGAAGCAAATTAAGGTGGCGCCATAGTAGCAAGAGGAAAGATTTTAAAAATAGCGCCATTAATTATTAGAGTAAGATACAAAATTAAAAAAGGAAATGCTACGTAAATAATTGAGATTTTAAATACTGCATATTTCTCAACTACACAAGTCACGAAAAACACTAAATTTTTCAACCCAGCACACTTCATTCAGTTTATAACCATAAATTCACATTATAATTTGCTGTTTACAGGTGGACACTTTTTCAACTTGTCCCCCATACAAGATGGTGCTCCTTCCTTCTACCCTCCATAGTCGGGAGGAAGAGATATCGATTAAAGTTAACTTGTGGAAAAACCTGGTTTTCGAGTTTTGAAAGTTGTTCTGTTCTGTCGGTTCTGTCAACGATTTGGCATTTATAACCTCAATATTGTGAATATTTTGATTGTGTTTTTACTTTGTTTTCTTTTAATTTTACAATGTTAGCAAATGATATCCAAGATATTTTTTAGGAACTTTTAACCGACGATGAAGAAGATGCTATGAATATTGTTGAAGGCCCTCGGCGACAAAGGATATTTAGGAATCGGCTGGCCATTTCACTGTGTGGAACGAAACAGAATTGAAAAACCGATTTCGATTATCAAGAGAGTTCGTACGCTTGTTAATCGGTCACATTGAAGTAAATTTACAAAAAGCAACTAATAGGTCAGCAGTACCTATTTAAATTACTGCAGGATACTTTTTATTTTTAGAAATCATCTTTTATTGCCAATCACACAAGTATTAATTACACTCAGATTTTATGCAACAGGTTCATTCTTGGTAGTTGCTGGATATTTTGGAGGTATTCACAAGTCACCTGCCAGCCGTATTATTAGAAATGTCTCACGGGAAATTGCATTATTATTGCCTATTTACATAAAAATGCCGAAGACTGATGAAAATATTTATCAAACCATATGGGAACCAACTGTTTAGTTGTTCTAGGGGGAAAACCAATATTCACTAGTTTTTTTTGAGATTTCATCCCAAGCAGCTTCTTTATCTTTCCACAAAACAGTGTACTCCACCTCGTCCTTAAATTATTCCACCAATGATAGAAGAGATTCAATTGCCTCATTACAAAAGTTTATGGCTTGACTATCCATTCAGACTATATAGTTTAGGAAAAAAGAAAATAAAAATTCGACACCGAGAACGACAAGACAAAACTACACCATAAAAATCAAAATATGCAAACTCGAATTAAAAAAATCTAGGTTATATTTTTCTTTTGTCCGTTTCTTCTTTTTATTTTAAAGATGGAACTTTTATAAAACTAACGTTTTAAAACCTAAAGTCAACTTGATTGTTAAATTCAAAGATAATGTTTATAATACCCACCCTAATAGTGATATATACCTAGCGTTAAAATTGTAACTTTATGAAATTTTTCAGAATTTTCGAATCCAACTTTTTATTAATGATAATTTTCAATTGTTTATATCTCAACAAATATCAATCTTAGCGATTCAACTCATTGAACTTTTTTTGAAGAAAATTAAATTCTCTACAAGTTTGTCACCAACATTTTTTCTATAAATCCTGTGATTTTTTAAATAACTTCAAAATAATGAGATTTTATGTACCCCGAGTGAATTACACTAGAACACTAGAACAATCCGATAGGATCAAATACTGCTGAGATATAGATATTAAAAAAAAAAGTCTCAAAGTTTATGTGTATTTTAAATGGGAAATCTTTTTACGCTTAGGGCGAATTAATATTAAGCGCTCAAATTTTCAGGGAATTCTTTTTTGGACATTTTCAACAAGATTTTGAGAGGGGAGCGGAAATAAAAAAAAAAATTGTATATTCATTTCTTTGGCACCCTTTATAATTTTTCATTGAAAATAAAGAAAAGCTTCAAATCCTTCTTGAAGCATCAGGATATTATCGCCTGATTGTTTTACGATTTTCAATCAAAAATGTTAATGCATTCAAGTTTTTTTCAAATAATTTAGTTTATTTTACTCAAATAACCTAAAAAAAATTATAATTTTACTACGGTAGCATGATTTCAATAAATCGAGAGTGAAAAAAAATTGTGGTTATCGGAGACCGATTCAACAATGAAGTGCCGGTTATCCATGGGTAAAGTTAATTTCTCTGTTCCTGTCTGACTAATTATTTAACACAACGGTGTTACTAATGTAACTTTGTGGGTGAAAGTGAAATTTGCCAATATAGTTAACAGCTACGGTAGAGATGGTGGATTTGTTGAAACCGTTGGTTTCTATGTCTGCTTGTCTCACAGACAAAAGTGGTTTCCAGTCATGGATTCGCCCACGACTGCATAACAAATTAAATTACCATATTTAGACTACCGGGTCTAAAAAAGAACTGATTAAAATAATGTTTAATGAATAAAAAGATATCAAACAAATGATAGACTAAGACGATGAGATCCACGTTCCACTACGTTGTTCAATATATTACTATGATATAGTAATGTTATCCAGATCAGAAAATGAACTGAACATTGCATGCACAGCTTTCATAGATCCGATACAAATAGCTAACTTGAGAGTTAATGAAGGGAAATCGAAGTTTTTGAAACTGAAGACACAACAAAGAAGAGAGATATTTCTAAATTGACAAAGATCAATGGAATTTGGACAAGTCCAAAGCTAAGTTTATTTAGGAAAAATTATTAAGGAGGATGGTGATGAGGAGATGAATATAGAAACAAGGTTAACAAAAGAGTGTGGATCACTTAGCCTAAGAATTAAGTGGGGAATAGGAAAAAATACCAGTGTGGTTCAAACAGAACTGGCTGTTATCTCAATTGCCACAAAAGAACTATCCAGAAAGGGAATTTCTGGCAAAAACATAACAATCTGCACTGACAGCAGACAAGCCCTATTAGCCTTGAACAGACAACGTCAATCAGGGCTAGTATTAGTGCCACCAAGATTTAGCTAACACCTCGGTAGATAACAATATTATCCTGAGTTGGGTTAAAAGGCACGACAAGAGTAAAAGTAATCGCATTGCCGATTCTTTAGCCAGGAAAGCGGCTGGACTAAAAATTTTAGGACCCAGTGACGACTTCGACAATTGCGGAACTAGCCAAGCGTTACACCCATGCTCAATCCCTAAGGAGATGGGATGTAATCAAAGGATGCAGTCTTGCAAGGAACACCTTGGGCGACCCTAGGAAGCTGGCGCCGAAGAAAAATTTGGCGATGACCGGGAAAAACCTACGCTCAACAGTAGGATTTCTGACTGGCCACTGTCAACTAAGGAAACACCTCCATACTATGGGGCTAGTGGACACACCTCTATGCAGAATGTTTGAACAAGAAGATGAAACTATCAGGCATGTCTTAGTGAGTGTCCAGAGTTATCGTCAATAAGAGAGGGTGTGTTCGGTGAGTCTTGGCCTACACCTGCCGATATAAAGGACCTCCCTGGAAAGGACAGGATGGACGATGACCTAGAAGGGCTACTCCTCGGGAGAGTATACAATGGGTCACATTTGGCCTAAGTGCTGTGGGCCGAAACTCACCCTCCCCACTCTACAAATACAAAAGAGTGTGGTATGATGGTATGGTGAAAAAGTATACATTTTCAAATAAATACTATAGAAAGTGAAAGAAAGGGCGCACAATAGATCTTTTAGATCTCAGTGTATGTCACCCCAGTATACATACAACGTAAGCAGGCAGGAGATAAAATCATAACTTCTGAGCCATATTTTTGCGATCTAGCGTCTTTAAGCGGATTAACAGTGTAGCTTAAGCGTGACTTCATAACGGTGACGTCACGCTTAACTTCGCAAAAATGGAAATATCTGGCGATATTCTGACATATGACAACGACATTTCTCTCACGACACATACATAGTAAGCAACATAATAATAATATAGGTATAATAATATTGCTTTGGGTAAAACTTGTGATCTTAGAATTTAGAATGAAAAGGAGGAGAGACTTAATGGTGCTGCTCAGTGAGGATACAGCTTTTTCGGTGGTCCTTGTAATGAGAAATCAGCTCTCAAGAAGAATAAAAAGATTGCAAATAATTTCTTCAATTCCAAGAGACTATCACATCAGATCAATTTATGAGGAAGAATGGATATGCCGTTATCTAAATTATGACTTTTATATTTTATTTCGAATGTCTAAAGAAACATTTTATGAACTATTGAAATTCCATTGGTCCACTCTTTATCAATTTTTTCTGTCAATGCTGTCAATTGAATGACGAACAACATGAACCGCTTCAAAGTTTTCTGGCGCACTCCCGACCACGCCAGTTTCCGCTTCAAGCGTTATTAAGCGTGACGTCATTACTTATTCGCGAAAATGAAACGCTTTAATCCGCTTAAAGACGCTAGATCGCAAAAATATGGCTCAAATGAAGGATCTAGAAAGATCAAACTAAATCTATACTAAAACCAACTGCACTATAAGGAAGTGAATAAAGGGAATGAAAATAATGGGAAAGTAGAATACTCAGAAGTTTATTAGATGGGACCACACCAAGAAATAAGAGATTTATTTAGAGAACAACAGATCAATAAGGACAAAAAGTCTCTGATATACAGCGGATGCCAGAACAAAAAATAATGATAGAGAGAGAGACATAGCCAGAAACGCAAAAGTAAGGAAGATAAAAAGGGTATAATAAAGAAGCTAAACTGGAAGAGGAAGGAGAACTGAACTGAAAGACGAAAGCAAAAGACTGGAAAGACTAAAAGTGAAGGATCACCAGGCTATGTAGCATTTTATACAGTGTGTCCGTTAAGTATTGTATAAATTCGATATTTCCTAAACGAAAGCATTTTTATCTGAAACACGTCGATTTTTAATTTCAATATTTTACATTTTATATCAAAATTCCATTATGCAGGTTGATACAATTTAATGTGATGACTCTCTTTGAAAAGCTGATTTCAGAAATAGGTACTACATATACCTATAGGGTCTTAAGTGAATATTTATAGTGTTACAGGGTGTTCTTTTGGATAATGTTCAACATATTAGATACTTTGGTGGCAAATTTTTTATAATTTCGTTACATTATTGTACTGTTCGTAGGGATCTCTAATTTTTCTGGAAATAAAGAACAGCCCATGCTGCTAGCTGATAATATAGTTTTCCCATAGGCGGAAAATAAGTTAAAGTAGTCCCATCTCACCTCGTGATTGAATTACTTTTAACTAGGAGCTTATAATTTTATTAGTCATCAAAAAAAAATTTTTATTTAGCCTATACAATATATTACTGGTATTATAAATAATTGATATTGAAATAAGTACTTGGTAACGAAGGTTTTTCTACTAGTTCGTACAAAAAATATGATAATTATACAATTATTGGATAATAATTATTATCATCAAATTATTAGTTATAAAGGTGATATCGTTAAATTGAATATATTGTTTATGAGACTTTACATTCTATAGAAACACAACTTTTCGGTAAGTTAAACAATATTTTAATTTTGTTCACCATAAAAAAATAAAATTACAACTACAAAAGCAAATACTTCAAAAAAAGAGATATTTGATACGCCCCTGACGGTAGAAAATTGAAGGTCACTCTTTCTATTGACTCGTGTGTCGTTCAATCTGTGTGCTTCCTATTCATTTTTATTGTTTTTGTGTGTATTTTTATTGGAATTATTATATTAACGTCCGTTGTAATCATGGGTAAAAGCAGTTTTAGTATTGTCGTATACCTGAATATTATTTATTTAATTCCATTAGTTTGTAGTGTTCGGCAAAAAAAGTTGGAGAAGTGGAAAATACAGTTGGAAAAGAAGTTACTACCTGAAAAATAAGATTACGAATTCGAAAAATACTTGACAGATAATGCTTGTCAACTCATTTAAAGTCCAATGTTCGATCGGTATTAGTATAGAAAATTATTCAGTTTATTATTGGAATTTTAATATATTAATGTGCATGTTGGCGGGCACGCTTCTAGATATTACTAGTCGTTTTCTTTAAAGGTATTTTAAGATTGAGTGAATGATGTCCTAAATGCTTTCTAGGGAGCTATTGAGGCCGCCCATCCGATAACTGTAAACAGTGCCGTGCAAGTTCTGAGGATACGCTTTCTGTTACAAATTAACACAACTTGTACAATTAATGAAGTAAAGTCCGTCCGGAAATATATGATCCTAACTTAATAAATAATATTTAATTCTTTGTTATAATTATTGGTATATTGATTTTAATACAAACGGATCTGCTTAATATCTGAATTCTGAGTACATAAATAATATTTTAACAATAAGGTACCCATTACAATAACATGTTATTTATCTAATTGAAAATTATAAAGTTAGGATCTTATATTTCCGGACGGACTATAATTAAAATTTGTTAGAAACTACTCTTCCAGGTAGTAATGAGAATAAAAGAAACACAAGATAATGGGAAATTATTGAAGCTAGGTATATTTCTAAGAATAGGTATAAACAGTTTTTATCTTTACGAAGAATCTGACTTACTGCCGCTACTGGAATCACTTTCATCTAGAGTAATCACAAGAGGGTTGACGTCATAAAACATATCTGTTTGTTTTACAAACACTTTATTGTACAAAGCAGAAACAATAACTGTGTGACGCTACGCTACTGAAAATCTTAAAACCTGATAAGGTTCGATGTCAAAATTTTACCACCAATAGCAGCCGAGTAGGCAGGGCATTATTACTCTGTCTCTCTTAGTTGGTAATTTCTGGGACACCAAGTTAGCTGGCGAATACTGTATATAATGTAGACACTTTGGTCCAATAAATAATAATAGACTAAAAGTGATAATGGTAATTATAGCACATAACTAAAAGCAAAACCTTATAATCTAGTAGATTTATGCCTAAGAAAGAAACATTGAACACAATAAAACGCATCGCAGTTTTCGCACTTGAATGGGGTTTGTTTGGCTCTTAGAGAAGCTTGTTTTCTGTCAAGTTCAGCTTTCAGCTTTTCATATCAAATCAAACATTATTCCATATTTTTCAAACTGCATTGTCTTGTTGTAGCTGTATTATCGTCTCCGATTTCTTCACCCAAAATACCCATTGTTACCTCCTCTTTGAACTTTGTAATATTTATATTTTTTCCTGTTATTTTTTTATAAACAATGCAAGCATTGACAAGTGCTGTACCCGTAATCAACTCGATGGCTAATTTTCTGTACCATTTGACGGCCCTCTTCTTAGTGCATCTGAAAAGGCTTTCATTTGATCCGAGATATCAATAAATCTCTTGCTGTTGTTATAGTTTAGGATTATTTGAGGTTTTTTTTACAACTTTACCGTTTTCGGTTTGCACCTCAACTAAACACGAGAATATCGCGTTTGTCCTTCCATTTTAGCACTGCCACCCCTGTGAGCAATTGTTCCAGATATCTTTAGTTTAGCACGGGTAACATCTACAGGATTAAGTTTTCTATTAGTTCTCAGGGTTCTTGCTAGATGAGTGGATCGTTTTGCTAGCTCATGTGCCAAACTGACACTTGCATAAAAGTTATCAGTGTAAATTATTCTACCCGAATCTAATAAATCTTTAGCCAAATCTTCAACAACTGATGAAGCGACAGGAACGCCAGGTTGGGAATCTCGCCCACAGTATACTTTCAGATTGTTTGTGTAACCATTACTTGTGCATAATTTGTAAAATGTTATGCCTAATTTGTTCTTTTTATTTTTGATGTACTGTTTGAATGAAAGTTTTTCACGAAATGAAACAATAAACTCATCTATACATATGTCTCTGGAAGGAATATTAGCTTTTCGAAATCAATTAGACCCGGAATCTTGAATAAACGTTCGCCTTTTGGACATTCCTGGTTGTTGGAGAAATGCCACATACGAAAAATTAATTCAAAACGGTTTCTTGACATAAAACTTTTCATCTGGTTTTCATATATAAGTTTCTTCGACCAATATTTAGTAATTTTGGGCTTTTGTTTAGGCCCATCCAAAAAATGATCTCCAGACATGTTTCAATTCCTTTAGCTGACACGTCTTTCCATTTGCTTAAACGAGAATGACGAGAGATATTGGCGTTTTCTATTGTGTGTTGTGCATATCTGTTGGTTTCTTTTACCATAACCTCAATTATTTCATTATTAATGAAATACTTGAAGAATTCATAGGGACTTCTATTTTGCAATTCAGCTGCTACATTGTCAGAAACTCCAAAATTGGGCGCAGAAACATTGAAAGTTTTTCTGTTTTCACCAGTTACGTTAGACCATGTTATTGGCTCGCAATTGGGTATTATGTCGTTATCTTCTTCGTAATTTTAAATAACTTCTCAATAGTTTCGGTAACACTTGAGGTGCCTGGAACGGCAAGTTTCTTGGGTAGACCCCTAAAAAATAAAAAATGTATACAATGTAACTTGTACATTGCCATCTCCGCTTTCTGATGATGATTCTGATGACGTCTCGTTTGGTATGTAGTCATCCTCTGAGCAATCCCCAAAGGGATCAGGAACATCTTCATCACTCATATCCAACGCTTCGTCCATGAGCTGCTGAAGATATTCTTGCTCGTTTTCGTAAGAATTACGCGCCATTATAGAACACGTGTACTGTCGATAGCAAAGAGTAAAACTGACGAATTCTAAGATCTGTACCAAATAATACACCAGCTAACAAGAAGCGAAGCCCGAAGCATTTTCTTTGATGTTTTGGTAACCAAAATGTATGACCTTGAGAGACCGTCGTAGACAGATAACTTAGTAAATACACTGAGAAAATGATAAAATTTTCAAATATCGGCGATATAATTGGTCGACAAAGTGGAGTATGACAAGTATCTTATTATAAAAATGGCGATTTTCAGACATGCGCACACAAAAAATTATTTAAGTGGTGTATTCTTTGTCTGTACACTCAACACTGCTTGTAACCGCACGAGGGAGCATGGCTTTATAGTGGGAGGTCAATGTTGCCAAAATTATGTGTGAATTATATATAATTAACGGGGGTAACTTCAACCCCCACCACTGTTTTGTGTTTTTTTGTCACAGAATATGTTATAGCTCTTAATATACCCTGAAAATATATTGTAATGAAATATTAATTGATGAATTTTTAAAAAATGGCTAATTACAGCAAAGAAAAACTCAACTCAATGAATTATGGAGGTCGATAAGGGGAAATAAAGAAAATTACTCCAAAATTTAAATTTCACTGTTGTTGTTGTTGTTGTTGTTGTTGTTGTTGTTAGTATTATTATTCTTCCAATAATTGACGATACAATAAAGTAAAAATGTTGATTTCAAATTGTTGTGGAAAATTATTAGATATAAGAAATTTATAAAAGGTATTTCAGAGCGCGAGATCCTTCATTTTAAACTGTAAAATTAAAAATTGTTTGATCTAGTAAGATATTAAGGATACCGACGGTTGCTAGGAAAGAAAAAAAGGTGTGAGAGAAATTGAAAAACGTCAAGAAAAAAAGTCAGTTTTGAAAAAAGTAAAGACCGAATTATTGGAGTGAATGCTCGGAAAAAAGTTGAGAATTGAAGAGTTAAATTGGAGGGTTATACTCCTGTAAATGAATATTTTAAGTCTATTTAAAAAAAGAAAAGAAAAATTTATCCAGTGGATGGATCTGACAGTTTGAATGTCAGAACCAGATCAACAAGAGCAAGAAGGTATTTATTGTTTAAATTTATTTACGAAGGATAATAAAATGGATAATAAAAGTAAATGAAGGTATTAACATTTAATACCAATTGTATTTTTATCGTTGTTATGGTTTTATTTTTATTTTTGTTTCAAACAAGTATGTGTTTATTTGCATAATTTTAACCATTGTATAATGAACTATTATTAATAATTTATTTGGCGTCCAAGTAAAATTTAATAAATATTGAATTAGAACTAGAAACCATAACAATATATATAGTCAGTAAACCCTTCTACCATTTGATGGTGTAGGGAGTGGTTCACTTATTTATGTACGAGTTTTTTCCATTCTGTTCTGTTTTGTGCCAATTCCGCTGCTTGTTTCTTGCTTATATCTCTTTTTTTAGTATATCTTCTATTACTTTGTCCCACGTTTTTCTTGGTCTGCCCCTTTTCTTATTATTTTGTACCTTCGGTTTCCAAACTCTTTTTACTGGTCTTTTTTCGTTCATTCGCTGCAAATGTCCCCACCAATCTAGCTGTCTCCCTTCTATAAATTCTAATGTGGATTGTACCTCTAGATCTTTTCTTATATCTATATTCCTCAGTCTATCTCTCTTGGTAACTCCTATAGTTATTCTAAGATATTTCATTTCTGTTGCTTGTATCTTACTTTTATGTTGTTCTGATAAGTTTAGGTTTAGGTTTAGGAAAATAAAAATATATATTTGCTGGCATTCCAGATACGTTTTTTTACTATAGTGCGGCGATTACCGTGTTAAAAACTCTTTTTCCGACAATTTCTGGTATTAAGAAATTCACAAAAATTGATTTCTAGCAAGGGATTCCAGTATTTAGGTATTTTTACATTGATCTCGGCTATTTTTATTTGTTTACATAGTACGAGCAAAACAATTACCGAGCTGGGCGGAATTAGAGTTATCATATCATGTGAAAAATAGTCCTCAAAAGCATCAGCAAACTGAATTGGAAGGCACACCTGGAAAAAATTACTATCAAGGCGACTAGGCTTTTCTGGCAATGCAGAAGAGTTATGGGCAAAACCTGGGGAATACGACCTGAGGTGGTTCACTGGCTCTACACAACTGTGATAAGGCCAACGATCACCTATGGAACAATAGTCTGGTGGAGGAGGACAGAAGTGACCTCTGCAGTTAATATGTTAACTGCAAACCAAAGACAAGCTCTTCTTGGTATTACCGGGGCAATGAACAGCACGGGGTCGGCATCAATGGAAGCCCTTATTGGACTTCCTCCTCTAGAACTTTTTATAAGGGCGGAGGCAATGATGGCAATTCTTAGGCTGAAATCGGGAAACTTATGGTCCCCGAACAATGTTCGAAAAGGACACACTGATACAACTGGGACATTACTAGACGAACTCATATTTCACATGAGTTTTGATAGCATGACACCAGAGATTATAATCACTGAGCGAGTGAATATCATCATCCCATCTAGGGAACAGGTGATGCACTTAGGTAATTCTGGAGAAATCATCTGGTTTACCGATGGCTCCAAAACAAACCAAGGCACTGGGGCTGGTATAAAAGGACCTAGAAAGAGAATGTTCTTTAGCCTTGGTCGATATACGACTGTGTTTCAAGCAGAGACGATTGCCGCTATAGCCTGTATTGATGAAAACATCAGAAGAGGATATACCGGACAAAAAAATTGAAATATTCACTGACAGCCAGGCTCTGCTTAAGGCTATCAGTAATCCAACAACTAGGTCTAGACTGGTGAAAAACTGCAAAGAATGCCTCAACAGGCTGGCAAGAGACAACAAAGTGTCTCTAATATGGGTGCCGGCACATGAGGGTATTGCAGGTAATGAAATGGCTAAAGAAGGCTCTAAAGGAGACTTCATAGGTCCGGAACCGTTTTGTGGAATCACAAAAGATTGCATAAGAGGGGAAATCGAGAACTGGCTAGATAGGGAACACCAATTCAAATGGAGGGTGACACAAGGGCACCTTCATACAAAGAGTTTACTGAACAAGGTAGACAAGGAACTCTCAACCAGGCTACTGAAACTGGGTAAGAGACATTTGAAGACAGTTACCGACCTGGTGACTGGACACTGCACCTTGAGGAAACATCTGTACAATATGGGCAAAGTTAGTGAACCTATGTGCAGAAAATGTGAACTTGATGATGAAACACCTACTCACATACTCTGCTTCTGTGAGGATTTACAAGAACTTAGACGGAAGCACTTTGGAGAGGAAGTTATACAACCATCACAGCTACTGAAAAAGCGTCCAGTCAAACTAGTGACCTTTATAGAAGACACGAAGCTTCTGGAATGGAAGTAGATAACATGGGAAATGGTACAAAGATTCAGATCAAGTGCCTGGGCTGATGAGCACAACCCAAATTTATGAATGAATGAATGAATAAAGCATCAGCATTCATATCTTCGTGATAGTCTCCGGTGTGAATTGACTCAAATGCTAACAAACCATCTTTCAAAACCCATCTGTACTTCCCAATATGCCTAATATTATCAGTCGTTTCCCTTTTTCACGAGGTACTTTTATTCCTACAGATAAACCAAAAACTTGTAACATGTCTATCGACCTGTTTCGATTTTACAGAATAAATCCTTTTAATTAGCGCTCGTCGTCACTAGCCACTTCCAATTATAGTTCTGTGATCCCAAACTCTTCTACCCTGACCGTAAGACAATTGACGTCTGCCAACGGACGCTTCCATTTTTTGCACAACGCCACGTGAAACACCCCTTTCTGTTAACGACCGCCTGAGGGGACAGATCATCTTTCGCTATCTTTCATATCTTAAGTACCTATCTTATGAATCTTGCTGTGGTAAGTTCAAAATCATAATTTATAATTAATAAGCTTCTTCTAAAGTACTGTCTGATATAATTTTCGTATGCATTCTTTATTTTTTTACAGAGATAGACGAAATTAAATTCAACACGTGGTCATAAACTGTTCTTTTATATTAATATGGTAGTTTTAAGCCAAATATTCTTTTATAATTCACTGTTTTACTTTTATACAAACATTTTCAAGCTTTTTCAGTTGCGAAATAACTCTTTTAATTATAAAATAACATTTTTATAAATTACCGTTAACCTATAAAATATTCTTTCGTAACGCCAGTGCCGGTTCCATATATTTCCTAAGCACGATATTTTTTCATATAACTAAATAAATAACTTTTTGCTATTATTAGTTTCTTTCGTATCATTAGTATATTTTTTTTATTTAGTCGATAATTGCTATTTTTACTGTTTTAACATGGAACATATAATGTTGGAAAGCTTTCAGTAAATTAAATCAATTTTTTGACTTTCAAATAACTGCCTTCCTTTTCTTTAACCTGAAAAGCTGACCAACATAATGTGCCATTACATTCAAGTTCCTACATATCCCTGATCCACCTGTACTTCTAGGTAAGCACAGCCCCTAGGCTAGAATATAACGCCGAGGATATAAACCCAAGAATATAACCCTAGGCTAGGATATAACCCAAGAATTTAACCCAAGAATATAGCCTAGGATAAAACCCGAGAATATAAAGCCAAGGATAGAACCCCAAAATACCACCCTAGAACAGAACACATCAGTTCAGATCAAGACCTGACTTCTTCTCCAGGAAACCACTTCATCTAAGCTAAGTACCTATAAAAGTACAAATTCCTCTATTAAATTCCGTTGTTCATTTCCTGTGGCAGAATAAATTTGTTTTAACTCGTATCTTTCATTTTTTTAAATCCTCAACTATAAAAGTTGAGGGAGATATCGCCCGGGGTGATTTTTAGTAACTTTTCTTTATTAACTTTTATTTAAATTTTACAAGGCGTTTCTACCTTTTCCGCCTTAGTTTTTAGTACTTTTTATCGTTAAAAAGGTAGTGGCGCCCTCAACTTTTACAACCTTCCTGTAGCACTTGTGCAGCATAAACTTGGGGTCGAATCACCCTTGAGAGGAGTCTCTAGCCGGAGCCCTTCGAGCTGGTGCCCTGTGAGGTACAGCATTTACCGTTACAAACTCTTGACGGACGGAGGTTAGAATTTTATTTTGCCATTTATTTTTTCGACTCCTTACTACAAACTAACTCTGTATAATATAAATCACGGTAATTTTTTCATGCACGCCAGCTAACGTTATAAAAAAATTATAACGTAGGTAGGTACTTTCCAGTTGGCAATTTGAAGCCAACATTCAGGAGACCCATTCAATTTTCCGTAATAAAACAAAAACAGTCTCACTATATATTATTAAGAATCACGAGTCGAATAGAATCAAGTCACATGCCCTGAAACGCGCGTTGGCAAGTCACGTGGAATGCAGCGCGTCTCCTAGATCGTTACCATGACGACGCGAGAAGCTACCTGCGCGGAAAAAAATCATTTTTATGTCAGAAACGAATTGATATGACTAGCAGTGTTGCCAGACGTTACTAAATATCAATAAAGGTAATTATTGAATTGGATTTTTAGATAACTTTACTTGGTAGAGTCCACAGAATCTCTCGTGGGCTGTGACCTAGAGTGAAATCATTGAGTAATAATAGTCCAGTAAATAAAGGTCCCAGAAGCGATTATATCTGCCGATCCATGAATTTTCCGTGAAGGGTAATGTTTGACTAGTAAATGAACATCCAGAAAGGACTATGCTTCCATCTTATGGAAAATAAAAGACCACTCAAATGCGGATATTTTGATACCAACTTATTCGTCTTGAAAAATAGAACATTTGATAACATTGCGCCAATGTTGTAATTTAATTAATAAACCCACAAAATCAGTTCATTTGTCAGAAATTTTCGATTCGATTACAAAATCTAACCATTCAATAGGACTCCACCTGCTGCGGTGAAACTGAGTCGGACTTGTGAATATAGTTGTACATACGATGAATATCAGTTTCGTTGAAACAAAATAATAGGATTATATTTTTCAGTTGTATAAAGATATGATAGATTGCAATCAAATTATGTAAAAAAGGTACATCTCTCAATTGACAATCTAACATCTTTACATAAGTTTGTCATTTTGTAATAGCAGTTTATTATAACGTTTTCTATATTATAATAGTAAAATTATAATAGGTACATTTAATAACTGACCGACACGTATTTCGTAAACAATTCCGGTACAAACGAATTCCCGTCAGGATTCTTAATGACTATAAAATACACATGAGTTTCCGTCCGACACTTGCAGGTATCTTAATCGCGCACTCGAATTGCCGTCCAGTTTATTTAATCCGCTTACAGGTAAACTAAATAGTTTCGAAAATTCCAGTAAATCGTAATACCTATTCGTAATCCTGAATTCTAATGAAAAAGTTGAATAACCTATTGGGGTGGCTAGGGGGTCTGTCAGTACTAATTGCTATGAATATATTTTTCTATTATATTAAGTTGTCATTTTCGAAACGGCAGTTTATTAATATACATATTTCCGAACGTTTGTTGTCGTACGCTATAGTGATACACAAAATGCTTGAAGTAATACTAAGTGAAAAGGGTAAACCCTTTCTGGTTAGGTTAGGTTAGGTTAGCTTCTTTACATGTATGTATTTATGACTCAGTTCAGTAGTAGTGCGCAATAAAATTGTAGAATTAAAAGTCCGTATTTTATTCCAATAATGATATCATATAAAATAATATCGTTTAATAGTGCCAAACATAAGACATTTATAACTATTTCTTATTTCATACTT
Organism: Lochmaea crataegi; assembly: GCA_947563755.1. Taxonomy (NCBI): domain Eukaryota; kingdom Metazoa; phylum Arthropoda; class Insecta; order Coleoptera; family Chrysomelidae; genus Lochmaea; species Lochmaea crataegi. The sequence continues at coordinate 21,701,425 of OX387435.1, forward strand.
ATTTCATTACTGTTCACTTATTACAATTTGCAATAAATACATAGCTAAATATTAGATGATTCAGAGAATTTCCCGCAATTACCATAAACACCTTTTGGACAGGTCAGTTTTCACCCTGACGGGAACTCGAGTGACAGCTTAACGTATCCTAATTATGAAACAGGTAGACTGGTTGACTGTAGTTGACGCTGCTGATCGAACTATACCTAATCATGAAGAAATATAATGTTGCAAATTAGATTTCAGTTAACAGTGCTTTTTATGTCACGCAAAAAACACTCATCGCCATCAAAATATATATAACACAAAAACCGGCTTCGACTATCAAAAAAATACAAAAATTAAACAAAACCCGGCTTCGGCTATCAAAAAAATACAAAAATTGAACAAAACCCGGCTTCGGCTATCAAAAAAATACAAAAATTAAACAAAACCCGGCTTCGGCCATCAAAAAGGCGACTTTAGCTACCAAAAAAGTATAAAAACCGGCTTAGGCCAATAAAATTGTTTTTTCAGCTACACTTCGCGGATAGAAGGTAATGAGGTCCTCAGGCACTGCCTGTGGGGGGAAGGTGGAGCGCGTAAAAGGGGATACTCTAAGAATTATACATTATCTTTTAGTATCACCCTTTACGTCGGGTTCATTACCTACACACATTTCACAAGCATTTTTGTATTAACAGTTAATAGACATTTAACATCTTGCATATGAAAAAATTTTTTCCGCATCCCTATCCTTTTTTTTTAAAGAGTTACCGATGCCAACAAATACACTACAAAATACTACAAAGAAAAAACAAAATATAAAAATTAACCGATAAAATTAGGTCAGTTTAACCCTGTCTGGTTTTATTTATTCATTTCTTATCACCGCTGATATCCTTACTTCGTGGAATCTGTAATACATGTCTATTTACGTATTTTCTCTCTGTCTTACTCATACAATCTCCGTAAGCGATTTTAAAAATAATATCATTAATTGTGGGTTTATTAATTAAATTACAACATTGGCGCAATGTTATCAAATGTTCTATTTTTCAAGACGAATAAGTTGGTATCAAAATATCCGCATTTGAGTGGTCTTTTATTTTCCATAAGATGGAAGCATAGTCCTTTCACACACCTAATCGCCTTTTTGGAGGGTATTCCCGGCCCCAAAGTTCCAAAAATTGGTTTCCCGCCATTATCTCCGAAAATATAGCATTTAGAGAATTTTTGTATAGGTGAGAAATGAAGATCAGGTCATTATCTACAAAAATGGTCCTCAAGATTTTTGCCAAAAACTCGATAGTTTTCGAGATAATGGCCCTCAAGCGGGATCCTTATGTTGAGCTCCCGCTCCGGAGTCGAAAGAGCGGGTTCTTTGCACTTCTCATGAACGGGCGAACAAATTATTCAATATCTCGGGTAAAAATGCATATTTTTTACTATTCAAAATTCAGATGAAAGGGGAAATCCACAGCTATCATATCCGATGAATCAATGCTCATTTTTATATTTCCACCATGAAGATTTTGTAATAACTTTTTTTTCGAGTGTCGGGAAATTACTCATATTTTTCTTAATAATAGACATTTACTCTCGATTTTTTGTTATTACGGGTCCTTTAAAGGTCTTTATTGATCTCAGAAATTTTTATTGGCCATCTTTCTTGCCCCTTGATTTTTAAATTGGTGTTTTCATTTCCAAATGTTTGCTATTTTTCGAAGTTGGGAATATTTTGCGAACAATCACTGTCTAAAAGTTTGTACATTATCGGATTGTCTTCCAAGATACGTCATTTTAAAGCTGGGAATATCTCCTTTTTGGTTGTTCCTCATTTTTTGAGAAATCCAGGAAACCTCAAAATTATGGATTTTTCAACATCTGCTTCAGCGAAAAATATTAATGTTGCGAAAAAAATCATGGGGACCAATTTTGTAGATAATGAACTACTCTTCATTTTTCCACCATATAAAAATTCTCTAAATGCCTTATTTTAGGAGATATTGGCGGAAAACCAATTTTTGGAACTTTGGTGCCGAGAATACCCCCCCAAAACGGCGATGAGGTGATTGAAATTTCTGGATGTTCAATTACTAGTTCCTCCACGGACCGCAGGATTTTTGTACACTTTGCCTACTTTTCATCCATCATTTACTGGTCTATAACGTGTAAAGTAAAAACACCAATCAACTAATGAATCCCGCAACCCGAAACAGAATGTGATACTGTCGGAAATTTTATACCAATATATTGAATTCGCGATATAAAACTCAAACTAGCGTTCTATGCATAGATGACTCACAGCTGATAAGTTTCTAACGACTCTAAAAACCACTAGACGTTTTTCCATACATATAAGCTTGAATCGGGTTTTTGTTTCTGGAATTACGCAGTACTAGTTGCGTACTTTATTCAGTCCTAAGAACTATTCTCGGACCCTTTCAAATTGGACAGAGTTTGAAAAAAAACCGAACATCCCTCATGGTCTATAGAATTGAACTAACCAAACTAATTTCGCAATTGACTTTTCTTTGGCTTGGATTGTATATCAAGACAAATCATTACTGATGTGTATCCTGTATCGCTTGCATTTTGGCCATTTTGTTGAATTTTTCGGTATTAATAATATTAAGAAGTCTAATAATCCAAAACAAACAGCACACAATCCGTCAATAAAACATAATCCTCTAACCGCTTCAAGCAAATTTTCAAAATAGCTCCCATCCTCCTCCTTCGCAAATAATTTGAGCATGCGTAAAAATTAATCCGAAAATCGTCCTTGCTCGAGACTGGGGACTAGTTTAGACGGTTTTCGGACCGTCCAAGAATTGTTCTAAAATAAACCCGAACGCCAAACTGCGGTTATCAGAAACATCCTGTTAAAACCGGAACAAACCAATTTCGACTGCGCAAACACCAAAAAAATTCGATACGGAATTAACCAACAAGAAGGAATTGGATCCAAACACCATTACCAGACTTGGAAAGAATGCCATTCAATGGTACACAGACGGCTCAAAAGCAATAGTAGGAACTGGCCAGAAACCAAACACTCTGAAAGCTTGGGAAAACCTCCAAGCATCTTTCAAGCGGAAATTTACGCCATAAGAAAGAGTGTGTGTGTGTTCTGTAATCAGTTCCAAAATGGTGTGGAAATGCCTAGGCAAACTCAATGAACTAGGCGAGAACAACAACTGTGGATTCCAGGAAACACTGGAATAGAAGGAGATGCAATAGCAGATGAACTAGCAAAGAGGGGGGCTGAAACACCCTTTTGCGAGCTGGAACCTTATTGCGGTATCAGCTCCAATGTAATATTGGAAGAAATAGGCAAAGCCGAAAAAAAGAGAAGATCTGATCTGAATCAAAGATTCTTCTAGGTGACTACAACCTGTTGAGATCAAATGAATGAATAAGTCAAAGTAAAACTGCACCAAGAGTTTTAATAGGGACACTAACGGGACATTGTCGCCTGAATGGGCACCCAAAAAAGCTCAAAATAGTGGAGGAAGAAGAATGTAGATTCTATGGCATGGAAGAACAAACCTCCATCCACATACTTGCGAATTGCACAGCAATTCAGAATCCTAGGGCACAACACTTAGGAGATTACTGGATAGAAGAGGAACAATTACCTAAGTTAAAGCTTGCATATATCCTGAAATTCTTCCGGGAAATAGGACTAAAGGAGCAAACTAGTCTCTGAGACTTTCCTCAGGAACTAAGTAGAAGTAGGGGGCACAATAGATCTTTTAGGTCTCAGTGAATATTCTTAATTTTCCTAAATATTGTCAGTTATTTCATTATTCCTAAGTGTTTATTTTCAGGAATAACTACCTTAGCAATGTTGTTAGTCTATACAATATTAGTCCTTGTATAGACGGCTCGTAGCGTGAGATTTAACTGATAAACTCAATAACCATATGTCTTCTTATTGAATATTACATTTTTTGTAATATCCAATTTTATCTATATTTCCAAATAAAACAAAAAAACTCTACCGTAGTATACATCATACTACATTAAAGCCTTCAAATTTTGATTCCAACGTGACGTCACATAGAGCGAGAGAGATTCCTGCGCAATGGCATACCGTGTATGTGCATCATGACGCATCCGAACGCTCATCACGATATCGGCGAATTTCGATGTTAAAGTATTCGCCAGCTAACTTGATGTCCTAAATGCTTTCTAGGGAGCTATTGACGCCGCCCATCCGATAACTGTAAACAGTGCCGTGCAAGTTCTGAGGATACGTATATAGATATTTTTATCTCTGATATAGAAAAGCGCCCTGTTATTTGGGACTTAAGGTCAGATTTATACAGCAACAGAGTAAAAAGAAATGAAGCTTGGGAGGAATTGTGCTATAAATACATTCCGAATCAGCAAGCGAAGCGAAGTGGTGTTCGAATAACCTTCGAACTGAATTTAAACCCTAGATTTATTTCTGCGCGCAAAACGCGGCATTTACGTCATTAGCGGTCTAATTGCACAATATTAGCGACGCCGCGAAAAACTGCCCCTAGCTTTGCCACGAGGCGAAGTTAGGGTTGCGCGATACACTAGAAAGTATCGATATTAGGCATCGATACGGATCGGAACGTAAAGTATCGATACAGTAGTATATCGAATATTAATTTATCGATACTCGAAGTATCGATACGTCAACGAACCGAGATTTTGCTAATTTTGACGTTTTTTCGGTAAAAAACACCCTTTTGGGGGGTGGAAAAAGACATTATTGCGATTTCCATCCAAAGTTGAGTTCCTATAATAAAAAGTTGATCATAAAGGTTGTAGATCTTGGGAAAATCCACAACTTTTACATCAGTGACTTTTTCACATAACTTCAAAATTAGCTCGAAAAACGCAAAAAACTGCATTTTTCGTTTTTTATTTTTGGTTTCGTTAAAAAATGTTCGATTTTGATGAAAATTTAGTAGAAGGTAGTTTTGATAGTCACAAACCATGAAAAAAAGTTTCAAATCAAAATATTGGAAATTTTTCGAGTTATGGTGTTTTTTCGGTAAAAAACACTTTTTTGGGGGGTGGAAAAAGACATTATTGCGATTTCCGGCCAAAGTTGAGTTCCTAGAATAAAAAGTTTATTATAAAAGTTGTAGATCTTGAGAAAATCTACAACTTTTTCATTACTGACTTTTTCACATAACCTCAAAATTAGCTCGAAAAACGCAAAAAATTGCATCTTTTGTTTTTTATTTTTGGTTTCGTTAAAAAATGTTTGATTTTGATGAAAATTTAGTAGAAGGTAGTTTTGATAGTCACAAACCATGAAAAAAAATTTCAAATCAAAATATTGGAAATTTTTCGAGTTATGATGTTTTTTCGGTAAAAGACACTTTTTTTGGGGGTAGAAAACGACATTATTGCGATTTCCGGCCAAATTTGAGTTCCTAGAATAAAAAGTTGATTATAAAAGTTGTAGATCTTGAGAAAATCTACAACTTTTTCATTCGTGACTTTTTCACATAACCTCAAAATTAGCTCGAAAAACGCAAAAAAACTGCATTTTTCGTTTTTTATTTTTGGTCTCGTTAAAAAATGTTCGATTTTGATGAAAATTTAGTAGAAGGTAGTTTTGATAGTCACAAACCATAAAAAAAAAATTTAAATCAAAATATTGGAAATTTTTCGAGTTATGATGTTTTTTCGGTAAAAAACACTTTTTTTGGGGGTGGAAAAAGACATTATTGCGATTTCCGGCCAAAGTTGAGTTCCTAGAATAAAAAGTTGATTATAAAAGTTGTAGATCTTGAGAAAATCTACAACTTTTTCATTTGTGACTTTTTCACATAACTTCAAAATTAGCTCGAAAAACGCAAAAAACTGCATTTTTTGTTTTTTATTTTTGGTTTCGTTTAAAAATTTTCGATTTTGATGAAAATTTAGTAGAAGGTAGCTTTCATAGTCACAAACCATGAAAAAAAATTTCAAATTGAAATATTTCAAATATCTCGAGTTATAACGTTTTTTCGGTAAAACACACTTTTTTGGGGGGTGGAAAAAGACATTATTGCGATTTCCGGCCAACGTTGAGTTCCTAGAATAAAAAGTTGATGATAAAAGTTGTAGATCTTGGGAAAATCTACAACTTTTGCATCAGTGACTTTTTCACCTAACCTCAAAATTAGCTCAAAAACGTAAAAAACTGCATTTTTCGTTTTTTATTTTTAGTTTCGTTAAAAATGTTCGATATTGATGAAAACTCAGTAGAAGGTAGTTTTCATAGTCACAAACCATGAAAAAAAAATTTCAAATTGAAAAATTGGAAATTTTTCGAGTTATAACGTTTTTTCGGTAGAAAACACTTTTTTCGGGGGGGGGAAAAAGACATTATTGCGATTTCTGCCCAAAGTCGAGTTCCTAGAATAAAAATTTGATCATAAAAGTTGTAGATCTTGAGAAAATCTACAACTTTTTCATTAGTGACTTTTTTACATAACCTCAAAATTAGCGCGAAAAACGCAAGAAACTGCATTTTTCGTTTTTTATTTTTAGTTTCGTTAAAAAAAGCATGACATAATTTCACAACGTGATTAAAAAATCACTATAGATAACGCCACTACCACTAAAAATCCCGTATCGCAAGGTATCGATACACTACAAATTTATCGATACTTGGAATGCATCGAAAAGCATAGTATCGATACAAAATATCGAGTATCGGAAGTAAAAGTATCGATACACTGGAATATCGGATAGTATCGCGCATCCCTAGGCGAAGTGCGTTTCCTCTTCCGTTGACACTTGACTTTTGTTCTGTTCTGATCACCTCATGGCCGAGATGGTGGTAACTGTAAATGGCCATCCGGCTTTTCATATTCCTTAATTCAATTTAATATAATGTGCTCCTTTAAGATAATCAGGGAAGTGACCAGCTACCGTATCAAGTGTAAGTTTTGTAATATACAAGTTTAGTGAAAAACTGCAGTGTTTTCTTGTTGCAGCGGGCGGCCTAAATCATATGAGAAGCAATGTGCATATAATATAATAGATATAAATTTAGAATGTTTCAATTAAGGTATTGGAAACAGTTTAAGTTTTTTGGTCTAAGATCATAAAAAAGCTCACTTAGAGATTTTTATTTGAGGTTCAATTCTCAGTAAGTAGCTAGCTTTCAATTACTACCAAATTTAAAATTCAAAAAAACTGTTTCCTTGTAGGTATTCCAGGTCTGAGGAGACTCCTATTTACTTTTACAGTACAAGAAAAAATAACAAAGACGAAGAATGTGTTTTTTATGTTTTTGAAAAAAACTTTCCATTGTACCAAATATTTGTTAAAAAGTTGGCAACGCGGGGAAGCGGATTATGAATTGCTTGGCCGTGTTCTGGATGGCATTTGTGTTTATGTTAATGTAGGTCAATGGAGAGAGTCGATTGTGTTTACGGAATTACACTTCTGTTTAGACAAACATATTACCAGATGTGTATTTGCTATTGCATAACTTCAAGGGGAAATATATATATATATATTTTTCTAGCAAATTTATAGTATCAGTAGGAATTTTATTGGGAAATAAGTTCTACAGTACGATATCACTTTATTATTTATTCATTATAATAGCCCGATTTACGAAACTACAACGATTTTTATAATACAAATAAAAATGTAATCGTAGGTACCTATCTTTCTTTTTATCTAGCAAACTAATAAAATCTTAATCGATTTATTCCCAGGTAAAATTTTAACTGCATGTAATAAAAATCATCGTATAAAAGATACCAAATCGGCGGATTTAGCGGATTTAAAGTGTTGAGATTATCCCCTTAATCCAATTCAACTATTTTGTCTCTCATCGATATAACAGCACTTTTACAATCAAACGAGAAGATAGAAGATCAATCGTAGTTAAATAAGCCCGCGGCATCGCTATTAATCCACGACGATAACTACTGGGCTTAGCAATCCCTTAAGATGGATACACACTTGAGCCTTTCAGCGTAACGTAACATGTAATTGTAATGCTCTAATGAGCAGGGCCTATTTTCAACTGAGTTGGGCCCTAGGCATCAAGTTTTCGCCGTTTCGGGCCCTCTGATCATTGGGCCCTAGGCACGGGCCTGGTAGGCTTAGTGGTAAAATAGGCCCCGCTTATATGTACGCCATTACTGTATACTTTTCTTGTAAATAGACAGATTTGGTCACCTCTACACTTTCGAGACGAATGCACGCATAGCGGTTTGTTAGGCATTTTGTGTGATATGCTTGCAGTAATGGACATATAGTGTTGCGTTTCCCCCATATTATTGCATATTCAATCCCGTTGAGCTAATACTAAAACCACAACCCCTTCGAAAGGGTCTAAGGGTATCAAAATGTCCAAGAACTACCCCAAAAAACCTTTCCTACTCATCCCCTTGGCTAGGATACAAGCCCTAGGCTGGGATAAAACACCTAGGCTAGGATACAAGCCCTAGACCAGGATACCGCCCTAGACCAAGACACAGCTGCTACGATACCGTTCAAATCAAGACTCTATCTACCTATCTTCTTCGAGATCTAGTCTCCATCTTCTCAAGACTTCGTAGACGCAAGATCTACCTACCTTTTCCGGAAACAACCACTTCATAAGCTAAGTACCTATAAAAGTACAAGTCTTCACATTTGTTCCATTTCCTGTGGCAGAAGAATAAATATGAATTTGTTTTAAAATCTATTTTTTATCTTTTTCTAAATCTTCAACTATAAAAGTTGAGGAAGATATTGTCCGGGGTAAAATTTCCTGTTTTTTTAAGTAATTTTTTTATTTGATTTCTGGTTAACTTTTATTTAAATTCTTCAAGGCGTTTCTACCTTTTCCGCCTTAGTTTGTTAGTACTTTTTATCGACGTCAAAAAGGTAGTGGCGCCCTCAATTTTTACAACCTTTCTGTTATCCTGGTGCGACATAAACTTGGGGTCGAATCACCCTTGAGAGGAGTCTCTAGCCGGAGCTCTTCAAGCTGGAGCCATTATCGTTACAAATTGGCGCCCTGTAAGGTTACAAATTAGCGCCCCTTACCGTTACAAAGTTTTGTTCAGTTCATAGGTACTGCACATTCTTTTAACTCGATTTTTCAACAAAAGTAGGTATCTTGAAATTTTTTTCAGACGTATGGTGGAATTCTGAGACCATCTGTAAGATCTATAAGCCGAAATCTGTAAGAGTTACAGGAAATGCGATTCTAACCTTACCTGTTACTTACAGATTCCTTACAGATTCGTAAATATTTACGGGCTAGACATCTGTCACTGTAAGCAGTACAGGGTGTGGTACCGAGCGTTGTATTATTATTATTATCATTTTTTGTGTATTTTGATGGTGGAAAAGTTGTAGAGTTTTTAGTTTTTTTGTGACTTTTAAGTGAACATCATTGACATTAATATGAACGGGACATTTAAATATTTTCGCCGGTATTCTGTTGGAAGAGGATGAGAATCGGTTTGTACATATTTTTTGTGGTATTATTATAAAATACACTTTCCATTTTTCCAGAAATCATATGAGAATCCAACAAAGACATTTAATTCTTAATTCATAATTCTTAATTTAAGACCTCATGTTATGGAGAATAATTTAGGAATTCCCTTTGTAGTGAAAGTAATAATAATTAATTTACAGTCTTTTTACAATGCATTTAAATAATTTTTTTAGGTTTTTGCTACTCTAAACTTTCTGGCCAGGGGGCTCATTTCAGAACGCTGTTGGCTGTAATGCTTGGATAGCAATTAGCCAGACATCTATGAGTAGAGTCATTTCACAAGTATGTGAATTAATTATTCAAATATTAATGAGGACTTACATAAAATTTCCTGTAAATGAAGAACAAAAAAATTCCGAAGGGTACGTTTTATAAGTAGCTAGTAGTGACCAAAATGTGTAATCTTTTTTTTCAGGTTTTATGAAAAATATAATTTTCGTGGAATTGTGGGTGCTATTAATGGTACTCATGTAGAAATCTTGGCTCCACCATTGAACGACATTGAATTCCCACCATATGTTTATATAAACAGAAAAGGAAAACATTCTATTAATGTCATGCTGGTAAATATGGGTAGTATTTAGTTATCCTTTTATTTGAGTTATTTAAACATTTGTAGATATCGGATTCGAATTGCAAAATAATAGGATGTTCAGCTAGATATCCTGGCTCAGCTCATGATGCAGCAATTTGGAGTACCAGTTCAATTCGAGCTCATTTACTCTCCAAATATCTAAGAGGGTATACAAGTTCCCGTTTAATAGGTAAATTACAGTATTTTAATGAAACGGAAACATCATGTGTTATTTTTTAGGAGACAGTGGTTATCCATTGGAACCATGGCTCTTCACTCCTTTTCATAACCCTCGAGATGAAGGTGAAGGAGCTTTTAATAATTTATTGATGTCAAGCAGAGATGTCATTGAACCCACCAATGGCATATTAAAAGGAAGATTCAGATGTCTTTCTAGACATCGAACACTACTTTATCACCCCAGAAAAGCAGCTAATATAATTTATGCTTGCTGTATTCTACATAATATTGCAATAGATGCAAATTTGGGCATTTAATTGCGCCACTAGTTCTTCCCACTTTTTTATTAAATAATTGGGACCTAAAGTGGGGTTTATAGTATTACTGCGAAAAATGTAATCATTTTCCATGAATTGTAAGTATAACTCCAATTGCTCTGGAGACGTAATTTTGGTCCTTTTTCTTTTTACACCTTGCGTTCTACAAAATACGTATATTTAAATAAATGAATAAATAACATGTTAAATATATTATTTCAGTAGTTTATTTACGCCATTCTTTTATTACAAATTGTGAAAATATCAATTAGTATTAAGATTTACCAGGTCGGTACACACACAGCTTTTAAATACTTTTGATGGTTTTGAGGTTAGAATTTTAACATTATAAACAGAAGTGAAGTTGAAACCTATAAGGTAAAGATCTGTAACTATGAATCTTACAGATTTGGTTCCAGAATAGCAAATTTTACAAATATGTAAAGGTTCAAGTTACAGATCCTATATCTTACAGATTCTGTAGCTTATAGGTAAATTCTCAGAATCCCAACATAAGTCATTTAAAATTCAATACATTATATTTTTCCAATCAAAAGACAAGTGATTACTTAAAACCTGTTACGTTGACATTATGTTGTCACGCTTGCAAAATCCAAAAATCTCGGAAATGACTATTCAAGTTGGCAACACTGGATAGAAAAAAAATAATACTGCCTCTTTTTGGAGCACTTCTTATATAAAATGTTATCCGATAATTGAGTTTCAAACTCAATTTAAAATAAACACAAACAGGAAGAAAAATAAAATTAATAGCTACCTTTTAACAAAAACGACTAATACAAGTAAATATATTTATTTAATCTCACGTACGTGCATTACGCTATTATTCTCGTTTCGGTGCATTTGCTGGATTCGCCAATGTAGTGGTCATAACATAATTGCAACATAGATGATGACGTATATACGTTGGCGCTTGTTTCCGAGGAGTGCATAATGCATGCATTTTACAAAGTGCACTTGCATTCGACGTCAGCGCATTCGGTTGCATCCAATTAACAGGATAGCAGAAGATATTATATCAAATCAAAAGGTTCAACAGAGTTGCCAAGTTGATCTCGAATTCGTATATTTTTATGTTTTTTTAAATTCGGTTCATTAATTTACGAGGACTTTCAAAAAAGTAATATTCAACAAAATTAGTGAAAAAAAGTATCACCGGATAGCAAAAAAACCAGGACTTGATTAAATCTAGTCAAGTTACTTTTTCCTTTTTCAACCTCTGGTTTTATTATTTTTATCAAAAACACTTTATTTGTTCAACCTAATTTTTAAATCCTGGATCTATTCCTTTCTTAACCCTACAGGAGTCGCGCTTTATATTGAAACGCACGAGTGGTCGCTGCGGTCTCACACTCCGCATGGCAAATAAAAGAAAATTTAGGGACTACAATAGTTATTTGTATGCCAAGGACTGAAAGTGCTACTTTGTTGGACAAGTCCAACAAAGTAGCATTTCAGCCGCGGCGTACACAACATTTTTTAGACGACGCATAAGATCCAAAACATTTTCAATTACACTGAGGAAAGAAAATAAATAATATAGAATTTGCTTTCTTCGGTGAGATCAGGTGGCGTGGATTCGAGTAACTCTTCATCGCTGATGTTTTCTTTTTCATCATAATTCATTGTTATTCATTAATTTAGACAAAACTTCGGATAAAACAAATAATTTCAGAAAATTAAAAATTTAAGGTTATGCAAAATCATCGAAGTGAAACTGTCAATTGTCAACATTGAAGTGGCTAGAGTCACATTTAAGGAAGTTAAAGTTGTCTAATCCAGAGCGTCCCGAAAGTGTTTTGCAGTACGGAACTGTCACTTTCACTACATGGAACACTCAAAACGCAACTTTCGGTATGTAAATGAATACAGAACGAGCAACTTTCAGATGGCGTCGTCTAAAAACAAGTATTATTTCAAAACAATAAAATATTCATTTATTAAAAAGGAACTTTACAATATTAACATTTTTGAACTTAGTATTTTTGAATTATACACGTGTAACAAACTATTTTAATAGAAGTGAAAAAAAAATTCTGTCATGCACTTCACGGCACTCGTTACAAATAATGGTTGAATGTTCTAAACATAAAGAAACATTACATTTGATACAATAATATCTAGTTGGTCGGTTTTTCTTTCCGTCGCACTTGGCACATCTTCCTCCTCGTTCCGGGGTCGGTTCTGCATGATCAAGAACCTGAATTTTCAAAATTTGGAATGTTGCTAATCGTTATGCGAGTTCTCATTTATTGGGAGACTAGTGAAAAAGCTATTTTTTCTATAAATTCTCTTCTGGGGATTTCACTTTGAAAGTTATTTGAATTGAAAATAGCATATGAGTTTATACCACCTACATTCAGCATCGAGTAGATAATTACCATGGGCCATCTTTATGTATTTATTTCTGGCACAGTTATAAACAGTACAAAGTTTGTCTACCATGTCCACTCCACCTTTTGTTGTGTTATACATCATAATCATTTCTGGTTTACCCGTTTCTTCATCCAAATCATCATCATAGTGCATACTTGAGACCAGTAGAACATTTTTTTTTGGCTTTGGAATGTATGAAACCAATGAGCAATTTTTTCGGAGAGCAAACATTGATGTCCTTTCTGAACGTTTTGATGGGTTACTGAATTGAAGAGGAAGCTCCCTCTTATTTTTCCTGATTGGTCCCAATATGGTAAGCCTAAAGTTGGTTTTTAAATTATTAATCAGGTCTATACTCGTAAACCAGTTATTAATGGTAATATTTCTACCAGTTACCCGAATGGGTCCTTACAGCCTTTCTACTACTTTGCCAGTTTTTCAGATGGCGTATATGCATACTTGCATTTATTAACAAAAGTATCAAAACTTTGTCGAATGGGTGCAAGTTTATCAACTAATAATCGTTTTTCACGTGTTCGTGCGAGCACATTTTTTAACTCCAGCAAGATAAATTAGTCCAATTAGTGCTTTCAGCTCTACAATATTGGTGCATAGGGCATCGCGATGATCACGACAATAACTGCCTCTAACTAATTCAATTCTTTTGTTGGTATTTTCAACAAGAACATCCAACATGTCATCAGGAAAGAAATAGCTCCATATATCAATTGGATTTATCAAACCTCTTGTGGCAGCCTTTGGGCCAGGCAAATGGGTTACAATACCTATTATCTGACCGAGTTCTAACATTTTGGGGTGGTACATGTTTTTCCCATTTAGTAATGTTGTCTTTTCCCAAAAACTATACTCGTCATAAATCTCTTGCTCCGTATCTGTATCCAAATCTTCTTTATCATCTTCATTTTCTTCTGGCTCTTCATCAAAAACAACAGGTTTATCGTTTTGGTCAGACTCTAAACACTCTTCCATTAACCGCCGAAGGCGTTCCTGTTCTTTCTCATACTCTGCCATTAAAACTGAAAATTTTAAAAATCATTTAGTAAGCTGAAATTTCTAAAACACTTACAGTAACTTACCTATGTTTATATTCAAATCAACTTCAAAATAAGACTATATTACAACGGCGGTGGTCGCTGCGGACTGTCACTCCGCAATTAATAATCAATCAGACAGATGTGCACCTACTAACTTGATATTTGGCACTGGGGCAATAAAATACTATACCCGAGTAGGGATTGCCAAATAACGGCTAATACTTGTTGCATGCGGAGTGATAGTCCGCACGCGACCTCTGGACGGTTAAATAGTAAAAAGTGCAAAGCAACTGAATGTTTGCTTACTCCCTTTGCCTATTCTTAACGCTGTTTTTTTGTTTTTTGTTTTTTTCAACCTTCCAAGTTCCATCTATTATTGTTTAATAAATTTAATAGTTTTCTGTAATCCGATCCTGCATAATACCAGTTAACCTTTAGTGAATCCTGCTAAGTTTTGTATTCGTATCAAATTACACCTTGACAAAATTGCTGAATTAATTGTAAAACATTTATTTATATACATTTAATTAGTAGGCACTATTTTTAAAGTACCTTGTATTTTATCAGTTTGTAGCGCTTAAAACGGTTGTTAATGTTGGGAGTGAAAAAAAGTGAAAAAGCGTTAAAAAAAGTGGAATAACGTTAACTTTATTTCACGCTTTCCATAAGCCAGTTGATTAGTACAATTCGTCCAACCACAACTTTACCGGAAAAAAATATCAAGTTACCTTTGACTTTGACAGCAATGAACTGTAACTGATTTGACGTTAGTTTTTATCAATAATTCGATTTGTTTTACATAATTTAGTAGTTGTTCCTATTATTATTATTATGGATAGTGAAGATTTCGGGTTTGAAATATGTACTCCCGAAGAAATCGTAGAAAAGGCTCATTAAATTTGCTGCAGGAGAAATCAAAAAAAAAATTATGTAAAAGAATATCCCATAGAGGAAAGTACCACTTGCCCGAGCTTGGTCCAGATTTAGCCCAACTATGTAGAACTCTGGGCCAAGCTTAGCTCATCGTTGGTAGAAGTCTGGAATGATAACGATGGGCCAGGCTTGATTGCCAGGACTAGTCCCGGCTCGATTGCCAAGACTGGACCAGGCTCGATTGCCAGGACTGGACCAGGTTTGGTTGCCAGACTGGGCCATGCTCAAGTACCAGGAATTAGCCAGGCTCGATTGCCAGGGATGGATCAGGTTCGGTTACCAGGACTGGGCCATGCACAATTGCCAGGGCTAGATCAGGCTTAGTTGCCTGGAGTGGGCCAGGCTCGATTGCCAGGACTGGGCCATCCTTGATTGCGAATACTGGCCCAAAATTAAATACTAATTATTGGCTATTAATTAAACAATTGGATTAATAAGGGTACACACATATTAACAGAAATTCTGGTAATATTTATTTATTTATTCTTCAATGATAATAATAATAATAATCCAAGTCTCGTAAGGCCCGATTTCAAGTTCAACCCACTTCTTCACCTTGTCTTCATCTTTTTTTTGTGGCCATAGACACATACTTCCGTTCTCAGTAAGCCAACCGATCGATACTAACTCCACCACTTTTTTATTGTTTTTTATCTCATCAAACTCGACCACTGCGTATTTTTTAACATATTCGGTCGTATTAAAAGTAAAAAAATCAACACTATAACCAGTGAAAAATTGTAAATGTTAACTGAAGCACGTTATCTTCACGACTGATTCACGAAAAGATCTCAAATAACTGATTGCGCAAGAAAAATGGCTATCGACCGAGCACTTACGAAAATACTCGAATCACCATCGTACGGCCACGGCTGGTTTATCCAGCGCTGACCCATGCTTGGGTCACCATCGTACGGCCAGCCCTGGGCCGAGCTTGGGTAATCAATGGCATGGCCAAGGCTAGGTCAGACAGTCTTGGCTCAAGCTTGGATTATCATAGGCATGGTCAAGGCTGGGTTAAGTTACCTGGCCCTCGCATTGCCCTATACAGGTACGCCAAAGCTAGGCTTCCCAGTACTGGTCCAGGCTCGGCCCTTCTGTCAACTCTGGGGAACTCCTGCATGGGATGTCACTTTTATGAAATAGTGGAACCAGAACAATACTCAACGTAGATATAAGTGAATATTCTAAAGTAATAGCATTTTTGAAACGAAAAGCGGGGTACAAACCTAAGAAATATAATACATTTTCAAGGGATGAAATGAACATCTGGAGGAAATTCTGTTTTTAAATTTTGGAAATAAAAGTAGAGGTAAATTGAAAAAAAAGTTTGTGGGAAAAAAGAAAGTTCTAGCAAAAATACAGAATACAAGAAATGCTTAAAAAGTGACATTATTTGAAAGATATTGTTGTGAGGTCACCAACTCAAAGCCGGCCCAGTCTCTCAACTATAAATTTTGGCGAATGCGCTCCTTTCGAGAACATTCTGGAAGACTCTTTGTTTACGCATAGGACCGAGCGTGGAAGTTCAAGAATTTTCCAGAATTGATAAAGACTATATATTTACGCGGGTTTTTGAGTGATTTGACAGTTAGTTAGTAAAACGAAGATAAAGAGTTAGTTCACAGACAGTTTACAGTTCTTAGTAATCGGATAGTGAATGAAATAGTGTAATATTCAAGTGGTAAAAATAAATTAGAACTATTATACCGAGTGTAAATAAATTAGTAGACAATAAGTAGAGTGTGTATATAAATTAAGTTTAATAAATAAATCAATAGATAGTAATTAGCTATAGTGTGTATAATTTTATTCCACCGGTAAAAACAATTTAAATAAATAACAAAAAAATTTCAATATGTTATTACAAAAAGCTAGGGGAACATTATCATATATTTTTATGAAAACTTCAAAAAATTTTAGAAATTTATATCTATTCATGAAATAACTATAACTATTGATATCAAGCAATCCATGCTGTTTGCAGCAAAATAAAAGGTTATTTCGTAATTTTTAGTTTGATCTGCTAATAAAAGCGTGTTTTTTAAGTTCTTAAATTATTATTTATTTTCACATTTTTAGTCTTTAAGCGTATTTAAATTCAGTAGCATTCATATTTAGGAAAAATCATATCGGTCGACCTCGGGAATTGAACCCAGGAGTGGAACTTTGTAACAAAATAGCAATAGAGATTCTCTATTCGCTTCGCTGTAACTAGGTTAAGGAGCCACTGCTAGTCTCTCTCGTACAAGTTTTAATTCTCCAATTGTTCAGTATGGCCAGTATGAGGTAGGTATAACATCGTTAATCCTGAAGATTCTGGTCAGGATATTGGAACAAACTTATCAAATTATTGTATTATCATCGTTCTTTGATAAGTGTGCAAATTAAACTGACGTTTTAATGTCAATAAAAATTACGTTACATACTTACATACAGGAAATTCTTAAAAAAACATGATCAAAAAGGGATATTGGGAGTTTAAAGAAAACTAGTACATTGAATTATTACTAATGAAACATTTTAATTAAATGAAATAGTTATTTGTGTATTTAGAGCGTAAAGTAACAGATTGCCGCTTGAGAAAGAATCTTTTGGAAGCGGCAATTTTACTTTACGCTCGAAAAACACATATAATTTTTTCTACAGTCGCCCTTTTAATAATTAAAACAGTTTTTTATATTATCCTAGGTTATAATAGGAGTGAATTATGATTTAACTCTGACATTTTAGTTGTCAAATTATTTATTAATCTTAAATATGAAAGTACAATTGTTACAATTATTTGTTGCAATTTTTGATTCAGAAGAAATTTCTTCCATTACTGAAGATTGAAAATGAAATTCACAAATGTAATAACCTTTTTGTGTTTTTCTGGTTTATTATCTATTTAAGTACCTATTTCAATTTGAGTATTTGAATGCTTTCTTTTTATGGCGTTAAAAAGATCTACTGAATTGTTCAGACTTGTCAGAATCTGCAGAGCGCTTATACTTCTTTCCCCTGTCGACATTTGATTCGCCGACGCTCTAGGCAGAGGCTTGCCCGAGATATCAACAATAACAATGACTTTTGACATTCACCTTTTAATTTCTTTTGAATTATTATATAAATTGTTATAAAAAATTATTATAATGTTGTGAGAAATTAATAAAGCCAATTAAAATGGTTGTTAAAGTAGATAGTATAGTATTATCTGGTAACTTGACGTTCATTTATTGTTTTTCGTCGTCATGACTAATCCCACCAAATTTGATGAAATAAGCGAGCGAAAAATATTCCTTTTTTTGCTCTACGAGCGTAAAGTAATAATCTTCGGCATTTGTCGATTTTACGATTTCATTTGAATATAGTAATTAGTTATTTTACGCGCGACTGTAGAAAAAATTATGTTATGTTACATGAGACTACTGTGAAGTCTACATTTTGCAACAGTAAAATTGGCAACGTTGGGCGCAGTGCATTCACTACTAGAGTTATTTATGCAATTTACAATATGAACGGCATTTACTGTTTCGGTAAAAAGCTTGATTAAAAGTGTTTTAATAAATAAATCATTACTTTTTACAACAAGTGACTTGTGTAATTTGATAAACGTTATCTGTGAATATCGTAGTGCAACAAAAATCTATTTTAAACGTGAAATGGCTGCCATGTTGAATAGTTGTTGCGCAAAATAAACTGTTTTTAAAATATTATTCAAGTTGTTTTTATAGTATAAATAAAAATACAGTAACTATATAATTAAATGATAAATCCGAGTTGTTTGTTTAATTTAAGTAAATAATGTAGTTAGATTGTTGTTAAATGCATTTACCAGGAGTGTAAAGAATAAGGAGATATATTGTGCATTTTCCCTAACGACATCACTAAAAATATGTTTACAAGGTAATTTAATATTATATCGAGCTCGTTTAAAAGAATTCACGTGTTCTACATACAAAAACCTATTAAGTTTTATATTACCATTGAATTATAGTTTTAACCTAAAAGTATGTTTGATAATCAATTTTTTAAATGGATTTTTAGATACCACCTATGTTTTTCTTGATATGTATGTCACTTTGAAAATTTAAATGATCTATTATTTAAGACAACCAATGAAGTGATGTCAATTATTTGGAAAAAGAAGATGAAGTGAAATTCACAATATTCAGGAATTTTTTAAAAAAGCCAATGGGAAATTGAAATTCTTAATTCTTAACAGGTTCTCTTGTAAGAGAGAAGATTGAGTCGAGAGATGCATAAAGAGAGTATTTTATTTTTGAAGGAAGTTAAAATTTACAGAGAAGAAAATGGCAATAAGGGAAATGTAAAGGGTTCTGGTAGAAAAGATAAGCGATTATTTAAGATTTTGAATGTAATCGAACATTCTTTATACAAATACAGATCATTCTAGAACACGTGACTTTGACAGGTCGGCCATATTGTGCTGGAGGGCAATCAAATCGATTAGTTAAACTAATCTTACATTACAACCTTTTTGTAGCAACTTTATTGCAGGCAATATAAATTACATGCAAAATTAAAAACCAGTCTTCTTACATTTGAGCCTATTTATAGAAAATTTCCAAGATTTTTTTGACAATTGTCATTTGTCATTATTATTATCACATTAATATTGAAATCGGCAGATAATTTTAGAAGTTAGGTAGTTTACAACAAAAAAAAATATAATATAAATATAAAGTATGGTTATGATTCTTCTTCTACTTTTTATAGTTGGCCATTATACAGAACGACGACCAACACAATAATTATGTTGCCAAAATCGAAAATCACTAAAAATATGTAAAGTTGCGCGTGAATAACCTTGAAAATTAGAAACATTTCTATATTTTTCAAGCCTAAAAGTTGCAGTGAAAATTATTATTTAACAAAGGCCAGCAATTTCTTCAAAAAGGATGGAATGTAAGATTAGTATTATTAGCGTTGAACCTTGTGTGTTTTCGTATATATTAAGTTTAAAATTTTAGTTTTCTGGTGTTTCTTCCATAAAGTTGTAGCAAATATGTCTCAAAGTACGTATTCTTTATCTTCAAGTGGTGATATCAAGTGCCGGTACGATTAAAAAATTCGAATTATATACAATCTCGGCCCTTACGCCCTTTCGATCAAAGAACTAACTAACTAATCTTCGATAAAATGTCGAGAACGCACACGTCAAGTTTTAAGTTGTGATTCACTGAAGAGGCCTCGTTTTAAAGCAGTAATACAAGCATCGTATCCGCTTGTTAAAACTGCCGGAAATCGAAAAAAAGATACCTTACCTCTTCCTTCCCGCTTTCCACACTACAAAACGATGGCATTTTAGACACCTTTAAGATCTAATTGTTGATTAAAAAGTCTAACTATTATCCGTTGTTTACCTGTAAACAATAAAACTAAATAGTATGTGTGCCCTCCAGCACAATTTGGCCGACCTATCAGTGACGTCATTCTGGAATGGTATATTGAGTAATTTTGGTAAAACAAATATTTCTATTGTTTAATATTGTTATATATCCATATATATACACATCCACAAGAGTCTTGGCTAAGCATCCATTCAAATAAAAATAAATTGTAACGCCAAGTGCTTTTTGAAAATCTAGATAAAATGGCAGCCAACGAGGAGCACAAAAAAAGTTAATGGAAAAATAATTTTTTTATTGTATATTTAATCTTATCGAATAATAGTTTTATACTATTAACACCTTACAAAGATTTGAAAATATTTTCAAAAACGTGACCATTCACTTAGAAGAAACAACTACTTCTCGGGGCTATATGCCGAGGTCGGTATGATCTACAAGATTTAACCAACCATTCTAACCTAGAAGCGTAATTCAATGTTTGTCTGTTAGTTATTTCTTTTGAGTGAACGGTCACGTTTTTGAAAATATTTTCAAAACATTGTAAGGCGTGAATAGTATAAAACTATTTTCCGATATCTATTGGTAACGCGCTTTACTAAATACGACAATTTTACAGGAAACTAATAATCTATATATTTAATCTATCTGGAGGTTACCCATGAAATTTAATCATTATATAAAATAATTTGAATAGAGGAATGGATTGAATAGAGGAATGCAGTCATGGATCTAAAAAGA
This sequence comes from Lochmaea crataegi, assembly GCA_947563755.1. Lineage (NCBI taxonomy): Eukaryota > Metazoa > Arthropoda > Insecta > Coleoptera > Chrysomelidae > Lochmaea > Lochmaea crataegi. The sequence goes on from OX387435.1 coordinate 21,722,448, forward strand.
GAATAAACGGACCAAACAGAAGAAGATAAACAACAAATGAAAAAAAAAATTATTGGAGACGAAGGAAAAATGAACAGAGACATTCAATAGAAGACATCAGAAGAGATAGTTGACGAAGAAAATGAATTGAAAAATATGAAAAGGAAAGTTAATGGAAATGATGAACAAGGACCGAATAAATGGGAGCAAGGACAAATGATTAGAAGAAATTACAGGAAATGGAGACGACATTGGAAAAGAAATTTGAAGATGGATAAAACAAGTTAGAAAGAAACATAAAACTGCACATTATGAACAATTTTGAGTAAACTGAAGAGGAGTTGGTGAGGGAACAAGAAAAAGTTGAAATATAAATTATAGAAAAAATTAGGAGAGAGGAGATTTCAAAACATGAAGAAGTAAATGTTAGAACAGATATAATAAGCAAATATAGGAAAACTATCAAAGCCGTTATAGGTATGTTAACAGGGCACTGTAAACTTAACAGGCACGCAAAGCTAATGGGGTTGACAGACGAAGCCATGTGCAGTTTCTGTCACCTAGAAGAGGAAACATCATATGCCAGTGCGACTGCCTGGCGAATGTGCGGTTTCTTGTATTAGGCGATGAGAAGCCACCGGCAAAAAATTGCATGAAAGATTCAGTCTCGAGGCTAATTGGCTACTTAAAAAGAGTCTGGCTGAAGAATGTAATCTACATTTAGAGGACCACAATAGATTTGAAAAAGTCGCAGTGGAATAGGCCGATTACCCACCTCATCAAATCTAATCTAATCTTAAGCTATGAATCACGAGAGACCAATGGGATAGCGAAGAAACCTCCTTCCTAGAAACGGACTACGTGATTTACACTGACGGATCCAAAACCGGAAACGGGGCTGGAGCGTCGGTCTTCAGCAGGAAACCCCAGAGTTGAAATCACAGCCAACCTGGGTAGGTACGCTACCGTCTTTCAGGCTGAATTATACGCCATTGAACTGGCTGCAAAAGAGCTGATGAATCAACCTGTTGCAAAAAAGAACATACACATCCTGTCAGATAGCCAGGCTGCTCTTAAAGTACTGAGCTGGAACAGGATAAAATCTAAGCTAGTATATAAGTGTCTACAATCCCTTGATATACTAGGCACGGAAAACAGAGTCACTTTGACCTGGGTGCCAGGGCATCGAGGAGTGGAGGGCAACGAGAGGGCCGACACTCTGGCAAAAAAGGGATCAGAGTCTCTATTTATCGGACCTGAACCATTGTTTGGCAATGCGGAAAGCAATGCTAGATCGGCCATGGCTACCTGGGCGGAGAGGAAAACCTTCACGTACTGGGCAGACATACCGGGGCTCTCTCACTCGAAGGCGTTCATATACAACCCTCCGAGTACAAAAAATAAGCCTATCCTGGGATGGAGTAGAACAAACCTACGCATTCTGTCGGGACTGCTTACAGGACATTGTCGACTAAATTATCACCTAAAGAAGATGAGTCTGGTTCAGACCTCTGATTGTCGGTTCTGTAATTTGGAGGACGAAACTGCTGAGCACATACTATGCTCATGCCCAGCTTTGGGCAGGGTAAGATATAACATATTCGGTTCTAGTACCTTAGAGCCGAGCGACTTCAAAAAAGTATCACCAAATACAACCATGGACTTCGTCAGAAGCACAGGCTTGTGGGGTGAATTATAATCCCTAGGGGTGAGCCACAAAAGATCCAACGGGGGTTGCAGTCGAGGTGGCGAGAAAGCCCCACTCACATAGAACCTAACCTAACCTAAGCTATGAATATTGTTCTGGTTCCGCCATTTCATAAAAGTGCCATATTCTGTTACATAATTTTCTTTGGATTTCTCCGGCAGCAAATTTATTGTGGCCACATTTTGATTTCTTCGGGAGTACATATTATTCCAAACCCGGGATCTTCACTATCCATAATAATAATAATAATAATAATAATAATAATTAATAATAATAATAATAATAGTAACAACTACTAAATTATGTAAAACAAATAGAATTATTGATAAAAACTTACGTCAAATCAGTTACAGTTCATATACTGTCAAAGTCAAAGGAGTCAAAGGTAACATGATATTTTTTTCCGGTAAAGGTGTGGACTAATTGCACTAATCAATTGTATTGGCTTAGGGAAATTTAACGTTATGGCACTTTTTTTAACGCTTTTTCACTTTTTTTCACCATAAACGGCCGTTTTAAGCGCTACAAACTGGTGAAATACAAGGTAATTTAAAGATAGACCGTAGGAAAAGTTTATGTACAAAATTTTTGACGATTTTGCAAAACTATTTTAATATTATATCATATCTAAAAGTTCATAGTTATAATGTAAAAATATTTATTAAGGGAACGTAATGTAAGAGCTGGGAAAATGTTCACTTTAAGAGGAACATTTGATAGTTTGAAACATTGGTAGAAAACATTTTTTTTGTGAGACATAAAGAAAGGGAGAGAGAAATATGCTATGGTAAAAAATAAAATAAAAATTTATACTAAATACATATAGAAATGTACTGAGATAAAATGTAACTCTAAAGTCTAAGGTATAGGTATGTTCAAAAATTGTTTGCAGTGATTCTGGTACAGAAATATACTTTCTCGTATGAATTGGTTTTTCAGTTAAATTTCGAATGCGTTTACGGACCAATCAGATGGATTCCAAAATCATTAAAGCAGGAAGAGTAAAAATTTGGTATTTTTAAAATACTTATACTTAAACCACATATGTAACGAATATCTCTTTTTTGTTATTTGAAAATAGATTCGATGAGGAACAGACTACAACAGCCCTAGAAATGCAAACCATAGCGAAGGTGCGATTCAAACAGAGAGTAGTAAGTTGTTAATGCAGTGGAACAACCAAGTTGTTTGGAGACTGATTTAAACAAAATGTCAATATGGAGACCAAGAAACTTAACTGAATTTGAAGATCTCATTAAGTCATTGTTAAGTTCGCCTCTGCAAGATTAAACTATAGTTTTCTCAGTGTTGAAACAAAGCCCATTCGAGTAAGACCACTATTTAATAGTAACAACATCTATACATGTGATAGAATGTAAAGTGGTCTTATCTGATTTACTCCAGGATACACTAGTGTCATCAGCAAATAAAGTGAATTTCCCATTAATTCGTAAGTCTGTGACATCGTTAATGGATAACAATAAATATGGACCTAATCTGAGCCTTGGAGTACACCACTATTCACTGACGGTCAATAATTGTCAAAACCAATCGAAATTCGTCAAAAATTGTCAAAAATTGTCAAAAATGGTCCAAAAGGATCAATAATTGTTAAAATTTTGAAAAATGGTCAATAATTGCTAAAATTTTTGAAAAATTATCAAAAATTTTTAAATATGGTCAAAAATTGTCAAGAATTTGGAAAAATCGTCAAAAATTGTCAAAAACTCAAATTAACCATTAATAATTGCCAAAAATTGTCAAAAATTTGGAAAAATGGTCTATAATTGTCAAAATTTTTAAAAAATGGTCATATTTTCCAAAAAATTGTCAAAATTTTGAAAAAATGGTCAATAATTATAAAAAACTGTCAAAAATGGTTAATAATTATTAAAAATTGTCAAAATTTTTGAAAAATTGTCAAAAATGATCAATAATTGTCAAAACTGTCAAAATTGGTCAATAATTGTCAAAAATGGTCAATAATTATTAAAATTTGAAAAAATTGTCAAAAATTGTCAAAATTTCGAAAAAATTGTCAATAATTGCCAAATATGTTAAAATTTTTGAAAAATTGTCAAAAATGGTCAATAATTGTCAAAGACGGTCAATAATTGTCAAAATTCGTCAAAAACTGTCAAAATTTTTGAAAAATGGTGAAAAATTCACGAAAAATGGTCATTCTATTGTGCATAAGAAGCAAGCTTCTGTCAGCGGTCCGCAGACCGCTCTTTTTTTTATAATCTTATTTCTTAACTATAAAATTTCAAGTTGCCTCAAATAATTTTTTTATATACTCTAGCAAAATATTTTTGCACGCGTCTGTCAAGGTTAAAAACCTCACTAAATCGCCTGGATTGTTTTTTTCTAAACTCTTTAAACATTAAACTACAACATAAGGGTCCAAACAGTAAATTCAACAACATATAAAAATTTCAAATTGCTTCAAGGATATTTGTGGCAAAAAAAATATTAATATTTTTAAAAATTTCGAGGTTGATTTAGCCAGCCAGGTCTGCAATTCCATGTTGGGGTATATATAATAAAAGTTTGACCTATAATAGGAGAGGTATAGGACAAGTTTTCAGCTTGCCTTAAATACCTACCCAAAAATTGGTACCAGCTGTTGGTCTAATACATACATAGACTGTTGGGGAAGAAATTAATCAGAGAAGGAAACGTTAATTACCTCATAGGGAATATTCAAAAATATTTTAGCATATAATCCACCAAGTTACAGGAAGATTTGCACTAGTTCTAATGTATTTATGTACTAGTCTACTGGTAAGAAACTATCAGTAACTCTTTGAGAATCAATGAGGAAGTAAAGAACATCACGACTATAAATTGGATAAGGTATTTAAATTTATTTTTTTAATCATCAATTGAAAAATTCTTTATGGTTTTTTAATCTCAATCTGCAAGTCAGGTGGTCTAAATATCAATAGATCCTCTTCTCGACATTATTTAATTAAAATGTTTTGCTGATATTTCGAGTTAATGCTAGATATTTTATATTTAGATACAAAAGATACCGAAACAGATCATGAGATACAATAAATTATCACTTATCTGTCAGTTATGTTGACGGGGAGAAACAATCAGGAAGCCTACAACGCATCAGTAATAATTATTGTACAAATAATATGTGCTGGTTTAGATTCGTATTTTCATCAAAATTATTTGACAAAAATTATCGTTTAGTAGTAAAAAAAAATAAAATCGGTAAACAATAAAAAACAGAGAATTTACGTTAACTTTTATATAAAAAAAAATTGGCCGGAATTTGAGGATGTAAAAAAAAATTCTAGTCATCATATGACAACGTTTTACTTCACCAAATACTATCAGTGGCGCTTTAATTTTGAAATTTTAATAGTATTTAGTTACTTACATAGTGTTGGAAATATTAGAATCTCTTAAGCCGGACTCTTGTATAATTTTTCAATAAAGTTCAGAACTTAATTCATCTACTTGTAATTAATTAAAAAAAACTGTTTCATGCTGCCGGCGATAGAGTGAATTCATTTTGTGAAATATAATATGAAATCGAAACCACGTGTCGAAAATTAATCAGCATAACACGGACTTGATAATGAATAGTTTTCAAAGGACATTTGCATAATGACATTAATCTTCGAGGACAAATTAATGTCAATTTAAAGCTGTTAAATATAAAGAGATGATAACCTTTTGAACTTTCGACGGAATGTAAATATAAACAAACATATTTCTAGTGCGAAATTCACCTACATAAATGATTTTTTATCGAATACGACCCAGTTTTATTATCACTTCAACAAAAATTGACTGCATTGCTTTTTTTATGTTAATTACAATTAATTGTTTAAACAGAGTGTCACCATACAGAGTGATCATACAAAAATGAATCATTCTACATCTAACCTAATATTATCAATAGAAAATTTTTCTTTATTTATCGCAGCAACCGCTACAGGTTATTGGCGGGAGCTTAATAAAGGTCGTTCCTTTTACCTTGAGGCAATTTTGCAATGAAATTGTGATTTATAGAGGATTAAGAAAGCCTCAAGGATCCCTCCTTAAGTCCTTCAGTCAAGGATTTTTAGTAGGTTTTCAGTTCTGCTGCTTATATTCTTCTTAACCGAGGTAAAGACTGCATTCGCTCTTGCTCTCACAACCTTCTTCGTCCATGGCTACAGTTACATCTTGGACAGGTGTCCTTTAAACTGACTACACTTTCTGAAGGTTGTTCCTCATGTTGAGCTTTATTTAGGTGTTTGGACACTGTGTTCCAGTATTTTGAATGTAGCTGTAGGCCTTGTCGCCAAAATTTTGGGTGTTTCCTACTTTAGGCGGAAGGTTAATCTTCCTATCTCAAAGGAGAGTGATGATTTTTATATTAGGAGCTTCTCCTTCATAGCACTCCTTCGTCTGTGGGTGATTTCCTTCAGACTGTCCATAGGCGTATGCGTCTTGAGCCCGCGTTCAGTTATCATCAATTTCTTAATAAAGACACTTCCATCAGCATCCTTTACGAAGATCGTAAAGGCGTGTGGTTTGGGTAGAACATTCCCTTCTAGTTCCTTTAAGGATGCTGCTTCCCATGGCTTCAGCATCGGGATGATTTTTTCCAACCATTTGGCACTGTCCACACAAATATATTCCGAAAATCCAGGTCAATGTGTGCTTTTCAGGAAGCGGACCTGGAGCCCTTCTTTCGTGATTGCATCAGACTGTCTTTGCTTGTCTGTATCCATTTTGGCTTCCCGGAAATTTGTGTCTACCACCGCTATCTTGACGGAAACGGCAGTTTTGCTGAAAGTCCGATGATATCGGTTTTTGGCCTTTTCCCTTTGTTTTTTTTTTCGGGTGGTGTGCTCCTATCGAACACTCGTCTTTTGGAGCATTTGGTCGTGATGGATGTTTTTGTTGCCATTGCAGGCTTTCACGGTTCCTCCTTTTCCCTCACCATAAATTTGATGAAGTTGGCTTTGATCACGTCTCTTTTAGCTTGTATGAAATATTGGCTATACTTCACCATTTTGCTCACTCTGGCTTTGGAAACTCTTGATAGTTTTTCAGAATTGATTTCTTCGTCTCATATCTGATCTACGTCTCCCAACGCATCCACTATGACAGAGGTTCCTTGATTGATCCCCTGCCTGTATCTTTCGAATTCCTGGGCTCTAGGCTTTCTCCTGATATTCCCTGATCTACGGCTTTAGAAACCTTTTTTTTTTCACCATTTTGCTCACTCTGGCTTTGGAAACTCTGGATAGTTTTGCAAAATTGATATCTTCGTCTGATATCTGATCTACGTCTCTCAACGCATCCACTATGACAGAGGTTCCTTGATGGATCCCCTGCCTTTCAGCTTGGGGTGTATCTTTCGATTTCGAATTCCTGGACCTCTAGGGTTTCTCTAGATATTCCCTGCTCTACGGCTTCAGAAACCTTTTTTTTAGTGTGTCCTTTCCTTGGGCACGCTTTGGACAGTATTTTCTTGCTATTGTGTTCCACATATACCCCACGGGTAGCTAGGGGATAAACGGTCTACTCCCGTAGAGCATCGCGAGTGGAGATAAGGTCATTCAGCCCTCGTCACGGTTTTTATTCGCGACTTATCTTAAGGGGATATTTATCGACCTCCAGGTCTGAGCTGCCCTTGGTTTCACATATCCTGTCTCGTAGTGCTCAAGGAGGAATAGCTACTCGCCTCCCCCCCCCCCACGACGATGTTCCACAGCTCTCTACAAAAAAGTCTGCGAGCTATATGTCTCGACAAAATTAAGTTAAAAGAACTTGTTCCATGCGAAGTGGGCTAGTCAATCAATAAGTATCCAATCACCAACCTGATATATATCTGGCATTTCCTTCAAACGATGCGTGTCAAAATTTAAGATGATTCTGAGAAATAATCTACAAGTTGTTGTGGGTTTAGTGACCTCAGTTTTATCATCTTCCTTTCATAACCTTCAAGCTTTTCCTATTAGTTTTTTGGAGAGATTGTTTATATTTATTTTGACAGCATGGAACGATGGTAATGGTAAGACATACCGTTGGCATTATTTAAAAAAGACACCAACCAGCGTTTCGAATCGAATACCGAAAGATCAGAATGTTGCGAATAAACCTCATCATTATTATCATTAGATAAAGTACAGTTTTATAATAACTCAACTAGTTAAATAGTATCAATAAGAATTAAATATGTATACACATTCATAGCAACAAATACATACTTTCATTTTAAGTAGACAAAAATGACTCCTGTGTGTCCCAAACGATATTGGACTAATGCCAAAACAATTTTGAAATGTGTGCAATGAATTTTCCGGAGGTAAAAAAATCACTGTCATTCGGAATTTTACATCACACCAGTCCTACGCAAAATCCTGAAATCCTGTTCTGTTGTTTTCCACGTTTTGATTATATCTAAAGTAAAAATTATAGTATACATTCAAGATGTTTGGCATTCTGTTTTTGTTGATGTAATGACTAGTCCAATCAAAGACTGCGTGGGTAGACACGTTATGTAGTCGATAAAGATATTCAAGAATATTATAATTCACCCTTATAATCCTAAAATTTATAATTAAAAATGCTAGAATTAATATCAATAATTATTATAAACCAGGCTCGAGAAACAGAATCCAGGGCTGAAGGTTGATCGCTGGATGATCCTCGGCTCCAAGTTATCCGACAGGGGTCTGCATGTGAGTCTCCGGATTGACGAGGAGTCCATAAAAGGACTGGTGCGGGCTCAGTGGAGAGCTTACTATCTATCCCAGCGAGGAGGAAACAGGTACTAATCGAGAACCTGTACCATCAACCTCTAAGGACCTTCAAAGTGCTACAAGTTAACTTGCAGCACAAAAAGACAGCCACCGCAGTCCTACAACAAAGATTGGTGGCTGAAAACATAGACATCGTTCTAATTCAAGAACCTTGGATAAACAAAGATAAGATACTGGGGCTTAATATTAGGGGAATGGGACTGATAATGGGAACTGATCGTACTAAAATAAGAACTTGTATTTGCTATAGATCCGAATACAACTTGATGCCGATTATGGAACTATGCACGGGTGACATGGTAGCAGCAAAGATTATACTCGAAAAAGATTGGGTAGTACTAGAGACAATAATAGTGTCTCTGTATCTTCCCATCGATTCAGAAGAACTACTACCGGGGACTAGCATGGAGAACATGATGGAATACTCAAGAAGACATAATCTGGATGTCATTGTAGGGGCTGATACCAACGCACACCATAGCAGTTGGGGCAGCAAAGACAACAACTCCAGAGGAAAGAAACTATTTGACTATCTATGTACTACTGAACTTGATATTGCGAATGTGGGTATTACGCCTACATTTAGAACATCGAGGGGGGAATCATTGATAGATGTTACTCTTTGCACTTTACGTGTCAGGGAAATGATTCGCAAGTGGCATGTATCGGATGAACCATCTTTATCTGATCATGCCCAAATATACTATGAAATTAACGTAGAAAAATCGGTTATTAGAACATACAGGGATCCTAAGAGCACTGACTGGGTATCTTATAAAGAGGACCTGCTTTCTAAAATCCGTTCACACCTAGGCAGACCAAAAACTGCTGATGATTTAGAGGGAGCAGCCGTATGGCTGTAACAGTGTACACTGATCTCTTTATCATAACAACTGTCCGATAAAGGAGAGTCGCTCTTCTAGTCAAGCCATCTGGTACAATAAAGAGCTGACATCGCTAAGGAAAGAAACAAGACGCTTTTTCAACAAAGCGAAAAAAACGGGTAACTGGGAAGCGTAAAGCTAAACTAGGTACATACAATACAACAATGAAAGAATCCAAGGAGAAGTCCTGGAGAGAATTCTGAGAGGACATGCAAGGTGTCCCTGACAGCGTCAGAATCAACAGGATTCTCAAAAGGGATACTTCTAACAAACTTGGTTATATTCAGTTGCCGAGCGGAAAGTTTTCAAATACTGAGGCAAAGGCTCTAGAGCATCTCCTCAGTGTGCACTTTCTAGGTTCGGTAAAGATAGAGTCAAGCTATGACAACAGGCCGGTTGCCAAAACAAAGGCAACCAAAAAGGACTGGGAACTCACGAATAAGATATTCAGATGCTGTAAACTCATTTGACCCCTACAAAACTCCAGGACCAGATGAAATATTCCCCACTAGACATCATAATGGGTCCTTTAGTTCTGATACTTCGAAGCAGACATGCTCTAGGGTATATAGCAATTGCATGGAGAGAGTCAAAGGTGGTGTTTATTCCAAAACCAGGAAAAGAAGCGTACACCCAGGATAAATCCTACCGACCAATCAGTCTGACATCATTCATGGTGAAAACCAAGGAAAAAGTCTTAAAAATGTATTCACAAGAAGGAGCGCTTAAGAGCATCCCTCTACATAGACTACAATGGGCTTATAAAGCAGGGAAATCAGGTGAAGCTGCCCTGCATAATTTGGTTTCAGGTCTCGAGAGGAGCCTGAATCATAAGGAAGTAGCCCTTGCAGTATTTCTAGACATCTAAGGTGCTTTTGACAACAAATCGATGTCATCAATTTACAGATCCCTTAAAAACAGAGGGATTAACACATGGATAGGATTCATGCTTGAGCATAGAAGAATAACAGCACATATGCATGATGAAACATACACCGTTAGGACAACTAAAGGATGTCCTCAAGGTGGAGTACTTTCACCACTTTTGTGGAACCTAGTTGTGGATGAGTTGATCTGTAGGTTGAATGATCAAGGCATATGGACGCAGGGCTTTGCGGACGACATAGTGATTGTCACCAATGGGGAATTCCCGGAGGTGGTTATGAATGTCGTACAGGAAGCACTGCGAATTGTGGAGGAATGGTGCCTTACAGAGGACCTTTCAGTTAATAAAAAAAAACCAAACTAGTTACTTTTACGAATAGAAGAGTTCTCCCACAGGGTAGAGTACTGTTGTTCGGAGAAGAACTAAAAAAATCCAAAGAAGTTAAATATCTGGGAGTGACCCTTGATTCCAAACTAAATTGGAAGGAACACCTGGAAAAAATTACTACCAGGGCGACTAGGCTTTTCTGGCAATGCAGAAGAGTTAGGGGCAAAACCTGGGGAATACGACCTGAGGTGGTTCCCTAGCTCTACATAACTGTGATAAGGCCAACTATCACCTATGGAACAATAGTCTGGTGGAGGAGGACAAAAGTGTCCTCTGCAATTAATATGTTAACTGCAATCCAAAGACAAGCCCTTCTTGGTATTACCGGGGCAATGAACAGCACGGGGTCACTGAACAATGTTCGAGAAGGACACACTGACACAACTGGGACATTACTAGACGAACCCATATTTCACATGAGTTTTGATAGCATGACACCAGAGAATATATTCACTGAGCGAGCGAATATCATCATCCCATCTAGGGAACAGGTGATGCGCCCAGGTAATTCTGGAGAAATCATCTGGTTCACCGATGGCTCCAAAACAAACAATAGCACTGGGGCTAGTATAAAAGGACCTAGAAAGAGGCGCTCTGAAGGAGACTTCATAGCGTTTTGTGGAATCACAAAAAATTGCATAAGAGGGGAAATCGGGAACTGGCTAGATAGGGAACACCAATTCAAATGGAGGGTGACAGAAGGGCACAAGAGTTTTCTGTACAAGGTAGACAAGGAACTCTCAACCAAGCTACTGACACTGGGTAAGAGACATTTGAAGACAGTTACCGACCTGGTGAGTGGACACTGCACCTTGAGGAAACATCTGTACAATACGGGAAAAGTTAGTGAACCTATGTGCAGAAAATGTGAACTTGATGATGAAACACCCACTCACATACTCTGCTTCTGCGAGGACTTACAAGAACTTAGACGGAAGCACTTTGGAGAGGAATTTATACAACCATCACAATTACTGAAAATCCCTCCAGTCAAACTGGTGGCCTTTATAGAAGACACGAAGCTTCTGGAATGGAAGTAGATAACATGGAAAATGGTACAAAGATTCAGTTCAAGTGCCTGGGCTGATGATCACAACCCAAATATATGAATGAATGAGTATTATAAACCAAAAATATATTCAAAACGATGTCCAATTTGCTCAGTTTGGCTAGGTTATTTCGAGTAGCACATGTCTTTGTTGAAAGCCGGCTTGTGTATACTTACTATGTTTCTGTGTAGGCCGCGATGTTGGATGTTGAATGAGTACATAGTAAATTTTTTTAAATATAAAATACATATGTTTTCTGTATAATTAGGTCTTGCGTAGATCACTGAACATATACAACGAAGAAGCGGCAAACAATTTAAATAAAACTGTAACGGCTTTCTGCGCCAACTATTAATGGTGATTGTCTTTATTTGCTATGGTGGTTGCATAACGTATATTTATAAGCAACTTGTACTTTTAATGAACCGTTAAATACTTGGATTAAATAATAACGACTTTCTATTTAAATTTTTGATATTTAACGGTTGGCCAAACCAAAGTTTACTAAAATATTTATTTTGTAATCTTTGGCCAAACGTTAAGATGCTTTGTGAATTACAGGAATTATGTGGGGATTATCACTAGTAATACCACTAGAGGTCAAATTTTTTCCGGAAATTTTTTCGATCTCGTCGAAGACGAGGGATAATTTTCTAAAAATATTCATGAGCGAGAAAAAATTTCCGGATTTAATTTGACCTCGTGTGGTATTCGGTAAGAAAATTCCACACCAAATTGTGTTTGAAAATCAAATAATTAAAATTTATTTTTCGATTTCCAACAACGTAAATTTTTGTCTTCATCAAGTACCAGCAAAACATAGAAGGTTTGGTCGACTTCATTATTTAGTTACCATGGCAACTAAATGAAACCCTAACTTAAAAATTATTTCAGTTTTGAAGCTGTCAAGCGGCACGACGTAAAAAAATGTTTCGCTTCGATTAAGAAAGCAAAGAAAATATTCGCCAGGAGATTAAGAAGTTGACACCCGCGAATACTAGGAAATCGAAGTCAAGCGCATGGAAGCAGAAAAACCGTATGATTTCGACAGAGCGGATATACCTGTGGAAGAACTGGCGCTTATTCTTGAAGACTATGAGTTCAACATGCGAAAAAATAACTCCGAAGACTACAAGGAGAGTGTTATCAAAGTTTCATGGAACTCCATAGCCAAGCAGTTGCAGGAATATTCTTTCGAAAGGTATAATCGCAAATTTAATCCATTCTCTGCTAAACGTCGGAAGCTACAAATGGATCCAACCAAGAGAAATGCAAGTTCATCCGCACTATCAGCAGATGAGTTGAGGAAGATTATCGAGTTTTGGGATGAAGGAAGGGTTGCAAAAAAAGTTCTTTCACATTGCTGTTCATGAATGGGCCTGGAGAGGAACTGAAGGAGCGGCAGCAACAATAGAATATTTTGTGGAGAAAATTGACAATCAAGGCCGCATTGAGTATTTTTTTCTCCTAGGACCACCCAAGGCGGTTAAAAAAATGGTTGACAGTAAGTGGCTAGTACCGTATACTCTCAATGAAGAAATATGCCCAGTTAGACTGTTCAAATAACAACGAAACTACATCCTACCGACCCATCAGCCTGCTTCCAACAATAAGCAAAGATTACTGCTGCAGAGGATTCACACAGACCATAATCTCCAAACACTACTACCAAAACACCAGTTCGGATTCCGCGAAGACCATTCAACCACCTAACAAGTTCATCGAATAGTTAACCAAATATAACAGAGAAGAAAAGATTTGAGGTTAGAAATACCAGGAGCTTTTATTGTTAATTTTGGTTTACGGTTAGGTTAGGTTAAATCAGAACACAAAAGTATACAACAACAAAGCGTCATTTTATTTCAACCAATCGGATTGCGATAATTATCATGGGATCCGACAGGCGTTTTGATTGGCTTAATATGTTCTGCTGCCAGATGCTCGTCAGGAAATATACCGGGATTTATTTTTAAATTATTTTGACCGGTGTGAAGTTGGTAACCAAAAGTTAGCAACCGAATTGGCGGAAATACCCGAAGGACCAGTGGCGTACCGTAAAATAATTGTGAGATCTTCAAAGAAATGGTGAAAAGCATTGTGAATAATTCAGAAAAGTTGAATATATTACTAGAAACACAATCGAATGGGTCTGAGGATATCAATGTAGCCAAAAAAGTATAGAGAGCATGACGGAAACGGAGTATCTTGTGAATAGTCTCACAAAATCGAAAATTAATCACTCCAATATATACTCTACGCACAACCCCTTCGAAAGAGTTTAAGGGTATCAAAATGGCCAAAAACTACCCCAAAAAAATAAAAAAAGGATAGAAAGCATGACGGAAACGGAGTATCACCTTACGAATAGTCTCAAAAAATAATAAAAAAAATTTAAAAAACTCCGTTTCCGTCATGCTTTCTATACTTTTTTAATTTTTTGGGGTAGTTTTTGGTCATTTTGATACCCTTAGACCCTTTTGATGGGGTTGTAACCTTACTGGGCGCCAATTTGTAACGGTAAAGGCTCCAGCTTGAAGGGCTCCGGCTAGAGACTCCTCTCAAGGGTGATTCGACCCCAAGTTCATGTCGCACAAAGATAACAGAAAGCTTGTAAAAATTGAGGGCGCCACTACCTTTTTGACGTCGATAAAAATTACTAACAAACAAAGGCGGAAAAGGTAGAAACGCCTTGTAGAATTTAAATAAAAGTTAACCAGAAATCAAATAAAAAAATTACTTAAAAAACAGAAAATTAAAATTTTCCTCCCTCAACTTTTATAGTTGAGGATTAAGAAAAAGATTAAAAAAATAGATTTTAAAACAAATTTATATTTATTCTTCTGCCACAGGAAATGGAACAAATGTGAAGACCTGTACTTTTATAGGTACTTAGCTTATGAAGTGGTTGTTTCCGGAAAAGGTGGGTAGATCTTGCCTCTACGAAGTCTTGAGAAGATGGAGACTAGATCTCGAAGAAGATAGGTAGATAGAGTCTTGATTTGAATGGTATCCTAGCAGCTGTGTCCTGGTCTAGGGCGCTGGTCTAGGGCTTGTATCCTAGCCTAGGTGTTTTATCCCAGCCTAGGGCTTGTATCCTAGCCAAGGGGATGTGCTTACCACAGCAAAATTAATTAGATAGGAAAGGTTTTTTGGGGTAGTTTTTGGACATTTTGATACCCTTAGACCCTTTCGAATGGGTTGTGGTTTTAGTATATGTTGGAGTGATTTATTTTTGATTTTTGGAGACTATTCGCAAGGTGATACTCCGTTTCCGTCACGCTTTCTATATGTTTTCAATTTTTTTGGGGTGGTTTATGGCCATTTTGATACCCTTAGACCTTTTCGAAGGGGTTATGCTTTGAATATAAGTTGGACTGATTAATTTTCGATTTTTTGAGAGTATTCGCAAGGTGATACTCCGTTTCTGTCATGCTCTCTAAACTTTTTTAAATTTTTTGGGGTAGTTTTCCTATCACGGTACGCCATTGATCCTTCGGATATTTCCGTCAATTTGGTTGCCAACTTCACACCGGTATTATTTTGTCGAGTAGAAGGGACTACAAACTGTAGATTAAAAAGAAAAAAATGATTGTTTAATATAAAAATTTCATGTCAAAAACGTGGTAGGAGTCTAAATGAAATTCAAATTTATAATAAAATCCTTGTGTGTTATTAACGTATGCTAATTAAACTGTTTGGTTAAATGATAAACGCATTGGATTATTTTTGTATTCACAGAAATCTTAATGTCTATTATATTTTAAAACTAAAAATAAAATTCATTATTTCGAAAAACACACTCATGTGACTTCGTATCGGCGTGCAAAATTGTTTCTCTACGCATCCATGGGCGTACTAAAAATTGGAATGTAATTTATTTTTAGATTGCATACGTACATACTCATTTTACTCGCGACTTTAACTCAAATTTGTGGTATTTTTCAGCAGCAATCGTTGAAATATCGAAATACACGCATTTCTAGGGATCGGTAGATGTTTAAATTGTTTTCAAATGTTATTTTCGTGGCATTTTTTCCAAACGATCCCTCTTTTCGGACAGTATGTTTAAACTCTTCCCGACACAATTTTTGGACATGGAGCGTCCAGGGACACAACATGCATATTGCTGCTGTAGTTATGTTCAAAATATACCTTTGGCTTTTAAATTAAGATGAAGATTATAGTGATAGTGACTCAGAACTATATTTAAAGTAGGTAAAAATTAATCAAGTTCCAAAAAATTAATTTTGTGTTGCAGGGTATTCTTAACATTTGCTAATAAATAAAAATAATACTTGTTTTATTTAGTTTAAACCCTTTTTACTCCGACCCTGTAACAATGTATTGCTTTTTAAAGATAATCGAGCACACACAATGAGGCTTAAGTGGATAGAAAACAATTTTTGGTGCAAAAAACGCCAATAAAACTATGCTTCCATCTTATGGAAAATAAAAGACCACTCAAATGCGGATATTTTGATACCAACTTATTCGTCTTGAAAAATAGAACATTTGATAACATTGCGCCAATGTTGTAATTTAATTAATAAACCCACAAAATCAGTTCATTTGTCAGAAATTTTCGATTCGATTACAAAATCTAACCATTCAATAGGACTCCACCTGCTGCGGTGAAACAGAGTCGGACTTGTGAATATAGTTGTACATACGATGAATACCAGTTTCGTTGAAACAAAATAATAGGATTATATTTTTCAGTTGTATAAAGATATGATAGATTGCAATCAAATTATGTAAAAAAGGTACATCTCTCAATTGACAATCTAACATCTTTACATAAGTTTGTCATTTTGTAATAGCAGTTTATTATAACGTTTTCTATATTAGAATAGTAAAATTATAATAGGTACATTTAATAACTGACCGACACGTATTTCGTAAATAATTCCGGTGCAAACGAATTCCCGTCAGGATTCTTAAATGACTATAAAATACACATGAGTTCCCGTCCGACACTTGCAGGTATCTTAATCCCGCACTCGAATTGCCGTCCAGTTTATTTAATCCGCTTACAGGTAAACTAAATAGTTTTGAAAATTCCAGTAAATCGTAATATTCGTAAACCTGAATTCTAATGAAAAAGTTGAATAACCTATTGGGGTGGCTAGGGAGTCTGTCAGTACTAATTGCTATGAATATATTTTTCTATTATATTTTCTATTATATTAAGTTGTCATTTTCGAAACGGCAGTTTATTAATATACATATTTCCGAACGTTTGTTGTGATACACAAAATGCTTGAAGTAATACTAAGTGAAAAGGGTACACCCTTTCTGGTTACGTTATATGTATGTTAGGTTAGGTTAGGTTAGGTTAGGTTAGCTTCTTTACATGTATGTATTTATGACTCAGTTCAGTAGTAGTACGCAATAAAATTGTAGAATTAAAATTCCGTATTTTATTCCAATAATGATATCATATAAAATAATATCGTGTAATAGTGCCAAACATAAGACATTTATAACTATTTCTTATTTCATACATCTGAAAACGGACCTCACTTAAAACTTTTACTGTTCACTTATTACAATTTGCAATAAATACATAGCTAGATATCAGATGATTCAGAGAATTTACCGTAATTACCATAAACACCTTTTAGACAGGTCAGTTTTCACCCTGACGGGAACTCGAGTGACGGCTTAACGTATCCTAATTATGGAACAGGTAGACTGGTTGACTGTAGTTGACGCTGCTAATCGAACTATACCTAATCATGAAGAAATATAATGAGCATTATTAGATTTCAGTTAACAGTGCTTTTTATGTCACGCAAGGGAAAACACTCATCGCCATCAAAATATATATAACACAAAAATCGGCTTCGGCTATCAAAAAAATACAAAAATTAAACAAAACCCGGCTTCGGCCATCAAAAAGGCGACAAAAAAATATAAAAACCGGCTTAGGCCAATAAAATTGTTTTTCCAGCTACACTTCGCGGATAGAAGGTAATGAGGTCCTCAGGCACTGCCTGTGGGGGGAAGGTGGAGCACGTAAAAGGGGATACTCTAAGAATTATACATTATCTTTTAGTATCACCCTTTACGTCGGGTTCATTACCTACACACATTTCACAAGCATTTTTGTATTAACAGTTAATAGACATTTAACATCTTGCATATAAAAAAATCTTTTCCGCATCCCTATCCTATTTTTTTTAAAGAGTTACCGATGCCAACAAATACACTACAAAATACTACAAAGAAAAAACAAAATATAAAAATTAACTGATAAAATTAGGTCAGTTGAACCCTGTCTGGTTTTATTTATTCATTTCTTATCACCGCTGATATCCTTACTTCGTGGAATCTGTAATACATGTCTATTTACGTATTTTCTCTCTGTCTTACTCATACAATCTCCGTAAGCGATTTTAAAAATAATATTATTAATTGTGAGTTAATTATAAAAGTCACAACATTGGCGCAATGTTATCAAATGTTCTATTTTTCAAGACGAATAAGTTGGTATCAAAATATCCGCATTTGAGTGGTCTTTTATTTTCCATAAGATGGAAGCATAGTCCTTTGCAGACATTATTTAAGTTTGTTATTGAACATAATTTAATTTAAAAAAAACAACATCAAGATATGCTCTCATTCTATGGATATGTTAGTTTTAAATTGTCCGCCATGTGCAGTAACGCACGTTTCACTGACAAAAGTCCCCGATGAATTGTATCTCGAAAGATAATTAATTACCCTTGACGATGTGCCATTTGTTTTGCCGCGTGGAATCCTTATCTGGATGTTTCTATTGACACTTGTCCGGATTTATTTAATGAATAGTTACCAGTGCCGCGAGTCATTAACAGCGATGTCTCTATAAATATCCGTCAAAAAATAAACGTACCCTAAGAATCTTCGCAACGTACTAGCACCACATTTTTTTCCGCTAATTACTTCCTCTTTAGCTTCTCGAGTTTATTTTGCTCTCGTTGTTGTTTTTAGAAAATGGATTCTTCGGAAGAATTGTCTGTTTTTTTTTATTATGATTTGTTAACGACCGGAGATTTATGTTCTATTTTAAATCGTTGGAGAATATTCAAATTCACCAAGGAGAGGTAATTTTAAAATCGGAGCTCGCACACGAACATTCAAAATAAGAGTATTCGATTTCTAAGCAGATTTACTGTCAGACGATAACAAATGATGTGTTACTGCATAAAAACAATCTTTGCAAAAATATTTGTTTCATTTATCATAATTTTCAAAATATTTGGAATTTTTTCATATCAAAATGAAGGATGTTATGTTTGTTGAGTGTCCATTTCTTTGGCACACTTTCTAGTCAAAACGGCTTTGACACCCGAGAAAAAGAATTAAATTTTTTAATAGCACCCTGTACATTTTTTTCATAATTTTGGATGTGGTCTTCCATCGTCTATTCACGAAATTTTTCAAAAATAAAATGAGTTCATAAGTAATCAAGAAAATATCAGTTTATTTTTTATTTTTGTTAAATTAATCAAGAAAGCCTTAAAGCTTAAAGGAACAATAAAAATAAATGTAATAGAGATTACATGGCTTGAATCATTGCAGGAGTAATTTGGCGACATGCTTGTCTTATGTTTTCTTTTAATTCGTCTACATTGATAAACAATATCTTTTATCACTGGCCCTGGCCAGGTGAACCCTTTTCCAAAAAGGTTCCAGTACTCAAAATCTTCCTCTTACTGGATGGCAACCAACAAATAATTAACCAACATCAACAACATGTGGCACACCTCCAATGCCAAAACTTCATCGTTGGCGCTTTCAATCGTTTGAGTGCAATATATCCCCTATAAATGTTTGTGAAAACGGCTTCCAGAACAGGACGGAATCCTCCAACAATACGAACTCCTGTAGAACAAAATACTATACCGTATATTCCACAACTAATTCAGAACGAGAACCTATAAAACCCAGCAGGGGATGACTTCCCAGTCATTAACAAAATTCAGATTCTCGTTCGATGCACTTTTGAAAACCAAGCCATCTAGTAGAAAGCACACAGCGAAAAAAAAGTGATTGACTTTTCCTCAACTTCAGTACAGAATACTACCATAGAGAAACCTACCCGAAACATACATCCGAACTACACTGCTCACTACACCGAGCGTGTTTCGCACAGATCAAGTCATAAAGTGCTACACTTCCCTCTATGTAAGCCACGGCATGACAAACGAACACTTTTATCCAAGACACGTCTGTCACGGCCAATTGTCAATGTCATTCAGCAAATAATTCAACTTTGTAAACAATGAACAGAAATAATAAAGTGTGTATTAAGGATTATTCAAATAAATTTGAGCAATAATAGTACCACAATACCCCCCTGCCAACGTAAGCAAAGCAAGATCAAAAACTTGGATTTAACATACAAAACACATGGCGATAAACAGCTAATTATAATTTAGTTTAGTTTAGTAATTAATAGTAATTAATAGTTTAGTAATAACTGATCCCTAATAAACTTTGGCGTTTATCAAGCTGAAGCGGACAAAGTATTTGGACTACTGTGGCTACACCCCAAAGGTGATATAATCAAAGCCCGAAAAAATCAGTAGCCCCAGGTTAACTAAAAACTATAGTAAAATCCACAAGAGAGAAAACCCTTACTACCCTTAAAGATGAATTATAACAAACAAAAAAAACAACTAACATGAATCTACCTACGGCTCATTTTGTATCGTACGTTCTCAAAACTTACATTATTTACACTACCTGGCGACAAAATATAAAATTGTTGTCATGATGTGGAGACAGGTTTGGTTACAGCCTGCACCACTTCGCCGGAAGGATGATGGCAGAGTAGTCCCTAAAACTCTGGGCTGACAGAAATTATTTAACTACTGAAGTCCTTCCGTAGTGAACAAATGATGTTAGAAACATAGAGAGAAAATCCGTCATCAACTTTATCACCCCTTTCCAAAAGGTAGTTTTTACTTTTACTGTCCCAAGAACGATACTATAATCAGTTGGAACGCGAAAGAAATGCAGCAATTGCGCGAACGATAACTAGAACGGTTCTATCCCCAGTTGGAACGAACCTATTATTGGACATAATATATTAAAACAATATAAAGCTCCACATGTTAATTTTGGAGGATCTAGATCGACTCTTACTATTTGCAGAGATAACCAACAAATTTTAAAACTACCAACACTGACCGGTAACTGTACTGAGAAAATCTAAGTACTAGAGAACAACATATGCCAAGTCATTTACAAGATTTCTCATTAATAAAAAGGGGGGAAGGTATCATATTTGATTATGCTGGTTATTTAGAACCTGGCGTTATTGACGGTTTTTGGGAATACAGTATTAGTTTTAATATTTGTCGCGAATGTGTTTGTTACTTCACCTAATAATTTACTACATTGTCATTAACTATCCTGAATTATATCAAATAAAGCTTTTAGTCATTTCTGTTCAGAACAAACCATTAGCATATCAGCTCAATGTAAATTAAATCCAAACTTGTCTGGGATTGCTTGTAAACCCTACACGAATCGGTAGTCACAACAGTCAGTCCTTAGTCTGGGATCACAAAGATAATGAAGAGGCAGATTCGCTAGCCCGAGAAGGAGCACGAAGTCCAGAATCTTTCAGTAGTATAACGGAAACAAAATAACAGTCCTTGATGGAGTTCATCAAAGAACCAGTTCCTACTAAGCCAGAATAGGTGAACAGCAAGGACCTTGGTTGGGCTCCTGACAGGGCATTGTAGACTCAGCATAGGATTAGTATACACAACCATGCGCAGGTTTAGCCAAGAAGATGAGGAAACCCAACCGCACATACTACGAAGGTCTGACTAGGCTAAGGTTTTCGATGAAAGGGAAGAAAATACCACAACCTGGAGAATCTTAGATCTAGTTTGTGGAATCTAGTAATAAGGACTGGTCTAACAAGAAACTCTAACATAATATGAGGGCACACACAATAGATCTGCAAAGGTCAGAGTGGAGAGGCTCCTAGAAGCACTAATCTAATCTATTCTGGCAGGATTGAAAATAAAACTGAAATAATTGCATATTTATTCAACCAAATCGGTTGGTCGAATTGGTCGGATATTGTTTTGTACCAATTGGCTAGGATTTTTTTTCAAGAATCTCCCATCAATAATAGACGTTATTCATGATAATGTTCTAAACTGGTTAACATTTATATATATCATTTTTAATTATATAGCGCAAGCTAAAAAAACACAACTATTTTAGCGATATTAGTTGGGATTGTGAAGATGACTGGAGGCCTAAATAAAATTAAATATATTGAATGGACGGAAAAAATCTAGTTTAGTGAATCAACGCGGATTTTGATGAAATATTTTTTTTTAATTAATTCGAGGTCGCTGAACACGAAAATGAAAAAAGAAATCGGCGCTCTCTTACCAAAAACGAGTTATGGATTTTTGAAGATGAGTTCAGATCAGCACTGCACTGGTTTTATTGTCGTATAACTGCTTTAAAATGATGCATTATAACTGCTACACAATGTTAGATACACTATAATTGCTTTTTACGACATTCCTCTCACACACACATTTAAAAAACACTGATATTGATATTCATTTCTTGTAAATCCTTTTTTTAATTCCACAATTATTATATCTTTTGACGTTTTCATGTAACATGACTGACATACATCTTACATATAAGTTTTGGTCTGTTTCCTCTTAGTCGTACAACTTGTACCTAATAGCATATTCAGCCATTAGATATTAAGCCACTTGAATTAGTTGCTGAATATTTTCGATTTCTTGAACATACACCTATTTCTCCGATAGCTGGCGCTGTATTACGGTTGAAACATTTTTTTTCAAATTTTGAGAGATGATGATTTTAGAAAGATGGTTAGTTTTGAGATAAGTTTGGTCGATATTTATCATTTATTTGAAGGATAATGAACCATTCAATTTGATCATTGAGGATGCTGAACAATTTTTTTTTCTCTGAATTGCACACATCAATTAATTCTTCAAAAAAATTACCTCCTCAGTTGTTGGGCCTAAACACTGCTGAGAACGAAAATAGTTGCTGCGGGTGTAATTCCAAATAAAATTTTGAACATACTGCTAATATTATAAGACTTTGGTTTGATTTGATTGATTATCGCGAGCGAAGCGAGCGCGCCGGATCGATTTGATTGATTATCGCGAGCGAAGCGAGCGCGCCGGATCGACGTTTCGCAATTCGCGCGCGCGAATTGCGAAACGTCGATCCGGCGCGCCTTTTTCACAGTATGTTGATAGTTGTTCATTCAATTTTTCCATAACTGATTTCAGTTAAACGAAAGTTGAGCCAAATACAGCGCCAGCTATCGGAAAAATAGGTGTATGTTCATGATGTTCATCTTGTTTATATCTTCTATGTCACGATAATGAAATCGAAAATATTCAGCAACTAATTCAAGTGGCTAAATATGCTATTAGGAACAAGTTTTAAGAACTAAGAGGAAACAGACCAAAACTTATGTCAGTCATATTACATGGAAACGTCAAAAGATATAATAATTGTGGAATTAAAAAAATAATGTTCAAGAAAAGAATATCAATATCAGTGTTTTCTAAATGTGTGTGTGTGAGAGGAATATCGTAAAAAGCAATTATAGTGTATCTAACATTGTGTAGCAGTTATAATGCATCATTTTAAAGCAGTTCTAATATGACAATAAAACCAGTGCAGTGCTGATCTGAACTCATCATCAAAAATTCATAACTCGTTTTTGGTAAGAGAGCGCCGATTTCTTCTTTCATTTTCGTATTCGGCGACCTCGAATTAATTTTAAAAAAAATATTTCATCAAAATCCGCGTTGGTTCACTAAACTAGACTTTTACCAAAATTAATACATAAACAACAATATGCACCAGCAAAAAGTTGTAATAATTCACTATAAAAATAAATGAGATTAAAAAAATGTATTTCATTTATTTTTTACTTTTTAGTTCGATTTACTATAAGGTGTGTTTACGGATTAATAGGAACTATATTGAAAGTTATTCATATACAGATGTCACAATATAACGATTAAAAAAATTATCACCGTGTCCATGATTCGAACCCTATGCCTGCAATTCATAATTTTTGGCATCCACAACTCTATACTGCTCGGCTACGAAGACATATTTTTGTGTTGTATATAGACCGTATGATGTATGTCAAAAAGTGACATGCGATAGATGGAAGAAAAATTTTGAGGCGATGTAAAAAGTTTCAGTGTTGATTCGATAAAGCGAATGCAGATTATTGAAATTGTAAAACGTAAAAAAATAATCTAAGTCCTGATGACCAGGATATCATAAAACAGTAAAAAGTAGCACAGAAAGCATTGTAAAAGTACGTATTAATAATCCTAAAAATTAAGTCATCATGACTAACTTTTTTTTATCGCGTCAAGGAAAGTATACACCTACGAAATGTTTGGTATATCTTAACATAATATATGTTTTTAGATTAAATAATCTTAATGTATCAACACAAGGAAACTGTACATCTATTTCATTCATACACAAAATGAAAATAGTTGGGTGGAGCAATTAATTTTTTTAAGACTAAGTCAAACACACACAGGAGCAATAAAATAAACAACATAAATCTTTAATAGAATTTATAACAGTATATAGTATGAATGAAAAATGTGGAAACGTAAAAAATGTTTCGGTTTTATTTTTTTTTGTTTATTTGGTAGGCGAAAAACAATTGTGTGTCACACATGCAGGAAACGGTTTAGCAGTCCTTAGCTATACAAAATTGTGAGCCTAATTTTATTTTATATGCTTTAATCACTTTTATATTAAAAAAAAATAGTAAACAAAACAAACGCGTCACAGATAGGTATCTTTGAATTTATGGGCGACTTACCAAAATAAATAAATTCTAAAATAATATGTGTTCGTACTTACTATAATTATTTTATTTAAAAATAATAAAACAACTTATAAATTAAACCAATGTTGTGCCTGAGATGCGTGACGTGAGACCGTGACATACCTGAAAATAAAATATCAACCTTAGCATTCAAATTCCCTTTAGTTTGTATTTATTTGTTAAATCAGTTGTGAGTACTGAATTAAAAGATATAATAAATTATTTATTGATAATGCAATTTAGTTTACACAAGAATGCACTGTGTCTGTCACCCACAAGTGCTAAAAGGTGCTAAGTATGTCAAAACACTCCCCATAGAGGATTTAGAACAATAACCAAAGAACAGGACGTATCACGTGGCTCAAGCACTCCACTTCAGTGATACAGGTAATAACAAAGGAACAGGACGTATCACGTGGCTCAAGCACTCCACTTCAGTGATACAGGTAATAACAAAGGAACAGGACGTATCACGTGGCTCAAGCACTCCACTTCAATGATACAGGTAATAACAAAGCAACAGGACGTATCACGTGGCTCAAGCACTCCACTTCAGTGATACAGGTAATAACAAAGGAACAGGACGTATCACGTGGCTCAAGCACTCCACTTCAATGATACAGGTAATAACAAAGCAACAGGACGTATCACGTGGCTCAAGCACTCCACTTCAGTGATACAGGTAATAATAAAGGAACAGGACGTATCACGTGGCTCAAGCACTCCACTTCAGTGATACAGGTAATAACAAAGGAACAGGACGTATCACGTGGCTCAAGCACTCCACTTCAATGATACAGGTAATAACAAAGGAACAGGACGTATCACGTGGCTCAAGCACTCCACTTCAGTGATACAGGTAATAATAAAGGAACAGGACGTATCACGTGGCTCAAGCACTCCACTTCAATGATACAGGTAATAACAAAGGAACAGGACGTATCACGTGGCTCAAGCACTCCACTTCAGTGATACAGGATTCGTGAATCAACTGTACGGCTCAAGCACTCCGCCAATCATATTATTCACAATACATGCTAATCGGCTCAAGCACTCCGCAATAGCGCAAAACATGAGTTGGAGAATTACAGACTTAAGCACTTTAATTATTTAACGTTATTGAGATTTCTTTAATCATTAATAAAATAAACAGGACATAAAATAGAAATATAACCTAATAGGTAAAATTGAATAGCTCTGTGGGAAAACTCCCCTTATTTCCAAGATGATTCGAAGCACTAAAATCGACCAGAACACACACACGAACAAACAGAGTTTATCTTTAAACTTAACTATATTTGAAAAACCGATCTTTTCGGAGTGAGAAGTAAATTAAGACTGAACTAAAAAAAAGATTTTGAACGACAATTAAGAATATATAATATTCACACAAAGGTTGTTTTCCAATGCCTTCGTAAAACGATTTCATCTTAACACATGTTTTTACTTTACCCATAGCTAAGAGCACTTGAAGCCATAAACCCTTATATTTTATGGTTAATTTACAGATGTTAATATAACAACAGCCAGTGTGAGTTATAGCATTGTATAAAGCTATCTTTATACAATGGTTATAGTTTGTTCTGGTGATTCTTTCATGCTTTCACGTTTTAAAATTATTAAGTTTGACACATATAGTAAAAAAAAAGAATTCTCACAAAATATATATATACATTTCGAATTTAGAACCTCCTTTTTTAGAGGTCGATAAAAAATAATATTAATTTATTACTAAAAGCGTGGGTTGGACGATATAAATTGTTATAGATATTTAATTAGTGGCTACACATTTCAAAAATTTGAATCACTATAAAAATATGTTACAAAATTATTTAAGCTACTTTTTATTACATAAAATGTTTTCAGTGAAAATGTTTATAAAATAAAGTGAATATAATGAAGTGTGATTCAGTATGGATAAAATAGTTATTTATGCATCAAGTGCATAAAGTGGTGCTTTTTTTCACGTTGCTCTAAATGGAATAAAAATAGCGTCGATTTGAATGTTTATGTTTGTCATGGTGACAAAAAGCTAAGTAAAATGTCAGATGAGTGCAATCTGCAGAGCCATTAGCAGAAATATTTAAAATTAGCGTTAAAAAAACTACTTTATCTCACCCTAATGTCACTTTATCTCACTCTAATATCACTTTTTTAAACTGTTTAACAAATACATATTTTATGTACGAAAATCGATTAAAAAAACGTCACTTTTATTAATGATTGTAGAAAACAATATTTATCCACAATCACATTATAATTGGAGTTTTACCCACACTTCTGAAGCTATTCCTTATCCACCAGTGGAATAATGAAAAATACAATCTGAAATCAACTTCTCCCAAAATGTTTTTAATTAATTTCAATAATTTTTGACGTTACAGCTGCTGTCAGAGCGATATGTCAAATCACTTTTTGATGAATTCTGATTCGAAATGACTGTAATTGTGGATGAATCGTTGTATTGCATTCGTGTTTTAGTTGCGTTTTATCCACTTAAGAAAATTTCTTGCGTGGATAAAACACTATCTAATAAACTTATACAATAAATAAATATTATCGTTTAAAGTGTAAAGCAAATATAGTTTTGAAAAATGCATGCTTTATAAAAACAATCAAATGTATAGATACGTTTATTTTTGTTGTGATTGTGGTAGATACCATACAATTTTAAATTGATATGTTAAAGGAAAATACCATGATTTCTTATCAATCTATAATTATATTAAAATAATAAATCTGAAACGTTTGAAAATCATATATGAATCGCATATTTTGAGAAATTGATAGCATTGAAGTTTGTAGTGCAATAAAATGTGCAATTTACTATTATTTTTCACATATTAACAAATAAATAAAATTGAATTTACTGTTTGGACCCTTACTTTGTGGAATCTACTCATATTAATGTTATAAATGAAACTAACTGTTTCTAATTAATTCCACTATTTAATTGAAAGATTTATGAAAATTATTAAAGGATATTGATATTGATACTGATCTTAAATGGGAAAAAGATATCCAAGATATCCCCATAGGGCTAATAATACCTAAGCTTTAATATTTGTAAAATCATATCTTCTTCTTTTCTCTATTCATATATATTAAGTCAATCACAAGATAGGTCACTTACTATTTGGTCTAGCCAAAATATTAAACATCAAGTAGGTATCACATAAAATGTAACTTCTGTCATTCTGACGATGATATGTCAATATCGAAATAATTATCAATATCCTTTAATAATTTTCATAAATCTTTCAATTAAATAGTGGAATTAATTAGAAACAGTTAGTTTCATTTATAACATTAAATAAATAAAAGTTTCAATAAACTGAAATACATGCTTTTAAAGCAGATCGTCCTGAAAAGTAAAAAATAATTTTTTATTATTCAGAACTAATCCAACAGCGATAAAAAGTCATCGAAAACGATACAATTGAATAGTTTTGAAAAGTTAAAATCAAAATAAAGTGACAAGCAAAAAAAAATTATTAAAAAAATCGTGAGGTGTTGTTCTACATTTTTTTTATTAACAAAGATTTTAGAAATACCTATTAAATAATTGTAAGACAATTTTTTTTCTCACCCTGTTATTCTTAAAATAGTTTTCGTTTCAAGTAAAATGAATTAAATCATGGGTATACCCTATTATTTCAGAAATGCATTTCTCGACAAAACAACCAATTGTCTGAAACAGATAAGTAAAGTCTTATAATATCACGTCGGCGATAACGTCTTCGAGGCCGCGAAAGGGGAAAGAAAATTTTAAGAACGATTTGAGTTTTAGTTTCTAGAAAATAACTAAAGTGTTCACTTGAGCCAAATAAATCTATTAAAATATAGTGTGTATTGTGGTGCATATCAGGAGTTAAATAGGTGAGTCTATCTCACAAAGTAATTCAGTTTGGCCTGTTATTTGATATTTGAATTTAAAAGATATTTTATCATATAGAGTATATATATTTGCTAATTATTTTTAATAATAACTTTGTTTAAAGTTCTTTAATATTCAACGTTATTAAGAACATTAATTTGTTGTTGCATTTCCTATTCATCCAATCCTACTGTACTGTGGAGAGCTTGTGCCACTTGCAGTGTATTATTATTTTGCTGTACTGTGGAGAGTTTGCGCCACTTGCGGTTTGTCCATCCCTGATACAGGGTGACTTCTCACGTCACCTATATCTCCTTCCACCCCCCTGTATTGTGGAGAGCTTGAGCCACTTGCAGTGTAACCTTATTTAGCTGTACTGTGGAGAGTTTGTGTCACTTGCAGTGTATTATTATTTTGCTGTACTGTGGAGAGTTTGTGCCACTTGCAGTTTAACTCACATACCTATACTGTACTGTGGAGAGGTTGCGCCACTTGCGGTTTGTCCATTCCCGATACAGGGTGACTTCTCACATCACCTATATCTCCTTCCACCCCCCTGTACTGTGGAGAGCTTGAGCCACTTGCAGTTTAACCTTATTTAGCTGTACTGTGGAGAGTTTCTGCCACTTGCAGTGTATTATTATTTTGCTGTACTGTGGAGAGTTTGTGCCACTTGCAGTGTATTATTATTTTGCTATACTGTGGAGAGTTTGTGCCACTTGCAGTGTAATATTATTTTGCTGCACTGTGGAGAGTTTGCGCCACTTACAGTAGTTATAATATTGTTTGTGGAGAGTTTGTGCCACATATTCCTTACATGCACTGTGGAGAGTTTGCGCCCCTTGCACCTTTCCTAATAACCCTAAATATTTACTATAAGGCATTTATTTTTGATCAAGTGAAGTTTTAACTTTACTTTAGTACTGATATGCATAATCACAGTTCAAACACATAAGATGCAGCTTGTATATTATTAATACTTTCATTAATTTTGGGGATTTCAACTATACTAATCGTTAGTCAATAATTGATCATTATTTATGGCAAATTGAATACTCAGAGTGTTTTTCTATCTAATTCCAGGTACGTCATCTCGGTTGTTCAACCTACATTGGACCAGGTCCATACTGACTGTTCAATTAAATCCAGGCATCACGTCCAGTGTCTTGTAAATAGTTATTTTCAACATTTAGATTTGTTTTATTATCGATATTATAAACAATTGAATGTAAGTACACAGTAAGTAATTAAAAGTTAAATTCTAATTAAATATATCAATCTTTACAAATCACTCATTCTCCTCAAGTCAAGTTTTTCCCTCCTTGCATAATTATCTATAAAAAATATAGAGCACCCCACAGTGGAGCCGACACCGCTTAACCGACACCTGTCACTGTCATCATGTAGTAAGTGACGTTATGTTGGGTTTTCATTTTTTCCTTTATTAGGTAATATACCAAAGAATAACTAGCCCAGCTTATACAGGGGAAATATTCTATACTGTATTTACTTTTCCGTAGGAGCAAAGTGCCTCATTATTTATTCAAAAGTACTATAAATATAGGGTCTTTATTTTTTTCTATGTGGAATAAAATGATAAAACAGGTTGGTTTTACCAAAATTAAATCAACACGTCCTCTATCGCATCAAATACAATAGGGTCGTAAAATTCACAACAATAGATGGGGTTTCATTGATATGTTAAGACGGTGGCCAGTATCGTGCAGTCAGTTTAAGGGTTTTGCCGAGTAGGGATGGGTCTTACAGTTTTTTTATTCTGTTAAATAATTTTGTATTAGGATAAATTTATATATCTGAAGTATAGGCTGAAGTATGTTGGTAGGTATTTAATAAATTACAAAAAAGAATCCTAAAGATCTAAAAGTTATATAAACAGCCAAAGATAAAGATAATAATTATTTTAAAAAAAGTCACAAACAAATATTCTTTATTTTGCTTTATTAAAAAGAAGCAACATACAAAATTGTGAAAAATTAAGAAGTGCAATGATGAAAATTATAAATAAAATTTGTTTTTATAATATATTTACAATAGATGTAGATTTTAATAATAATATGACTGACTCATTGTAATATTTTAGAAATTGTTATGACATTTATTTTTGCATACCTACCTTAGTGAATGTAACCAAACTATCCCAACATATTTTCATACAGTGATAATAAAAAA
The DNA here is from genome assembly GCA_947563755.1 of Lochmaea crataegi. Lineage (NCBI taxonomy): Eukaryota > Metazoa > Arthropoda > Insecta > Coleoptera > Chrysomelidae > Lochmaea > Lochmaea crataegi. Next base: position 21,753,070 of record OX387435.1, read on the forward strand.
CAGTTTTTGATTTACATAATGATAAAATAGCGCCCCTCAAGTTTAAAGTTGGTTAAATATCCATCAAAGTAGTTGGTTAAAAGCAGGAAATAAAACCAAAAAAAAATTATTGACTTCCTAATTATTTCATCACATTAACATTACAATAGAAAATATATATGATACAAAGGTATGCGCACCTTTAAGGTCGAAACACACCTATCAGCACCTCATAGGAACAGCGACTGATCATCACCAGCAGATTTTATTTCTTATGTGTATTCAAATGTAAGCGCGACTACCTAACAACATCAGCACAGCACCGACAAGGCACGTCAACGCCTCAACCACAACACATTTTTCAGAGAGAACATTTTGCGGACGGCGTACGCTCACTTATCAGCACATTTCGATTAGTACAGTACAATACAATATCTCTGACAATATAAAGTGAAGCCTATAGTCGGGTATCGCGGCGGTGCTGATCCCGTGTCGATGCGTTAAGTGAACCCATACACAACCGTCAAGTTGACCACTCGACGGTGCTGTGACGATGCTTGTCAGGTGCTGTGCTGTTAAGTCAGTTTCGGCCTTAATACACCTTTTTTCACATGTAATGCATTTTTTTGGAAAACATTCAAATATTTGTTTTTTTCTTTACAAAATTATTATCAAAGTTTTAATCTAGTGATTTAGACGATAATTATTTTTCCCAACTTTTTTTAAAATCAAATATGCAAATAAATTACAACTGCATCACTCCAACTTATCTATAAAATGTGTTGACGTCGTTTCCACCTGTATTTGTGTATTTATTTACACTCTGTATTATCTTCTTTTCAACATATCGTAGAAATTTAGATAACATACAATGATATAATCGTTCATTTGGCAATAATGGACATTCTATATAAGACGTAAATGTAAGATAAACTCTCTGGTTTTAGAGAAGTGCGTAAAATTTTTTTAGGAAATGCATAAAATGAGTGACTCAGCTGAGTGTTAAAAGACGCGAGGGACTTACTTTAACTCGTTAAATTATTATTAACTAGTCTGTTCTCACGTTATGGCTATTTTTATGTCGATCACATGAGTGTTATTTTTAACAGTGCTTTTTGACGTTTCAGTTTATCGGCGTCCTTGCCATTTCGTTTTTCTTTTTTCGATCTGTTTAGGAAATTTCATGTCACATATTATGATACGATTTTTGGAAAAAATCTAATAAAATCGTTGATTATCGTCCTTCGTTTTAAAACGTTCCTCACCACCGGCTGAGGAGATAATAAATATATATTATTATCATGAAAGAAGGAAAAATATAGCAAAAAAACAAATGGGGAAGAAGAAATACAGAAAGAAAAGGATAAATGAAAGGAAGAGATGTAGAGTTGGAGAAACAAAGATATAAAAGAGTGGGAATGAGAGAGGTGGAAAGAAAGAGAAAGAAGGAGGTATGGAGAAAAATAATTTTAAAGAGAGACGGGAAATAAAGAGAAATAATGAGGTGAGGAAAAATGAATTATAAAAAAGAATGGAAAATAAAGAGAAAGAAAAGTAAAAATAGGAATGTAATTAATAAAAAGAAAGGAACAGAGAAAAGTTAGAGGAATAGAAAAAGAGTCATAGGAAAATAATACATCTTATATTATTGATCGAACAACTCATACTTTTTAAGGGTTTGAAAATACATAAATTGGGTAAAAAATGTTAAAAATGAGATAACAATTTGTAAAATTATCATGATTATCTTTCAGTGTCGTCTACTTGCCGACGTACGTAATCGTATCAATTTTAAAAATCTAGTGTTAAGTTAATTTTCCTGTTAATTAAATTGGTTAAGAGACAGATAATGTTATCAGTTACTTAAAATCTGGAAATTATTATCGTATGTAGTAAATACATTTATATATTTTGGTTATCTTATCTTAAATAAAATGCTTTGCAGTTTCGTACATTTCGGTAGCAAATAGAAAAACGGTTCTTTTTAAATATCGATTTAAAATCAACGAGTTCGGCAAATATATCCGCCGAGATGCGAGTAATTGAATTGAACGAACGGTACAGATCACTATCGGTCAAAAGTGTCAAATGTCATATTAGTTTATATTTGTTTCAGTCGAGTGTGTGAAAGATTCAGATGAATCGCTTCCAGCTGCCAAAATTCTCAGAGTAAAAAGATCATCATCCGATTAAGATATATTTCCCTTACTTCTAGACGCCTTAAAAAAACGATTCAGATTAATTAGATTGGTCTGAGGTTAATACCGAACGCTACTATTATGTCAGTTGTCAGTCATAAAATCCACCGATTTTCTAGGACCCGAATTTTTGGGTAGATAATTTACCCGGGAAGTGGGCGTGGTTCACCTTAAAGCGGTGATAGTCATATTCTTGAAGATGTTCTCCCTCCCGGAAATTATACATTTCCCTCATTTTACTTCAGAGAAAAAGAAATCCCGCAAGATTTTCTAACCTCAAAAGCGAAAATTTGATGTTTTGCAGTTTTGCCTTATTTTTTATTGAAATGGATGTTAATAATTTCAACGAAATACTAGCAATAGAAATAAGAAGGGATGTTGTGCCTCAACGAAATGCTTTCATTCTTTCTGGACATAAGTTTGTGGAACTTTTTCGAGTAATACATAGATCCATAGGTATACGAAGACTAAAGAGGACCGGATCACAGTGTTTTGTGTAGGAGGCTACCTTTATGAGGTAGGTAGATAGAATTAATGTAGATAGAGAACAGTACAGGCATATCATCAATCTTTGCGATAGTTTCCAACCGAATCTCGTTCCAGTGTTTAAACTTATTGAAAATACCTACTATAATATTTAAATTATTGCAATAACCACCTAAAAGTCAAAGTCGAACTAAAACTATCTCATCACCAAATTATTAAACGTAGTATACTTAATATACACTGTGTTCATTTGAAAAAGACATACTAGAAAGAAATGCCGAAACTTGAGGGGGACACTTTTTTGCGATAGTCATAAACGTCAGATTCACCCCCTCCCCACTGGAGTTACCCCTTACGTTAAGTCATACGTCATTTAAAAGGACTGGCAAATATAAATACCAGCCTTCCATTGTTATTTAATCATTGTTTAAAATTGGCTCTGTTTCAACTTTTCATATGCCCCCGTATTGTGTTATGATAGAAAGATTCTTTAAAGAATGAAAAATTTACAAATCTTAAAAAGACAACTGTTAACAAGAAAAAACTGCTACTTAATCATGTGTGCAAAGTGACCACCGTTAACATTCAGGCAATAAAAGTTGAAAAAGGGCCAATTTTAAGCAACGATTAAATAACAATGGAAGGCTGGTATTAAAGGCAAAACAAAAAGATTGAATAGAGATTTGCCAGACCTTTTAAATGAGGTATGACTTGATACCTAATGCCATTTGAAAAAATGTAAGGGGTATCTCCATTAGGGAGAGGGAGAATCTGACGTTTATGACATTAGCGCCAAAAAGTGTCCCCCTCAAGTTAAAAGTTGACGTGTTTCGGCATTTCTTTCTAATATGTCCCATTTTTGGGATATTAAGGGTGGGTCTTTTTCAAATTAACACAGTGTATAAAAGCTCTTAATTCACATAGCAATAATCCGCCACTCAACATTAAACGAAACAAGAAGAAGCTTTCGTCTAGAAACGATGTTTACTGAACGCCTCTGAGACTTAAACATGTGATCAGTTGCCAAGCAACCGGACGTTTTCGGTGATGACGGCCTGTACTGTTCTCTATTTGGGATAACTCTATATACCAATATTTGAAGTGAAATGTTAAATTATTGAAGTGGTAGATATGTTTCATTTGCCTTTTTCGAAGTTATACTTCTTTCGGCGCACTTTATTAATTAATTAATTAATTATGAGAGACAATTTTTCACGATGCGCGCACACACCGACCTCTGATCGATCGATCGATTGATTGATTGATTGATTAGTTCTCCAGTAGTTTTATGTACCTTATTTTTTATAAAACACCAAAAAAAGAAATCAACTTTTGTCAAATCGAGAGACCGAGCTATCCAATCAGTTGGGCCTCCTCTTCCGATCCATCTATTTTCGAATTCGATATTGAGATGATCTCGTATAGGCGCAGCATTATGAATAGGTGCACCATCATGCAAATACCACATTTGTCGCCAAATATTAAGGGGAACTTCTTCTAATGAAAATACACTATTCATCTTAAATACTTCTTACTTTATTTAGGAAAACTATAAAATACATGCGACAATTACTGCTATTTTCAAGAAATTTGAAAACGGTAAACGACTGACGTTTATGTCAAATTTTGTCGCTTACTGAGAAAATGTAATGGTTTAGATAAATATTATAAACTTTGGGTATAGGGAATGCTCAACAAAAATAAAAGTAACCTAACCGAAGATTCTATTTGTGCTATAAAATACAGGGTGTTCCATTTGAAAGAAGAAAGAAAATGAAAGGTTCGAGTTTCCGTCCACTCTGTATACAAAAAAGAAAATAATTAAAATTTTATAAAAAAGGAGATGTAGCATCATATTACGAAGCTCTGTTGGGCAAAATAATTTGTTTTCTTCAACGTGTTGATTTACCTACAATTTTCACATAAAAGTGTCCATACATTTTAAAGCAAAACCTTATATCAAAAGCTTCAAAAAAATGTAAGCAATCCGAATTCAGTAAAATATAAAGGGGTTCCCATTTAAGAAATCATATGTTTGGTTTGTTTGATTCAACACTCTGTATAGTTCCAGATAATTTCAAAATATGCACCTTAAAGACATCTACTAATTTTCTCAATAACATTTTTTGATATCTCTAAAAATAACCCATATACCGAACTTTGTCATCAAATTTTTACACCCTGTATGTGTATGTGATTTTAAATTATATACTGTTGCGAATGACAAAAAAAATAAAAATTTATCATAAAAGTGATTTTTATTTAAAAAACTTTTAAAGTGCGTTCATAGATTCGAGGTTAATTGACTTTATGTATTATTTTTATTTGTTTACATTATAAATTATTACTATTATTGCATGACACTGAATTCAGCAGGCTTCTGACAATTTTTATATTTAATTCTTAGAATATTAAGTTTATGCGATATACAGGGTGTCCCAGACTAATTTATCCAGGCTATATCTCTTAAACGAATAGAGATTTTCGAATGGGACAAAAACTGATCTATTCCATTTCTAATACACTTTAATATGGCGTAGAAAAAATCATCCCCTAAATAATCATCCCTTAGTTACAACCCCCATCTTTAAATTTTTTAATAGCACCCTGTACATTTTTTTATAATTTTGGATGTGGTCTTCCATCGTATATTCATGAAATTTTTCAAAAATATCAAGAAACCAGAAATCAAGAAACAAGCAACAAGACGGAGCTCCTCCACACAATGCGAGAATCCTTAGCGACCACCTACAAAACCGTTTCGATAACCACTGGATATCAAACAACTCTCCAGAAATTATGTGGGCGGCACGTTCACCTGATTTGTCACCTCTTAACTCTTTCTTTTGGGCAGGGGGTTTACGTTGGCAGGGGGGTATTGTGGTACTCTCTATTGCTAGAATTTATTTGAATAATCCTTAATACAGAATTTATTATTTCTGTCCATTGTTTACAAAGTGGAATTATTTATTGGATGGCATTGACAATTGGCCGTGACAGTCGTGTCTTGGATAAAAGCGTTCGTTTGTCATACCGTGGCTTACATAGAGGGAAGTGTAGCACTTCATGACTTGATCTGTGCGGAACACGCTAGGTGTAGTGAGCAGTGTAGTTCGGATGTATGTTTCGGGTAGGTTTCTCTATGGTAGTATTCTGTACTGAAGTTGAGGAAGTGTCAGTCACTGTTTTCCGCTGTGTGCTTTCTAATAGATGGGTCGGTTTCCAAAAGTGCATCGAACGAGAATCTGAATTTTTTTAATGACTGGGAAGTCATCCCCTGCTGGATTTTATAGGTTCTCGTTCTGAATTAGTTGTGGAATATAAGGTATAGTATTTTGTTCTACAGGAGTTCGTATTGTTGGAGGATTCCGTCCTGTTCTGGAAGCCCTTTTCACAAACCCTTATAAGGGATATATTGCACTCAAACGATTGAAACTGCTAACGCTGAAGATTTGGCATTGGAGGTGTGCCACATGTTGTTGATGTTGGTTCATTATTTGTTGGTTGCCATCCAGTAAGAGGAAGATTTTGAGTACTGGACCCTTTTTGGAAAAGGGTTCACCTGTGGGGCCGGGGCCAGTGATAAAAGATATTGTTTATCAATGAAAACCGCAAAATGTAGACGAATTAAAAGAAAATATAAGACAAGCATGTCGCCAAATTACTCATGTAATGATTCAGCCATGTAATCTTTATTACATTTATTTTTATTGTTCCTTTAAGCTTTAAGATTTTCTTGATTAATTTAACAAAAATAAAAAATAAACTGATATTTTCCTGATTACTTATGAACCCATTTTATTTTTGAAAAATTTGTTGAATAGATGATGGAAGACCACATCCAAAATTATAAAAAAATGTAAAGATTAAATACCAATTATCATAGTTTTGCTGAATAATATAATTACACCCCAATCAGTCCTTATCCAGATTACCTTCAGTGCGACTATCTCACAAACCCAAAAAACCTACCCCTGAAATTTCAAATCGCAACCCCTATTTCTTTTGCCATTTTTGAGTTCCTTATGTAATTCTTAGATAAATTACATAATTTTTTTTTAAATTGAAGTACTTGACCTCACGAATGTGTGGCATGTATTTAATTTTTAAATTGAAATAATGCAACTATTACATTTATAATTACTTTATGAATTGTTCAAAATGGGTTCCATTATTTTCTAAACACAAGTACAGTCGATATTCAAACTGTTCGCGGACCTTTTGAAGAGTCTCGGGTACATTCATGTACAATTCTTTGTTGCAGCTGTTCAATAGAGTCTGTTTGGGTTTTGAATACAACGGATTTCAAGTGACCCCATAGGAAGAAATCGAGCGGTGTCAGATCTGGTGACCTATGTGGCCATTCAATAGGTCCTCTACTACCAATCCACTTCTCCGGATAATGGTTATTACCACTTTCTTACTGGGCGTACATAATGAGGAGGTGCTCCGTCCAGCTGGAAGTGCAGTAAATGTTCATTTAGAGCAAGATTTCCATTGGCGTCCCTTTGATTTTCCAGCTCATAAATCATAAGAGGCTCTATACCTCTGTCTAACATTTCGGCATAAATTTCACCATTTAGATTTCCATCTATTAAGAGGGGACCAATGATAGTATTGCCTAATATACCTGCCCAAACATTTAATTTTTGAGGATATTGTGTATGCCCCTCTCTAATAATATGAAGATTGAAGTAGCTTCAATAGCGGCAGTTTTGTTTATTGACTTTGCCATTGATGTAAAAAGTGCATTCATCACTGAAACAGATATTTTTTATTAACAGGGGCTGAGCAATAATCCTGTTGGTCATAATTTCGCAAAACTCAATACGTCTGTCCGGGTCATCATCTCCTAATTCTTGGGTAATTTGTAGTTTGTATGGGTGAAATTTGTGAAGCTTCAATACTTTCCTGACTGATTCATGCGACAGTCCGGTTTGTTGCGCAACTTCACGAAGTAGGAGCTATATTAACTTGACCAAGAACCTCAATCTGAGCGGCCTCATTGAGCAGCCCTCTTCTTATTGCCAATAGATCCAGTTTCTTCAAATTTAGCTACTCTCCGATGTATTTGAATCCAACATTTTTTCCACGATGTCTTTCGTTAAATTTGGTCACCGTTCTTGTAAAGCAACGTTCGGTTCCATAAATATAAATCATTTCTACGCGTTCAGCAATAGTGTGAACCATTTTAAGAAATAAATACAAGGAGTCAGAAAATAAAGAACTGTATAAGTAGACCTAAACAATATGACTTACAAAAGAAATGAATAATTCAAAAACCGGCAAAAACTATTATCAGTGGTTTTATTCGAATAAGAAATAAATTTCATGGGTCTTAACAGGGTTGGGCTGAGATTTAAATAAATAATAATTCGAAATTTTATTTTTATTTTTACTAATATTCCTAAAACTGAAATACATTCCACACATTCGTGAGGTCAAGTACTTCAATTAAAAAAAAATTAAATTTATTTTAGAATTAAATAAGGAACTCAAAAATGGCAGAAGGAATAGGGGTTTCCATTTAAAATTTTAGGGGTAGGTGCCCTGAGGATCAGGGGGCTGAAAGTAATACGATAACAAACGCCTCACAGTTGTCCCCCTTGATATGTAAATTGACGAGTTTCGCCAAATGATACTCATTAGTGAAAGCAATATTAAGTTTCGTTCGTTTTCAAATTGACACCCTGACACATTATTCGTGTTTCCTATATCATTGCACAGTTATACTGATCTTAAATGGAAAAAGATATCCAGGATATCCCCATAGGGCACTATTTGGACCAGCCAAAATATTAAACATCAGGTAGGCATCACATAAAATGTAACTTCTGTCATTCTGACGATGATACGTCAATATCGAAATAATTATCAATATCTTATAATTTTCATATTTTTTCATTAAACAGTGGAATTAATTAGAAACAGTTAATTTCATTTATAAGACTGATAATAGGCAAATAAAATACAATAATGAATTCATTTGACATAAAATAGATTTTACAGATTAATTCTTAGCCCACATACAATTTCATTATTTTTTTTTGCATTTTTTACCACAAACATCTGGGATTAATTTAAATTGCACACCAAAAATTATTTCTGCTTCCAAAGCAAACATTTATTATAAATAACAAATTAAGAAATTAACTCAACGACTTACCTAAAACATAAATAAAAAAATAATTATTTGGCAGTAAGATACAGGAAAACACATGTTTGCGCTCTTGAGCGAGTAAGTCGAAAATTTGTAAAAGTCAAATTAAATTCTCTATTTCTATTCTTAACGACCTATAATAAATATTGTTTTTGGCTCAATGTATGAACTAAAAGTTATTGCATTAAAATAGTCTGTCTCATAAAAGATAAAAATTAAAGTTGCTTTTAACACTTTAAAATATCATAACATAATAAATTACAAAGGAAGAAGCATATAGTTGCTTCAAAGCTGAAGGAATAGGTAGATCCAGTGTGTATATTTATATCCCTAGGACCAAGAAATTTTGTACCAGTGTTTAAGCTATATCTTTCTAAATAAAAGAAGTCTCCAAAAACTGACTTCAACTTTTGTTGGAATTCTATTAATACCATACCCAACCATCAAAGTTATTTTATAGTTTGATAACTCTGCAACTGTTTTGTTTAATTGGTATTTTATTATTACTTCCAAAATCCTAATTTGTTATATTAGACATGCATCGAACATCATTCTGTTGAAGACAACAGCTAAAGTGTTTTTTAAATTTATCATCAAAAAGTTTTACAAAAATATTGTATAAAACAGTCACAAAATTATCGTAGAATTGTTTCATTAAGAACCTCAAACTACAAAATTCAAATGTTTCATAGTGACTTTTTCAAACCTTTCGGTGATATTTTTAATTTTCTTATAAGGATGTTTTAAAATTGCCACCCGTGGACTTGAAAAAATAATTTTCTTGAAGCACTTTTGAAAACAATTTCGTTTTATTAAGTAAATTGTAATTTCAATAAGAACTTTAAAATTATTTTTCGTACTTCCGGGACTGAAGTAACAACTTAAGTCCATTTTGACAGGTACTGAAGTGTAACATTTAATCCCTCCGGGATTAAATATTGTATTAATAAGTCCCGGAAGAATAAAATTGCTAATAAATAATTTAAACATGTATTTTATTGAAAAAGAATGACTTAGAATGGTAATGAACATTATTGTTTAAAGTAACATTATTATAATTTTCCATATTAACTAATTAATGCAGTGTAACGTTAATTTCGTTCACTTTACTTACCTCCAGTTAATTAATAATAAATTATCGTATGGGCGGCGAATAGCCAGTCCTTTCTCATACCCAACACCGAAAAATGTTTCAAGGCTGAATATATTTACTGTCGACGAGAGTCGAAATCAACGTTTCTATACGGGCCGATCGAGTACCGTCTGTCGTAAAAATAGCCACTGCTATTTTGATATTCCCACTTCGACCTCGATCTTATCTCTTCTTCTACCACTTATTAATTAAATATGAATTAAGAATTCACTATTGAAATGTAAATTCCTTTCCTGGTCAAGGCGTCTGAGCTTGACATGAACATGAGACGTAAGTCTGTTATCTTTCATATGACTTCCTGTATTTAAACAATGGCGAAGAGGTTCTTCTTTCCTGTGAACATGTGCTATTGAAGCAAACATATCTTATCTTGAAAAAGTGCATTCATGTGAATGGTAAGTTTTTTTCGCTTAAATGTCTGTTAACTATTCTTTCTTAGCAGTTTTCCGCTTTCATATTTAATTTTAGACTGTAAATTATCTATTAATTTAACTGACTAACATAAATTTATATCTTGTCTTTATAATTGCTATTGATATAGATGTTTGGACTAACTTAGAGGAATTTAATTTCCACAATGCTGGACAATAAAGTACTTTTTTGTACTTGAAATCTGAAAATTTAAAAAAATAAGAATAATTAATTAGAATTTTAATACTATGTAGGTATGCGGTGACTGAGAGAAAGAAAAAATGAAACTTAGTTCCGGATTTGGTCGCATCCAAGCCTTAACTTAGAAGTCATCTTTCTAAATAAACTCATAAAATTTTTTAAAATGTGTGTTCTTTACTTTTCGGTATACGCAACAAAACTAAACTCTGATTCAGTAACCGTCTGTACAACTGATATAAAGGTCAAAACATTAGGGATTTCCCATTTGTTAAGCCTCTTCTTAATCCGCAAATAGGTAGGTGAATTTTCCCAGAAGACCATTAACAAACAAACCATTAATATTTTATTACTAGCCCAAAAATTTTATTACAGAGAGGTTTAGTCATAAAATGAAGTACGGAATATGAATAACATAATCAGTAGGGTAGCATAAAAGTTTAAAAAAGGCGGAATTTACAAAATAATGCAAAATATACAAAAATCATCTAGAATAGGCAAAATAGGCAAAAAAAGGCATTTTGCCTATAGTCCGAGCTTTAGTTATAAGTATATAACTTAGTCTTTGCCAAGGTAAAAAATAAAAAGTCTATAACATTTTGTCTAATACCTATGAAGCAAGGGAAGAAAATTACGAAAAGCTTTTCGGAGAAGGTTAAAAATGTGTTATGAAAATATGACGTATAGTAATAAGAAGTTTGGTGACCCTTGTGATGACAAAAAAAAGCAAAACAAAAATATATGTCATTTCGTTTTATATTAGCATGATTATTTTTTTCGTATAATTTTCAACCAATTAGAACGATCAATTTAGTTAAGTTACCTTGTATAATTTCGATAATACCTGATTATACATAGAGTAGCTCTACCAATCGAAAACTTTACTATAATTTAATTTCCATAGTAACCACATCAACATCAATATACAACAATACACAAACTAACAGGACCGTCAAATTTTGACGTTTATCAATAACTGTTCAAAAATGAGTCGATTCGACGATTTATCATTAAATTCAAAAGACGAAAGTAAACGGAATACTGAGCCTCATAATACAGTGAAAACAAAAAAGTACATAAGAAAACAATTTCTTACGTTTTGTAGTGAAAGAAACTATGTACTAAAGGTGGGATTGTACAGCAAATAAAATAAAATAAAGAACAAAATAAGAAAGATGAACATACGCATCTCTATGAAAGCGGTTATACAAGAAATAAGGTAAAATCGGAAATAAGAATTAGTACAAAAGATGGCCAACTTTATCTTTTTGTCTTATTTTATTTAATTTTGTTTGGAAACCGATAATGCGCATGCCCCAGATATTTCTGTTCTAAATGTTCTGAGTTTCCAATTATCCTTTCTAACATCTAACCCTAACCTAAAAATATTCATCCATTTTAATATTGATTTATAAAAATTCCAAACAGAATTCAAATAAATAAACATGTAATTATTGAGGTTATGTAGTGCAGTGTAGAAGTGTAGATAAGTAGATTCGGCATGGGCAAAACAAAAAGTGAAATTCACTAAACTTGCATAAAACACAAACAAAGTCATTGTCAAAAAAGCTGCAATTTGATTGGCTTACTCTTATTTCTTATTTTATTTTAGTCATCTGTATAAACCAATGTTTTTTGACGTATATTAAGCTGCGGGGGCCAATTTGGAGGGCACGTTCCGGACCCGGCTCATAATTTGTTGCTAATTTGTATCAGTAGAGCAAACTTTTAATTATTAGAAAATATGTTCAATTTTCAGTATGGCAAATTTGAAAATATCAAATGCTCATATTTTCTTTGGATGGGACAATCAGTATAAAAATGTTTCAATCATTTGAAAATATTGACTGACTTCGTTTTGGTTGAGACAAACAGTATAGCAAACTTTTAAAAATTTGAATATATCGATATCCCCTGAAAAGAATACTAACACTGCCATCTGTCATTGAATGCCGAAGGTTTTGGTCATGTGAAGGAAATTTCAAAATTACAATCTCTTAATAAATTACTTTTTAAAAAGAGTACTTACACTGCCATCTGTTATCGAATACCGAAGGACTTACTCTCTTTCTCTCTCCTACTTTCTACCTTTGTGTATCTTTCTTTTTTGGGGAGAACGTTTAACGCATCCTTTTTTGGAAGTCGCATTAGAAGTATAACTTCAAAAAACGTAGTATATAATAGTAATTTCCATTGTACCAATTTGTATTTAAATTAATAAATTGTTTACATTTACTTAATTTACTCAATAAATAATCGTATCAAATACAATACGTACTTCAAAATAAATACGGTTATACATCTCAAACTTCCTGCATAATTACAAATCGTGTCAGTTTGACAGAATTATTTAGACTGTAGTTTAGACTTTGTAGTTATGAAACAAGTTATCGATTCATAGCCTGATTATTTTAAAGTACTTATAGTATTACTACTGAGTATTTTATAATTATGTACAATATTATTAAATGCTTGTATTGACGGTATGACATATTTACATATCACATTTAACACTAAATAGAAACAGATTAATCATGAAAAAGATAAAATATAGCAGTAGTAATTTATTTTATAAGAGTCGCCGTAAAAGTTGTCTTTTAGCAACAGAGTTGCCAACTGGCAATATTAGGCCAGGAAATATGGATGTTGGGATAAAACAAATTAGAGACAAGCTATTGTTTTTTTTAATGTGTAGGAAAAAGCCTCCAGATTAACATATTAAAAGTCCCATTCGATCCCACTATGACAAATATGAAAAAAAAAATCCGCCATCTTGTTTTTATTTTATTTTTATGAAATAGCTTTTTATTTATGTACTTACCAAAAATTACCTAAATACATAATTTTTAGAGCTTAAAAAGACGCATCTTTGGGTAAAAAAATATACTTGTAGCTCAAAAGGTAAAAAAGTTACAGTTTCCTAAAATAATGGTACGTTAAAAATAAATAAAAAATTTGTATTAAAAGTTACTTAACATATTTTTCTTTTATAAACAAATTTAATATACTTTTCACAAAATGTCTGTTATTTCTTCATCGTCTAATTCAAAAATAGCATTAGCACAAGTAATTCCACAGCATTGGCCACTCTTTGGGAACACCTAATGGCTAACTTTTTACAAGAACAATTCCGTCCACACGCACTTTCTTTGCAGTTACAAAAAACTTGTTTTAGTAGATCTGGCAGGGCTACTTCTTGTTTTGTCTTGATGGGAATTACCTTTGTCACTTTTTATCCATCCCCATGCGGTAGGATCCATGTGATTACCCAGCCATTCTTGTTCCTTAAAACTTTAGGAATAAGATTGAAGTTATCGGTTTACCTGATAATAAACTCTCAGTAAATGTTGTTCTGCAGATTTTTCAGTAGGAGGCAACACTGCTAGATTAAATTGGAATGACAGTCCCTGCCTTGAAGTTATTCTATGACACATGAAGTACCGAAGTTCGTCTAAACTTTTGGATTTTTTGGCATTATATACAATTTCAGAAGAGACTCGAAGCCGGGTTTAAAAATATCTGGTTTTAAAGTGCCTTTCGTATAAAATGAAGTTAGCGTTTTGAAGAATTGAGGATTCTTCTTTAAAGTAGACAAGCATGCTTTTTTGCTTTTGTCAAACAGAAACGATGTTCTGTCATATCCCGAAACTGCATGCAAAAACAAAATTTTGTCTTTAATTGGACCAAGGCAATTTTGTAGTTTCGATATATTTGAAAATCTATCATATGTTCCTGATTTGTCAGGACGAAGCAAATACAAGTTGCCTTGGTTGCAATAGTGTAGTGCCAAAACCATTATATCAGTATCTTCCGAAACTAGGGTCACAAACTCATGTTTAGAACATATTGTGGAGCATCAGTTACATTGTCACGAGGTTATTGTTTTTTGAAAATTTAATAACTTGTAACATGTCTATCGACCTGTTTCGATTTTACAGAATAAATCCTTTTAATTAGCGCTCGTCGTCACTAGCCACATCCAATTATAGTTCTGTGATCCCTAACTCTTCTACCCTGACCGTAAGACAATTGACGTCTGCCAACGGACGCTTCCATTTTTTGCACAACGCCACGTGAGACACCCCTTTCCTTTCTGTTAACGACCGCCTAAGGAGAGAGATCATCTTTCGCTATCTTTCATATCTTAAGTACCTATCTTATGAATTTTGCTGTGGTAAGTTCAAAATCATAATTTATAATTAATAAGCTTCTTCTAAAGTACTGTCTGATATAATTTTCGTATGCATTCTTTATTTTTTTACAGAGATAGACGAAATTAAATTCAACACGTGGTCCTAAACTGTTCTTTTATACTAATATGGTAGTTTTAAACCAAATATTCTTTTATAATTCACTGTTTTACTTTTATACAAACATTTTCAAGCTTTTTCAGTTGCGAAATAACTCTTTTAATTATAAAATAACATTTTTTATAAGTTACTGTTAACCTATAAAATATTCTTTCGTAACGCCAGTGCCGGTTCCATATATTTCCTAAGCACGATATTTTTTCATATAACTAAATAAATAACTTTTTGCTATGATTAGTTTCTTTCGGATCATTAGTATATTTTTTTAATTCAGCCGATAATTGCTATTTTTACTGTTTTAACATGGAACATATAATGTTGGAAAGCTTTCAGTAAATTAAATAAATTTTTTGACTTTCAAATAACTGCCTTCCTTTTCTTTAACCTGAAAAGCTGACCAACATAATGTGCCATTACATTCAAGTTCCTACATATCCCTGATCCACTTGTACACAGCACAGCCCCTAGGCGAGAATATAAGCCAAGAATATAACCCTAGGCGAGAATATAAGCCAAGAATATAACCCTAGGCTAGGATATAACCCAAGAATATAACGCCGAGGATATAAACCCAAGAATATAACCCTAGGCTAGAATATAACCCCAAGAATATAGCCTAGAATACAACCCGAGAATAGAACCCCAAAATACCGCCTTAGAACAGAACACAACAGTTCAGATCAAGACCTGACTTCTTTTCCAGGAAACCACTTCATCTAAGCTAAGTACCTATAAAAGTACAAATTCATCTATTAAATTCCGTTATTCATTTCCTGTGGCAGAATAAATTAAAAATTTGTTTTTAATTCTTTTTTTTATTAAAATCCTCAACTATAAAAGTTGAGGGAGATCCGCCCGGGGTCACTTTAATTATTAACTTTCATTTAAATTTTACAAGGCGTTTCTACCTTTTCCGCCTTAGTTTTTAGTACTTTTTATCGTTAAAAAGGTAGTGGCGCCCTCAATTTTTACAACCCTTCTGTTATCCTTGTGTGACATAAACTTGGGGTCGAATCACCCTTGAGAGGAGTCTCTAGCCGGAGCCCTTCGAGCTGGTGCCATGTGGGGTACAGCATTTACCGTTACAAATTGGCGCCCAACTAAAAGCACACATTTACCGTTACAAATTGGCGCCTTCACCGTTACAAACTTAAAATCAAAAAATAATTTTGTGGTCTATATATAATAAAAAACTTTTAGCGCCCTAGTATATATTTTGTATTTCTAAACAAAAAAGTACTCTTTTTGTAAAAAATCAATTTACTAAGATATTAACAAAAAATGAAAAAAATCAAGATGGCTGCCATTTTTTTTCCTTGTCATACATTTACCAAATGGGACTTTTGGTATGTTATAGTACAAGAAACTATGTACCGATATCAGCCAAAACTAGCTAGTCTCTAATTTGTTCAACCTCACCCTATTGTAAGTTGCCAAGTTTACTAAGAGAACACTCTCGATTCTCGAACATGTAAACAACAATATTTATATATTTCCACTTTTCACGAAGCTGCGCGTGCCGGTCTAGTCAGAAAAATTGACAGGGCCGTATTTTAATGTACCTAAGGATAATTTAATTTAATTCGCAAACTTATATTGTAGCACTTTCCTTCGGCTCATGCTACAAACTTTCATACTCATGCAAGCAAAAAATGTAAGCTTGTTACTTAATATACATTATATACTTAATAAAGCTTTTTTATAATAGGTATTATATTTTTTTTCTTTTTTTATATCTTTGAAATAGTATACACTGTCGCAATACCATTTGTTGTGAGGCAATTTATATCAAAATGCTTGCGATTGAAACAAAAATATTTTATAGAAAAACGACATTTTAAAATGGCAGCGTTCGAGATCATCAAAATGAGCCAAGTTGAAAATACTAAATATCGCATTATGATAATACTTCAGCTGATAAATACGTGAAAACTACAAAATAATTATGCATTTAACGGATACGAGGAAGTTTATCTGAAGAAAATGATCAAATTGACAAAGCTAATTTTTGTATGATTTAAAACTTTTTCCACGAACATTCAAATATACTTAAAATTTGTCAGAAATATGCTATGTATTACACTATAAATTTTTCTTTGCTGTAGAAATGTTGATTTCAGTATTGGTAACAACCCCTCAACAATATAAAGTGAAGCAGAATTACTAAAATGGTTTCGTGCTTCCTTCTTGTAAATAGTAGGTGACATTTATTACCGGAGCGAACTTGGCAGACAAAAATTAGCAGCCAATTTCCGAAGACACCCGAACAATCATAGACGTCGGAAGATATTTTTTTAATAATTAGCACACAACAAGCCATCATATTATACATTGTTGAAAGAATAAAAAAATATTGAGAATAAAATTTAAATTGAAAAAAGCAAGTATTTCAAATGACTCCGATACATGTTTGTATTATTAATACAATTAAATACACTGCCTAAATTTCTGAAAGCAGTCTATGATTATCAAACAATTGATAAAAAATTATCCGAAGCAGTTTTGGCGAAGTTCAGAAACCATTTATAGTATTTAAGTCCCGAAGCAGAAGCTTTATCATTTCTTGATGATAGTATTTCTTCTGAAGTGAAGCGAAAAATTGTGGCAGCTTTAACATCAAGCGAAGAGGATGAACTTGACTTTCCTAAACGCTTTATTTTCAATTCAACAGATTTTACTTGGTTTCTTGACAAAAACCTTGATTATTTTATTAATTCTAATTCCCTCAAATTTTTTGAAAGATTCAATATCAATTCAAATTTTCTTCTATTAGATAATAGTACATGGTCAAATCACCCAGATTATTTGAAAGGTTTGGAAATTGTTAAGCAGAACGAGCTGTCAAACTAACTGAAGAATATATTAATACTCTAGCTAAACTCGAAGATCAAAAACAGTATGTCATTCAAATTGTAAGTGAATGTAAAAAAAAATTCCAAATGTCACCAAAGAATGTTTAATAAAATAAATTTTGTTCATCAATGTGTTGGAAAATTTATTAAATCTGTCACATTTTTACCAATGAATTTTAATATTTTAAGGTTAACTTATATCGGCAGTTAAATTTTTTGGTTATCGGGATGTTTAACACTAATTTTAGTTATGATCCAGTTGCAATCAGATATTTTTTTGCAATAAAGAATAATTTTTAATATAAATAATGATAGAATTTCGGTCAAAATATAAAGAAAATTAAGAAGTTATTTCGAGTTGAACTTTGAACTTGAATAACTTTCAAGCAAGTGAATTTATCGAAAAAATTACTAAGAAGTTTTTGTAGAGCGTTCAATTTACTACAAAAATAATTGACTGCCACAGCTTTGGATGGAATGGTTGAGGAAAAAAAAGTAATGGCAAAAAGTACAAAAAAACCCATGTTATTTAAATGGGAAATGAGTGGCACGGTTTAATACTAATATTAAGGGCTTATATGGGTCTGATATTTTTTTTAGGTCAGAAACTAAATATTTTAGGGGAGCTGCAAAGTCTAAAACCAAATTGGTAAACTTCCATTTGGTGGAGGATCAGTTATGGCTTGGGGAGGCATATGGAGAGGACGCATGATAATGCATTGCCTCACACTGCTCGGATAGTGATTTGTTTTGTTTTAACGAAAAGCATATCAAAGTAAAATTGTTCATTTTCTTTACTTTCAATAAACTTTGAACTACAAAAACTGTTTTTATTCAAGCAATCCGTTAGTAAACTATGTTACAACCGAGAAAAATCCGAAAAAAATAAAAATTTCTACAATATCTTTAAATTACTGGGTGACCCTTATTTTTAGTGTAGATACTTGAGTAGAAAATTAAACATAGTGTATCAACTCAAAGATTATATGATACTATGTAAAAAAATCTGGAAATCGGTTGACCCTGAAGGCCATCCCTGCAACTTCTCGCTAAATTCAATTTTCAAACATGCGATTTTGCGGATTTTGCGATTTTGTGGCTAGTTGCGATGTTTCGAGCTCAAAAATTTAATTTTTGTGTAATTTTGAGCTCTCCGAGCTCAAAAATAAAGCTATTCGACGCTTTTGTGCTCTTCGAGCTCAAAAGTCTTATCAAAGTTCGATGAAACACGATTTTTTCAATTTTCAAACTGCTATAACTTTTGAATGAATTAACCGATTTTCACGCGGTTGGCGGCGATCGATGTAGTTTTTTGAGCTCTTTAAAAAATTTGGAACAAAAAATTGATCTGATGAAATATTTCGGAGTTATTACCAAAAAACACCTTTTTTCGATTTTTTTCGACAACGATATCTCATGAACGCATCAACCGATTCTGACGCACTTGATGGCGATCGATGCGGGTTTTCAAGGTTAAGAGCTGATCAGTTTTTGAGGTCGATCGGTTCAGCCAATTCGGAGACATTTTGAAAAAATGAAAAAAAAACTACTTTTTTTTCACTTTTTTGCAATTTTTCGAAATCTACCGGTCCGAATTGGTTCCAACTGACAGGAAATCTAAGTTTAGTGAAGCCCTTTCGAATGACACTAACTGCGATCAAATCGGTCAAGCCGTTCTGAAGTTATAAGAGGTTTACATACACACACACACACACATACATACATACAGACGTACGGACATTATCGTAAAAATAGTCAGGAAAGCTTCTTAGGGCTTCAAAACGTCGAGATTTGTTGAAACCTCGATTTTTGTAAAACGGGGTAAAAACAATAACTTCCCGATTTTTCGAAAATCATAGATAAGAATCATTGATTTTTTTAGCGGGAAGTTAAAAAGGAAAATAATCTTCTGTATGTTCCTTGTGGAGTATTCAGTATTATTTTTGTTAATTACTTTAATTACTTTAATTAACAAAAGGAAAATCACTTCGATGTCGTCGAAGGGGTAGCAATTCTACCCTAAATAATAAAAAAAAAATTCAACCCGAAAGAAACGGGAAGCCAGGTTGGGATTTATATAAAAAAATGTACATACTGATAAGGAGCCCACATACAGAAGGAAAATCGCTTCGGTGTCGTCGAAGGGGTAGAAATGCTACCCTTAATATTCAAAAAACGGTTTCAACCCGGAGGAAACGAGCAGCCAGGTTGAGATGAATACAAAACATGTATAGCCAGAAAGCATCAACTTTCGGGCCGCTGCGCTAAACGAAGTTGCCGCTTTCCGGCTGCGTCGAACAGAAAAATAGTATACACACCTCGGCCAGTAAATAAGAAAGCCTCAGATCACATGTTTGATCACATTTCTTACTTTACTGGCCTAGATGTGTAATTTACTATTGTTTGTGTCTAATATGAAATTGCTTCTTGTAGGTTTTAGAATAAGGGACAGCCGGGCAAAGGTTGGCGGGCAAAACGGTAAATTTGATTTATTTCTGAGCTTGTGGTGCGATCTATATAACACTTATGAAGTTCACTCATTACTGTGCGGAAGAAACCTCCAGTCGTAGCTCGTCCATTGCTTTGAGCACGTGTTTGTTTTCCTTGTGCTACGTTATAAATATTATCTTCCGTTTTGTTCAAAGTAAGTATTAGTGAATTAATTTATTGTCCAATCTTATTAATATACTTAGAAACTTTATAGTATTTACGATCTTTATTTGTAATTTTAAGGAAAAAATACAGATTTTGGATTAAAAAATTTATTATTAACTATTGGACAAAATGGGGTACCCCGATTTACCCTAAAATATTTTATTCTTTTTATGTAAATTGTGGATTTGTTTTCAGATGGTTTATAATTACAAAAGAAAAACGAACAGGCAAATTTGGCCAATAGAGTGCATGCAACAAGCGGTAAATACTGTAATAAACGGACAGATGGGCTGTTTCATTTGTTGTTCCTCAAACTACTTTAGAACGTTATGTGAAAAGCAAATAACATTTGTAAGACAATTTTTTTTCTCACCCTGTTATTCTTAAAATAGTTTTCGCTTCAAGTAAAATAAATTAAATTATGGGTATACCCTAATATTTCAGAAATGCAATCTCGACAAAACAACCAATTGTCTGAAGCAGATAAATAAAGTATCATAATGTCACGTCGGCGATAAAGTAGTCTTCGAGGCCACGAAAGGGGATAGAAAAATTTAAGAACGATTCGAGTTTTTAGTTCCTAGTAACTACCTGAAATGTTCACTTGAGCCAAATAAATCTGTTTGAATATAGTGTGAATTATGGTGCATTCTATAATAAAATATCAGGAGTTAAATAGGTGAGTCTATCTCACAGAGTAATTCATTTCTGCCTGTTATTTGATATTTGATTTTAAAAGTTATTTTATCACATAGAGTATATATATTTGCTAATCATTTTTAATAATTACTTTGTTTAAAGTTCTTTAATATTCAACGTTATTAAGAACATTAATTTGTTGTTGCATTTCCTATTCATCCAATCCTACGGTACTGTGGTGAGTTTGCGCCACTTGCGGTTTGTCCATTCCTGATACAGGGTGACTACTCACGTCACCCATATCTCCTTCCACCCCCCCTGTATTGTGGAGAGTTTGAGCCACTTGCAGTGTAACCTTATTTTGCTGTACTGTGGAGAGTTTGTGCCACTTGCAGTTTAACTCACATACCTATACTGTATTGCGGAGAGTTTGCGCCACTTGCGGTTTGTCCATTCCTGATACAGGGTGACTTCTCACGAAAATTGTCAGGTAACTGTAATTAAGTAAATAAGTACAAAACCGAAATGTTTTTTTGTCAATAAAGAATTTTTGTTTCTGGTTAGATGAGGGGATGTCGCTGTTATCGCATTCTTTGCATTTCCTTCACTAAGGTTAATGTATTGATGTGGTTTTAACGTTGTCTCCAGTACAGGATTATGCTATCAGGAATTCTGGACGGATTGCATCTACCTTGTTCTGATGAGATGCAAATACGCCGAAACCGGTCTACAAGTGATGTTGTTCCTTTTAATTACAAACCAAAATGGTTGGATATATCTTGCAGATATACCAACTCGGTTTAACTTAGAAGTTTAATTCAATTTCTGTCGGGGCATATAGCCCGAGAAGTAGTTGTTGCTTCTTAGTGAACGGTCTGTTCTTTGGAAAATATTTTTCAAAAACTTTGTAAAGCGTTATAATAGTATTAAACTATATATATTTATAATGCTGCTGAAATTATTGTAAAAGGCTTTATAAAATATTAACGGAGACTGAAGTATTTTATAAACTAGTGCCAATTTTGGTCTTACAGCTGTAGAAAAAACTTTTGTTGTTTTATAATTTTTGTGTCGAAAACGTTGTCGCAACCATTAAAAAAATAAAATTGCTAGTTGGGTATTTCAGCCCTTTTTATCCCTGTCCAATCTTCCCACGACACCCCTGCTCTCACATTTATTTATTTTTTTGTTCATTTCCAGTTTGCCAAGCCATGTTTACAAAAATATTTCTAATCCAGTTTTGTCCACACTGTATATTAAATTCATATTATATCAATTTTTAATAATATATCGTATCATAAATATACCGAAATAATCAATTTAAATTTTATATAAATAGAATCAATTACGTAGTACGGCAGTGATAACCAATATAAAGTATTTCAGTTCTATCAAAATTTTATTATTAAACAAGAAACCAAAAAAACTAGTAATTTCCCGGTGGCATAGTGCTATGAATATTCAGATATTCAAAGAAATACACTCTGAATAAATATTTATACAATTATAAAATCCGAAAACGTGTCATTAAAAGGATGGCATTTTATTTCTAAATTTTATTCTAGTCAAGTACATGTATCGGTAATTTTTTATTTAAATGAATATTGTGGTCAAACAGTAACCTCAAAATGAGATAATTCAATAAATTACTCAACTAAAAAAATAAGGTTATGTTGACGACAAAAAAAAACAGAAAAATAATTAAAAACTCCCCCAAGTGACTGCAGTATAAACCACTATAAGAAGATAGTTTTTTAAACACACAATAATTAATAAGTTAATTTAAAACAAAAAATGTATATAGACCAACTATAATCTCACCAAAGTCATATTCAAGGTGGTGGGAAAATAATCATTGCATTAACCCTTCCTGTTCCTTGAAAAATATCCATACACAAGTTTTTTAAGAAGGGGAAGGATTACTGAAATGATTATTTTCTCTTTCCCTGAATCGCAATTTTTTAAAAGGGGAATGCGATAATAATTTTCCCTTCCCCATGAAAAATATCCTACACTTGGTAACGCTCATTAAGTTTTTCTATTGTCGAGATAAAAAAAATGCAAAATAAATGTTAATTTGTATTCAGGTTGTTGGTCCTCAATAATTATTACCTATAAATTAAAATATTCATAATGACGGAACGAAAAATCAATCCACCTCTAATAGTCATTTAAATTAATTGTTATTACACAAATTTATAACCATACAAATATGTACTTACAAAAGTGGCTTTCAAAACGATATTGTACGGAGAATAATTAATTTTTTATACTATATATAATATATAATTAGAAATAAAATATAATTTTGAATTGTGATGTTGGATTAAGAGGAGTAAGGGGCTGTATGTCAATACCTACCCCTTGGTTCTAAATTTTCGCAAAAAAAAGAAAAATGCTAAAATTCGTAATAAGGGGTTCTTCGGACGAGAAATCTACTGCCACAGTCTGTTTTTTGATAAAATCATCCAGACGCCTTCAAATTGTGTCATGAAATTTTCGAAAATCCACTTTTCAAAACAATAAATACTCATAACTCGACTAATTGGAGAGATAGAAAATTCTAGTCTTCACCAATCGATTCAGGGGAAAATTTTACATAACCGACTGAATTTTGAGTCGATATTTCCAAGCATTAAGGGAGTTAGCAGAAAGCAATTTATATCGCGAAATATATCCATACCTCCTACCCCTTGGTTCAAAATTTTTGGCAAAAAAAAGGAAAAATGCTAAATATTCGTAATAAGGGGTTTTTTGGGACGAGAAATCGACTGCCACAGTCTGTTTTTTGATAAAATCATCCAGACGCCTTCAAATTGTGTCATGAAATTTTCGAAAATCCACTTTTCAAAACAATAAATACTCATAACTCGACTAATTGGAGAGATAGAAAATTCTAGTCTTCACCAATCGATTCAGGGGAAAATTTTACATAACCGACTGAATTTTGAGTTGATATTTCCAAGCATTAAGGGAGTTAGCAGAAAGCAATTTATATCGTGAAATATATCCGTACCTACCTACCCCTTGGTTCAAAATTTTCGACAAAAAAAAAGGAAAAATGATAAAAATTCGTAATAAGGGTTTTTTGGGGACGAGAAATCTACTGCCACTGTCTGTTTTTTGATAAAATCCATTAATTCGCCTTCAAAATGAGTCATAAAATTTTATAAAATCCAATTTTCAAAACAATAAATACTCATAACTCGACTAATTGGAGAGATAGAAAATTCTAGTCTTCACCAATCGATTCAGGGGAAAATTTTACATATCCGACTGAATTTTGAGTCAATATTTCCAAGCAATAAGGGACTTAGCAGAAAACAATTTATATCGCGAAATATATCCATACCTACCTACCCCTTGGTTAAAAATTTTTGACAAAAAAAAAGGAAAAATGCTAAAAATTCGTAATAAGGGTGTTTTTGGGACGAGAAATCGACTGCCCCAGTCAGTTTTTTGATAAAATCATTTTTTCGCCTTTAAATTGAGTCATGAAATTTTCTAAAATCCAATTTTCAAAACAATAAATACTCATAACTCGACTAATTGGAGAGATAGAAAATTCTAGTCTTCACCAATCGATTCAGGGGAAAATTTTATATATCCGACTTAATTTTGAGTCGATATTTCCAAGCATTAAGGGAGTTAGCAGAAAGCAATTTATATCGCGAAATATATCCATACCTCCTACCCCTTGGTTCAAAATTTTTGGCAAAAAAAAGGAAAAATGCTAAATATTCGTAATAAGGGGTTTTTTGGGACGAGAAATCGACTGCCACAGTCTGTTTTTTGATAAAATCATCCAGTCTCCTTCAAATTGAGTCATGAAATTTTCGAAAATCCACTTTTCAAAACAATAAATACTCATAACTCGACTAATTGGAGAGATAGAAAATTCTAGTCTTCACCAATCGATTCAGGGGAAAATTTTATATATCCGACTGAATTTTGAGTCGATATTTCCAAGCTTTTAGAGAGTTAGCAGAAAGCAATGTATATCGCAAAGTATATCCGTACCTACCTACCCCTTGGTTCAAAATTTTTGACAGAAAAAAAGGAAAAATGCTAAAAATTCGTAATAAGGGTTTTTTTTGGGACGAGAAATCTACTGCCACAGTCTGTTTTTTGATAAAATCTTTCAGTCGCCTTCAAATTGAGTCATGAAATTTTCGAAAATCCTCTTTACAAACCAATAAATACTCATAACTCGACTAATTGGAGAGATAGAAAATTCTAGTCTTCGCCAATCGATTCAGGAGAAAATTTTACATATCCGACTGAATATTGAGTCGATATTTCCAAGCATTAAAGGAGTTAGCAGAAAGCAATTTATATCGCGAAATATATCCGTACCTACCTACCCCTTGGTTCAAAATTTTTGACAGAAAAAAAGGAAAAATGCTAAAAATTCGTAATAAGGGGTTTTTTGGGACGAGAAATCGACTGCCACTGTCTGTTTTTTGATAAAATCATTCATTCGCCTTCAAAATGAGTCGTGAAATTCTCGAAAATCCACTTTTCAAAACAATATAACCTTACAAATATGTACTTACAAAAGTGGTTTGGAAAACGATAATGTACGAAGAATAATTAATTTTTTATACAAGATATAATATATAATTAGAAAGAAAATATAATTTTGAATTGTGGTGTTGCATTAAGAGAAGTAAGGGGCTGTAGATAGATCAATATGGGGCTTAAGTGCTTCTAAGAGCCTCTTCACTACGACCTTTGCAGATCTATTGTGTATGCCCTCCTGTTATTCTAGAGTTCCTTGTCTAGACCCGTTCTTATTACTAGACGGATGGCAAACCTCAGGTCCTCCATATATTGGGAGGGTTGTGGTTTTTCCTCCCCTGTCGTTGAAAACCTCAGCCTAGTCAGGCCTTCGCAGTAGCACAGTTTCCTCATATTCATGGCAAAACCTACATATGGTTGTTTCTGCCAATCCGATATTATTCATGTGTTTGTTAAGTCTACAATGCCCTGTCAGGAGCCCAACCAGGATTCTGATTGTTTTCCTATTCTGGCTCAGTAGATACTCCGTGAATTTTGGCGAGGGTTCCTTGATGAACTCTTTGGCCTGCCTCATTTTTGGCGCCTTGTTCCACCATTCTCGAGACTGATTTTTTATCCAAGTGCTGCTATTTGTTTTTTGCAGCGCCTTCGCTATGCCACAGAAAGGTTCTGGGCCAATGGGAGCACAAGGGCTAGTGAGTCTGCCTCTTGTGATCTGAGTGGCCTGGTACCCAGGCTACGGACAATCTATTATAACTGCCCAGCTCTTGTAGCGTCTCCAAGCAGTCCCAAACAAGTTTGGAATTTATCTGCTTTTATAGCCGGTGCTAGGGCCAGGGGCTGTATGTCAAAAGGTAATTTCCGGACCACAGAAAAAAAATATATTGAGATGCGGTTTATACATAATTTTGCAGGAATTTTAGTCTCTATTGAAATAATCTGTAAGATTTGTTCCTTTCCATTCAACTTTTTGAAGAAAATTGCCCAAAATTGTCCAAAATCAATTGCAAAAGTAGAAAACGTGTTACTTTTTTCCTTTGATTAACAGGCGACAAACACGTGTTTGAATTTTAGCAATTGATTTGGACAAACTTTAACTGCAACGCCATCTGGTTATCGTTGAATATAATTCATCATATTTTTATTAAATTACGCCCCCTCGCGGTGAAACTACAGAACTGATTTCCAGCTGTTTCTCTTAGCTGATTTTGTTATAATTTTTTTTTCACGTTCCGGTCAACTTTTCCATTCGTGAAAAAACGTACCACTTTTTGCATAAATTACTATTTTCGGAAGTTGTACAGCAGGTAAAGTTTATCCAAAATCTAATGCAGAAGCGACGAACACGTGTGCCGGCATATGCAGATCAAAGGAAAGAGTCGACACACGTGTTTGTCGCTCCTGCAATTGATTTTTGGTAAACTTTGCCTCCTGAGATACAGCCGGTAACCTTTCTTAATCAATTAAACACCCGGTATAGCATCGTTTCTGAACCATTTTTATGTCGCGACCCACGAAAAAGCCAAAAAGTAAAAAAGTCTTGCGCCCCGTCACTATTTTTTTGGAAATTGGTTAATTTTTCATTATACTCTCCTGAAATTTGTATAGCAAAAAAAAATCTACTGAATTTTTGACAAGGTATTTACTACAGTGATTTTGCAAAGATGATCCACGTATAGAAAAACTTTCAAGTGAGAAACAATGCCAAATATCGCATTAATTAATTAATGTTCATGATTAATCATTTTATTGAAATAAAGTAAGCTATAAGTTTATTTTTTCATGTTATTTAGGGGGCGTCCATTAATTACGTGAGGCATTTTTGAAGATTTTTTGACCCCCCTTCGCCCTTGGTAAGATGTAGTAAGATTTTTCTCGACCCCCTTACGCGAGCTTTTTCAAAATTTGTGTTTTGGGTGTCAGATTTTATTCAAGACACGTTTTTTATTTAACTTAACTTTGACCCAATTTTACATCGTTTTCCACTAGAAAAATAGTACGTGATATTTGCCAGGACTCCCCTCTCCCTCAAGTGAGATTTGATAAGATTCGGCTTGATCCCCTCCCACCCCTCAACACCTCACGAAATTAATGGACGCCCCCTTTTCTTTAAATTCTAAAAAGTGATAGGCATATATTGAGTTACAAATTGGCGCCCAACGTGGGGCCGATTCACCCTTAAAGATAAGTATCATGCTCAGCTTTCAACACCACAAATTAGGACCTTTAATTTATGAATAAAAATACAAAAATATAAATGAATGTTTTTAGAATAAAAAACCATTTCCAGTTTACTTTTTTTAACTTTTAATTATCTTTGGGGGCGTCCACTAAGTACGTGAGGCATTTTTGAGGATTTTTTTTGACCCCCTCTGGTGAGATATAGTAAGATTTTACTCGATTCCCTCCCACCCCTGAACACCTCACGTAATTAATGGACGCCCCCCTTATGTTATTTCATGTTATTTATATTTTGTATCTATATGTAGTTTTCAGCAGACTGCGACCCCTTTTAAAAACAAACCCCCCACTTGAGAAACGATGCGGTATAGTGTAAAACTGTTTTATAAAAAATATGGGACAAAATTGTTGCCATTGAAATGATGAAAGGATATCTACTTTTTTAGATTTTATTCTGAAAACCTGAGATTGCCGAAAATCTTCTAAATAGGTGAGAAAATTGTCTGTAAGATTTTAAAGGCAATAAAATTCGAATATAAATTTGTTCCATCAGATTATATTATATTTAATTTTTTTAAATGAAACTAATTAATTCCACTATTTAATGAAAAAATTATGAAAACTCTAAGATATTGAGGGCTAAACCATTAATATTTGTAAAATCATATCTTCTTCTTTTTTATATTCATATATATTAAGTCAATCACAAGATAGGTCACTTACTATTTGGTCAAGCCAAAATATTAAACATCAAGTAGGCATCACATAAAATGTAACTTCTGTCATTCTGACGATGATATGTCAATATCGAAATAGTTATCAATATCATAGAGTTTTAATAATTTTTTAAATGATGAAATAAAACAATTTAATTTGTTTAAATTTTCATTTTATTTTGAACTAACGTACAAATTAAATTAGTGACGCGTTTCGCTACACAGTAGCTTTTTCAAACTAGTGAAAAACTTTTAATTTATATAATTTTAATAATTTTTTCATTAAATAGTAGAATTAATTAGAAACAGTTAGTTTCATTTAAAAAAGTAATATGAGTAGATTCCACAAAGTAAGGGTCCAAACAGTAAATTATATTATATCTGTCTTTTAACTCTTTTAATAGAAATTAATTATCATTAATCAGAATTCCGTATTGTAAAAAATATAACTTCGATTTTAACTACCTACATACTACTTTTCATTCATTATATTCAATGTTTACAAAATATATATAAATTATTACATGCATCAAACTGAAATATTTACAAAAGTTTAGAAGTTAATTTCAGTTATAAATCATTCACTCTGTTAACAATCAACGTTTTTATTAAAATTGCCTTCACTCTCCAGATAATAATAATCGAAAACGAAAATAAACTGAAAACGGTTCCCCAAAAAACGACCGCCAATGCTCGAAGGTAATGTGACATTGTCTACCGTGCGCATGCGAGACCTACTATAAAACATGTGACTGTGGGTATTAGATTGATATACGAAATTAATGAAATGTTTGAAATACAAAATGATATACTCATTAATTAAAATACTCAATTTAAACGTTTAAATAGATATCGATACGTACACCAAGTAATGAGCCATCTAATTTTGGTATCGTAAACTAATTTAGTTTATATTATTTATCGCATACTTTCTACGCGCAAGATCTTTGCCGAAAGGGCAAGCTAACAATAACTTAGATGTATGTTAAACTTACCGTTTAACAGTGGATAATTGTGGCCTGGGTGTCCTAAAAACGATTTCAAACCACTTTCGAGCAGTATCGGCGAGTCCCGGTCCTTATAGCTCATCTCACTATCACTATCACTAAAATTATAGATTGATCGCGGAATTTTGGCGGTTTTATTTTGCGAGTGGTGTAAGACACCCCTCAGCCACACTCACAGGAAAAAAAACAGCCGCTACGAATGCGGAATCGGGACTAGAAGTGTAAAAACACTTGACTAGGTACGGACGGACCAACGCAATCAATTTAGACTAAAATAGTTGGCTCTGAGAGTCGACATTAGTGCACCGTAGCGCTTCGGACCGTCGTGCTCCGGGTTACAGTCCAAGGTTGATAAGGCGATGATAATATTTGAAAATTACACATGATAAATTATTATTATACGGTGTTCTGCTGTAATCTATTACAACATAACCAAGACGCGAAACGTTCGCGATCGCTGCCTGCCACTAATACGTAGAGCGCACGCGTCGGCTCTTCCTGCTGCAATCAACCCTCCCAATTGGCTCGTCTTTCTGAATAACAGATAAACATTGAACCCGGAGTTCTGTAGCGCCGTTTCCTCAATTTATACTTACACTTTTTGCAATAATATATCAAAAGTATAATTCAATAAAAGCGCCGTTATTTTTTTTACTATATTTTCCATTATACGAGGTTAGAACAATAAGTTTTTACTATATCTTCCTTAATGCTTTTCTGACGCACCAAACAATTCAAAAATAAACATAATAACTGAATTTACTGTTTGGACCCTTACTTTGTGGAATCTACTCATATTATTGTTATAAATTAAACTAACTGTTTCTAATTAATTCCACTATTTAATTAAAAAATTTTATGAAAATTATTAAAGGATATTGATAATTATTTCGATATTGACATATCATCGTCAGAATGACAGAAGTTACATTTTATGTGATACCTACTTGATGTTTCATATTTTGGCTAGTCCAAATAGTAAGTGACCTATCTTGTGATTGACTTAATATATATGAATAGAAAAAAGAAGAAGATATGATTTTACAAATATTAAAGCTTAGGTATTATTAACCCTATGGGGATATCCTGGATATCTTTTTCCCATTTAAGATCAGTATAACTGTGCAATGATATAGGAAACCAAGGAAAACTATATCTGCTGATCTTTACAATAGGGTCAGGTGGGGCAAGAGCATTTTTGGGGCAAGTGCGTTATAGGCCTGAAAATGTCTTAGCCTATTAAATAGAGGGAATCTATAATAAGGATATTCTACCTACAAGTTTACTGAGCTACTTGACAAAGGGTGGCGCTGACCGACTTGTTTGTCGTTGTTTTAAAATTTCCTTAACGGCTGATTGTTTGTAGCCTTGACTTGCATAGTTGTACCATCGTACATCAACTAACGACAAGTAAATTCACTTCGTCGATTCAGTGGTTACCGAAAATTTCCTTACCCCTTCTATCGTCTGTTGAGTTCTGGCGAGTTTGAATCGAGAAAGTGTTGAGTACAGGGGTAGCGCGCAGTGTTAATGTGATGCTGATCGGAACTTCGGAAATATAATTAAAGCTTTTTGTTTTCGTTTTTGTGAGCAGATCATTGTTTTTGCGTGAATATTAAAATATTTATACATATTTTTATTATAATTTTGTATTTAGTATAAATATTATAGTGACTTATTTCATTACAAAATGCCTGGAGTGGTGTATTGTTCTGTTGATGGTTGTCGCAGTAAAGTGAAAGAGAGATCGTTTTTTAGATGCCCAAAAGACAAAATTAGGTAAGAGAAGAAGTAATTTAGTAGTATACAAGTAAACTTTTTTTATTTTCTATATTATATTGCAGATGTGAAGCTTGGAAAAATGTTTTGGGTTTTAAAGGAAACCACCGATATGCCAATATAACGGTGGAACAATGTTATAATAGGATAAAAATTTGTAATTTGCATTTTACTGACAATAGTTTCACAAATGAATTGAAGAATCGAATTAACTGTCTCGCAATTCCTTCTTTATTATTACAAAGAACTGAAGGTGAGAAATTTTCTCTATGTGTTTATTGCTTTAATTTTAGTTACAAGTTGAACTAATTAATTATTGATTGAATTGGTTCTATTAAAATCTGAACATAAACGATGAAAGTGAAACTTTTGTTTTAGATAACGACGAATATATTGATGTTCCTATTAAAGCCTGCAGTGACGTTCCTATTAAAGTCTGCAGTGACGTTTCTATTCAAACAAGTAGTGCTCAAATAGGTATGGTTAAATATATTTTTAAAAGACCTTAACAAAATGAATAAACTTACTTTATAGATATTGGAGTTCAGACGTGCCCAAAGCTTTCAGCTTCTACACCAAGGAAAAAGATATATAGAAAAAAAATTAGGAATCTCAAGAGAACCTCTGCCAGATTATCTAATTCCAAAAGGTCTCTAGAAACGAACATTAATTTTAAAGACGTTCTGCAATTTTTAAAAAAAAACTATTCCAAAAAATCATACAACTTTCTAGAATGTCAGTTTAAGATACTGAATAAAGCTCCAAAAGGAGCAAGATATACTGACGAATTTAAGCAATTTGCTTTGAGTGTTTACTTCTTAGGTCCGAAAGCTTACAGAAAAATGTCAACAGTTTGTACAATGCCTTCAATATCAACACTTCATCGTTTTCTTAGACGCTGGATTTTAAAACCGGGATTTAATGATTCAATTTTTAATTTAATGAAATCAAGATCCGAGCAGTTAGGTGAAAAGGAAAGAGATTGTGTTTTGTGTCTAGATGAAATGTCAATCAAATCCAATTTATTTTATAATATTTCTATTGACAAAATTGTTGGGTTTAAAGAAACTAACCAAAATAGTATGGACATCGCATCTAGTGTACTGGTAGTGATGGCTAGAGGTATAGCAACTAGCTGGAAACAGCCTGTTGCTTATTTTTTTTATAAAAATTCGGCATCCGCCGATGATCTAAGAGACATATCATTTGAAAGTGTCAGAAAAATATCCAATGCAGGATTAAATGTTTTGGGAGTAATATCTGATCAAGGATCTAATTTTCAAAAACTGTTGAAAAGTTCGTTAAAGTTAACTGAGGACAATCCGGTATTTTTTGTGGATAGTATAAAAATTGTTTATTTATTTGACGTACCCCATCTTTTGAAATCGACAAGGAACAATTTCTTTAAATACAATTTCATAGTTAAAAATGGTGAAACCAACAAAGCCTATTTAGATACGATGTATAATTACGAGAAACAAAAAGAATTCAGATTGGCACCCAGACTTACTAATGAACATATCTACCCCAGCAGTTTTAAAAAGATGAAGGTAAAACTTGCTTCCCAAGTTTTTAGTCACTCTGTAGCCGTGGCATTGAGTACTTATATTGACTTTAAAATTCTACCAGCATCAGCCAGAACTACAATTACTTTCATATAAAATATGAACGATCTCTTTGACATTCTAAACTCGTGTCATTTAAATAATTTCAATGCCTTTATGGGCACTGAAAAGCAAAACACTTTTCTTAGAGATATGCTCACAATGTTTAGCAACCTTCAAGTTTTCAGTTCTAACGGAAAAAATGTTACTAAACAACTTAAATTTATATTTGGGTGGAAGTTGACAATTGAAGCTATTTTTATTTTGTGGGAAATGTTACACCAAACAAAAAATTACACTTTCTTATTAACGAGAAACCTTAACCAGGATTGTCTGGAAAATTTTTTTGGGCAAATCAGAAATTGTTGTGGTAATGCAAGAAACCCTACGCCAATCCAATTCTGCAGAGCGTTTAAAAAAATTACTTCTCTTAAATATTTAGATTACTCCGAAGGAGCAAACTGCATGCAAGATTTAAATGAAATTTTGCTTAATACAAAATCTGAATTGCTTAAAAGTACAGTTAGTTCTACGACTACAAATAATATCTATACTCCTCTAAAAGTGTTTACGACTGATTATAGAAATATAAAAAGTGTCGATGGAAATGCACTGGTATACGTTACTGGATACCTACTTGAAAAGTGTTTATTGCAGCATTCCTGTAACACTTGCTTAGAATTTATTAAGATAGATAATCTAGAAGGAGACGCTACCGTTTTTATGAAATATAAAGATTGTGTTTCATCCAACATTTGTAATTTGGTTGTGCCTCCCAAAAATTTTGTGGAACTCGTTATAGAATTGGAAAACATATTTATAAATAAATTTAATAAAATAGCCTCTGAATATGGTGTCGGTATGAAGCTTAAAAATAGCTTCAAGAATGTTAAATTGTGGCATCCTTGTACAAATTTCCCAGTTGATTATTTTTATTCATTGTATACAAGATTACGTATTTATTATACATTAAAATTTGCTAATCGTAACATTAAAACAGAAAAATGACAGAAACAACACCCCAAACTAAGTATACTTAAACATTTGTAATAATTACTATGCTAAACATAACAATTTAATCAATAATATTCATTAGAAGCTTGTTCGATTACACCGTAGTTTGATTTAAAAGTTTTTAAATTTTATTTTAATATTCCTGTATTATAATGGTCACTGCAAATCAGTACATACACGTATTTAACCACACGTATGTCCCTCGTAATTGTTGTATTATGATAACGGGCGAGTATGGCGCCAGAGAGACGATGTGCCAAAAATTTCAAACGTTCCGACGCAAGTGAATCTACTTGTCGTTAGTTAATGTACGATGGTTGTACTCGGTGATTTTGTCGTGACAAATTAAGCTGAATTTTTGTTGTTTTAAATAAAATAATTGGTAAGCATACACTATTAAATACGTAGAATCTAATGGAATAGTCACTTTTTTCGTATAACTAAGGAAAAATTGAAAAAATGTTTATTTTGATATGATCTCTGATTTTAAGGTTATGGGGTAAGAGCGTAGCTGCATACGAGGGAAAGTGCGTAGTAGTACGCACTTGCCCCACAGTGTAATTTTGGCGGTAAAGTGTGTTATGTTTTAGATTAGACTCATAATAATTATTATGGTTCGAAAGTATATTCCAAAATCTGAAAAAGGCAAGAATTATTCCAAGGAAACTTTTCTTCAGACCATAGAAGATGTTAAAAGTAGAAGGTACTCTGCATATGCGGCAAGCAAATTACACAAAATTCCGCTGAATACTCTACTCGATCACATTAAAGGAAGAAGAGGTAAGAAGTCAGCCTCATATGGCCGTGCTACAGCACTTTCTGCAGAGGACGAAAATAAATTAGTTCATTGTTTAACCACTATGGAAAAGCATGGGTTTGGTCTCCTTTGATTATATTTAAAGGAAAGCAAATATGGACACATACGATGCCTCCAGGGGGAAAAGGATTTCCCGAAACTACCTATGCTGCCTCACCCAATGGATGGATGCAAACCGACATCTTTGAAAACCATTTTAAAAACAGTTTTTTGAGAACCTTAGGTACTGAACGGCCAGTGCTTTTGTTTTTTGATGGGCATGCAACTCATGATAGTCTAAACCTTATCCAAACGGCAATTAACACTCAAGTGACGATTATAAAACTGCCGCCGCATAGCAGCCACATTCTACAACCGCTTGATTTGTCGGTAATGAAAGCAGTTAAAGACATATGGGATCCTTTACTGGTATCATGGCAAAAATTGCATATTGGTCAAAAACTTCCAAAAGCCGAATTTTCTGTACTCTTGGGAAAAATATGGGCTAGTCTTCCAGGTGAAGTTATTTCAAATGGTTTCAGAGAAGCGGGATTATATCCCTTTAACGATAAAGTAGTTCCCGAAGTAACATTTGATCCAGATGCGTTTCAGAGATGGAAGGATTTCGAAAACCTTATGGTAGCGTGCATGAAAAAAGGAAATAGTGAGAAACAGAAAAAGAGTGAAATATGCAATGGTGCGGAACTTATTACAGCGGAAGCTGTACTTGAACGAACCAAAAAACAAGAAGAGGAAAAACAAAATAAGAATAAGAAACAAAAGAAATATAAAAATCCAAAAAACCAGAAGCGTAAAAGAAATGAAAACAAAGAAAAAATGAAACGTCCGAAGACGAGCAACCAAACATTTCTAGCACCGAGTCTGAGAATGAAGACTTTATAACTATGATTGAAAATGAGGAAAAGGAATATGAAGAAGAGAGAAAAGATATTCCTCATGAACCAAAAATATTAAGCGACTGGGTTGTTGTGAGGTTTTGTACAAAGAAAACAAAAAAGTTTTTTGTAGGGCAAATCACTGAGATTAAAGATGAACCTGTTGTGAAGTTTGTAAGAAAAGTGACTGAAACTAAATATTTAACGTTGTTTAAATATACGCAAGTTGAAGATAAAAGTGAGATATTGCGAGAAGGTATTGTTTCTGTCTTACTACCGCCCATCATAGGTCGGAGGGGAGAAATTCAATTCCAAGTAACATTTTCCAGTTATAAAGTTGAATGATGAAGTATTTTTTACTTGTTCTTTGAGAAAAAAATGATTTTGTTTTGTATTAAAAAAAAACATTTAAAACGCTGTAGGTAGGTAACTTTTTTAATAAAATGAATGAAAAAAATTTTTTAAACCGTTTTGTTTCTAAATATATAAAGATTCCGGTCTTGCCCCAAAGCAAACTAATACAATCGCATATACGTATTTATATCAGTTTACGCACTTGCCTCATTTACTGGGGCAAGAGCGTACCACTGTTAATTTTTTTCAAAATTCCCTGAAATTTTTCAATATATCAATTTTTCGAGTTTTTTCCTTTAGAAATGTACTGCGAACACGCTCATTATATCGTGATAGGAAGCATAACTTATTCCTACATAACATAAAAAATACGACTTTGAGAAAGTTAACTTTTATAAATTTTACTCCGCACCTACCCCACCTGACCCTAGTTACTTAAGAAGACAATTTATTAGTGGAGAGCTCCCTAGATTTATCTGTTCATTGACAACTTCATATTGTGGGTCTCTTAAGTGTCTTCTTATTTCTAGTTCTTCAAGGAAATCTAGTTCTTGTTTCTTATCACAAATATGCAGTACTTCTAGTTCTGTGTTAGGTGTTAATGAATGTTTTGTGTCAAGAAGATGTTTTGCGTAATGTGATTTATCGGACTGTTTTAATCTGTATGCTCGTGAGTGTTCATTGTATCTAATTTCGAAATTTCGAATTGTTTGACCAATATAGACAGCATTACATTCTGGACATTTAAGTTTATACATTCCAGACTTTTTTAATGGGGGTATTTTTGTTTTTACATTTAACAATTTTTTACTCACATTGTTTTCTGTTTTAAAAGAAATTGCTGTATTTGTTGAACAAGATATTATCTTTGAAATATTATTAGAAATATTACCAGCATTTGTGATGGTTTTGTAGTTTTGTATTTCTCTAGTTTTTTCAGGAAATATTAATTGTAATGCCACTTTTTCCTCTTTTTTATTAATTAATTTATTTATTATATGTAATGGATAACCGTTGGATGTGGCTATTTGTTTAATTATATTAATTTCTCTATCAAAATTATATTTGTTCATAGGAACTGAAAATGCTCTATGTATCATTGAATTATATGCTGCTAATTTATGTGACATGGGATGATTGGAATTATATGGTATAGTCACATCAGTATGTGTTGGTTTTCTGTAAATTGAAAAATCAAGTATATTATTGACTCTTTGAATTTTAATATCAAGAAAATTGATTGAGTTATTTTCTTCAACTTCTAATGTAAATTTAATTTTTGGATGTAAATTATTAATGATTGAACAATATATCTAATTATCGTTCACTACCTACAAAACAAGCTAATATGTCATCTACATACCTATACCAAAATAATATATTTTTTGAAATGTTACATTCAAAGATTTTTCTTTCTAAACTGTCCATAAGAATGTTTGCTAAAATTGGTGATAGAGGGCTTCCCATTGGTAAACCTTCATTTTGAATATATACTTTATTATCAAAAGTAAAATAATTCTGATTAATACATACATCAAACAAATTAAGTATATCTGATATTATTCCTGGATTGATATTTTTATCCTCTAGTAATTTTTTAACAAGTGTTATGCATTCTTTAATATTTCCTGAAAAAACTAGGGAAATACAAAATTACAAAACCATCACATATGCTGGTAATATTTCTAATAATATTTCAAAGATAATATCTTGTTCAACAAATACAGCAATTTCTTTTAAAACAGAAAACAATGTGAGTAAAAAATTGTTAAATGTAAAAACAAAAATACCCCCATTAAAAAAGTCTGGAGTATATAAACTTAAATGTCCAGAATGTAATGCTGTCTATATTGGTCAAACAATTCGAAATTTTGAAATTAGATACAATGAACACTCACGAGCATACAGATTAAAACAGCCAGATAAATCACATTACGCAAAACACCTTCTTGACACAAAACATTCATTAACACCTAACACAGAACTAGAAGTACTGCATATTTGTGATAAGAAACAAGAACTAGATTTCCTTGAAGAACTAGAAATAAGAAGACACTCAAGAGACCCACAATATGAAGTTGTCAATGAACAGATAAATCTAGGGAGCTCTCCATTATTAAATTGTCTTCTTAAGTAACAATTGTAAAGATCAGCAGATATAGTTTTCCTTGGTTTCCTATATCATTGCACAGTTATACTGATCTTAAATGGGAAAAAGATATCCAGGATAACCCCATAGGGCTAATAATACCTAAGCTTTAATATTTGTAAAATAATATCTTCTTCTTTTTTCTATTCATATATATCACAAGATAGGTCACTTACTATTTGGACTAGCCAAAATATTAAACATCAAGTAGGTATCACATAAAATGTAACTTCTGTCATTCTGACGATGATATGTCAATATCGAAATAATTATCAATATGCTTTGATAATTTTCATAATTTTTTAATTAAATAGTGGAATTAATTAGAAACAGTTAGTTTCATTTATAACAATAAACATAATAACTACTTACAATTTAGTCAAGTTAAATAGATATAATCAAATTTTTCGCAGAATGTAATATACAACATTTCAATCCAGCCAGATCTGGAGAAGGTACAATATTTCAGCATGACTAGATATAATTAACTATATACAGTGTCGTGCAGATGCAATTTAGGTAGGTAGTCTTGATAAAACAAAAATATTAATTGAATTTGAATATTTTTTATATGAAACAATGAAAATTATTTTCTGATACTTATATAAGGGGAATGGAGACTAAATAGTCTCCATGATACCAGAACTAAATAAGTCATTAATGGGCCAACTCTCTTTTACCAACTTTTAAATAGGTTTATGGATTTTGTAAAAATTTTGGTGGGCTGTTTAGGGCCAATTTTGAACTTCCGACTAAAATGCAACTCCCTATACAGAGTGTCCAGAAACTCTCCAGCCAAACGGAAACTACAGTTACTAGAGGTGATGTTAAGTCGATTTAGCTCAAATTACCTCAATCCGAAAATGCTTCCTAAGGGAGCTACTGAAGAAGACGTCCTCATATGAGTTTTCTTCAAATTATTCAAAAATACCGTTAGTTAAAATATTCAAACTTGGTATAATCAATAAACAGTTACAAACCAGTCGTTCGCTGTAAATAAATTTTTTTCAGATCCATCACAAGCGTGTCAGTCGGGGGGACCAACAGATATTTTTATTAAAAAACACCGAATTTGGAAAATTCAAGATAATTTTCATAAAAAATGTTCTCTTCTTTCGAATCGATATCATGAACCGTTTTCGAGAAAAATAAATTTAAACTTTTTGTGTTTCTTACATAAAATCATGTTGGATTATAAAATTGTATCTGTAATATCAAGTTGGCTTTGAAAAATCAACAAATTGTACAGATACTGGTAACAAAAGTCGTAAATATTAAGTTGCTTACATTGTTTTGGAAATTTTAAATTAATTTTATTTCGTGATGGTATAAAACAACAATCAACATTAAAAAAAATTAACTGGACCACCTCTTCCAATCCATTTATCGTGATAGTTATTGTCGAGATATTGA
The DNA here is from genome assembly GCA_947563755.1 of Lochmaea crataegi. Lineage (NCBI taxonomy): Eukaryota > Metazoa > Arthropoda > Insecta > Coleoptera > Chrysomelidae > Lochmaea > Lochmaea crataegi. Next base: position 21,792,541 of record OX387435.1, read on the forward strand.
CGAACCTCTCTACTGAAATGAGCTGGGCAGCCGTCGTGCATGAACCATAAATTATTTCGAATCATCTATTAAATCAGGTAAAACATTTTGTAGGAAATTAAGATATTCTTGTCCTGTTAAACGGCTAGGAAGCTCTACGGGTCCCAGAAGCTGATTACCGATTACACCTATCCAAACATTTATACTAAATCTTTGCTGGTGCTTTTTCTCTACTGTTGCATGAGGATTATCACCAATGTAGGCATAATGATGTGCATTGTGTAAATTAAAAATTCCGTCTCTGGTAAACGTAGATTCATCGCAAAATAAAATATTGGAAAAGAAATTAGGATCCTGATTTTTTTTGTTCCGCAACCAGTTTGAAAAATCTATGCGGGCAGGGAAATCACCATCTACCATAGCATGAACTTTTTGAAAATGGAAAGGATGAAGGTTTTCTTTATGAATAATATTCCATATGGAAGACTTGGAAATGCCAGGATACACAGCAGCGAGTCTTCTGGTGCTAACCTCAGGATTATTTTCGATTTCAATCAAAATATCGTCTTCGTATTCGATTGTCACATCAGGTCGTCTACCAGTTTCAGTATTTTTAGGTACTACTGAGCCACTTTCTCTTAATCTCTGGTGCACAGCTGCAAATGTTGCGCGAGCAGGATGTCTTCTGTTTGGAAATTTTTCCGCATATCTTCGCTCTGCTGCTCGAGCTTTACATAAACTAAATGCATATCAGCATATTCTTCATTCGAAAAATAAACCATTTTGATCAAATTAACAATTATTTTTTACCTTTCACTCACAATAACAATAATAACTGTTTAGAATCAAAATAATTTGACACATTGTCAGATTTTGTTGATTTTTTAAAGCCAACTTGATATTACAGATACAATTTTATAATCCAACATGATTTTATGTAAGAAACACAAAAAGTTTAATTTTATTTTTCTCGAAAACGGTTCATGATATCGATTTGAAAGAAGAGAACATTTCTTATGAACATTATCTTGAATTTTCCAAATTCGACTGGTTTGTAACTGTTTATGGATTATACCAAATTTGAATATTTTAAGTAACGGTATTTTTGAATAATTTGAAGAATACTCATATGAGGACGTCTTCTTCAAAGGGATGTAGCTCCTTCAGGAAGCATTTTCGGATTAAGGTAATTTGAGCTAAATCGACTTAACATCACCTCTAGTAACTGAAGTTTCCGTTTGGCAGGAGAGTTTCTGGACACTCTGTAGATTTATACATAGGAACCTATTCGAATTCTTCGGTTTTAAACAGTGGCGGATTTACACCTTTGCCGCCAGTAGGCTATTCAAATTTTGCCGCCCCTACCGACCGCTACAATGCTTACTTAAAGTTTAAAAGCATTATATTACGAGGGCCTAGCTGCAGAAAGGCCCTATTAGAGTGTATATATTTTGTGCAATGTAAATTATTCCCTTCCCCTTCTCGAAAGAATGTGTACTCCACATGAAGTTTTCCAAAAAGGAGAAAGTTTGCTTAGGCAAAGTCCGCATTGCGGGGAACTCATGGAATATTTCCTTCCCCTTTTTGGAAAACTTCATGTAGAATACAAATTCTTTGATATTTTTTCGAGAAGGGGAAGGGAATAATTACATTGCACAAATTATATTGTTATGGTTATTATTATTATTTTTTTTAATTATTGTTTTGTATATTATTATTTTCTTTATTTTATTGTATTAACTTACCCCTTTTTAAGCTCACCTATAAAAACTCGGTAACATGAAACTCTGACTCTCTTTGGGTTCCGACGCTGATGAATTATTTAGTTTTATATAAATAGTAAGACTTTGAATCAACTATGTTTTTTTATGGGTCCAACAATTTTATTAGTTTTAATAAATTATTTTTTTTTATATTAAATTTTATTAGAAAAGAAATTTTGTTACGCCCTCGTTGTTACGTAACCTGACCACGTGTTTTAAAATTTTAATATCTATGATCTGTGTTGTGAGTTGCATATAGTTTAGTTTGTGGTCTGTCTGAACAAAATGAAAGTTTCACTATTTAGATAAAATAAATTGCAATGGATCTCAATTAATCAATTTAATAATCATACTATGAGTGCATTTATATGAAAAATTACATGAATATCAATTCCACTTTAAATAATAACGTAACAAAGAAAAAACAATGATAACACAGAAACAAATTTAACCTAAAATAAAATAGTTCTTTCGATTTCGAGGTAAGTTATAATTTAGAATTCTATTAAAATAAAGCTTGTTAATGTTTTAATTTTTTTTATAGTTGTACAACTGATTAAATTCTGATTTTATTACTTTTATTGGTACCAATAAATATCACTAACCTTACACTATATTCGGAGTTCTTTATCGATGAAGGTTTTTCAATTTTCAGGATTGCAATGTAGACTGGAATATTGAGAATTCAAATTCTCCTGGAACACAGGACCAGCTCCACGTCTTCTTACAGGTATGTGCCTTTTTCACGTTTTTAAATTTTGATTTTCACTTTCTTTCTTGACTTTTTAATGCACTAACCTCAGTTTTTTTTACTTTCTAACTCTTTTTCTTTAATTTTTATACTTTTTCTCAAATACTTTTTAATCTTTAACATGTGATACAAAATTTTCTACAATCAATAATTTAATTTGCATTCATGTAATCTTTTAAAAAATGTCCAATGAATCTATACTATTACTAGTCTTAAATAAACTCACTCTAATTTTTATTATCATGAACCTTTTTTATAATTTTAAACTCAATAATAATCTTCCAATCACAACACAGCATTATTTATTTTTAAACAACATCAGGTAGGTATATAAATATTACTTTTTTTGAAGTGAAAACTTCTTTAGGCTCGTTGAGTACTTTTTTGGTGAAGCCTAAAATAGTTGCTACTTATTTGAACTTGGTAAATCCGACAGAATGTACTGGTCACTGTTTTCGTCGGTCTTCTGCAAAAATATTGGTTGACTCTGGTGCCGACATAACTAGTTTAAAGAGGCTTGGCAGATGGAAGTCAAGGATATATCGAAGAATCTCAACAATAAGGTTGAGGCGGCAAATAAAATTTTCACAGTACAAAATGTTCAACAAAATATCCCTACCACCCCGCATGTTGTCCAAAATGTTTCTCATAGTATTTCTAATAATGTTCCTTCAATGTTCAATATTTGTACTAACTGTCAAATAACTGTAAATATAACAAATTAATTTTAAAATGAATTCTGTAATGTATTGATGTTTTCAAAATATAAATTAATTTCTCATAAACAATGTGTTTTCAATCATTTATGTAGAACACTAACAACTGTAAGGAAATATCATTTCCTTACATTAAGGAAGTGAATAGGAAATCTTGACTTTTTCTTTAAGAAATTTTGTCTGGAATATAAAAATTTCCTAGCGATTTGAGGAAAAACATTTTTTCTTGCTAACCTCAAGAATCTTGGAAACAACTGAAAAGTTACTCATGTTAAATTTTCTATTTCTGTATTATAATCATGTTAAAATGCGTGACAAACAGATGGCGCTTCTCAAACACTGAAATGTTTTGCATTCTTTGTTAGTCTATATATACAGGGTATTCCCGAAATGATTTGTCAAACAATTTCGGAATAATTTTAGAAAAAAAAAATAAAAACAATATTTTAGTTTTGGTTCTACGCTAGTTTAAATATGAGAATCCACCATTTCACTAAATATACTTTTGTTTCGATCCCTGGGTCGCTATTCTTGAATTTGTGGGAATAGAAATTCAGAGGGGAATGATCGAAAGTGGGCGTGGTTCCCTCAAATTTTAAAATGCCGTATTCTTGAAATGAGAAAATATTTAGATTTAACCTCAAAACTTATCGTTGGCTTGTTTTTTGTCAATGATAAGGATATTTTATTCTTGGTTTTTGTAGACTTGTTTCAGTGTTTTTTCGGTAAATTAGTGCAATATGGATGAATTCAACCAAGTTTTGCATTGGCATGTTGCCATGATTGAGATTTTGGCTTTAGATTTTGTAAATTGGGGAGTAAACCTCCCATGTACATTTCGGGTTTCTCTTTGAGAAACCCTATCATAATATTCTTCTTCTACTCCTATACTATAAGATGTTAATTAAATGCCAATTTTCAGTTTCATAATGATACTCATAACACTGGTTTTCATTATGAAACTGAAAAATTGACCAATATAAATCTATATTTTTAAATAACCAAGTAGACAGATCCAATATTCTCTGTAGAATGTTTCTAAGAGTTTCTAAGAGATTCGTGTATCAATAACCATTACATGAGAGTTGCATACGCTATTTTTTCTACGAACAAGAAATTTTATTCGAATTCAACATTTTTTTCTAATTTTAATAGTTTTTAAAACAAACAATAAGAAATAAAATATGAAAGAAAAATAAGTTCTTCAACTTAATTTATATTCCTACAAAATAACCACTATAATAACTATGAACTTAATTTAACTATTAACAATAAACAAAAGCGAATTCATATGTAACATTAAACAAGATAAATTATAAATTACATTTTAATCAATTTTGTTAATTTGTAGGAATAAAAATTAAGTTGAAGAAGAACTTATTTTTCTTTCATATTTTATTTCTTATTGTTTGTATAAAAAAGTATTGAAAAATTAAAAAAAAGCAATGTTAAATTCAAATAAAATTTCTTGTTCATAGAAAAAATAGTGTATGCAACTCTCATGTAATGGTTATTAATACATGATCTTTGCATAATATACTATTTGTTCTGTAACATGTCTATCGACCTGTTTCGATTTTACAGAATAAATCCTTTTAATTAGCGCTCGTCGTCACTAGCCACATCCAATTATAGTTTTGTGATCCCAAACTCTTCAACCCTGACCGTTAGACAATTGACGTCTGCCAACGGACGCTTCCATTTTTTGTACAACGCCACGTGAAACACCCCTTTCTATTAACGACCGCCTAAGGGGACAGATCATCTTTCGCTATCTTTCATATCTTAAGTACCTATCTTATGAATTTTGCTGTGGTAAGTTCAAAATCATAATTTATAATTAATAAGCTTCTTCTAAAGTACTGTCTGATATAATTTTCGTATGCATTCTTTATTTTTTTACAGAGATAGACGAAATTAAATTCAACACGTGGTCATAAACTGTTCTTTTATACTAATATGGTAGTTTTAAACCAAATATTCTTTTATAATTCACTGTTTTACTTTTATACAAACATTTTCAAGCTTTTTCAGTTGCGAAATAACTCTTTTAATTATAAAATAACATTTTTATAAATTACTGTTAACCTATAAAATATTCTTTCGTAACGCCAGAGCCGGTTTCATATATTTCCTAAGCACGATATTTTTTCATATAACTAAATAAATAACTTTTTGCTATTGTTAGTTTCTTTCGGATCATTAGTATATTTTTTTAATTTAGCCGATAATTGCTATTTTTACTGTTTTAACATGGAACATATAATGTTGGAAAGCTTTCAGTAAATTGAATCAATTTTTTTGACTTTCAAATAACTGCCTTCCTTTTTTTTAACCTGAAAAGCTGACCAACATAATGTGCCATTACATTCAATTTCCTATAAATCCCTGATCCACCTGTACTTCTAGGTAAGCACAGCCCCTAGGCTAGGATATAACCCAAGAATATAACCCGAGAATATAACCCTAGGCTAGGATACAACCCGAGGATATAACCCCGAGAATATAGCCAAGGATAGAACCCCAGGATACAGCCCTAGCTCAAAATACCGCCCTAGAACAGAACACATCAGTTCAGATCAAGACCTGACTTCTCCAGGAAACCTCTTCATCTAAGCTAAGTACCTATAAAAGTACAAATTCCGTTATTCATTGGCAGAATAAATTAAAAATTTGTTTTTAATTCTTTTTTTATTAGAAATCCTCAACTATAAAAGTTGAGGGAGATACCGTCCGGGGTAATTTTTAGTAACTTTTTTTAATTATTAACTTTTATTTAAATTTTACGAGGCGTTTCTACCTTTTCCGCCTTAGTTTTTTATAGTTTTTATCGTCAAAAAGGTAGTGGCGCCCTCAACTTTTACAACCCTTCTGTTATCCTTGTGCAGCATAAACTTGGGGTCGAATCACCCTTGAGAGGAGTCTCTAGCCGGAGCCCTTCGATTTGGTGCCCTGTGAGGTACAGATATTTACCGTTACAGTTCACTAGTTATTTTTTTTGACTACTCATTTTTTAATGGACACAATGGACAAACGACAAAAATATCTAGCCTCCATGGTCAAAACCAAAAACACAAATAAAAATGCCGCGAAGCAAAAAAGGTTAGGTTTAAGTTGAAAACATCCAATGACAGCACAGTTTACTTATACTGTCAAAATTATGTACGTTTTGATTGGTAGTACATTTTTGAGAACTTAGTCAATACTGTTTCCTTTTTCCCTCACTCATTTCTATTCCCCGATTTCAAGAATACTGCTTTTTGAAATCGAGTGAAATTTTGTGAGAATAGAAATGTCAACATCTCCCTGGGGAGTAAAAATTTTAGGGAATTTCAAGAATAGCGACACTGGTAGAATTTGTTGTAGTTAAATTTTAAGGAAATATTTGATGTTCTACTTGAAGTAATTTCATTTTTTTCGCACATACTTATCATGTTTGTGTTTTTAACTGATTTATTTCGACATCTAATGAAATTCTAGCTCCAACTATAAAACAGACGTTTCATAATTTGGCACTGAAAGTTACCGACGTGAAATTTTAAAAATAGATTCCAAAAAGTTTGTTTTAATAGATACTTAATTTAATATACTGGAACACAATAACTAATTTAAGCAAATAATTGTTTTAATATACACTGTTATATGTTTATTGTTTTCAAGTGTAACTAATTGAGTAAAAGTACCTACCTACTTAATTCTGTAACATAGATTTGGTTGAAGTTATTAAAAATGATTAGTATACCAGGGTCCGGCAAACCTCTGTCGTAGTTCTATAACTCTTATTGTGTATAACTTTCATATTCATTTGAAAGGTATATGTTAAGGGTAATTAAAATCAAACTTTTTAAAATTATGTTCATGTATACTGGGTGGTCCATTAGGAAACTAGGTAAATTACTCAATTTTTTTCAAATGGAATGCCATACTTTTTTTTACATTTTTAGAACCGAAATAATTTTTTTTTGAAAAACTCCCAGCCAACTCAGAGAAAAACACTTTTTCTCCAAAAAATTTAAATTTGCACATCCCTTTTTAAAAACCCAAAACTTTATTAGATTTAAAGCTAAAGCTTTAAAATTACCAATGTACAAATACAAAGGACTGAAATTTTTTTTAGACTGAGTTTGAAATTTTAATTTTGTACAGGATGGTCTTAAATAAATTTTACATTCCAAAAGAAGCCATGGAAGTTTTTTCAAATGGGACAACCCTGTATAAGTATTTATCAATGGATACTGAATTTTATTCCCTTCAACTTTGCTATTTACTCTCCGTACCTATTTTTCGTCGTTTATTTAAAAAAAAAACATTTTTGGTAAAAATCTAAGTAGGCAAAGATTACAAAATAAATATAAGATAGTTCACTTGAAGGCGGTCTGATTCTTCTTAGTGTTTTAAACGATCGCCGCACTCATAAATCATATTTACGGCTCCCTTTTGTTGTAAATAACGACACCGCTAGGTACCAGGGAATTAGAAGAGTATATTTTATTCCAAGCTATACAGGGGTAACTTGAGAAATATATATTCAAATAGGATGATTTATTAAAGGTTTTTTTTATATAATGTTTTTAAATGTTAATTATTTCGAAAAAAGTTCAGGATATGAATTTGAAAAGGAAAGTTTAGGTATAACTAAAAAATACATTAAAATTTTTAAAATGAATCAATTGACAGATTTTATTCAACATTTTAGTAATTTTGTGATGCTTATTGATGATCTAGCGGTTATTTATACAGAATATCACAAATTAAATTATACATACTTATTGGCCACCAGAATAATAGGACCACTAAAACAATTTTGATCTTTAAATTAGACACTCCGTATTTTTTAGATTCACAAGGTTAAAACAGTAAAAACATATTATGCAGCTGCAGGATATATTTATTAATAAACTAGATATGTGAATTTTCAGATTTCTATGAATACCCAGTATCTATAAGTACTAAATAACTAACTAATTTATTATTATCAAATATCTTTGTTACAATAGTTTAAAAAATTTGAATTCCGTATTTGATAATAACTAATTTAATACCCACCTCTCAACGTCTTTGGGACAACGATAAAAGGATATTTCTGGTTTTCCCACCTTGCTGGAACAACCGATCACAGCACAACACACAGGCATTTTAAAACCACAATTATAATATTATTAATGTTACTTTTGGAAGACAGGAGTTAAAATAATGCGAACAAGAAATTTTACTTCCGGAACGTTTCCCGAAAAACTAAATGAAATACTTCTACAAAGTTTCTAGAAATTGTAGGCACATTTCTGGCCCTTAATTGCTTCTCTATATTTTTATCATTGTTTACATTATAAGTACTTAAAATCAAGACTGCATTCAGAATTCGTGGGAAAGTGATAAACTACCATTTATTATGTATACAACTAAGACTATTAACAAATATCACAAAATATTTATTTCATAAGTTTTGCTATTGAAGAGGAAAATATGAATATTATTTTTTCCCTATTGCAATAATTAATTAATAAATTTAAAATATCTATAAAACATAAACACGAACAACGAATTCTAAAATACCAGCGCTCGATAGGCGACAACCCGTATAATATGCAAAATTAAATGCAAGTAAGGATTTAGCGACATACTGTAGCATGGCGCCAACCGCCAAGTCACCAGACAGTAACCAGCGGTATGAATCCTTTGATCGATAGAATTCGTACGAGTGAACAATCTTATATTTATTTTGTAATCTTTGAAGTAGGCTTAGATAAAAATGATGATACTACAAAAGTGGCAGGCAAGAGGTTACAATTATTGTGTATCATCAATTTCAGGCGAAACCCTTATGATAAATCCAATTAAAAATCACTGTAGTAAAGTTCGTTCGGAGATAATTCAAACTAGAATACAGGTTGAAATGCAGAATTTATATGGTATGGTATAAAGGCAAAGTGCATTTATGAATATAATATTCGCTTAAGCGCTTGCGCCCGTTCAGAGGATTTTTTTTAAAGAAAAAATTGTAAAAAATTTATTTAAAAGAATATAAATTCTCCAAAAAAAGACTTTTTTTATATATTAGTATTATTTATTCGTCCCAAAAACTGAAAATCAAAAATGTCATCTGTATTAATGTGTTTATTAATATTATTATTCTATAACATTGTTTATATGTATTTTCAGTCGACCGTAAGTTTTTAAGCTAGATTAATGTACACAAAATCATTCATTAATGACCCCTATTAATGAACGATTTTCTCATGGAGACCATACCGTAAATAAGTACCGTAAATTAGAGGCATGATAGATCGTTAAAAAATATTTAAAATACCCTAATAAAACTTTTCTCGAACCTTCTTAGTTTGTGAGATACAGACTGTTGAAGGATGCAGAAGAAATAAACATTTTATTGCATATCTTCTCGGTGGATGAAAGTACAAATTTAAAATTTTTTGTAGGTTATTATCTCTTCAAAACACATCAACAGTATTAACTCTGTCAAATTCTAATGAGCCAGTGGCAAGGTACGAGGGGTTCGTAAACTTTTATTGTACCATATTTTTGAAACACCTTTTATTTAGAGCTGGAGACTTTTGTCTGCAATTCTTTATTGAATTTCCTACATAAAAGGTACTCTTTGTTGAACTCTATACAACACTCCATTTTATTGCAGTAAAACACTTTCTTATGTTGTAAATTTTTTTAAACAATAAATTTAGTCTGACGAAAACCCGCACGCCGTTAAAGTTACAAATCATCAGCACAGGTTTAAAATTATCGTTCGGGCTGGAATAACTGGGGAGCAGTTTATCGGGCCTTTTATTCCACCGGAATATTTAAATGGACCTAGATATGTAAATTTTCTTAGGAATAATTTAATAGATCTTCTTGATAATATACCTTATCAACGTAGACTGTCAATGTGGTTTATGCACGATGGGGCCTCGCCACATTTTACACTGCGAACTAGGGAATTGCTAAATGAAAACTTAACGGGAAAATGGATAGGCCGTGCAATAGATGCACCTGTCAAATGGCCAGCACGGTCTCCTGAATGTAATCCAATGGATTATGCCGTGTGGGGAATATTTAAACAAAAAGTATATTCTTCACCAGTCAATATGGTGGGTGAACTCCGAGAAAGAATAGAAACGGCTTGTCTCTTAATAGATTTTTGCCAAGGAAGATAACCAACCAAATGAAAAAGCGTATGCAAAAATGAAGGACTTCAGTTTGAACTTTTAATGAAATAGCAACGTTTGTTAATGTAGTTAACTACTACATACAAATTAGTTTCAATAATAAGTTTATTCATGAGGTTATTTCAAATTACTCTTTATATTTAAAGAACTATGAATTACAAACTCAGAAAAAACATTTGTGTTCAAATTATTTGGAAATGTAGGTACTTACTACAAATTTATTAAAAAAATACAACTTAAAAAATTGTCTTACTGCAATAAAAAGTTAAAAATCTTGAAAATGGAGTGTTGTAGCGAGTTCAACAAAGAGTACCTTTTATGTAGGAAACTTAATAAAGAAGTGCAGACAGAAGTCTCAAGTTCTAAATACAGGGTGTGTCAAAAATATGGCACAATAAATGTTTACGAACCTCTCGTACCACGCCACTGGCTCATTAGAATTTGACAGAATTGATACTGTTGATGTGTTTTGGAGAGACAATAACGTACAAAAATTTCAAATTTATACTTTCATCTCCCGAGAAGATATGCAATAAAATGTGTATTTCTTCTGCATCCTTCACGAACTAAGAAGGTTGGAGAAAAGTTTTATTATGGTATTTTCAATATTTTTTAACGATCTATCATGCCTCTAATTTACGGTACTTATTTACGGAACACCCTGTATAAGGAGATCGAACTCCATATATTCCAATTTCTGGTCATGGTTGAGGGCGCCAGCTTAAATTCAGTACCAAAAACATCTGACTGCAGAACAATAACAGCCAATCATAAGCCTTGCATACACTTTGAGTTCATGGTGTTTTATAGGGAAAGTCCAAGTGACGTCACGTCCTGATGAATCTGATGATAAACGAGCGTTCTTTGCACAGCACGCGGTTTTTATAGTTGTTTTGATCGTGTTCGAGTTAATTTAATTTTGATTTGGTGCTTTCTTCGACATTGTTTTAATTGCTTAGGTAAAAGCTATATCTGACTGTTTATAATAAAAAGGATTATTAAACCAATACAAAACAACCAAATTACAAATCTAAAATCTATCCAAATCATTGTTTATCCTCAGGGCGACTGTAATTAGTGTCTACTTGTCAGTTGGAGGACATGTCCTATTGGTTGCTAGCTCATTTGACAGTATGTGAGGTAAATGAGGTTAGGAAACAAAAATGAAACATTTTGTGGGGTTATTTCCAGAACATTTAAATTTGCAAACATACATATTGAAGTATGTAGAGGACATTGCTACGATCAGAAGGACCTTTGTAGAAGCTTCTGGAAATCGCATTCGCCAAAATTTATAGTAGTTTAGAGACAGGGCCGGCTTTGAATTGGTGACTTCGCAACATTGTCCCCTCCTTAATAGGAAGTTCCTCTTGGAACACCTGTGTGGCCGGGGCAGGATGTTTAAATCGGCAACTGAACCGATTTCTACACTTTTCGATCGTATGGAAATAACAGGGTACTGTCTTAATCGGATACTGATATCGAGGGGTATAGCTGCAGATTAATATGTGGACACCGCTAACGTCGAAGATCATTTCCACCATATTCCTGATGACTCGCCAATCCAACTGGTTGCTCTGCGTGTCGTACCGTTTTTTCATTCTGTCGCTGGCAACTTGAAGATTCGTTCGGACCAATTCGTGCACATCGTCCATCCTTTTTCTCAACTGGATCGCGTAATCTTATCCCGATAGATCTTCTCCAGGTCGATAACCAAATTCCAGGTCACAAGGAAGCCTCACTTCGCGTCCAAATAGAATTTTCGCAGGTGTTTAACCTGTGGACTCATTGATGGCAGATCCCAATCTCTCTGATAGCTGGAAACTAGTTTAGACAGGTATTTTTCAATGGTCCTGTTCATTCTCTCGACCATTCCATCTGACTGTGGATGCAACGCCGTTGTCCTGGTCTTCTTCATTCCCAGCTTGTCACAAATTTCCTGGAATACATGGCTTTCGAAATTTCTTCCCTGATCGCTGTGAACTTCCAAAGGCACTCCATATCAGCTGGTGAACTCCTTCACCAATAAATCCGCGACACTTGTGGCCTCTTGATTCGGGATCGCGTAAACTTCTACCCACTTTGTGAAATAGTCCATCACAACCAGAATGTATTTATCACAATTTTCTGTCGTCGGAAGTGATCCTTTCGAAGGGGCTTCCAACATTATAATGTTTCATGGGTACCTTTCTCTTGCGAGGTGGTCCATTACTCGAAGCACAAGACGCACACTTCTTACACCAGCCCTTCACATCGTCGGAGCTTTCCGTCCAATAAAACCTTTCACGGACTCGCTGAAGGGTTTTCTTCACTCCCAGATGATCTCCCGATGGATTGTCGTGTAACTTCCTTAGTACCTCAGCTACTCTCGTTCTAAATTAATTTAATGTTATAAATGAAACTAACTGTTAATTCCACTATTTAATGAAAAAATTATGAAAATTATGAAAGGATATTGACATGAAAAGTTTTTTACTAAATGGCTTTGAAAATCAAAAGGTACAAAAACATACAGGGTGTTTCATTTAAAGTGTCAAAGTTATTGATCTTCAAAAAACCCTCATTTTGTCCTGGAGTCAAGGAAGATAACATTGGCGTCAACGGGAATAATTTTTTTAAATTTTCTTAGCCATTTAGTCAAAACCGCTCCACGGTACCTTACTGGTTTCCTAGTCATGGGCTAATTAAATGTGTCGGAGCTCAAATGATGTACATTGATTCCTTATTTGACTAATTTTTTCCCAGATATCCAAATTGCCAACACTTTAGACCGCAAGGATTGTGGAGCGCCACATTTTGCTAGACAAAACATTTCCAGATAAATGGATCCGACGAAAAGAAACAGTGAAATCTCTCGCTAGATCACCCGATCTTACCCCATTAGAGTTATTTTTATAGAAAGTGCTACACCCGCACCTGAAAGCTCGATCCGGCAGAAAATGCAGAAAGTATAGTATCCCCATTTAGATATATTCAAGAAGAATAACAAAAAAAAATTTCAATTATATCTTCTCGGTTTCCACTTGAAGTTGTTGCTGACAAATAGTCAGGCGGTCATATTTCAAATTTTTTTCTATCATTTATATTATTAGTTATTTAAAGATATACATCAGTGTCTACGTTATTTTTAACGTGTGTTATTGAGTGCGGAAGCTCATTAAGCCCACGCTTGAAATTTTAGCGTAACGCTATTGAAATAACGGCCATAGGTAACCTTAAATTCCTAATATATCGGATAGACAATATACGGTATCCGGGTAAAAAGTTGTTTATTACTTTTAGGCCCTTTTCCAGAAAATTGGTTTAATGCATAATCCTAGAGAAAGGAAACTGTGTCTGTTCCAACCAAGCGTCCCAGAAAACAGACACTGGTGCTAAGGCATAACCAGGCCTGATTGCTGAATGTAACAGTTATCGAGGAAAAAGAGGAAGAGAGAGGAAAGGACTTCAATGCGGTAGGCAATGCTGAACGATTCGATTCTTACCTTTTGATAATTAGTTATGTTATTAGTTAATAAACTTGTAAATTCTTTAAGCTGGACGCAAATATTTGCGGTAACTAGACAACTCACTCCAACCAAAGTTGACACTAATGACAGTCGTCCTGGGGATAAACAATTATTTGGATATATTTTAGATTTGTAATTTGGTTGTTTTAATAGATATCGAAGAATGAATATATCATTCAAACGCTCCACAACAAAGTTTTGAAAAATATTTTTCAAAAACAGTGACCTTTCAACTAAGAAGCAACAACTACTTCTCGGGCTATATGCCCCGACAGACATTGAATTCTAAGTTAAACGGGGCTGGTATATCTGCAGGATAAAACCAACCATTTTGGTTTGTAATCAAAAGGAACAACATCACTTGTAGACCGGTTAGGGCGTATTTGAATTTCCAGAAATGCGCTACTTTATCCTACAGCCAAAAGCCGCCTTACAAAGAAATTGTTTGGGTGTTCAACTGCCGCTCTTGGTTACATTTAATTATCACAACATAACCGTCTAAGAGGAAGTTGATTTAAAGTACCCAATCACCAGCCTTCTTTTCGCATTCCCATTTCCCTGTTCACAAAATACATAAATAGGGGAGGCGATAACTAGAGGAGCATATTCCGTCATCTGCGCATGCAGATACATTATAGCATAACCTAACTTTAAATTCGGTTTTGTTTTGAATACTATTCTGAAACTTTTTTTTCAACCCTGATTAATACTTGAATAAACATTTAAAGCCACTCATGGTATATTCCCTTCCCCTTCTCGAAAAAATATCAAATAATTTGTATTCCACATGAAGTTTCACAAAAAGGGGAAGAGAATATGCTCCTCTTTTTATCGCCTTCTCATAAATAGCGGCCCCCATCACGCGATTCTTTCACCCAATTAACAGCATTGTTTAATAATATAGAGGTAGTTAGTCAAGCTTACGGGAAATACATTTGAAGAACATGGAGTACAGCGATAGATGGCGATAGTGTTTACAGCTCCACCATGTTTATTTTAATCATATCAACGCGAGTAAACACTCTGTTGCCAAAGTTACAATTTTCAATTTATCTACAAAATGGTCCATTTTGAAATTCATGGTCAGAGTTTGCAACAATTCGTTATCACTTATGAGTAGGTGATCATTGAATCATTACTAGGTATCTATGGAATTAACTTTACAGATTTTAAACTTTGTATGAACACGATATGCGGGGGGGGGAGTTAACTTTGTAAAATGATCAATTTTTAAATTTGGCATCATATTCGACATAGTTTTTTACGAATATACCTAAAATTTAATCTAGATGACTTTTTTAGAGAGTCATACAAAAAGAATTTTATCAAAAAATTAATTATTTAATGAATATAACAATTTCCATTATACGGCTTTACGTATAGGCGAAAATTTATTATCAACATGTATATATTAACCTTGAAATGGAAAATTTTTCATATGCAAAACTCATACCATGGGGTAAAGGTAGGGGGAGACTTTGTGGAGAAATTGTAAAAATCAATTTTTAACGTTGGCATCATTCACATTATCTTTTAAGTTTATACCTACAATCTGATTTTGATAACATGGAAAGTTTAAAAATATATATCACAAACTTAATTGTTTAATGAATATAACAATCGCCATTGCGGCTTTACGGACAGGAATAAAACAGGAATGTAAATTTTCATACCCGCCATTTTAAGCCAATCAGATACTTTATTTCGACATTATTGCTATGGTAACCAGCAAATGATCTGAAAATTTTTCATCCACATCAGCATGTAGACGTAAAATTAATAAGTGAAAATCTTCCGCAATACGAATGTATTTTAAAAAATTCTGGTATAAAATTTTCTTACCGAATCTCCCACGTGTTTGAATTCATTGCGGAAAATTTGTCTCGTCTATGAATTTTTAAAGAAAATTCACGCACTCAAAAAATTTCCGGCAATAATTTCAACACTAGGGAGATTACAAGTGATAATTTAAAAAAATAAATGAAATACATGACATTCAAATTTGCCGCTACAGAAAACTGTTTATTTTTATTTTATCATTATACTCGTATGAACATCTGGAGGAATTCAACAGATAGCACCACAAGAATATAAATGTTCATATATCTGGAAATTCTACGTCAATGTGGAATAGTGGAATATTTACGTGACTCAAGCATGCGATAACTCTTAACTAAATTTCTCCGATCATAATAATAATTATACCAAATATACATACATTTTGCTATTGTACTTTAAACATACAGTAATTTAGATCAAAATAATTATTTCAAATAGTTAGTCATATTTATTTTTTACTTAAAACGAAAGTACCTACTTTATAATTAATACTTTTTGTGTATTAGATGCCTTTTTTAGGAACAATTTAAATTACATTGGCTGACAACATACACTGACAACAAAAACAACGAAAATGTGAAACTGAAATAAAGTTGGAAATTAGTTAATTATGGTTCTAAAGTATCGAATAAACAGAGCGACCCAAACAACGATAGATGCGTGATCAAATTATGATCACCATGCGCCTTTGCATCTATTGGCTGAAATAAATATGCCTCCATGCGCTGGCCAATCGGATTTAACTGCAATCGGCCGGCAGAATTCATTGTCTTTGGTACATCCATACAGAGTAGGAGAGATCACGTGCACTATGCATGATACTGTTTTGGAACAGAGTATAGTGTATTGCATCTTACAAATCCATATAATAATCACACGCAAATAGTTTGTCTAATTTCCTCTAGTGACTTCCGATTACTATATTTTCAACATTTAAAAAATGATGAATAATACTTGACACACATATATTTTTATGCAACCACCAATTCTGGAAAGGATACAAGTTTCATTAGGCAACCATACAGCATAACAACTAAATGCAGACCTTTTTTTCGTATCGATATGGGAAAGTTCGAATGGGTCCTGTCCAGGACCCAAAGAGTGTTGGACTCATCCCCAAGAGGATGCCTACGAACCAATCCCACCTCATACTCGCCGTTACCTCCGCCTCGGAATTTCGGAATCACTACCCTAGCATACTTCGAGACTTCAAGACGGGTGGCGGTCCCTCGCACACTCTCCGCTCACACTGTCGTCCTCTCCCTACCTATCACTCCTAACTCTCATGCCATATCGACTCCTCTCCCCTAATTAGGCTCTCCACTACGCCACTTACCTCCATCCATTCCTCATCCTCCCTCAACATTATCTCCACCATGTTCTCCCAATACACCACCTCCCATAGTTTCCACTCCAACATCTTCACACATGCCCCACATCATCCTCCTCTTCACACCTCTCGCACACTCCAGTCCCTCTTTTCCCAATCTTGTAGAGGTACCCTACTCTCGATCTATGTCCAGTAAGCACCTGTGTCAAGAAGTAAGTAGTTCTCCTCCAAGAATTTCCGGTCCATCCAATATCTCCTACTCCCAACCGCTCCTTTTAGCGCGCCCTCATACTCCTCCCACCTTCTCTTCATTTCCTCCTCCATCCAATTCTGTACTTCCTCTCTGGTAGCACCCCTTCAGCGTTTGTTCTTGGCTCTAGCCATCACATCCAATGGGTAGGACCTTGACAGCACCTCTGTTGCTAGTCCACCCACTATCCTGTACCCCTGCACCACCCTTAGGAGTAACCCTCTCTCCCTAGCCCTCGCATTCACCCCCGCTCTATTACCCCACTCTGCTCTACCATCCTACCAATTACCCTCTTCTTCAACTCTCCCGGCCCTTCACGAAGGTGGGCGGTAGTCCATCATTCAGCACCGCCATCCCGTTGGATGTCCTCCATTTCTTCCAGGATCTCCCATCTGCTGTCCGTTTTCTTCCCCCCACCTCCATGTAGTATTCTTGGAATTGAAGTCCCCTGTTAGATTCTCCTTATGATCCTTCTTTTCCCATTTGGCACCCTCCAATCCTGTCATGCTCCTCTCATATTCTTCCAGGCTGACATTTAGGCTTATATACACGCCTGTACACCACCATGTCTCTCATTCGCACTACCACCCATACGTTTTCCTTCCTCACTTCACCCGCCCTCAGTCCATCTCCCACCACTCTTATTCATGCCTCTTCTATATTGTCCATAATCCATCCCTGCTTTTCCACATTTCTAGCATTTACCTCAGATCCACACACCACATCCACTTCCCCCCTAATAATCACGGTCCAGAGGGTCCCTCCCATTTTTATCTCCTTCCCCTACTACATTCTATCTCCCCTGGCTTGTGTCCCCTTTCCCCACATACCCTACAAAGGAAGGCCAGTCAAGAGACTCTGGCCATGTGATCCTCGCTCTTACATAGCAGAACTTACTCTTCTCCTTATAACTTCCTTCACTTTACACCTTGCTACTTTGTGCCTCTTTACCCCACATCCAAAGCATCTGCCCTCCTCTCTACCCTCTATAATAGTTACCATGTTCTACCCCAATCTAATCTCCCTTTTTTCCAGTAAGGCTTCCGCTTTTTCTCATTCCACCCTCACCACCGCCATTTTCATCCCGTTCCTCTCCCTTACCACTTCAATCATCTTTATCCCTTTCCCAATCAATTTCTCTATTTTCATCCTCAACCCTTCATCTTCCATCAACGGGTCTATCCCTATCATCTTTAAGGTAGACCCTACTTACTATATAACCACCAATACGGTTGGATACTTTTTGTTAGACAACCACCAATACAACAATTCGTATGATTAAATAGTTCATGAGACAGTCTAGATTAAACTTCTAACTGTGGTTTTATTAGTAGTTTTTAAGTGAATTAGGGCTATGTTAATAAGGTCAAGGACGGATAACAGCTACTTTAATGTCATAATAAACTAATCTTTTTTTTTCAAGTTTATTTTATGATTCAACAGATTGTAGTTTGTAAAATTTATAATACAATCCCTGTTTATCCAGAAGTTCTTGATGAGTTCCCATTTCAGTAACAGTTCCGTGTTCCAAAACACAAATAATATCAGCATCTTGAATTGTCGTTAGACGATGGGCTATAGTTATACAAGTCCTACCTTGTCTTGCTTTATCTAAAGCCTCTTGAACTACCTAAAACCACCGAAAAAGTTACACAATTGTTTAAATATCTTGTAGCAAGGATTAAGACCACAAAACTAATGATGTTTGTGATTAAATCTTTGGTTTTAAATATTTTCTTTTATGTGTATAGACTTTGGATTCGCATCAGTACTCAGGCTTTTCTTCTTGATTATAGTACCACAGTAGATATTTTAGACCTTATAGTCAAGCTTTTCATGGTAAAGTAGCTAGTCAACACAGATTGATAGTGACTATAACTATAAATAAAAATGCTTTAAATCTCATTACTCATTCTTCCAAAACATTCTTTGTCTTGATAAGAGAACATTGACAATGTTGACACAACTCTAATAAAATTGGTTAAATAAAAGCTTAAGCTTGTCAAAAAAAATAGAATATTACTTTTTCACTTTCGTTGTCCAAAGCTGAAGTAGCTTCATCGAGCAACAATATTTTTGGATTTCTCACCAAAGCTCTCGCAATGGCCATTCGTTGTTTCTGTCCACCAGAAAGTTGAGTCCCTTTTCTGCCAACCCTAGTTTCATAACCCTGAAATAGTTATAAAAAAAATATGCAGGTGATTAAGCATTTTATACTTACAGCTGGAAGAGTAGAAATAAAATTATGAATATTTGCTGACTTAGCTGCTTCGATTATTTTAACCATTTCTACATTTTCAAAATTATCTCCGTAAGCTATATTCTCAGCTATAGTTTTATTAAACAAATTTGGTTCTTGTGATACAATCCCCAATTGATATCTTAATGTCGTGTAATCCATATCCTTAATATCCGTTTCGTTAATTGTTATATTTCCGGAAATAGGATCGTAAAATCGTTCTAGTAGTTGTATCATCGTAGATTTTCCACAACCGCTAGATCCAACTAACGCAACTGTTTTTCCTTTGGGTACGGTTAAACTTAGACCATTTAGAATTGAAACTGAAGGTCTAGTAGGATATGAAAATTCTACTTTTGAATATTTTACGATTTCGTTTTCCTAAAAAATGTATTTACTGGTAAAAATGGTTGAGTGCTAGCCGAAGAAACTTACCCATAAGGATTTAGAATGATTCACTAAGTTCTTAATAGAAGGATTTCTTTCCAATAATGAGAGTATCCTTGAAGCTGCCATAAATCCTTTTTGAAAGTTTGGAGAAAGAGACAACGCGTTACCAATAGACCATGTACCAGCCATCATAACCTCACAAACTCTATTAAAATAATATTAAAGTTACATGGCGTAGTTTAAAAAATACAAGGTGTCCAGTATCTATAAATTGACACAATTTAACCAAAGATTACAAAAAAAAATAATATATTTCACTTGTACAAATTTATCGCGTAAAGCAACTATACTATATACTATACTATATTATAAGAAGAAGAAGATAAGATTTTAAAGAAAATTTAAGGGTTAATTGTTTGACTCCATATCCTAGAGAGCTCTCTGAAGGACAATAAAAGTTTTTTTTTTAATTATTTTGTTTCAAACAAGTATGTGTTCATTTGCATAATTTTAACCATTGTATAATGAACTATTATTAATAATTTATTTGGCGCTCAAGTAAAATTTAATAAATGTTGAATTAGAACTAGAAACCATAATAATATATATATATATATATATATATGTATATATATATATATATATATATATATATATATATATATATATATATATGTATATATATATATATATATATATATATATATATATATATATATATATTGTTATGGTATGGATAGTTACTTAATAATAAATTTAAATATTGAATAATCATATAATTTAATTGATACTTGTACAACCAACCCTATCATTTGATATTCAGAATCATTTATTTTCCATAGTGAAAGAATATAAAATATATTGAATAAGTCCGGCACAAGCCTATAATGAACATAAAAAAGTTAGAAACATTTAGAAAGAAAAAGAATAATATGTAAAATTAGTTTTGATACACCCTGTATACTGAATAACTAAAGTTATACAATAACAAACAGTAAAACAGGAACACAAACTTTAAAATAAAAGATTAACAGAGTACCAACTAAAAAAGTGATGATTGTAAAATTGAAATAGAAATAAAATGAACACCACAATATAGAAAATTATAACCTAAAATTGAACCATAGATAAAATAATCATATAACTTAACATAAATAAACTATCAATACCTATAATCAAAAATAGAAATAATAATTTAGTAACTAACATCTCTCAAAGACAGTCATTGGTAGAAATAATTTTAAAATAAAAAATCTTTGTTGAAAAAACAAAGGAAAAAATCAACAACGGGTTGAGATTTTGAGAAGTAAGGAGGAGGTTGTTCGAAGTAAAAAACTAAAATTGAAATTCATGCAGAAATATTCAAAAAGAAATAAAAGTGGTGAACATAAAGTTAACTAAACTAATATAAAGTGATTATAACAATAAATAAATAAGTGAAAGGTAATACTCACCATAAAATATTTGTTGCTAAGTGAACACTGGTATAAGGCATATAATATACCCATATCTGAGGAATATTTTCATTAAATCACAAGTGAAAAGCAGAAAAATATTGAAATCGTTTATCTAGCACAGAAAAAAACTCTTCAAGTGACCCAGAATTTTGATCCAGGGCCACCGAACATTGAAATTCGGTGTGACCTTCAAGATAAGAAAAGGAATGAATACTTTAATTACGAAAGACAATCAGGTATAATTTATCTATATAATTTAATGTTGTATTTATTGATGTATAAAATTTAAATTGTTCATATTTTAAAAGGATTACATAATATTATACTGTTTGATAAAAATTCTTACTGACAAAAATTTTCAAAAGAATCAAACAGGCATTGACCATTATTGATATTCCATTTATTATTCTAGAACGTGTCAAATGTCACTTCTTCGCGTATAAAATCAATCATCTTTTCTGTCGTTTTTAAAACCATATAAATATAAAACCATAGATAAAAAAAATGTCATTCTTTTATTAAAACTCTGATAGGTATAATCTTAATTTTGTTGTGAATTTTAGATAAGAAAATAAATAGTGTTAATGATTTTTGGATATTTTTGAAAAGTTAATTAAACAGTTAAGCAAAATTTATATGTTGAGCTTTTATATGAACTGATGAGTTTAAGTTAAACAGTAAACCAAACGTTTCATTTGTTGAGCCTTTATTTGAAATTGAATGGGTTTGTTTTTGTTTCTATGATATATTTTACAATCAACACAGGCTGTCAACGTTGGAACTCTTTGAAGGCCAAAGGACAGAGTTGGCCTCACAAAAGTTGAACTCACAAACAAAAATATAACTCCCTGAGATAGCTTAAATAAAATTACAAAATAATATTCAAATAATATAATAAGGAGTCTCATAATAATCATAATAGAAAAATAATAAAATAAATAAAATTAGATAACCATTGTCCTATAAAGTTAGGATATCAAGTTAATTTATAATAACGTATGGAATTGATATAGATCAACAATTCAAAACCATTTCAATATATATCTCATGTTACCCCTGTATAGCTTAGAATAAAATAAACTTTTCTTAATGCTCTGGTAACTACCGGTCTTGTTATTGACAACAAAAGCGAGCCGTAAATATTATTTATGAGTGCGGCGTCCGCTTGCAACAGCAACAAGAATCAGCCTTTGAGTGAAATATCTTATATTTTTTTTTGTAATCTCTGATTTAACCACTTATAACTTCTTTACTACAGTTAGATGGAGACACCATGCGAATGGCACCTGGGATCCGTTGCGTTTACATGTGTGCATCCGGTTTGTAGGTGTTTCATCATCAAGTTCATATTTTCTGCACATAGGTTCACTAACTTTGCCCATATTGTACAGATGTTTCCTCAAGGTGCAGTGTCCAGTCACCAGGTCGGCAACTGTCTTCAAATGTCTCTTACCCAGTTTCAGTAGCCTGGTTGAGAGTTCCTTGTCTACCTTGTTCAGTAAACAAAATCACAACAGACCTGTGGAATAGGCCAACTGGGGAAACCACGTTAAGAAAAACGCACTAAGTATAGTTTGGCAAACATAACTGAAGCTGTGAAAGGAATGCGGTCGAAAACATTCGATATTGCCACGTTTAAGTATGAAAAACCTAAAGTGCTAAGTATGTAGTGATAATAATTAGAAAATGGACTTTTTATTATTAACAATATGTCAATAACGATTAAACGTTAGTTCTTTAATGTGTTTGTTTCATTGGATTTTGTCTATTAACATTATTTTTTCAATTTCTGAATATTAAAAGATGAACACTTTTCCAAATATGTTATGGGTTTCCTTCAAGCCGGCAACGTCGTGCGAAAATCATAATTACCACGCCCTCTTACTAACTCAATTGTTGAATATTTATCGAACCTCCGTTGCTAGGTAACCACCTGACTTCCTATTGGCAAGTGCGTGCGTGTGTTCTTCCCTCTCACTTCGACAATTGATTGACATTGATTATCCAGTGGCGTTTATAATGTCAATATTTTCCTTCGTATTTTCAGTTTTACTTCGTATCTTGTTATTTCGTATCAATATTGAATTCAAGTACGATTTTTAACAAATAGTTACCTTGTTTTGAAAAATACCTTACCTTTAAAGCAAAGCATAAATCAGTTTCTATATATAATTATTATATAATAATTATTATTATTTTTAATACTTTTATAAAATAGGTACCGTACGCTATTGGTATGTTTATGACAGATATCGGTCATGTTTCCTCTCCCCTTACCGATGTCCCGTAGCTTCAGATAGACTTGCCAAACTATACACTACCTCAGAGGTGGCGCAGAAGCGTGTGCATATTTTAACGCTCACAACTTTTTGAATCATTATATCTCAGAAACGGTGCCTTTTAGGATAAAAATTATTGATACCTCTTTTATAGATAATTTTATGATCTAAAATTTTTTTCTGGAGCAATTTTGCGATAAAATCGCAAAAAACCCATTTTTTTCACCTTCGACCTCGAGTCAATTACCGGATCGATGGGGAATTTTGAAATGTTGTTTTTTATTATGTTTTGAACAATTTCACTCACTTTCAGCTTGATGTGAATTTATGTACCTTCGAATGTCTAGATGACCGGACTAACCGGTGTAGTATATTTGATTAGCTAGTTATTTACAACTTAGCGTTTTTAACGGTTCTTGTGAACACCAGATTAGTTTTAATATTTGTCGCAAAGGCTTTTTTACTTGACATAATAATTTTTTACATTGTCATTAATTATCCTGAATTATGTCGAATAAAGTTCATGTATTGAGTTTTTAGCTATTTCTCTTCAGAACAACCGGCTTGTCACAAAACTCACCATTATATTTTGCTGTTGAAAAATGAAAATAAATATCTACTCATCGTTGCCAGACTGCTCTTCTTGGTAGTGGTTTTAATGTATTTCCATAAATTGCCCTTTTTGTTTTATACAATATCTTTTTTCGTCTTCTAGTCGTAAGTTGTTAAAATGTGTCAATCTATAGATGGACGCCCTGTATTTTCGCTATAAAAAGGTACTACTTACATAAAAATAGTTCCATATTCACACTTGCCAGATATAATTAGATTTACACCATACGACATACCGGCCACGTAAGCGAACATCATAAGGCTTCTTGCCATCCCGAGAACTACCCCGCGAAAATGAGATTTCTTCTTAGCCACAGACTGGTAAGGTATGAATTCATCCAAATATTGTTGCAAAAATACTTTTTCACATCCTAATGATACAACTGTTCTTATATTACTGATAACTTCGGCAGCTAACTAAAAATTTAAGCTTATTATTTTCTTAAATCAAAATATGTACAAGCAGATGTGCAGATGTATACCGAAGGCGTATTAATTGAACAAACAAACTGCCTTCCAAGTATGACAAGGCAATACTAAAATCAATTGCAACTGAGATTCACAATAATTAATTAAAACCACAACCTCAATTTCTTCACTTCATACTTGCCTATTAGAGACCCCATTTCCGTGTGCCACTAGCATTACAACTCAAGTTCCCATATAAATGCGTCACTCCATCCTACGTCTCGGGCCCTTACATTGTTTCCATGTTTTGATCTGGTGCGCCTGTCTCAGCAGCGTGAGCCGTTATATTCGTTTACTACCGAAGCATAACAGTCCAAGAGGTAAGGGATTCAAAGTATACAATCACCAGCCTTTTTTTTGTCGCATTTCACCTTCCCCGTTCGCAATAAACATAAACAGTGGTTTTTCAAATCACTAACGAGTCGCGGCTGACTCACATAATAGTACGTACATATTTAAATTCACCGGTACAATTCCTTCCTTTCTGACAACGAAGGGTTATTTACGGCCTAATGACGGTTCTAGCTATTCCTATTCTTATTCCTATTCTTATTCCTCTAACGCCTAGGAACAACTACTTCCGGCATATTTATTCAGTGTAGCCGCTTAAATAGTTGGCTGTTGAAATATTGTGTTGAACAATGAGCTAAGCATCGCGAACAATGTTTCAATTCATATTTCGTCAGATTGTAACGTTAATTTCGTTCACTTTACTTCCCTCTATTGAATTAATAAATTATCGTATGGGCGGCGAATAGCCAGTCCTTTCTCATACCCAACACCGAGAAATGTTTCAAGGCTGAATATATTTGCTGTGGACGAGAGTCGAAATCAACGTTTCTATGCGGGCCGATCGAGGACCGCCTGTAGTGAAAATAGTCACTTCTATTTTGAGATTCCCACTTCGACCTCGTGTCTCTTCTTCTACCAATTATAAATTAAATATGCATCAAGAATTCACTACTGAAATGTAAATTCCTTTCCTAGTCAAAGCGTATGAGCGTGACATGAACATGAGACGTAAGTCTGTTATCTTTCACATGATTTCGTGTATTTAAACAAGTGGCAAAAGGGTTTCATTCTTCTTTCCTGTGAACATGTGCTATTGAAGCCTTTCTAGCTTATCGTATCTTATCTCTAAGAAGTGCACTTTTTTTACCTGGACCAAACCTTTACCTGGGACACTTTACCTGGACCAGCACTTTACCTGGACCCAGAAACTTTACCTGGACCCAGAAACTTCACCTGGACCCAGAAACTTCACATGGACCCAGAAACCTGAACCAGAACTTTACATGGAATTTCAACAAGGACTCTATCTGTCAAGGTCTTTATCTGGAACCAGGACTCTATCAATCTAGGAAAGTAACATCCATATATTTCATCGCTTCTTCAACTCTTCAACATAGAACAACCCAATGAAAACCTAGTCATTTTTTTTCCTGTTTATTGTTTTTTTTAAAAAGTCAATATACAACTTGTAAATTTAATAACGTTGTTCATAAAGTTTATTTTCCCATCCAATCTTACAGGATTTGTCGTTATAATGCTGATGTGAATAACAAATAAGCTAGTATTATTCAGGGTGGCGCCCACTTACCTTTCTTAATTTTCATAATTTACCTTCATCTAATTTCAGTACCTTAAATAAATTTCAAGTAGGATTACACGGGAACCGGTAAGACTACTCTCTGAATTTGTACTAGTTTGGTTTCAGAATCTACACCTGAGGTGCTCTCTAAACTGAGTAGCCGTTACAAAATACGTCCAAAAGTTTTACTGTACTGTACTGTCTCCAAATGGTTTTTAATTATTTAAGCGGAACACCCTGTATCTTAAAAAGGAGCCACTCTTAAGATTCTAACTACCTATTCTAGTTAAAATATCTCCAATTAAACACCCCGCACATCCATTGTTATTTTGTTCGTTTCAGACATTTTGTTAAAAAGTTAAAGAACGTTTTTGATGGTCACTAACTTACTTTAGCAGATTTTTGCAGCATCTTTTGATTTTTTATGGCGTCTTCCAGCATCATCTTCTGCTCGAAATATATTGAAAAAAATATAAAAGGACATAAGGTAGTTAAAATAAGAGTTGTACTCCATTCGTAATAGAATGCAAGAACGAATGTTAGGATCATAGTTGAAAGAAAGTTCAATGATGTTCCAATTTGTACTCCAGCTACCTAAAAATAATCGACTATAGGGCATGTCCACCAATAAATTTAGATGAAGATGGTGACACAGAACTAAATTTAGAATAAGTAAAAAAGAATTGAGTTCTCAAAAATTAATTGTGTGTTTCTGTTTATATTAATTATATTTTAGTATTTTAACGTTAAGCTTACGTTGTACAATTTCAACAAATCCAATTGAATTCCATTCGCTAATAAATAAAAATATTGTTTTTAAATATTATTTATTTTATTTAGTTTAAACCCTTTTTAATCCAGCCCTGTAATCATTTATCGAGCCTACACGACGAGGCTTAAGTTGATAGGTTATTTATGGCAGTAGATGCATATTTTAAACTAAGCTATACATATCAAAATATTCCCCAAATACTTACTCCTTGAACGGAAACAGCATCTTGGGATAACTGTGCACAAAGTGCCCCCACTCCGTTTTCTTTTTGATCAAACCAGCCTATGTCTTGTTTCATCATAGCTTCGAATGTCCTATTACGAATTTTCAGCGTTAATTTTTCCACAGAAATTGAAAAACTGAACATCTATAAATAATATACAGTGTCCATAACTCTCGTATTTTTGGCTGCTCTAAATCAAACAATTAAGTTCATACCTGTATAAACATAGCAGACCCCATCACTATTCCCGATATAATTAAATATAAACAATACATGTTAGTTTGGGTTTTGACTTGCTCATCGTTATTATTTCCAAAAATCTGTAAAATAAAACAGTTATCGATTCAACTGATAAATTAAATAGATTATTTCACGTACTCCTATAATAGTTCCAAAAATAATTCCGATTAGAGGTAAGGAAGCTCCCGATACTAAAGCAGAGCCACAACCCAACAAAATGTAGTACCATTCTGATGAATTGATCTTCATGACTTTACTCACAATTTCTTTTACATTCAACTGAGCAATCTGTAAACATTAAAAGTATATTAGTACTTTCGCTGCATCGTTGCAATGGGGTGTTAAACCGATATCCGGCTTTTGATATTTTATTCAAGTATATTAGTACTACTTTGCAAACATTTTTTTAACCGAATATTTTAGGAGAAAACTGGAAATTAAGATTTCCTAAATGTTTGCAACTTTCACTACAGATACGTCACGCACTTAAAGATGAAGCTAGCCACTTTCTGATTTAGATGTTTTATGAACAAATAGCCAGTTACAAAAAGGCCATTTGAATTTGAAGTTTGAAGTACTGTCAAAGTCTATAATATATATGAGTGTTTTGTTTTTGTTTACAGTTTATACGAGCTTGACGTTTCAATATTAAAATCGGGAGTTATACATTAGGTCTGTCCAAACCACAATTAGAAACTGTCAGAAACGATCAGAGAATAACTGGTCATAAAAAACACAACGAGTTTACTTTCGCGTAATTCCATTCACTGATTGCAATGATCGACTACTCTCTGATCTGATATTTGAAGCTGATGGTGGTGCCACCTGCGCTATTTTGACTGACGCTATTTCGCTACCGAGCAGTATATATGCATCTCTCTTTTTGGGGTCTCTGTTCTTCTCATTAGGATGACAGGCTATTTATTTTTCAAGACAATGCAAAAAGTATCCTGAAAAATGATTTAACAATAAAAATTTTCTTGAAAATTCTTCGAACATCCTTAAAAAGAGAAGTACAGTTTTATTTATATCCTTGTGTACCTTTTTACTTTTACTTTTTCATTAAAATACTCAAAAAGACTAATAAATAAGGTTTTCAAAATAATATACTTTTATATTCACTTCTAGGACGCCCGGTATATACATATAAATATTAATCACAGATATAATAAACAACTTTACTTATTTAACGGGGTGACTAACGTATAAATTTTGTCGATTTATATTCAGTAGCGTGTTGACTTTCGAATAGGAAATGTCGGTATGCCGGTGTGCGTGCGTTCGAAATTAACGTGTATCGTGTAGTGTAGTGAATAGTGCCTCTATGGATTACTTGGATTACAATCTGATACATTTACGGTAAGTTTTCATTTTATTTACTGGTAGCTATTGGTAATACTGTTTTTTTTAATATTTTAAATCACGTACGAACAATTTTATCACTATAAACAATTGTTTTTTAATATTTAAACGAAATATTTTACAATTTTTTATTAGATTTTAAATTTGCTATAATCCATTTTTGCTTTCCCTTACTATTTTTTTATACCACAATATTTAAAATACTAAAAATCCGGCCGGTAAATATTCCTAGGTATGACAAATTGTTCTTATATACCTAAGTGGCTAGTCATGATAAACTGTAGATATTTCTACCTCGTATTGGGCTCCTACAGGAAATGTTAAATGACAATTTATATGTGTATGCTTCCATTGTTTCTTAATATACAGAACTGATATATATATATATATTGTTATGGTATACAATAATTCAATGTGTGGTGATTTAATTTTATTGAATAGTATTATATACCACAAGTATCAGTATCAACCAGAACTTCAAATCAAACAAATTTTATATTTTAAGATGTATTTATTGATCTGAAATGTTTAAATTTCAATACTGTATCACATGCACGTGTATCTCAGGGTATGATATGGGTAAAGTGAGTTGTCTAAATTTAAGGAGTAAAATTTGAAATGTAACAACCTTCAACGTCAAAATTAAATTAATGATAATTAAATAACTATCTCCAGATTGCAATCCGTGGATGGTCTCCTAGCCTATTACAACCTATATTAAAATAAAATTAACACAATTCCGCACAAACAAAATAACTCTTTCAATATCTTGTCGAAACACCGCCGGTAGCTGTATTGTCTAAATAGAAAACGACTTGTTCTCTGAAGCGAAGAAACTTTGCGTTGCGCAAAGGAAAGATTACTGGTAAGCGTCTCGAATCTGGGTACTGGTTTACAATCAGCTGTTAGGTACAAGTTTTAGTATAAAATTATTTACATTACCATCGTTTGTTGCTAGATGATCTCTCTTGATCTTGAATTTGAACAACCTTTACTGCATTCAAATCGAAGGTAAGTTATGTAAGATATTTCTAACTCACTATATTTTTTTTATCCGTTTTATTTAAAGTTTTCGTACATTTAAACTTGTAACGTCCATTACTTTTTTGTCTCCCCTTAGTTACTTATCACCTAACAAACTTCCTTCCCGTTGCTAACGAATATTCTTTTGTTTCTTCTTTATTTATTATAGAAATTACTAATTTTTGTTGAAATCCAGTTACTGACAGTTCATATTATTTAATCAAATAAAAATGTCCATAACAACCAATGTTTCTGTACTGACATTTCCAATGTCAACTTTATCAGCTGATTTATACAGGGTACATAAAAATATCTTAACAGAAAGTATCTAATTTAATCATTTTAACGTTATTGTTAAAAATGATGGACATAACATAAGATTCCCATGTACATATGATACAACCTCTAAAAGTAACCATTTCATTTCATTTATCATCATCTCAATTTCAGTACAATATATATACGAAGTCCGAAGCTATCAACTGAGCTTTCAGAAGTACGTCCAGCCGTCTACCAAGTGTTTTGACAATTGTTACTTATCCGGAAAACCCGGATTTAACAGTTTAAATTGTATTTTTTTGTGAGGCAGAAGTTTCGAAAAATTTGGAAATTTGGAAAAATTTTAGGGACCCTAGATCTGGTGTAAAAAATCTGAAAAAATTCAAGGCGTCATGTTTTCATATTTAGAGTATAAAAAATTGGTGACCCCCGTGCGCTCGGTTCTTTAAAAAAGTAATATTTTGACCCATATATATATATATATATTGTTTATTTATAATCCATTTTTGCATATTTTTAATGTTTTTTTATACCAAAAAACTCAAAATTCTAAAAAGTCGGCCGGTATATATTCCTAGCTATGACAAATTGTTCTTATATATGAGGTTAGTCATGATAAATTGTATATACTTCTACTTCGTATAGGGGCTCCTATGGGAAATATCAAATGACAATTAAAATGTGTCTGCTTCCATTCTGTTCATTAACATACAGGGTCTTTAAAAATTAGTTCATTTTATTCATATAAAAGTTTAGCAAAATAGAATCAGAAAAATATCTTGATTTTTGTACAAATGTTTAATTTTTAATAACTAATAATCTTAATTCGTGTTAAATTTTTAATAATACAACTGGTTTACTTAATTTTTAAAACCGAAGAGAAACAAGCTGTTTTTAATAATATTAAAACATCACCCTGTATAATAAGTATTTAGTAATTCATGGGAATTTGCATTTTATCGAATTCTCAGACGTGTCTTATACTTTTTTTCAAAATAAAAACCTACAGTATTTACTACAGATACTTTTTTCAAATATAAGCTACCTATACTCTTCTGTATTATCAAATTTTCTTATTTTAAATCAACTAATTCTTTTTTAATGTTTCTATTTTATTTTTTTCAATTTAAAAAAAGGTCAAACAGTATTTTTTTGTCGAAAGTTGCATATTTTGTACTAGAAAGTAGAAATTAAAAACGTCCCAAGCGATATGAAACGCCTACCGAACGCAACAATTCTTCTTGACGTACATCAGTACAGTGTACATTCCCCATCTTCCTCGCACTCATAGAAAGTAATTAATATGCTCTTAAACCCCAATACCTCGTCACTGTCATACTTCTAGAGCTCAGGGAATGATCTACCGAAGCAATAGTAACAGTCCTGCTTACTGAAAACAGAAGCCTTGCTGGACGTGGACAGGGAGCTAAACTATCATCTGGGCAGAATAGAGGTGGTCGAAAACTCCCTGTATCGTCTCTGCTTAGAAAAAGAGTATTCGGCGTAAGTTTTTCTGAGCTACTGCATGGCTGCTGCTCGAGTCAAACTACAGACCCTAGGAGCTGCGTTTGTGATCCCTCAGGATGTAGATAGACTTACTTCTTCACAGATTATCAACTTCCTTGTGGCTGACTTAGGTACAGTAGACAGAATTGTCGGTTCTGAACAGATCACTCCCAGAAACCTAAGCAGCCCTGTCTAATACTTAAATATTATTAAGAAAGGAAAATTGATAGCTTGTGTAGCGAAAGTGAAGGAGTGCTTAGATGGACAAAAACAACCTGCACCTAGAACGAAAAATTCAGGAGGATCAAACATTTCTGTATTCCAGGCGGAAATGTATCTTGCACTGCTCGGATCAAAATTTGCAGACATCAAGGCGTCGCAGAAAGCTCTCATGAACCCAAAAGTGACATCAAGACTGGTATGGGAATTTCAATGGTAGGGATATACCCGTGGATGGAAGATGCAGGGGCGAGGAGGAAAATAGAGAAATTGATTGAGAAAGGGACAAAGGTGAATAAAGTAGTAAGGGAGAGGAATGGGATGAAAATGGCGGAAACCTTATTGGTAAAAAAGGAGATTAGATTGGGGTGGACAGGGTAAGTATTATAAAGGATAGAGAGGATGGCAGATGCTTTGGATGTGTAATGAAGGGGCATAAAGTGACAGGGTGTAAGGTGAAGGTAGTCAAGGAGAGGAGTAAGTGCTGGCTATGTAAGAGCGAGGATCACATGGCCAGAGACTGTCGGCAGGCCTTCCTTTGTAGGGTATGTTGAGAAAGGGGACACAAGCCAGGGGAGATAGAATGTAGTAGGGAAAGGAAGAGAGTAGATGAAGACGATGGAAAACAGGAACGAAAAAATGGGAGGGACCCTCTGGACCCCTCGGAGGGGACGAGTCTGGTCAAATAGAAGGAAGGGGAGAGCAGTGCGCGGGAAAAAGGAATGCATGGAATGGATGGAGGGTGTTGCAGTTAAATTTAGGGAAATGCAGGATAGCGCATGATATGATGCTGATCATGAAGTGATTTTCAGGAGGGAAGAGGATCTGAGGTAAATGCTAGATATGTGGGAAAGCAGGGATGGATTATGGATGATACAGGAGAGGCAGGAATAAGAGTGGTGGGAGATGGACTGAGTGGCGGATGAAGTGAGGAAAGGAAACGAATAGGGAGACATGGTGGAGTACAGTGTGTATATAAGCCCAAATGTCCGCCTGGAAGAATATGAGAGGAGCATGACAAGACTGGAGGACGATCTGAGGTTGTCAAAAGGGAGAAGGAGGATCATTAGGAGAATGGTGGAGGAGGAGGATTTCAATGCTAAGAATACTGTATGAAGGGGGGAGAAAATGAATAGGAGAGGGGAGATCCTGGAGGAAGTGTTCACATCCAACGGGCTGGCGGGGCTGAATGATGAACTACTGTCCAGGATACTAGGGGGTAGGGAAAATGAGGGGGATAAGGCCGGTAGAGAAGTGGTAAGTAGAGGAGCGGGGGAGAAACATTAAAGTAAGGAAAGCCCCAGGGATAGATGGCCTGAGGGGTGATATTATGAAGAGACTGTTTGATGACAATAGGGGTACTTCTGGGAGCTATTCAACAGGGTGCTAAGGTAGGAAGAGTTTCCGGGTGGATGGAAGGTGGCCAGGGTGATACTGCTGAAGAAGGCGGGTAGAGAGGGAAAGCGGGCGGGAGACTACAGGCCCATCAGCCTGCTGTGTGGTATGGGTAAATTGATGGAGCGAATAAAAAAGGATAGGATAGAGGAGGAAGTTGGAAGGAATAGGGGTTTTAGGTTAAATTAACACGGGTTTGCGAATATCATGTATCTCGACGCTAGGCAGGGTAATGGGCTTGGTGGAAAGGGATAGGAACAAGAAATTGGCCCTACGAGTGTTCTTCGACGTCGATAACGCGTTCAACAGTGTCAGCAAACGGGCAGTGTTGAGCGCGTTGCTGAGGCTTGGAGTGGGGGATGGTATGGTTAATCTGGTGGAGGACTACCTGACGGGACGTGAGATATTAGATACTAGAGGGAGGAGGTATGAGACGGAGGCTGGAGTGCCCAGGGGCGCTATGGAAGTGTGTGTTTAATGAGGTTTGTGGGATAGTATGTGAAGAGGGATGTGAGATGACGGTGTATGCGGACAATGTGTGTCTTGTATGTACGGCAAAGGGAGAGGCGGAGATAGGAAGAAAGGCGGAGATAATGTGTAGGAGGATTTTGGAGAAGATAGAGCGGTGCGGACTAGAAGTGGCGGAAGATAAGACGGTGAGGTTGCTAGTGAAGGGACGGAACAAGACGAGAGAAGTGAAGGTGATGGTGAAGGGAAGGAGAATTCGTATGTAGGAGTCTGTTAAATACCTAGGGGTGTGGTTGGATAGTCAATTATCTTTCAGAACGCACATGTTAAAGGCAGCAGTGAAGGGGAAAGTGAGGGTTGCATGGCTGGGGAGAGTGGAAGAGGAGGGTAATTGGTAGGACGGTAGAGCAGAGTATGCTGTACGTTGCGGAGGTGTGACTGGCAGCTGCGGTGCTGGCAAGGACCTACTCATTGGACTTGGAGGCTAGTGCCAGGAATAAACGCTGGATGGGTGCGACCAGAGAGGAAGTACAGGAATGGATGGAGGAGGAGATGGAGAGAAGGAGGGAAGAGTATGAGGGCGCGTTAAAAGGAGCGATTGGGAATAGGAGAGATTGGATGGAGCGGAAATTCGGGGAGGTGACACAGGTCTTCACAAGACATTGGGAAAAGAGATACTGGGGTGAGCGAGAGGTGTGAAGTGGAGGATGATGTGGGGCATGTGTTTAGATGCTGGAGGAACGAGGAAGTGCTGAAGAAGTTGGAGATAAATCTAGGGGAGGCGGTGTATTGGGAGAATATGGTGGAGATAATGTTGAGGGGGGAGGAGGAATGGATGGAGGTGAGTGGCGTAGTAGAGAGCATGGTTAGGGGGAGAGAAGGACTCGATATGGCATGAGAAGTAGGAGTGATAGTTGGGAAGAAGACGACGGTGTGAGCGGAGAGTGTGCGAGGGACCACCGCCTGTCTCTTAGTATGCTAGGGTAGTGATTCCGACGCGGGGGCGAGTTTGAGGTCGGTTTGGTTGGTAGGCATCCCCTTGGGGATGAGTCCAACACTCTTTAGGTCCTGGACCCATTCAAACATGAGTTTCCCATCTCGACCAAAAAAAAATGGGAATGTCGGGAAGAAATCAGTGTCCCTCAGAACTTATCTACATACAAAATGGTAAAGCGACAGAAACGGCCAAACATATACTGCCAGAATGTGAGGCATTAGATCAGAGAAGACTGGCAATATTTGGACAGCCTAGGCTAACTCCCGAAAAATACAACAGCCAATCGATGAAGAACCTGTTCAGACGGGTACGGAAAACTATAGTAGCGGAATGTGAAGCTTAACCCGGTAGACACAAAGAGTCCAGGAGGCTGAGTTGTTGCTGGCGATAAGACCTGCATCCGAGAAAAAAAGCTTAAATAACGGGAAGAAGTGAGGACACATTCCCTGACTCAAACAACAAAAAAAGTTTATCAGGATTTAAACGTTCCTTTCGTATTTTTAAAAAACTTGAAACTAACTTACACTAGTCTCCTCATTTGTTTTTTCTTCTGGATTTTCTTGTATTGATTGGTTTGCTATACTAGTAGATCTGGATACTTGTCTTGATGCTGGAAAGTATAATTTCACATTTATTACTTAGGTCTCGGAAAAACAGAATGCAAATCATACAAAATATTCAAGAACTTCTAAGAAAGGAGAAATTTTATAAAAAAATTTTCATAGAGACTGATATATCACGATTCATTTATATTTGCTTCAGGATCAAAGCTGAAGCGCTTTAGCAAATACCTCATTGATTATAATTTTGGTACCCCTTATTAATCCATCTGATCATCTGAGGATGACAAAGTTGTGGAAACCTTGAAACGCATATTTTTCGAGTATCATTATTGTGTTTTGATGAATTTATAATTTTCACAAAATTGTAGGAGTAGAAGTAAATTAATAATTGCTCTGGAACATATAAGAACTTATAGATACCTTTTTCAACTCCGGTTTCCGTTAATCCCTGTGAGTTAACCAAATTATAATAAGCTCCTTCTTTACCCATTAATTCAGCGTGGGTTCCCATTTCTAAAACTGCTCCTTCGTTTATCACCACAATTCTATGAGCGTTTCGAATAGTTGACAATCTATGAGCTACTATGACAGTAGTACAAGTTCCACTAATCTACAGCAAAATGAACTTTTTATTTTCTATAATTTCCCACAAAATTACTTACTGAATCCAAAGCAGCTTGTACTTCTGCCTCGCTAGTAGTGTCCAAAGCAGAAGTGGCTTCGTCTAATAATAAAACTTCAGGATTCCTAACTAGTGCTCTAGCTATGGCTATTCTTTGTTTTTGTCCACCAGATAATTGAGCTCCTCTTTCTCCGAGGACAGTTTGGTAACCGTTCGGCAAATTTTTTACAAATTTGTGAGCGTTCGCTTTTTTTGCTGCCTCTTCTATTTCTTGTTGGGTCGCTGTCAATTTTCCTAAACGTATATTCTCGGCAATAGTCCTATCAAAAAGTGCTGGTTCTTGACTCACCACTGCGATTTTTTGTCTGAGCCCTTCCAAATTTAGTTCCTTAATATCTACGTCGTCAATAAGTATCTACAGCAATTAATTGAGGTGTGATAGTATATAGTAAGCAAAAAGAATCAAGCTATGTACAAATAATTAGAGACAAATATGTCTCATACTATAGTCTAACCAGCGCTGATGTGTGATATGGAATACTAGACAGCTTATTTTTCAATGGGATGAAAATATTCAAAGATAATTTATAGTAGAAGGGATTGGATTGGATTGGAATACACAGTAGATTAATTTATCTGAAGACGAAGTAGCTGTTGTTGACAATTCTCAGGAATGTTCATAATTCATCACCTGAAGATCACAATATTGTATTTAGATGAGAAAAAGGTGTGAGTGAGAGATTTGGATTTATTTTTGAAAGAACTGATAAAATATGATAAACTCTTATCTGTCGCCAATGCCAAAGGGCCCAAAAAATTGTTGGAATCAGAGAACAATTAGTGATCAAAAAAAAAGAAAGTGAGAGCTGTTAGGATTATATAATCCTACTCATCACATTTTTTTCGTCGATTCTCCTACTCCTCATTAACAAATTAAAATAACTTTCAATCAACTTACCTTTCCTTCGTCTGGATCATAAAATCTCTGGAGTAACTGTATGCAAGTGGATTTACCACAGCCAGAGGTTCCTACAAGAGCAACCGTTTCTCCATTGCTAATATTAAGATTAAACCCTTGAAGTATCTAAAAGAGCAAACTACCTTTAGTTATTTTAAGTAGAGATTTGACTTCAACTATACTGACTATATAAAATAGAAGTGTACTCGTTCTTTTACAATATTTCTGAACGTGGTCCAGTTTTCGTAGTGGTGATGGTTACGAAAAATGGGAAAGAAATGTTTGTATCAATGAAGTTGCTTTGACGACTAAGGTCTTCACTAAGTTGGATTCTAACGCAATGTAAGTTCCGGAAAGTGAGAACATGGAAGATAGCCACAAACGATACCCTGTTAGATATGTTTAGCATGCATTTCTAGGGATGTGGAATGGATACTGCCAAAACTACGAATCGACTGGAATTTCTACATCTACTGGTACTAATAACCAATATGGTCTTTTTGGGATGAACCAAATGTTATAAGTCATCGAAAGGCAACCTTTTTGCTGTTACACCCACTGGTGGAGTCTTCAACAAATAATTTATTTGCCTTTCATGCCTCTTATTTAAGACGGGATGGGATAATACGAAGGATAGCAGACTTTCCAGGGAGCTATTTCTATGCATGTATTAGAAATAACAGACGCTCTTTGTAGGGGCTGTAAAGAGGAAAACTAAACAGCTTAGCAAGTCCTTTGGGACTTTCCGGAATTTTCCTCGTTAATAAAAATGAGTTGAATGAATACTGGGTCTTTGAACCAAGTAGAAGTTGATTAATTTATTTTTCAGGAGAAAATGCAATTGATCATTCCTTTCAAAGGTTGCAGTTGCAGACACTCATATATAATGGTTTTAAATGGAAGAACAGCCTAATTTTACTAATAAAATACTATTCGGAAACGTAAACTGCAAAAAAAAATTTTATTGTCAAAACTTGGCAGACAACTACAACAACTAAAAACAAAAAACATCATACAGACACCCCCACTCGACAGATTATTCTTCGATGAGTCCCATTGATGTTTTGAGAGGTTGAAACTTTTCTTTGGGGAGAGGCTTTGTGAAAGCATCAGCAATCATATTTGAAGTTTCACAATAGATGAATTGAATTATATCACTGTCAACTAAATCACGTAGATGATGGAATCTGACATCGATATGTTTTGTTCTGCAACTAGACTTTTCATTGGTTGCTAGCTTGATTCAACCTTGATTGTCTTCATAAAGGACAGTTGCATTTTCACAAGGAATTCCGAAATATTCTAAAAGTCTTCTTGACCAAACTACTTCCTGGCTTGCCAAGGCCGCTGATATATATTCAGCCTCTGTAGATGATAGGGCTACTGAAGATTGCTTCTTGCTAGCCCATAATATAGGATTATTCCCAAGAAATAATATAAAACCGGCTGTAGATTTCCTATCAGAGACATCACCTGCCCAATCGAAATCAACATATCCGTTCAGAGTCAATTCAGTATTCGAACTAAATTTCAGTTTATCTTTACTTGTACCTTTCAGGTATTTGAGCACTCTCTTGACTGCATCCCAATCCTTCTGACTTGGCTGACTTACTCGCCTGCAGAAATATCCTACAGCAAGAGATCCTGTAGTTGAAAGATATAGCAGTGCCCCCAGTGCTTTTCTAAATTTTTCATTATTGGGTAATAAAGGGGAATTTGTATCGAATTTGGGGTACTCTGTATCCATTGGAGTAGCTACACATGAGGCATTTTCCAATCCATTTTCTTTGAGAAAGATATCAATTTTTGATTTTTGATCCAGTAGAAAGGTTCCATCTTCAGTTCTTTGAACCCTGATCCCCAAAAATGATGAAATATTTCCTAAGTTGTCCGTTTCGAAACTCTCATTGAGTTTATCTCCAATCCATTGTATCACTTAATCATTTTCATGACATATACACAAATCATCAACATATAACAATACATATAGTTTAGTCCCTTTCTTCATTTTCATATAGAGGCACTGATCATTTTTACTCTGTTCAAATCCACATTCCAAAAGTTTTCCGCTTATAGTATCATTCCATGCTTTCGCGGATTGCTTCAAACCGCATACTGCCTTGTGGAGTTTATATACAAGATAGGAATCATTTTCATTTATACAACCTTCTGGTTGAGACATATAAATCTCTTCATTCGACAGACCATTCAAATATGCGGTTTTTATATCATAATGCCTGATTTTTAATTTACGAACAGCTGCTATTGACAACAGTATTCGAAAAGTCGTTTGTCTCATCACCGGAGCGAAAATACTATCATAGTCCTCCCCATATTTTTGTGTGTAACCTTTTGCGACTAAACGAGCTTTATATTTCATTATTTCACCATTTGAATTGATTTTTGTCTTAAAAATCCACTTACATTTTATAACTCTTTTGTTCGGAAGTAGCTCGGTCAGCGTCCATACGCCTTTTTTCCTGAATGATTCCATTTCATCTTCTACAGCATTTATCCATTTCAATTTTTCATTTTCTGGTAATTCCATTATTTCGATCCAAGTCTCAGGATCATCATTTGTTTCACCTGAAGTAAAGTAGGACAGTTTCTCAAGAGGTTTCCTCTTAAATACTCCAACCCTTCATCATCCAAACGTGTCCCTTCACTTTCAATATTAGTATTATTTTCGGCAATAACCTTTTCCTCGATACTTTCTTCCTCTTCGTTCACAAAAACAATTTCACTGTTTTCATCGGAGATTTTGATAGATTCAGATTTCATATCAGTGTAGTTTTTATCTTCGAAGAATTTTACAGTTCTACTTATTGTTATTTTATTGGTTTCTGGATTCAAAACTCTATAACCATTGGAAGTTTCATTATATCCTACCAAAATCCCTGCTTGTGCTCGAGCATCCCATTTTGTTCTTGTTTCTTTAGGAACATAGGTATAGGCCACACTGCCGAAAGCTCTGAGATGATCCAATCTTGGTTTTTCTGAATTCCACAGTTCATATGGAGTACATTCGATAGCTTTTGTAGGAAGGAGATTTTGAAGATAATTCGCTGTGGCAACTGCTTCACCCCAATATTTATTCGGCAATCCTGCATCAAACAACATACACCTTGCTGCTTCGCATAAGGTTCGATTTTTACGTTCTGCTATGCCATTTTGTTCGGGCGAATACGGAACTGTAGTTCTTCAGAAAACCTTGGCAGTCCACAATACTCTCCTCCATTATCAAATCTGAACATTCTGGGTAACACTCCGAATTTATTTTCAACAAGAGCGACGAATTCTTCAAATTTCTGAAATACTTCATCTTTGGTATAATATGGTATAACGGGAGTGGTCATCAATAAATGTCAAAAAATAGCGTTTCCTTCCTGGGGTTTCTGTTTTCATCTAGACATTGATTTGATCGTTTGTCACAATTCTTCAAAAATGGTTTCTTTGTTAGTTTTCCTTTTACGCAACTCACACATCGGCACATCGGAAGTTAACGAAGACATTTTTGTTGCTTGTCATATGATTAGAAGCTCCAGAATCGATGTACCATTCGTTCGAATTCCGGTTACTTTCACAAAAACAGAAATCTTCTACTGCACTCTTTGCATTTTTATCACTTTTCTGAGTCTTTTCATTGCTTCTTTGAATATTCTTTTTACGGAAATAACAGTCTTTCTGAATATGACCCTTCTTTTTACAGACAACTACAACAACTAAAAACAAAAAACGTCATACAGAGAGATCACATAAACAAATCTGGCGATCTTGAATATTTCTTTCTAACAATATAACTATAAAATATTAATACTGGTTCTTAAGACATATGAACTCGTTTATAGATATTCCTATTGTAAGACTTTTAATTGTTGTTTTCTTTGGGAAATACAAAACTTCAATTTCTAGGAAGATTGTGTGAATTCTATCCCAGTGAACCATTTTTGATGTTAGCAATAACATATACTTTCATTTGTAATTGTTCAATAGTTTTATTACCTTTACATCGGGTCTAGAAGGATAATTGAAATTAACGTTATCGAAAGTAATATTTGAAGAAAACGATTTCAATTTTTTTCCA
Source organism: Lochmaea crataegi (assembly GCA_947563755.1). Classification (NCBI taxonomy): domain Eukaryota; kingdom Metazoa; phylum Arthropoda; class Insecta; order Coleoptera; family Chrysomelidae; genus Lochmaea; species Lochmaea crataegi. The sequence goes on from OX387435.1 coordinate 21,833,603, forward strand.
TTATCCACGTGCTTCTTAATTTTTGGTTCGCTGTCTAGTACAGCAAAGATCTGTTTGGCGGCACCTCTAGCGGTTCCAAACGTATCTAATATGGATGCGCCCATTCCGAAATTCCACGTTGCAATCAAAGTGCAAAACAATACCTTGAAAAAATGCAATGGTACACAAACCTCTATGGAAATTACGGTTTATACATACCGAAACCATGTTTGCTGGAGTGTAAGTTTGTTGTTCTAGCGGCAGATGTCTTTCTGATAAAATCAGATTAGTACCATGCCAAAATGTCAAGGCGTAACAAGCGTATATGGCTAACCACAGAAATCCGTTACTTAAAGCATTGAAGAAACCTCGTTTTAAATTATTTTTCTTCGCATCTAGAAGATGTCTACCATATCTATTAAGTTCTTTTTGTTGACCATCGAAAGCTACGACAGTTTTTATCGAACTTAGAACTTCTTCTGCTACTGAACCAGCAGCTCCGTATATTTCCATTTCTTTTTCGGCGTATTTTGTAGATATCTAAAAAATTAGCTTGTAGTAATAATGTTATATGTAGTTTAGATTGTGTTGATTAATAAGGATATTTACCCAGGATATAATGGCCACAAGTGTAGAATTAATAGGAAGGAATATCATACAAACAAGTGCTAATTTCCAGCCTTTTATGAAACTCAAAACGATACCAGCTATGGAGGTAGATTCATAAAATATAAAAATTCCAATTTTGTCGCCGATTCCCTCTTCAACTTTTGAAATGTTTCTAAAATTTTAATAAAATGGGATAATTTGTTCGTTGATTCTACTTTAAAAAATTTGCACAACAGATGAAAATGTGAGAAGCAAAAACGAAGACAGATATTCTAAAATTACGAGAGTGTTCAAAAAGTGATCGTTCTTCTATTTCGGTCAAAGATAAATTTAATATCATTTGAGAAAATTCGTTGAGAAATATTTTATTTGGATTCAAGTGTCTTGACAGCTATGGCCATCGGCCCCATAAAGAAGTTCTTAACATAAATATACACAATACAATTTAGTCCATCATATTTTGTTGTAGAGGTCAACTTCTTTGAGCAGGGCCGCGCCGACCCCCGACAGCGCCTGTTTGCGATATTTCTATGTCAGACCACCACTGGCTGACCTATACGGTAAGCCAGGATGTCAGGACCACTGTAAAATCCCGTGACCCGAAGAGGACAGATGTAGCTCTCTACAATCGCCTCTTAAAAGGTGCTCTGCGGGAAACAGAGTTCCTGACTCCTGGCAATAATGAGGAACTGGAAAGGTACACACTATCTATCCAAAACAAGACTGACATTGCCTATAAGGAATCCTGTCCGATGAGGATGGTCCAGACAAATGGCAAAACCAATACTTGGTGGTGCCCCCTAACTGGAACACCTCAAAAAGATAGCGAGAACGATCGTTAACAAGGCAAAACGAACAAAACTCAACGAGGACTGGGGAGTATACCAAGACAACCTCAAAGAGTTCAAAAAAGTCTGCAGACAAAGATAAAGAGCAGCCTGGAGAGCCTACTGTGAGGCAGTCAAAGACGTCCCACAAGTTTCTAGGCTACAGAAGGCACAGGACCTGGCGGTATAAGACCAGTCCTACTTCAGTGGGGAATGGATATCCTTAGGCCGCGTCTAGCTGGAATATTCAGAGCCTCTCTAGCTCTGAGGTATATTCCCAGAAAGTGGAGAGAAGTGCGAGTGGTATTTATACCAAAACCAGGAAGGATGGACTGTACCTTACCAAAAGCATTCCGACCTATTAGCCTCACATCGTTCTTTTCAATAACAATGTAGCGTCTATGTGAGAGGTATATAAGAGATGAAGTGCTAGTTCACAACCCACTTCATCCAAATCAGCATGCATATACTCCGGGAAGGTCAACTGATTCGACCCTTCACCAAGTGGTTGGCATAATCGAAACATCATTGGACAATAAAGAGCGTTTGATAAAACAACCTTCCCAACAATTACCCAGCAACTTAACTCCAGGAATGTACCCCTGGTAGTGGAAGATACTCAAAATGCTCTCTAGTAGAGCTATAAGAATCAATGTAGAAGACATCATAGTGAGAGGACTGGTCATGAGGGGATGTTCGCAGGGAGGGGTCTTATCACTCCTTCTTTGGAACATAGTCCTGGATACCCTGAATAATCACCTCAACAATAATGGATTCTATGGATGACATAGTTATCTTGCAGACCGAAAAATTTGTGAACACACTGTGCGATAGAGTGCAGGATGGGCGCAAATTAATAGAAACATGGTGTAAGGAACACTCACTGTCGATCAATCCCAAGAAGACTGAGATGGTCCTTTTCGCCAGGAAAGGAAGATTATCGGGCTTAAAACCCCCCGAAATTTTCAATTAAACTTCTCTGAAGAGGTGAAATACCTTGGTATTACCCTCGACAGGAAGCTAACATGGAACTCTCACCTACAGAGCACAGCAAAAAGAGCATATGTGGCTTATGAGCAATGACGGAGGACAGTGGGACGCCCATGGGGTCTTTCACCCGGTGTGGTCATCTAGATCTAACTGCAATCATAAGGCGTATGCTAACGTACGGAGCCATTGCATGGGGACCGAAGGTTCTACAAGCAACGTCCATTCAAAAAACATATCAAATACAGCGAATGGCTTGAGGAGCTCACAGGAGCCATGAGAACAACACCAACTGCGGCAATGGAATTAATTACTGGTCTGACCCCTCTGGACTTGTACGTCAAAGAGGTTGCGTTAATGGCCATGTTACGATTGCGTATGGCTGGTGTAAACCCCGAAGTAGGAGTGAGTCAATTGAGGCTAAGCCTATGGCGAGAAGCGCTTACTGCGCTACCTCTGTTGCAGGCGGCCAATGATGCAATTGAACCCAAGTTTATGTTTAATAAACCCTACAAAATACAAATAAAACAGAACACAGAGTCAGATGCTGCAAATGAAATACGCATATACACAGACGACTCAAAAACCAAAGAAGGCTCAGGATGTGAAGTATACTCCAGATCACTTAGCCTAAGAATTAGGTAGGGAATGGGAAAAATACCAGCGTGGTTCAAACAGAACTGGCTGGCATCTGAATTGCCACAAAAAAACTAACCAGAAAAAGAATTTCTGGCAAAAACATAACAATCTGCACTGACAGCAGACAAGCCCTATTAGCCTTGAACAGACAACGTCAGGGCTAGTATTAGAGTGCCACCAAGATTTAGCTAACGCCTCAGTAGATAACAATATTATCCTGAGTTGGGTTAAAGGGCACGACAGGAGTAAAGGTAATAATTGCATTGTCGATTCTTTAGCCAGGGGAGCAACTGGACTAAAAATTTTAGGACCCTGTGACACCTACGGCCTGACGACTTCGACAAATGCGGAACTAGCCAAGCGTTACACCCTTGCTCAATCCCTAAAGGGATGGGATGGAATCAAAGGATGCAGTCTTGCCAAGGTCACCCTGGGCGACCCTGGGAAGCTGGCGCCGAAGAAATATTTGGCGTTGACCAGGAAAAACCTACGCTTAACAGTAGGATTTCTGACTGGCCCCTGTCAACTAAGGAACCTCCTCCATACTATGGGGCTAGTTGACACACCTCTATACAGAATGTGTGTACAAGAAGATGAAACTGTCAGGCATGTCTTATGCGAGTGCCCGGAGCTATCGTCAATAAGGGAGTGTGTGTTCGGTGGGTCTTGGCCTACACCTGTCGATATAAAGGAGATGTCTCCTAGTGACCTGTCGACCTTCCTGGAAAGGACTGGATGGACGATGACCTAGGAGGAACTCCTCGGGAGGGTGTACAATGGGTCACATGTGGCCTAAGTGCTGTGGGCCTAAACTCACCCTCCCCACTCTACAGAACAGAAAAGAAATAAATTTCACAGTACCAATTTTAATGAATAGTGGGGGTTACGCTGGAATCCAGCGTTGCGTCTATTCTTATATTAGACACATGAGGCAGAACATACACGTAAACGTATTGATACGACGTATACCCAATACGTTTACGCATTTCATTGTATCTTAAAAAGAGTTAAGGCAATTGACGCCGGGTTTGTCTACATTTTAACCCATTAAGAGTTCATCTAAACCAACGCCATTGTGTTATTTCTATTTAGTTTTTTCTCTACTTTGGGCGTGAGTTTTTTCTGTACTTTAAGTAAAATATGTTAGCAATTTTGGATTTTGGAGCGTTAATAAATGAATAAAATGATTATGATATGGATGAGGCCTTGGTTTTACATATTCTTCATGATGAGGAGAACTTGGGCAACAGTATACTCTACTTATAATAAAAATAATCAAGTGAAGTGACACGTGAAGTAAATCGTTTATATTCGAATATTCCGAGTGCCTAGCTCGGCTCAATAAATCCTACGTTTACGGTATACGTAGAAACACGCAAGTTTACGTTGATCGTATCTAAATACGTTTACGTTTACGTATTAATCATTGCCTTGATCAAACCCGATTTACCTAACTTTAGAAAATTGTTGGTGAAATCGGGCATTTATCTCATTAATGCTGAATAAATAGTATTTTAATGATTATGATGAAAGTCTCTAATTTTTATCATTCTAGGATATCACTTCGAAAACTAGTAAACGATTGTTAATGAATACCTATACAGTATGTCGCTAATGTATGGAATAAATTCATTATTTCCAAAATAAACGACTTTTGGAAAAAATCCAAAAACAGGACAATTTTAATTTTTGAATCGTCATCACATGATGTGAACATTGCGTTACCAGTATTAACGTGGTGACGTAATCGGCAATTTTTTTAAATGCAACCATGTGTCCCAAGACACCTCATTGGGAAGGTCTTCTAATCGTCTTTACAACGATGTAATTATTTGAATATTTATTTCTACAGGGTCGACCAAAACTGTTTATTTACTAAAATACAGAGAACTATTTAATAAAAAACAATTAAATTATATTACATATTCAAACTGATGACATTCAGCAATAATGCAATGAGACAGTCGAGCAATAAATTAGTCTCTAACGTTTACGAGCACTTCAGGCGTTATTTGTGTAATCTCCAGTCTGATGCGATCCTTAAACTCTTCTATATCATTTGGGCGACTTTGATAAACTTTGCTCTTCAAGTATCCCCATGAAAAAAGTCTAAATGTGTCAAATCTGGCGACCTTGGTGGCCATTCGATCGTTCCTCTTCTTCCTATCCACCTATCTGGAAGAACAGCATTTAAGTAGGACAGTACATCAAAGGCGTAATGTGGGGGTGCCCCATCCTGCTAAAATCACAAATCACATCTATTTGGAAATAGTTGATTTAATTGTGGTAATAGATAATCCTGAAGAAATTGAAGATATCGAGGAGCGGTCAAGCTTCCTTAAAAAAAATATGGCCCTATTATTTGATTGTTTATAATGCCGTCCCAAACATTCACCTTTTCAGGATATTGTGTCCTATACTCCTGCATCCAATGGGGATTTTCACTTGCCCAGTATCGATACTTCTGGCGGTTTACATGGTCGTTGAGCATAAAAGTTGCTTCATCTGGAAAAAGTATAGTTTGTATAAAATTACGATCTCTGTTACATCGTTCCATAATTGTTTCACAGAACTCGATTCTCCTATCAAAGTCATCTTCTAACAGCTCTTGGACCAAATGTACCTTATACGCATGCCACTTCTTCTTTTTCAGCACTCTAGCAACAGTAGAATGGTGTAAATTATTATCCAGCGCAACTTGTCTCGAGCTGGTGTGGGGATTTTCTTGAAACTCATGAAAACGTCAACTTTTTTGTCTTCGGAAATTGACTTTCTACCTCTTTTGGGGAGATCTTTAACAAGGCCCGTTTCTCAAAACTTTCTCTCGATTTTACTAATTGTTGATTGAGGAATGGGTTCACGGTTGGAGTATTTAGCATTAAATAAACTGCCAACTTATTACTCTATCTCCATAGCCAATCATCATTAATATTTTGATTCGTTCAGTTTCTGTAAGTTTCATTACTAAGATTTTAACTATTGAACACTTGACTGATACACATCAATTAGTGTTAAATTAGAATTTAGTACTATTATCAGTAACATATCCAAAAACAGAAATATTTTTTGGGTACATTACGATGTTTTACTTCCAGTGGCGGTCCTTACAATAACTTAGTTCATTGAATCAGAATTTATGATCCATGCATTAGCGACATACTGTATGTATTTAATTAGAGTTTTGGGAATATTTATTGCAAATTATTTTTATAAAAAAAGTAGATACTTCTTTTTACTTACTGAGTAAAAGTAGTTGCAAAATCTCCAGTTTGATTGGTATCAAACCATCCTATATCTTGATTTAACGTTTTATCCAAAAACTTCTTCCTTATTTTCAGAATCTATTTAAAAAATTGATTTTAATTCATTGAATTTTGAGTTATCAATTAACAAAAAAATACTTCTATTTAAAAATGGCTTTAAAAACAATATTTTTGCCCCATTGTCAAATGCGTGCATCGCTTGTGGATAATTTTAAAAAGAATGCACTTTATACAAAAAGATCTGAGTTCTGATCATTACTTGGATATTTTTTTATAGAAAAACGGTACAAAACTTAATTCAACCAAAAATTTAAAAGATTCTTGGCTGATGAATATTCAGAGACTGGTCCTTACAAAGCATATTAGATCAATAATTAGAAACATTAAATGATTGATAAGTGAGAAAACTAATTTTTAATTTTATATTTGCCACTCTCCCCCGAAAATGCCACTTGACGTCAGTGTATTTACAGACGGCATATTCGGCATACCTATTGCATTAAATACACGCTCAAACTTAATAATTTACGTAATAGAGATACTCAATTTTTACAATAACAATAGCGTATCGTCAGCTGAAAAAAAGTAATATGAGTAGATTCCACAAAGTAAGGGTCCAAACAGTAAATTCAATTTGAATATATTTGAGTTTTAACATTTCCTTTGTCAATTAAAAAAAAACTTCTTGATGTTCTTGAGTGTGTCCAATTAAAATAACGAGCAAATCTATATCTTCTCCTATGATGAGATGACGGAAGTCCTTTGATGTTTTGATATTGCTATTATAAGAACATCAGCGTCATCTTTGGCTTGTTTTGAACAAATAATATAAGAATTCTATAAATGAAGAATATTATTGAATATTGAGTAATAATTAAAAAAAAAGATTTATAGTTATATATTAATTTGAGGTTTATAAACTTAATACGGCGTAACGAGGCTAACGGATGACCTTGCATTATGCTGTAGATACCTTAGCGCTGCGCGTTCTGCGCCCTCTATCTCAAGAACGGTTCAAATAATAAAAAAATGTTGAAAACAAAAGTTGTGAGGAATTTCATTCTATACAATTGTTATAATAGATGTAAATGTCATCAAAGCTATAGGGAACGAGATATTTGTAAAAAACTGATTTTTTTTGTCCTTTCACATTGAATATCTCAAGCGGACACGAGATTTTATGAGACTTTCAAGACAACATTTAGAATGGCCAAATAAAGGTCTATACGAGTTTTCAGCTTTTTATCTCTCTTTACGAGGTTCGACCTCCTATTTGACTGGACTATAAACAACTTGTAAAATAGAAACCCCTTCGGTTACACTAATGCAATTTTTTTTCTAGTACAATGGTTTTTGAGAATGCTCTACTGAAGTTTCACATATTGTAAAAGGATATGTGCAGGTAAATATTCAACCCTTAAAGTCGACAATTGATATCTTCTTCACTGTCGACTATTCAATAATTTTTTTAAATTATACCGTACAAGTCTAGTTTACTATCATCCTTATACTACTGACCAATATACAGCAAATTGAACCAGCAAACAATATCGACCATGGGATATTTTAAATTTGTAATAACTTATATCACCTCGGTAATTACATACGTTTGTCGCTCCGCTACTGATAAGTGACGGAATGAAAACTGAGGAAGATAATAATATACTATTATATTATTACTAATAATGTTTTTTGGTAATTTTTCAAATTTCTCCATAGGAATTTATTGAAATTGTCAAAATTAAATTTGATGTTATTGTTTCCCGAAATAAAAATACTTTAAGATGATAATAAAAGGTTCAACTTAATCCAAATTACAAAACGAACAAAAAAATGTCAAAATTAAAAATTAAACCTTTATAGGTTGTAAAAGGCCTGTCGTGTATTTGATAACATCACAGGTGTAATATTTTGGATAATTTCTGAAATTCGAGCACGCACATTTTCCAAAATAGCAGGCTTGTTGTCATACTGGAATTAAAATAAAGAGAAATTCAAGGGGGACAAATGTGGTGATCATGCGGTACATATAAGATAGTTTCTCTATCCGTTATTAAACGACCTGGTCAAGTACTAGTTAAATACCATTTTAATATTAGTTTTGTCCTTTTAAATTGTACATGATATTCAAAAGATCTTTTTAAATGTTTCCTATTGTTTCTAAGCACCAACTGAAATATATTATCAATTGTAATGTTTTTAAATCTCGTATTTGCACTAGAGTGGCTTGTACTGGATATCGTGAATTACCTGACGAATACAACTATAGCTGAACAGAACAGTCGATATATAGGTAAGTGCAATTACTCCAAATCCAATAACAATCGATTGCATACTAAATGACCATACTGCATCACGTAAATCCTGCGCTAAGGCATCTTTTTGTTCTTGACTCGAAGATTCATTATAATTGGAAGCGTATGTAATTACAGCTCCTGTAACGTCTCCAAATAATATCACAGAATAAGGCTCTACTAATCCACTCAGTGCTGAACATACTGCTCCAATCAGCATGCATAGTATATCGAGTGGTGTGGAGTATTCGAACTGAAATTAAAAATTGTACATTATCAGAAAATTCAAACTAAATTTTTTCAATGTTTTTTTATTTTTTATTAAAGCTTACAAGGATATAACACAAATTCCAAGAACTATGAACACTATCTCCCAACTTCCTCATTTATCTTCTTCCACTATTACGAGTCTGCTCAATTTGATTCTCTTTGCACCAAAATGTTTCTCAACCTCCCTGTACACGAATCCACTACTTTCCTGTGCTTTTTTTGCTTGTTTATAAGTTCTAGAAGGTCATTTATGATCCTTTGTCACACCTTTCCATCCAAATCCCACAACTTCTTTTCCTGTCCTTAGTATGTCTCTCTTTTTGGTACCTTATTCCTTGAAAGTTCTCAGATATATTGATATGGTTTTAATGATGTAGTCTTTATCAATTCCATACCTTTTATAAAATTAAATTTTATTTATTTATTATTTTAGTTTTAATACTTATCTTTGTTTATATCTCTCTAGCTCAGTCGGAAATTATCAAAATATTTATTTTTATTATGATTATTATGAGACTCTTTATTATATTATTTTAAAATTATTTTGTAAATTTATTTAAACTATCTCAGGGAATTATATTTTTATTTGTGAGTTCAAATTTTTGCGAGGCCAACTCTGTCCTTTGACCTTCAAAAGGTTCCAACGTTGATAGCCTGTGTTGATTGTAAAATATATCATAGATACAAAAACAAACACATTCAATTTTAAATAAATGTTCAACAAATGAAACGTTTGATTTATTATTTAATTCTGCTTAATGGCTTAATTAACTTCAAAAATATTCAAAAATCATTAACACTATTTATTTCTTATCTAAAATTCATTCACTCTCTCATTCACATCAAAATTAAGATTATACTTATCATAGTCTATGGTTTTATATTTCTATGGTTTTAAAAAACGACAGAAAAGATTATTGATTTTACACGCGAAGAAGTGACATTTGACAACGTTCTAGAATAAAATGGAGTCAAAATCAATAATAGTCAATGCCTTTTTGATTCTTTTGAAAATTTTTATCAAACACTATAATATTATGTAATACTTTTTAAATTTGAACAATTTATATTTTATACATCAATAAATTCAACATTAAATTATATAGATAAATGATACCTGATTGTCTTTCGTAATTAAAGTATTCATTTCTTTTCTTCTCTTGAAGGTCACACTGAATTTCAATGTTCTTGTTCTTGGATCAAAATTCTGGATCACATGTAAAGTTTTTTTTCTGTGCTGGATAAACGATTTCAATATTTTTCCGCTTTTAACTTTTGATTTATTGTTAATCTGCCTTTGATATGGGTATATTATATGGCTTATACCAGTGTTCACTTAGCAACAAATATTATATGGTAAGTATTGCCTTTCACTTATTTATTGTTATAATCACTTTATATTAGTTTAGTTAACTTTATATTTACAATTTTTTATTTATTTTTTGAATATTTCTGCATAAATTTCAATTTTAGTTTCTTACTTCGAACAACCTCCTCCTTCCTTCTCAAAATCTTAACCCGTTGTTGATTTTTTTCTTTGTATTTTCAACAAACACTCTTAGATTTTATTTTAAAATTATTTCTACCAATGACTGTCTTGAAAGATTTAGTTCCTAAATTATTATTTCTATTTTTAATTATATTGATAGTTTATTTATGTTAAGTTATATGATTAATTTTATTTTATCTATAGTTCAATTTTAGGTTATAATTTTCTATATTGTGGTGTTTATTTTATTTCTATTTCAATTTTGCAATCATCACTTTTTTAGTTGGTACTCCTTTAATCTTTTATTTTAAAGTTTGTGTTCCTGTTTTACTGTTTAATTATTCAGTATACAGGGTGTATCAAAACTAATTTTACATATTATTCTTTTTCTTTCTAAATGTTTTTAACTTTTGTATGTTTATTTTAGGCTTGTGACGGACTTATTCAATATATTTTATATTCTTCCACCATGGAAAATAAATGATTCTGAATATCAAATGATAGAGTTGGTTGTACATGTATCAATTAAATTATATGATTATTCAATATTTAAATTTATTATTTTGAGAAATTATTCATACCATAACAATATATTCTAATGTTTTGTGAGAAACTCTCTTCTTCTCTTCTCTTCTCGCATCCTTGTGGTTGAGTTTATCTAGATTTTATATTCTAGCACAGAATAATAATATATCAATTATCATGTATAACAATAATAATTATACTTATTGTTCTAATAAACTACCTGTAGTAACGCCGCTGTCATGCTACGTACATTCATTCAAACCCGTCTTTTTATTGTTATTAGATTAAGATGACCCTACTTTAGGACCGAAGTGAAATAAGAAATTTTACAATGCATTCTTTGAGTTGTTCACCCTGTTTTATAGCTCCTTTAATTGCAAATTTACGTATTGTCACCCCAGAACATTGGTGTACAGATAGAAGGATATTCTTGGGAAATTGGTGAAAATAATTGGAGTGTCATCTGGAAACTCGAATTAGGGTTAAACTTCAGCTAAAAAACAAAAATTATACTCAAGGTAATGGAAATGGGGTTGTTAATAATGATAATAAGCTTGACTTTTTAAAATATGAGAAATGAGAGGTTGTCCACCTTATTGAATTGCAAATTTACATTTTACACCCCAGAACATATAATATAACCACATAATCTAAAACATGGTCGAAACAGTCCATACTGAAGGTTTCGTATAAATCAACAATTTTTCTTATAAATTCCAGCTGTATAATTAAAGTTTTCTAAAAAGTTGTATCCTATACTTACCAAGCGAAAGAAACTAATGGATTCTTCTTTTTCGGTTTTCAATTTCGGATACTTCCTGTAATAAAAATTCAAATTTTCAAATACATAAAATTATTCACTTTTCCATGAAATAATGAATTCGGAAAAAGAAATGACATTAATCGTCTCCATCTGCAAAACCAAAGGTTCTCCACAAAGAGGAGAAGCATTCCCGTTAATTTGGAGTATGACGGTTGACGAACTCCTGTGTGATTTAACTGACGTCGGAATATCCTGCCCATAAATTGCTGATGACATTGTCATAACAGCTAGGGGAAAATCTGAGAATACCCTTTGTGACATCGTATAAAGGGAACTGGAGTATACGAATAGCTGGTTTAGGTGAGTGGGACTAATAATCAACTCCACCAAAACCATCTTAATAGACTTCACTAGGCTATCCTGCACCGAGACAAAAATTTCATCCTCACAGCAAGTTTTTTCGCTATTCCAGCCAAAAAATCTATTTAAATAGGCGCTAAGAGAGATATGTGCTATGGCAGTGAAGATTGCTCTACTAAAATCTCTTTAGTGTAGTAGTAAAGTATTTTTATAACGTACCTTTACTAAAACAAAAGATAAGTTTTACGAAAGTAGCAGAGTATTGTTACGCGAGCTACTGCATTAATATGCTCACTTAGTGCCCACAGTGAAATCCCCGTATGAGACGACTATGGCTCCTCCGCCCAATTTTCGAGAAGCATCCAGAATACGAAACATCGAGAATATCCAGTGCACCCACCAGAACGTCGAAAGATTTCTAGAATTACGGCGCGCGAGTATAAATAGGCCACGAGCATCGCTGCAGGCAATTAGTCAATCAGTCAGTGTTGATACCGAAGGAAAGTAATCGCGCCTCGATAAAGTGTTTATTAAGTGACTCTCATATAAATTATAATTAGTGTGTTTAGTGTATTACATAAATTATTAAATAAGGACTGAATTACATATAAATCTGTAAATATAAATTAATTGTAAAAATAAATTAGAATAAACGTTACAGTATTATTGTAGAAATGGTAAAATTCTTTACTGATATCAAAAAATGATTTGGTTCTCCTAGGAATCTAAGCCAGCTGTTTTAGATGATGATTATTTTAGATTAGTGAGGTCGGGTTTTGGTCTAGACAAGATTTTATTCTTCTACTGGAAGCTAAATTACTAATTCAGAATACATCTTTTTTAGATGCTAGTCATTTGTTTGCTATCGCGGCAATATTCATTAGTTCTATAGAAAAGATTATTTTCTGTCTTGGAAAAATCCTTATTAAACGCAGAAACATTATATTCCCAATGCAGGCAACTTTTATTTTCCGCATTTGATAATGTTCATGATGTTACAGAAGTATGTCTTTCCAGGAATTTTTTTATTTCAAATTATGCTTGAAATTAAATTAAATATATTTATGCAGTGGGATGGTTCAAATATTATATAGGTACCGTGAAATCTCTATGGCAAAAAATATTTGCTGGAAATACATAACACTGTATCAAACCAATTATGCCTATGTATACAAGGAGGGTTAAAATAACACAACAAAATGTGGAAAAAATCAACTTTATTTTTAATATTGTTATTGCACATATATAGCCTTTAAGAAATAAAATTTTTTTCTAAATATAAAAACAATATTTAACAAATTAAACACATATATGAATGAGTTTTGATATTAGTTATAACTAATTCTAAACAAGCATATAAAAAATAATGGGGTGGACAAACAAAGGTGTATAGAAAAACAGAGAAATATTTCGGTTTTTTGTAACAGGACTGTAATAAATTGATACATTATAAAATCAACTTTATTTTTAATATTGTCCAGCCTCTAAAAAATAAAAGTTTTTTCTGAATATAAAAAAAAACATTTAAAAACCTAAAAAAACTTAACACATATGTATGATCTAGTTTTGATAACTAATTCTTAAGTATCCAATCAATTGGGTGGATAAACATGTAGATAAACAAAATAAATAAATATTACACAGGGTGAAAAGCGTAATGGAGCAAAATAAGATCAACATTTTGGTAACATTTCATCTAAAAATATTCAGTGAATGGGCAACTTGATTCACCTTTAAAACTATGCAATTTATAATGTTACAAAATATAAATCGTTTAGGGAGACAAGAATAAAAGTGTCCAGTGAACCAAGGTCTTCAAAAAAAAACAAAAATTAAATGGCCAGTTTTTGTTTTGAAACCCAAATAGGTGTTTATTAAAATCCACAGTAGATAATTCTTCACAAATAAACAATATCTTATCATTTCTATCATCTTTTATAAAAATATATTAGTATACATGCATGTACTTACAGTCAAAATTGTCGATGAACTCTTCAAGCCCCCAAGTTGATAAAAGGTTTTTAAATTCCATGGAAAAACGTGAAAGTGTAACTTCATCCCACCAACGATGACATGAAAATGATTATAATAATGCCGCGGAACTACCGAGTTGCTGCGCATCGTTTTCGCGCACATCCTTTACAAATTGCCGATCCATGATTGGTCAAACGACGACCGTTGTAAATAACGGACATTCAAATTGCAAATAAATATCTACTAGACCAAGGGTTTTCTTTTCTGTTTTAGCAAAGAAAAATGCTATTTTTGTAAAAAAAAATTATATATATATTTGAACAGTGATAGCAAAGAGCTTATTTATAACGGAAAGATATATTTCTAAGGTATTGAAGTAATGTTTACTAAAAGTGAAGATTCCTGGTATAGGAAAAAATGTTTTGTATTTTTAATGAGTATCTTATAGTTTCTGTATAGAGATAATAGAAAAGTTGATTTTACTGACTCAGTTAATCAGTTTTATTACCACAATGAAAATTCTACTTGTCTTAGCCAAAAAAAGTTCAGGAAAGAACGCTTTGCTGGGAATTTTCTCAGTGTGTATATGCATTACAGGGGCCATGAACTCATGCCCAACGGCGGCAATAGAAGTGGTTCTTAACTTCACTCCACTACATATCGTGGTGGAAAGAAGAGGAATGTCTACCTAAATTGAAGCATACGGATATCCTAAAATTTCCCAAGGAAATAGCACTAAAAGAACTAAGTAGAAGAAAGGGCATAGAATAGATGTTTTCTGATCTCACTGAATGTCACCCTATTGTACATAAATATAGACTGACTGGAAAATTATTATCTATTCTGTGCCGTCCAAAAAAGTGCGGAACCAATTACTTAGATTTCTTAACAACGATTATTTCTTAATTTCCTTTCGATTATACTTTTTAAATATAATAATAATAATAATAATAATAATAATAATAATAATAATAATAATAATAATAATAATAATAATAAAATGTCACCACCCGACATCATCAGTTATTAGGACCACACTACCAAGAAAAGAGGGAGGAAGAGCTCTAACGGACATAGCTAATTTACATTACAAACAAATATCTCAACTCCAAAAATACTTCATTGGCAAGGCTCAAACATCCAAACTGCATGAGCTGGTCGCGAAAGCAGATAAAAACTATTCCCCCTTAGATCTTGTAAACCCTGATAATAAACTTGAAATCGTTTCAGACTCTGACAAACAGGCAGAGTGGGCCCAGAAAGCGCTCCATGGTCGACATCATCACGACCTCAATCAACCATATATCGACAAGGAAGCATCAAATAAGTGGCTCTCTGATGGAACATTGTTCCCGGAAACAGAAGGATTTATGATGGCGATCCAAGACCAAGTAATTAATACCAATAATTACAAGAAATTTGTTATAAGAGATCCAAACATCGTGTCGGACAAGTGCAGAAGGTGTCAACAAACAACAGAGACGATACAACACATTACGTCGGGATGTTCAGCCATAGCTAACATTGATTACCTACGCAGGCACAATCAACTTTGTAACATCATCCATCAGAAGTTGGCCAACAAATTTGGATTAATTAACACCTACACGCCTTATTACAAGTACCATCCGCATGCAGTTCTAGAGAATGCTGATTTTAGACTATACTACGATAGGTCAATTATCACCGATAGACGGGTGACGAATAACCGGCCTGATATTGTAGTTGTGGATAAAAAAGCTAACTCGGTTCTCCTGGTGGATGTTGCTGTACCCAATAACAATAATATTTTAGACAAATACAACGAGAAAATTGCAAAATACACCGATCTTGCAATTGAGGTAGGACAGATGTGGCATGCAGAGAAAGTAGAGGTGGTGCCGGTCATTGTTTCATCTACGGGACTAATCCCCAAAACTCTACAAGACAGCCTCACCAAACTGGGTCTTCACAAAAACACATACATCGATCTGCAGAAGGCTGCAATTTTGAATACTTGTCACACTGTCCGTAAATTTCTAAATATGTAACTGCTGTGCCTAGTCCCGTTTGCGTTTACACACGCTCGGGATAGGTGAACATTACCAGCAAGAGCTGAGCAAGAGTACACTTGAGTTGGAAATAATAATAATAATAAAATTCGAGGACAGTTCCCTCAAAGGATAACTGCTTTATTGAAATCCCAGTTGAACGCAGGAAATCTTGCCAAAGCAATTAACACCTAAGCCATACCGGTCCTGACATACTCATTTGGAATTCTGAAGTGGACAAAAACAGAACTGGAAGATATTCAAAGAACAACGCGAACCATGATGACCAAACACAAATGTCACCACCCGACATCATCAGTTATTAGGACCACACTACCAAGAAAAGAGGGAGGAAGAGCTAGCTCTAACGGACATAGTTAATTTACATTACAAACAAATATCTCAACTCCAAAAATACTTCATTGGCAAGGCTCAAACATCTAAATTGCATGAGCTGGTCGCGAAAGCAGATAAAAACTATTCCCCCTTAGATCTTGTAAACCCTGATAATAAACTTGAAATCGTTACAGACTCTGACAAACAGGCAGAGTGGGCCCAGAAAGCGCTCCATGGTCGACATCATCACGACCTCAATCAACCATATATCGACAAGGAAGCATCAAATAAGTGGCTCTCTGATGGATCACTGTTTCCAGAAACAGAAGGATTTATGACGGCGATCCAAGACCAAGTAATTAATACCAATAATTACAAGAAATTTGTTATAAGAGATCCAAACATCGTGTCGGACAAGTGCAGAAGGTGTCAACAAACAACAGAGACGATACAACACATTACGTCGGGATGTTCAGCCATAGCTAACATTGATTACCTACGCAGACACAATCAACTGTGCAACATCATTCATCAGAAGTTGGCCAACAAATTTGGATTAGTTAACACCCACACGCCTTATTACAAGTACCATCCTCATGCAGTTCTAGAGAATGCTGATTTTAGACTATACTACGATAGGTCAATTATCACCGATAGACGGGTGACGAATAACCGGCCTGATATTGTTGTTGTGGATAAAAAAGCTAACTCGGTTCTTCTAGTGGATGTTGCTGTACCCAATAACAACAATATGTTAGACAAATACAACGAGAAAATTGCAAAATACACCGATCTTGCAATTGAGGTAGGACAGATGTGGCATGCAGAGAAAGTAGAGGTGGTGCCGATCATCGTTTCATCTACGGGACTAATCCCCAAAACTCTACAAGACCGCCTCACCAAACTGGGTCTTCACAAAAACACATACATCGATCTGCAGAAGGCTGCAATTTTGAATACTTGTCACACTGTCCGTAAATTTCTAAATATGTAACTGCTGTGCCTAGTCCCGTTTGCGTTTACACACGCTCGGGATAGGTGAACATTACCAGCAAGAGTACACTTGAGTTGGAAATAATAATAATAATAATAATTATCACCGATAGACGGGTGACGAATAACCGGCCTGATATTGTGGTTGTGGATAAAAAAGCTAACTCGGTTCTCCTGGTGGATGTTGCTGTACCCAATAACAACAATATTTTAGACAAATACAACGAAAAAATTGCAAAATACACCGACCTTGCAATTGAGGTAGGACAGATGTGGCATGCAGAGAAAGTAGAGGTGGTGCCGGTCATCGTTTCATCTACGGGACTAATCCCCAAAACTCTACAAGACAGCCTCACCAAACTAGGTCTTCACAAAAACACATACATCGATCTGCAGAAGGCTGCAATTTTGAATACTTGTCACACTGTCCGTAAATTTCTAAATATGTAACTACTCTGCCTAATCCCATTTGCGTTTACACACGCTCGGGATAGGTGAACATTACCAGCAAGAGCTGAGCAAGAGTACACTTGAGTTGGAAATAATAATAATAATGCAGTTCTAGAGAATGCTGATTTTAGACTATACTACGATAGGTCAATTATCAACGATAGAGGGGTGACGAATAACCGGCCTGATATTGTAGTTGTGGATAAAAAAGCTAACTCGGTTCTCCTGGTGGATGTTGCTGTACCCAATAACAACAATATTTTAGACAAATACAACGAAAAAATTGCAAAATACACCGATCTTGCAATTGAGGTAGGACAGATGTGGCATGCAGAGAAAGTAGAGGTGGTGCCGGTCATCGTTTCATCTACGGGACTAATCCCCAAAACTCTACAAGACAGCCTCACCAAACTAGGTCTTCACAAAAACACATACATCGATCTGCAGAAGGCTGCAATTTTGAATACTTGTCACACTGTCCGTAAATTTCTAAATATGTAACTACTCTGCCTAATCCCATTTGCGTTTACACACGCTCGGGATAGGTGAACATTACCAGCAAGAGCTGAGCAAGAGTACACTTGAGTTGGAAATAATAATAATAATAATAATAATAATAATAATAATAATAATGTATATTGATCCTCTGATGACATGAAAATGTATAGGACAAGTCAAGAACTACACTAATAACAAAAATACAAATAAAATATAAAAAACAAACTATTGCTATGTACACACAAACAATAATATTAGTTCAGTCAAGCTCTGAATCTCCAATAAACTCATCTACCCTGTAGTAGCCTTTAGAAATTAATAATAATTTTTTACGCTGCTTAAACGCAAACGTATTCAAATTTTTTATACTATTTGGTAAATGGTTATACAGCTTAATACCTTGAAATGTTGGAGATTCTTCAAATTTAGTGGTCCTGTGAGACGGTACACTTAAGAAGTTAGCCTTTCTAGTTGAGTAATTGTGATAATGAGAATTTAATATTAAACTGTTAAAATTTTCTTTAATATACATCAGACAATTCAGTATGTATATACAAGGCAATGTTAGAATTTCATGAGAAATATAATAGGCTTTACAAGATTCTCCTGGAGGTAGTTTGAATATGGTGCGGATTATACGTTTTTGGTTAATAAAAATCCTGTTGCAATCGACAGAATTCCCCCAAAGAATTACATTATACGACAAATGACTATATACGAGACTATAATAAACTGTTAATAAGGACTCTAAAGGCATGGAGGACCTTATTCGAGAAATTGCATATTTATATTTATTTAATTTTTTATTAAGCATATTAATGTGATCTGACCATCAAAGATGTTGATCAACATAAACACCCAGAAGTTTTGCACATTTGGTTAATATTAATGTATTTCCATTAAAATTGATTTGTAAAGTAGCTGGATTATGGAGAGTAAAATATATGCATTCCGTTTTGGAAACATTGGATATCAGGCCATTACTGCCGCACCAAGTACTAAAACTATTTAAAATGTCTTTTGTTGACTTGATCAGCTCATCAAAGGTAGACTCTGCAACAACTAAAGAAGTGTCATCAGCAAAAAGAGATACCAGTTTCGCACTTAAATTTTGAGGAATATCATTGACAAAGAGCAAAAAAAGCAGTGGCCCTAAGACCGAACCCTGAGGTACACCGATATTAATCGGCTTTTTATTTCAATTTTTACAGATAACTGTCTGTGACTGAGATAATCACTAATCCAATCTAAAAATATACCTCTAAATCCTATATTGTACAATTTATTCCTAAGAAATTCTAAATTAATGCTGTCGAAAGCTCTAGACAAATCAAAAAAAGACCAACTACATATTTACCGTGGTCCATGCTTTAATATACATATACATCGGAGTCTGAGTGTAGAATAGCTATTTGTATCACTAGGGAAGAAAAGGCACTTTACTCCTGTGTAATACATATAATTTTCCCTCCTATCCACTTATTAAACCCTTTTTCTGAATTATTATTTATATTGTTGCCTTCAGCCCATTACCTATATTGTATATATTGCTTTTCATACCTGTCTTTAGATTTTTGGGGTAATAAGGTTAATGGCGCTATGCCGCCACCTAATATTAGGTGGCGTATTTGTAAATTCAAAATCACTTGAATCTCTTTCCATTTCCCAAAAAGTCAATAAAGTTTAATAAACGTAACAACATTGAACTCTAATAGACAATCTCAATGTTTACTGTCAGTGAGCCACAGCATACTATGATAGTTTTATTCGTAAGTCAAAAAACGTATCTAACAATCCTGAAGTTGAAATTTTCATTTAAAACCTAACTGATGAAATAAAACAATTTAATTTGTTTAAATCTTCATTTTATTTTGAACTAACGTTCAAAATTCATCATCATCATTTAGTATGGATCTTCATCAAGTAAAAGCCTCATCTATTCAATTTTTAAAACCTAAAGTTGAAATAACATTCATAATTAATTTTTACCAGAATACAGTATGTACAAGGTGTTATAGAAATTACAGAAACAATTTGAATATAATAGATTTACAAGTTTCTTCATTTAAAACATGGTTAAAATAAGAGAAATAAGAGAAAAGTAAAGTAAGGTGAGTTCTTTCCTCCCTAGGGTGAGAAGTATGAGTTTGCTCTCTGATATGAGGGAGTAAAGTGTGTACTTTAAAGTATGTTTTATTCATTTGTAATACATTATTGTAGTTGATTTTTTTGTGATATCAAGTCAGGTTCCAGGCTTAGACAGCTCTCCTTTTCGATTTTCAGTTGAAATATATTCATGGTAATTATTATTTAAATAGTAAATATTAATTAATATTAGTTTATTTATTATTGAAAAACACTTCACTCACTCTTTCTTATCGTCTATCATTCTAATCCTATCTAAAATATTACAAAACTTGGAACGAATTGCTTCCCACGTACTTCAAAAACAACTACTCAACTATTTAATTTTAATAGATTTGTTTGAAGATATTACTAACTTGATAAGCACGAATTAATATTATCATTTATCTTTGCGATATTTTATCTTTATCAACAGACGAAATATACAGTATGTCGCTAATGTATGGAATACATTCATTATTTCCAAAATAAACGACTTTTGAAAAAAATCCAAAAGGTCAATTTTAATTTTTGAATCGTTATCACATGATGTAGAAACATTGCGTTACCAGTATTAACGTGGTGACGTTATCGGCAATTTTTTTGAATGCAACCATGTGTCTCAAGACCCCTCATTGGAAAGGTCTTCTAATCGTCTTTACAACGATGTAATTATTTGAATATTTATTTCTACAGGATCGACCAAAACTGTTTATTTGGTAAAATTTTAATCATAAATTCTGATTCAATGAACTAAGTTATTGTAAGGACCGCCACTGGAAATAAAACATCGTAATGTACCCAAAAAATATTTCTGTTTTTGGATATGTCACTGATAATAGTACTAAATTCTAATTTAACACTAATTGATGTGTATCAGTCAAGTGTTCAATAGTTAAAATCTTTAAATTAACATAATTTAGTAATGAAACTTACAGAAACTGAACGAATCGAAATATTAATGATGATTGGCTATGGAGATAGAGTAAGGACACAGAAAGAAGTTGGCAATTTATTTAATGCTAAATACCCCAACCGTGAACCCATTTCTCAATCAACATTTAGTAAAATCGAGAAAAAGTTTCGAGAAACGGGCCATGTTAAAGATCTCCCCAAAAGTGGTAGAAAGTCAATTTCCGAAGACAAAAAAGTTGACGTTTTCCTTGAGGTTCAAGAAAATCCCCACACCAGCTCGAGACAAGCTGGATAATAATTTACACCATTCTACTGTTGCTAGAGTGCTGAAAAAGGAGAAGTGGCATGCGTATAAGGTACATTTGGTCCAAGAGCTGTTAGAAGATGACTTTAATAGGAGAATCGAATTCTGTGAAACAATTATGGAACGATGTAACAGAGATCGTAGTTTCATACAAAATATACTTTTTTCAGATGAAGCAACCTTTATGCCCAAAGGCCATGTGAACCGCCAGACCTATCGATACTGGACAAGTGAAAATCCCCATTGGATGCAGGAGTATAGGACACAATATCCTGAAAAGGTGAATGTTTGGGACGGCATTATAAACAATCAAATAATAGGGCCATATTTTTTTTAAGGAAGCTTGACCGCTCCTCGATATCTTCAATTTCTTCAGGATTATCTATTACCACAATTAAATCAACTATTTGCAAATAGATGTAATTTGTGGTTTCAGCAGGATGGGGCACCCTCACATTACGCCTTTGATTTACGAACCTACCTAAATGCTGTTTTTCCAGATGGGTGGATAGGAAGAAGAGGAACGATCGAATGGCCACCAAGGTCGCCAGATTTGACACCTTTAGACTCTTTTTATGGGGATAATTGAAGAGCAAAGTTTATCAAAGTCGCCCAAATGATATAGAAGAGTTGAAGGATCGCAGTTCTCGTAAACGTTAGAGACGAATTTATTGCTCGGCTGTCTCATTGCATTATTGCTGAAGGTCAACAGTTTGAACATTTAATAAAATTTGCTTACAGAACTGTTCCTTATAAGTACTTCACTTGTACCTATAGTTTGGTAAACCTATCTGAAGCTACGCGGCATCGGTGAGGGGCGAGGAAACATGGCCGATATCTCTCATAAACGTACCAGTGGCTTATTACTTACTTATCTATAAACATGAGCAATCACCGCTCTAGTTTGGCTATGAAGTGTCTTTCCGCGAGTTTATTGATTCATTTTTGAAAAATTAACAAACACAAAATACTACACCATTTAAAATCACAAAAAAGTTTATTAATACTAAACACAAAATATAAAAGTTTTGGATGCCCAGTAAAACTGAAAAAACAATGATAAACATTGACAATACCAACGTCACTGGATAATAAATATCAGTCAATAGTCGAAGTGAGAGGGAAGAACACACGCACGTGTTTGCCAATAACAGGTCAGGTGGTTACATAGCAGCGGGCTGTTCGATAAATCTTCACCAATTGAGTTCGTTCGTAGTACTCGGTAATATGATTTTCGCATGACGTTGCCAGGTTGAAGGAAACCCATAACTTAGTTGGAAAAGTATTTACCTTTTAATAAAAAAATTTGAAAAAATAATGTTCATAGACAAAATTCAATGAAACAAGCACATTAAAGAACTAACGTTTAGTCATTATTGATATATTTTTGATAATCAAAAGTCCATTTTCCGATTATTATCACTAAGTACATACTTTAACTTGTTGATAGGTAAACGTGACCATATGGAATGTTTTCGGCCGCATTCGTTTCACAGCTTCAGATAAGTTTGCCAAACTATACTTGGTTGATTATGGTCAATAATTGTTAAAATTTGGAAAAATGGTCTAAAATGATCAACATTTTTGAAAAATTGTCAAAAATGATCAATAATTGTCAAAACTGTCAAAATTATCAATAATTATTAAAATTTGAAAAATGGTCAAAAATTGTCAAAATTTTTGAAAAAATGGTCAATAATTGTCAAAATTTTGAAAAAATGGTCAAAATGGTAAATTGTTTTGACAAATTGGTCAATAATTATAAAAAAACTGTCAACAATGGTCAATAATTGTTGAAAATTGTCAAAATTTTTGAAAAATTGTCAAAAATGGTCAATTATTGTCAGAACCTTCAAAATGGTCAATAATTGTTAAAATTTGGAAAAATGGTTTAAAATGGTTAACATTTTTGAAAAATTGTCAAAAATGATCAATAATTGTCAAAAATGGCCAATAATTGTTAAAATTTGAAAAAAGGTCATATGATATCGCAATTACAATATGGCCAATAATTTCAATACTATCGACGAGAAATGGTTTTGTTGCACATTCCTTTTAGAAGTGAAGATAATGATGCATTACGACTGACTTTTTTCTTCACGGAAGCACGTAGTTCCATAAGGGTATGGACAGAAAGAAAGCGGGTTACCTGCTCGCTGGTTACCGGCGCCGAAAACCGGCGCAGATAGAGACAGGCTTGCACACAGAAAAAAGCGGGTAATCGGAATCGGCTACTGCTTTCGTAGATTTATTTTACGAGCATATCATAAGTTATTTAAAGAAATAAAAGATTATCCAGATCGCTTTTATCGTTATATGCGAATGAATCATTTTCCACTATATTTCTGTTACTTTGTCGTGTGTCCCATACATGGATTTGTTCAAAAACAGCAGAAATTAATGTTTCCGAATCCATCACCGGCTCGCTTATAATTAAATACTCATTCCGGTAAAATGCCAGCGGCTTGCTACACGCGCCGACAAGCTTCAGCCTGCTTTGTCTCTGTGCGCTGATCGGCGCCTCGGCGCGTGTAGCAAGCCGCTGGCAATTTACCGGAATGAGTATTTAATTATAAGCGAGCCGATTATGGATACGGAAGCATTAATTTCTGCAGTTTTTAAGCAAATCCCTGTTTGGGACAATCATGATAAAGCCCACAGTAACAGAAATATAGTGGAAAAATGATTCATTCGCATATAACGGTAAAAGCAATCTAGATAATCTTTTAATTGTTTAAACAACTCATGATATTCTCCAAATTGTGTTCTATTTTGATTAATAGGATGAATACTGCTTTTTCGCCTCTTTAATTTTAAAAACGGATTATTTAACAAAATTTGTTCGTCCGTTTTGCATTACTCTTAACCTTCAACTAAGCAGAATAAATCTACGAAAACAGAAGCTGATTCCGATTACCCGCTTTCTTTCTGTGTGCAAGCCTGCCTCTATCGGCGCCGGTAACCAGCGAGCAGGTAACCCGCTTTCATTCTGTCCATACCTTTATGCGGGAAGTTTATGAAAATCATGTAAGCCGTCTCTGTACCTAATAATTAAGACGTTCCATACTTAAAACCAACTCTTTATTAGAGATCCTTTCAACAAGTCCTTTAAATTGATGTGTCACACGATAAAGTTTGTCCTTTCCCCAAAAGAGACCCAATATCCAAAATTCATTTATTCACAGTCCGTATTTAATTTCAACGGTCCAGTAAATCCAGTGTTAACAGAATCTCATTTTAATATTTTTCTCTTAATTTTAAAATAACTCTGTATAGAAACTTTGATTCCAGAGTGAAGCAGACGTGAAGTAGAGGTTGGAACTTTAAATAAAAAAATGAGAGAGAGCTCTTTTTATAAACATCAAATAATTACTTACATAATTACAATTTTAGTATTCCAACAACGCACTATTATACACGCATAATAACTGGGAAATCATCAAAAAACATCACTTTAGAACTTTATTCCAATTAAGTTTCATCGACTAAAGTTGGCTTTCTAGAAATAGACAGACTATAAATGTAAAAACCTAGCAAGTCCGCTACTACTAAAATGCGGTTTACTTTTCCACCTAAAAAACTATTAATACTTAATTACATGATGCCATTAAGAACCGGTTGTTCTATTCCCTGATTAAGTGAGCCGGATTCAATATTTAAATATGGATCAGAGCATTATTTATTTTTCAAAGGAAAACTAATCAAGGATTATTACTTGATACGGTGTGTTCATATATGTAAAATTCTCCCCTGAATCGATTGGTGGCCATTACAACCTTCTAACTGTTCAATTAGTCGAGTTATGAGTACCTTTTGGTTTAAGAATGTGGATTTTCGAATATTTTCACTACTTTTACAGTGATGATTCATAAAACGGAAACCTTCCAAAACATAATCTTGTAAATTATTTTCCTTTTAGACTACACACGGCAACGCGTGATAATGAACGAACTTCCAAAAAATTTCACGAAAAACATTGTGACTTTTTCGGTTTTCATGGAATAAAATGTCGCGGCATTCAATGTACACCAAAACAGCAAGGAAAAATAACAAAGCAAGCTAATCTAAACATTTTATTAACAAAACTATTATAATACATACTAACACTGTACAGATTGCAATTTATAAAATTTATAATACAATCCTCTTTTTTCAAGAAGTTCCATATGTGTTCCCATCTCCACAACAAAACCTTCTTTCAAAACGCAAATTACATCAGCGTCTTGGATAGTCGTTAGACGATGGGCTATAGTTATACAAGTCCTACCTTGTCTTGCATTATCCAAAGCCTCTTGAACCACCTATAACAATAAAAAAAACATAGTACTCTCCAGGTAGTACCATAAGTGTAAATTGTGTGCTTCGACTCATTGGACTGTTGTAGTTTTTATACAGATTGCGAAAAAGCTCAGTTGGGCATACGATTTACACAAGTACGACAAGGATAATATGAACAACAGTACTTGAAAGAAGAAGAAGAATGGTTCGCTCAGTCCCCTCTACCAAAACAGGTGGGCGTGTGTTCATTGCCCTTCTTAGCTAGCAAATGATTTTTTCTTTGGGGATTTTTAAAAAGTAGCTTTTATCAACATGAATTTGAAAGAGCTAATAATTTAAATATATTGTGGATACTGAAAGGAGTGAAAGGATCGTACCATAGGGTGTCCGACACCTACTCACAGAGTGGGGATAGTCAATCTGCTATGAAAACAGCGTCGAAAGTCGCCTAATATGGGGGTAGTGCCTAATATGGGTTAGTTCAATTTTAAGCAAGTACTTGTTCTGACATCTATTGTGAATCTAGTGTGTATTCAATATATAATTTGGCGTAGTTTATGGAAATGGTTTTGGTTTTAAGAAAACATCACAGTTTTTTCAAAAACATTCCCCTTCCAAAAATCTAATTTGCTCGTAATATGGGGTACCTATCAATTTCTAATTTAGGGTACCCCATATCTCCTTTGTACTTTTTCGTATAAAACCAAAGTATTTTCTTTCAGATGCCTAAAAAATGAAAAGTTTGGAACAAGGAACAAATGATTTCAGCAATTTTAGCTGTTCGGCAAGGATAAATAGGCTACATGAAGAGTGCGCAGACCCACGGTGTACCTCAAACGATTTTACGTAAAGATGGAGGGAGCGCTTGAAGACATTGTGAATTCTTCGTTAGGACGAAAGATAGTCTTTCCACAAGAAATGGAGTCAATGCTCGCAAATCACTGCTTAGAAATGGAAAGAAATTTTTTTGGAATTACTCGAAAAGACGTGTGCAGATTCGCATACAGCTTATGCAAGGCTAATAATATAAAAAATCCATTTAGCGTAGCAAAAGAAAGTGCTGGGAAGAAACAATTTTCTGGATTTATTGCAAGGCCTAAAGAATTGTCATTGAGAACGCCCCAAGGAATATCATGCGCTCATTAAATTCATTTACCAGAGAAAATGTTGCAGCATTTTTTGATTTGTATGATCCACTTCTCGAAAAAACAAGCCAGGATCTTCAGCTGTGATGAAACTGGCCTAACCATAGTCCAACACAAGCATATTAAAGTTGTGGGAAAAAAAACAAATTGGTGCAATTACTTCAGCCGAGCAAGGATCTTTGTTGACCACAGTTATGTGTTTCAGTGCAATATATACCGCCCCTTTTAATTTTCCCACGTAAAAATATGAAAATGGAGCATTGTTGACGATCCAGTGGTGTTAATCCTCGATGGTCATTTCTCTCACTCGAAAAATTTGGAAGTCATGTGGCGCGAGAAAAACATGTTAACATAATATGCCTTCCACCCCATTCGACACATCGTTTCCTCCTGATAGAAACGCATCCAAAGAATATGAATTTGTGGCAGAAATGCAAGAAGCAATTAATGAAGAAAGAGTAGAAACAGAAACAGTGGATGAAGAAAAAGTAGAGGAAGACACAGTAGATGGAGAACAATTAGATAACAACGAGCCAAAAGAAAAAACCCCTGAAAGACAAGTTACCCCTCCATGGCAGCAAACCGGTGAGAGACAGGCTACCCCTGAGAAACAGATTACCCCTGCAAACTTGATGCCTGTACCAACTGCTTCAAAAGTTATTATTAAAAAAAAAAGAATTCAAGAAGTGGAAAAGTTGCCGTTATAACTAGCACTCCATACAAAGAGGAATTATAGGCCAGCATAGAAAAAAGAAATTTACCCTCAAATTTGGGCGTCAAAAGAAAGATTAATTAAAAACCAAGTCAGCAGAAAAAAATTAAGCATACGCAAAAGAAAAGGAAACAGTCTGTTGCTAAAGAAAAAGCAAACAAACGCAAGTTGGTATCCTGGAGTTCTTCTTCAGATTCGGCCCATGAACCGGAGAATCAAGATTCGGATTACCAGCAGGTAGAAAACTTTGAAGAAGATGCCGTTTGTATTTTTTGCGAAAATCCGTACTCCGAGGATGTCAGAGGCGAAGAATGGGTAATGTGTCAAAGCTGCTTCAAATGGGCTCATTTTGAATGTGCTGGTTGTGAAAGAAATCGGTATATTTGTGACTTTTGCATTTCTAAATAATTTGTTCTATGTTCTTTCTAGATGAGAATTTTTTTGTTTATAAGGGACGAAACTTTGTACTAGATATACTTTTTGCAATTCCATAAATAAATATTTCTCAAAAAAAAACAAAATAATTTTACTTATTTTCAAGTTTTACATATTAAATTGGGTACCTCATATTGCGAACATAGTGTACCCCATATTAGGATATCTTATGCCCCTAATATGGGGTAGTGCACTTTTTTTATTTCTGCATATTTTCATCTGTTTTTTTAAACATGTTTCTTCTTATTAAATGTTCGATAGTATATCCAACGAAACATGAAATATGGAAATAATGCTTAAAACTGTTTTGAAAAAAGGTGAGCGGTCGTCGGACAGAAGCTTGCTTCTTATGCACAATAGAATGACCATTTTTGACCATTTTTCGAAAATTTTGAACATTTTTCAAAAAATTTGACAGTTTTTGACAATTATTGACCATTTTTTCAAAATTTTGACAATCTTTGACTATTTTTCCAAATTTTAACAATTATTGACCATTTTTGACAATTATTGACCAATTTTGACAGTTTTGACAATTATTAATCATTTTTGACAAATTTTCAAAAATTTTGACCATTTTTCCAAATTTTAACAATTATTGAGCATTTTTGACAGGTTCTGACAATTATTAATTCAACCAAAAATTTTAAAGATTCTTGGTTGATGAATATTCAGAGACTGGTCCTCACAAAACATATTAGGACAATAATTAGAAACATTAAATGATTGATAAGTGAGAAAACTAATTTTTAATTTTATATTTGCTACTTTCCCCCGAAAATGCCACTTGATGTCAGTGTATTTACAGATGGCATATTCGGCATACCTATTGCATTAAATACACGCTCAAACTTAATAATTTACGTAATAGAGATACTCAATTTTTACAATAACAATAGCGTATCGTCAGCTGAACGTCTTCAAGCAAGAATCCGTCCGTACTTACGCGACTTACGTTTCTTTATTGAAAAACTTTATTTTTAAAAACACTTTATTACTTTAAACACAAAAAATAAGCAAATTATTAGTGGATTCAAATATAATTTTAATGTTACGACAATGAATATAAAAATCAGACTGATCAAATGTAATAAAAAACATATAAAGAAATATTGTGTAAATTGTCAAATAGCAAAATAAGCATTTCTCCCTTTACTCATATCCGGTTGGGTTCAATTATTATAAGATAGATAGTTATAAGGGTCAATGGCTATAACTCGCGTCATTATATTCATTCAATGCTTGGTGTTAATTTCCCTGCTCGAGTGGTTTTTGCAAACTGGTTACTGGACAAAAAGTACCAAGATCTCAATTTTTTCTCAAGCATTTTATATCCGCCATAAAAGAGACGAAGCACCAGCAAATATTTAGCATAAACTTCTGGGTAGGTGTAATCGGCAATAAACTACTGCGACCAGTAGAGTTACCTGGCCGTTTAACAAGAAAGGATTACCTTAACTTTTTGCGAAGTAATTTGGGAACTCTTGAGATGGCAATAAAAATCGCAGGTTTGTAGTAAACAACTTATTACTGCAGGGTTATCCAATGTACCAAGATTGAAGTTTGTGGGTAGAGGTTTTTTGAGTTATTCTTAAAAAACTCATCTTCAAAGGGAATTTAGGTTAAATGGACATAAAATCACATCTTGTATCTGGAGTTTGCGTTTGGCAGGAGGGGCACCATGTATATTTCGATAACACAAAAAATTATTGAAAAATGACTATTCTCCAGTTTAGGATCCAAATAATCTTCGTTAAAACTTTAAGTAAAAGATCGATATTTATTTTTCCACCACCATACCAAATTTTTACAAATCCCAGAAATACATTAAAAATATTTCCAAGCTTACAATAATTGTATAATCTTAACCTTATTGTTCTACTTTCATTTTAAGATGAATATTTCAAAGGTAGGTACTATTTACTTTAAAGGACGACACAATTTGTTAATTTGCTTCATATCATAAAAATATTAATCCATGCCAATATTTGTGCAGAATATTGTAATACGTATTCATTTATATTATTTGTGCCTGCAAATGGAATCAATTTATTTAAACAAAAATTAGATAAGGTGTGCATTTCCATAAAATAAAACCGCAAACAAGATAATTAATTTAAGTGGTTTCGAAATTCGAAGGTTATGGAAGGTTTCTCTTCATATTTGTGGAAAAAAGATGTTTATTTTTGGGAAAAAGCATGGAATAAAAAAAGGTGAGCGGTCGTCGGACCTCCGACAGAAGCTAGCTTCTTATGCACCATAGAATGACCATTTTTCGAAAAATTTTGACAATTATTGACCATTTTTTCAAAATTTTTCACAATTTTTGACAATTTTTCCAAATTTTAACAATTATGACCATTTTTGACAATTTTTCTAAAATTTTGACAATTTTTAACAGTTATTGACCATTATTGACAGTTTTTTATAATTATTGACCATTTTTTCAAAATTTCAACAATTTTTGACCATTTTTCAAAATTTTAACAATTATTGACCATTTTTGACAGTTTCTGATAATTATTGACCATTTTTGACAGATTCTGACAATTACCGACCATTTTTGACAATTTTTCAAAAATTTTGACAATTTTTAACAATTATTGACCATTTTTGACAGTCTTTGATAATTATTGACCATTTTTTCAAAATTTTGACAATTTTTGGCCATTTTTCAAAATTTTAACGCAGCGTTGGTTATAATATCGCGCGTTATTTCAATGCGTCTCTCTCTCTCTATCTCTGCACTGAACGTACATTATAGCCTGCGTCTCTCTCTCTCTCTCTTTCTGCACTGAACGTACACTATGGTCTGCGTCTCTCTCTTTCTAATGAGTCATCGCGTGACGAACGCTTTTTCGTAACATTACACGTTTCACGAGTTTACTAGCCTTCCCAAAAGTCCTATGTCGTGCAATAAGAAGCAAGCTTCAAAAACTACCCCATACTAGGAGACTTTCCTCTATTATATCGACTTGTGGGCTATATTTGGTGTTGGTACACCTTAATTAACATTTACAATTACAATTGATGCAGAAATTTTAAACACTTCAAATAACTAAAAATATTGTCAGTTGTACACGAACTAAACACTTCATTTAGATTATTAGGTATGTTGAACAATGTTCGTTCTGCACTATAAATAGGACACTCCGCTAGTATGTGCTTAGTGGTTATCGGTTCTTCACATAAGTCACATTCTGGTGGTGGATCCTTGGAGATCAGATGTCCGTGGGTAAGTCTAGTGTGGCCCAGTCTAATTCTTGTTATGATTATTTCAGAGAAGCGATTAGAAGGACTGTTATTCCATGGTGCATAATTTGGTTTAACTTCTTTCAATTTTGAAGGCTTCTGCTTCCAATCTGAGGTCCATTTTTTAATAAACTCTTGTTTATAATGAATGTTTAAATCATTCGCAAGTGGTTTGAAGATTGATTCGATGTTTGAATCAGATGCTGCTGTCCGGGCATGTTTATCAACTGTTTCATTTCCTGTTATGCCTAAATGTGATGGAACCCTCAGGGACGTGATATTTTTGTCGACTAATTGATGCATTTGATTTTTAATTAACTTGACTATTGGATGTTGAACATATATTTTGGATAGCAGGTCTAATGAGTTGGCAGAGTCGGTTACTATGATAACATTCTTTGATTTCTTACTAGTTGTACAGGGCAAAAAAATCACGTCATTACTGACGATTCTGACGGTAATTTAAATGTTTCCACTTCTTCTGGTACAACTGCGCATCCCACTCCAGAATTCGTTTTGGAGGCATCTGTGAAGATCAGGGTAGAATCGGGTGGATAAAGGGAGATTATTTCATGATAGCGGTTTACAATAACCTGAGGATTTGTATCTGGCTTATTATATATAAGTAGTTGCCGGTTTAAATTAGGCAACTTGTTTATAATGTTTTGTACTCTTGAATGGAATGGTAGGTTTTAGCGAGAAGATAGGGAGTATACAAAATCAGGAATGATGGACTTAATGGAACGCCTTTTTGCTGCATAGCACATGCTGATTACTTGTCTTCTTTGAGTAAGTGACGGTTCTCCGAGTTCCCATTGAAGACTATCTACAGAGGTTGTCCGAAAAGAACCAAATACTATACGAAGAGCGTTGCTATGAATAATATCTAGAGATAATAGACTTACGTCTCATGTTCATGTCAAGCTCAGACGCTTTGACCAGGAAAGGAATTTACATTTCAATAGTGAATTCTTAATTCACATTTAATTAATAATTGATAGAAGAAGAGTTAAGAACGATGTCGAAGTGGGACTAACAAATAGCAGTGGATATTTTCACCACAGACGACACTCGTTCGGCCCGTGTTAAAACGTTGATTTCGACTCTTGTCGACAGTAAATATATTCAGCCTCGAAACATTTCTCGGTGTTGGGCATTAGAAAGGACTGGCTATTCGCCGACCATACGATAATTTATTATTAATTAACTGGAGGAAAGTAAAGTGAACGAAATTAACGTTACATGAATCTGACGTTTATGACATTAGCGCCAAAAAGTGTCCTCCTCAAGTTAAAAGTTGACGTGTTTCGGCATTTCTTTCTAATATGTCCCATTTTTGAAATATTAAGGGTGGGTCCTTTTCAAAGGAACACAGTGTATACTTGTGGAAGTATAACCTTCAAAACATACAGACGATTGTTGGTTATGTAGATAGGAATAACTTGAGAGATGATAAAATAGCCAGTTCTCTTAATCTAGACATATTAGAGCGATTACTTCCAGTAGAGGATTCCTGGGTTAATCTGAAACTCCAGGTGGCCAAATATCATTGTTGAATAATTTGCTATCAGATATTTTTGTTTGAAAACCAATTTTAAATGATGTTTTTGATTCATTGCTTTCTTTGATTAAAGGAAAGCAACGAATAAATTCTGTAAAACCCTGCTTTTCTTTAACATGATGTACAATATGATTTGGGGTGAAGCCTGCAGGGAGGCTGTTGACTATTACATAATGCCACCTTTGATTCTAGAGGCTGAGGTATTCGAAATTTCTGGAATACTGGATGACTGGATACCTCAGGAGATGCCTCAGTTTGTGTAGAAGATGATGTAGTATAGGTGGGACGTTCCTTCTGATTGTTATTCATTTTGGTGTTCATCTCTTCCACTAAACTGGATATATGAGTTAAATTATTTTTCAAATCATGCAAATTTTCTTTTATCTCCACGGATGAAGAATCGTGATTATGAATTTTCGTTGTTTCTCCGGAATCTTTGAAAAACATTGAAGATATATTGTACTGATATAAGCAACAAATCTGGCTTAAAGACAGTAAATAGGTCGGCTATTTTATTGATATCGTCTATCTTCTTTTCCATAAGATTCCATTTACATTCGTTTTCTAATAACAAATCGTATCTCATGGATATGATAGGGATGGAAAAAACGAGATCAGCCAGGACTGACAACAAATTGTAAGACGAGGAAAGTAGGAGGATTAATTCACCTCAAATAATGGATCAAAATATCGTGGCATTAGCCATAATCCGCAAATGATGAATGGCTTGATGATAATGATGAGGTAAGTTTTGGTATTATGAAAGATTCTTCTGAGAAAATCAAAATTCGTAACACAAACACTTAATTTCTAAGCTTACCTTTTCACTTTCGTTGTCCAATGCCGAAGTAGCTTCATCGAGTAACAAAATCTTTGGATTTCTCACCAAAGCCCTTGCTATAGCGATTCTTTGTTTTTGGCCACCAGATAGTTGAGTGCCTTTACTTCCTACTTTGGTCTCATAACCCTGAAGAAAAATTATATAACTCATATATGTATAATTTCAAAAATTAACTGGTTACGTGATGAACAAGACATAACCAAAATGGGATGCCCGTGGGATGCCCAGAACTGCACAAAATAATTTCCTTGAAATAATTGGTTGAAATTTTCTTTCTAGTTTTAAAATTATGAAAATATAAAAGACAGTTATCTAGACTGCCACCAAGACATTAAAGAAACGCTCTCTTATCGAATTGTGGTTTGACAATACGTTCCTCTTAAATAAGAACGACAATTATTGTAATGTACAACTTAAGCGAATTCCAGCCAAATATTGAAGTTTTTAATGGACGAAAAAGATTATACAAGGTTCTAACAATACAATGTCTTTAATATTCAAGTCTTTGAAATGCTTTGAAACCCATAAAACTGCTAGGCTTCGTTATCCAACCACCATTTGACCGTGGCAACAATGCCTTCATGGATAGAGATGGGTGCTGACATGTAACTTACTCCACTTCACTTGAGGCAATATATTGCATGTATATCACTATAACCTATATTTAAAAATTAAAGTATAGTTACAATTAAATTGATTCTTACTTCCATCATCATATCATGAAACCCTAACAAGAGCTATGTCTGAAAGATAAACCCTCCTCCACAAATACTCCAAGTGTTTGTTGCCTTGGATACAATTATTACCAATTCAAATGAATGTGATGACAATGACTTTGAATAAATTTGTATTCAGAGAGAATAGATTGGAAGAAAATTATTTGTGACTGACTCTGTTTGAAGGCCAGACTTTTACTTACCATGGGAAGTGAAGAAATGAAATTATGAATATTTGCAGACTTGGCAGCTTCAACTATTGCGTCCATTCCCACTGTTAAGTGATTAGCACCATAAGCAATATTTTCAGCTAAAGTTTTATCGAATAAATTCGGTTCCTGTGAGACTATTCCGAGTTGGGTTCTCAACGTTTGAAGGTTTATCTTTTTTGTATCAGTCTCATTAACAATAATTTCTCCATAAGCAGGATCGTAAAAGCGTTCTAGTAATTGAATTATGGTAGATTTGCCACAACCACTAGATCCGACCAGCGCAATTGTTTTTCCTTTTGGTATTATCAAGTTTAAAGCGTTTAAAATGGATACCGATGGTCTAGTGGGGTAGGAGAAGTATATTTGGGAATATTCTACAGTTTCGTCTTCCTACAAAAAGAAGTATTTTTGTGAATGCATACGAAAGAAAGTGGAAACACTGTCTAGCTAGAATTTAATGTTTATACTTTATTTCATCAGGAAAAACTAAAAAAAACTAAAAAGGCTGCTGACAGAAGTAAAAAAAACAAATAAATTCATCCCTTATACAAATTTTATCGTACGAAAATGGTAAATTTCAGACCCTAGCTTTGCTAGGGTGTCTGCCTTTTCATTGCCTACAATACCCTTGTGTCCAAGGACCCACTTGAGAGTTACTCTATTATGGTTTGCCAGGGTTAAAAGTTTTTGTAGGCAGTCCCAGACCAGTTTAGATCTGAACTTCAGTGTTGCCTGACTACCTGAGAGTATGAGGATATTTTGGCCTCTATACCCCCTTTCGATGTTCATTTGCAAACACGTGTCGATAGCGTAGATTTCTGCCTGGAATACAGATGCAAACTTCCCCAGCGATGCATGTACATTGCACCTGAGTCTTGCACCGTGGACTCCAGCTATTGTTCCTATGTCAGTTTTGGATCCTCCGAGTACCATCCAACGTTCCTTCCTGACTGCATGCTTCCAACCCATCCCAGTTTAACTGGATATGGTATGGTTGGTTGTCGTTAATTGTGGTCAACATGTTATCACTTCTCATTTCAAGAAGCGAGTAACCAACACGTTACATTACCATGTCGGTGACGCTCTTCTTCGCTAAGCATCGCCATTTCGAACTGAATTTGCTATAGTTTGATATTGTTCCAAGAAAAGTTCTCATTAGTTTTGTAGTTTAATGTATAAAATGTGCATTACTATTGAAATTTTGGATATCTTTGTCAAATTGTATATGTCGAAATATGCAGTGTGTATCTGTTATCTATTACAAAAGTAAGAAGAAGAATGACGTTACTTTATTTTACTATGTTTTATTGAAGTAGTTTGGTACATTTTACTTTTTATTTACTCGTGAGCTGTAAGTATTCATATTAAAGACATTAAGACATTTTCATATCGTTGAGGAAGCATAGAACTGTTAATAAGGGAAACCCACTTGTTTTTAACTTTAAGACTGTATTTCCACATGGTTCACGATGGTTAGCTCAAATTTTTTCCAAATTATGTGGCTACACTGAACAAATATGCCGTAATCGGCAGTTGTTGGGCGGGAGGAAAATAAAGGAAAAAAAGTATATTAAAGTCATGAGAACAATCAGGGATGGACTAGAAATAAAAGGCATTAGGCCGTAACAATATGGACTGTTAGGAGATCGTGCCATGACTGAGCCAATACTGGACAGGGATCAGAAGAGCCGATATTTATGGCGAACATGGAAGGAGGGCTGAAAAAAAGGGTGGTGATTGAATGATTGAATTATAACGTTTCGGTGGTAATATAATGTAGACGGGAGCGGCAGATAAATCTCGCAAACAGTTTTTATTTGTAAGGCGTCCCAAAAGCCGTAGGATGATGTGGTGCATTTATGGAAACTTAAGTTGAAGCTGAACACGGAAATGGAGGTGTCGAGAGCAAGTATTAAATAAGTAAAGAAGCAGAGGTTGTGGTCTTAATTAATCGTTGTGTCTCAATAGGAATTATGTGTTATACTGCAACAGTGTATAACATAAATTGTTAGCTTAACTCTTCTTTTTGCAATCTCAACCAATTTTATTTTCATTTTGTTCAAAGAAAATTCATGTGCGTACTGCAAAATGTTTTTTTTTTGGTTTTCGCACATTTTTAGTTCAAAAACAGAAAGTTGATATGAAACTACTTACCCACAAAGATTTCAAGGGATTTGGAACGTTTCTCACAACTGGTACCCTTTCTAAGAGCGACATTATTCTAGACGCTGCTGTTAAGCCTTTTTGGAAATTTGGTGAAACTGATAGAGCGTTTCCTACAGACCATGTACCTACTATCATTACTTCGTTTACCCTAAAAATGTTAATTTTAAGAAAAAAATCATTTTCCTCCCAAAAAAATGTTATGATTTAACAGATAAGAAAGTTGAGAAGTGGTATGCGATTGGAAATGGTTTGTCAGATCAGTACCTACACTTTTAAATGAGCTTGAACTAATTTCCTAGTCATGAAATACCTTCAAGTTATCTATTGTTAATGCATTAAAAGCTTTTTCCACTGTAAAAAAACGAACAGGCAATTCTTTCATGATGTATGATAATAATAAAAAGTCAAAGGAATTAATACTGTTTCCTGTAAAATTGTCGTATTTAGTAAAGCGTTTTACCAATTATTGACCAATTTTGACAATTATTGATCATTTTTGACAATTTTCCAAAAATTTTCACTATTTAAGACCATTTTTCCAAATTTTAACAATTATTGACCATTTTTGACAGGTTCTGACAATTATTGTCCATTTTTGACAATTTTTCAAAAATTTCGACAATTTTCAACAATTATCGACCATTTTGACAGTTTTTTATAATTATTGACCATTTTTTCAAATTTTTTGACCATTTTTTCAAATTTTAACAATTATTGACCATTTTTGACAATTATTGATCAATTTTGACAATTTTTCAAAAATTTTGACCATTTTAGACCATTTTTTCAAATTTTAACAATTATTGACCATTTTTGCCAATTTTTGAGCATTTTTGACAGGTTCTGACAATTATTGACCATTTTTGACAACTTTTCAAAAAATTTGAAAATTTTCTACAATTATTGACCATTTTTGACATTTTTTTATAATTATTGACAATTTTTCCAAAATGTTAACTATTTTCGACCATTTTTCAGAATTTTAACAATCATTGACCATTTTTGACAGTTTCTGACAATTATTGACCATTTTTGAGAGTTTCTGACAATTATTGACCATTTTTGACAACTTTCAAAAATGATGACAGTTTTTGATCATTTTTCAAAATTTTAACAATTATTGACTATTTTTTAAAATATTTGACGGATTCTGACAATTATTGACCATTTTTGACAATTTTTCCAAATCATTGACAATTTTTAACAATTATTGACCATTTTTGACAGTCTTTCATAATTATTGACCATTTTTACAAAATTTTTACAGTTTTTGACAATTATTAACCATTTTTACAAATTTTTGACAATTTTTGAAAATATTAACCATTTTCTCAAAACTTTGACAGTTTTTGACCATTTTTGACAATTATTGACCATTTTTCCAAATTTTTGACATTTTTTGACCATATTTCAAAATTTTTTACAATTTTTTAAAAATTTTAACATATTTTTTAAAAATTTTGACATATTTTCTAATATAATCTAACAGTTTTGTGACAACTAAGAAGGTATTTAAAGATGACAGTAGCTTACTAAGTTTTTGTCGATTTTATTTGATTCTCCTTATAAATATATGTAGTGTGGGCAAAGTGCCGTGAGAAATAATATTTCTCACAGTATGAGCAATATTTGGTTTTGAAATTAAGTAAGGTATGAGAAATACGTCACTTTTCATAGCAGTTGTAGAAAAAATATATTTTTCACAAACTAAAATACTTACGTAAAAATTGTCCCGTAGTCACTTTTTCCAGAGATAATCAAAGTAGTACCATACTTTATCCCAGCGGCGTACGCAAACAGCAAGAGACTTCTCGCCATCCCAAGAACAACCCCACGAAAATGCGATTTTTTTCTTGCCATAGATTGGTACGGTAGTAACTCCTTCACGTATTGATCTAAAAATACTTTTTCGCAACCTAGTGATACTACAGTTCTTATATTACCTATAGCTTCGACGGCGAGCTAAAAAAATTTTGACTTTACTACTTTAACTTGGTATGAAAGTGGAGTATTTTTTTACTTTAGCGGATTTTTCTAGCATCTTTTGATTTTTTCGAGCATCTTCTTGCATAATTTTTTGTTCAAAATATATCGAGAATACTATTAAAGGACACATTGATATTAAAACCAACGTAGTACTCCATTCGTAATAAAAAGAAAACGCACAAGTCAATACGAAAGTTGAAATAAAGTTCAATGTGGTTCCAATTTGTACACCAGCAGCCTAAAAAAAGTTAAATAATATTTCAAAAATCTTTAATTAATCCAAACACAATAGGCAAAAGCACTTTAGTCGCGTTAATAATCTAGTATAGTTTGTGTGAAAATTATAGTGTACTGTGTGCTGATGATCTCGCAAAAGAAGGATCTTGTACTCCTTTTATCCGATCCAAACCATTTTGTGGTTTCCCAAAAAGCCGCATCGTGGAAGAAGTCCGAAAATGGAAAAAGGGAGTTAGTGCAGCCTACTGGAAAAGTGCTCCAAGCCAAACACCGGCGAAAAAGTTACTCCGACCTTCTGCTCACTACGCTAAGTATTCTACACAAATTAACTTTTAATGTAGAATCTGCAAAGTTAATAATATACAGGGTGTTATATTTAAAATAACAAAGTTGTCGTTCAGTTTCGGTATAACCGTTGATTTTTTAAATAAACTTTGCTGTAGTAGCTAAAGTACTCCAACAACTGATGTTCTTTCCAGTCCCTCTTTTCCATATCCTGTCTTAGGTTATATTTGATGAAACACGATGTAGTCAGTTCTTAATTTGATTCAACATATTTTGGAAGATTATCATAGTCATAAACGGTATAAACGTGACCATTTTGTGTTCATCCCTGTTGAGCACATGGTTTATTCCACCCACATTGAACGCAAAGTAATAGATTTAATTAGAACTGCGATTAATAAAGGTTGAATATAGATACTAACGCGTTAATATTCAGGACTGCGTCGTCCGTAAGAGCAGGGTTATAAAATAATAAAGGGGTTTAAGTTGTAGGACAGTGTACGTGATCGTACACTGTGAGGTTGTGTGATGCCAAAAAAATTCAGATAACATTCCTGGTTTTCCGTTTGTAAGGGACGATTTCAATGTTGATTTTTCGTTAAAATCACAATCAAAGAAAACAACAAAATTGTAGAATCAGTGCTTTCTTCATAAGTTGGTATTCCTTGCCCACACTTGTTTTATCCTTACCAAATGAGCTATCTTTCTTTCGTCAGACTAAGTTACTCCTTGCCTTTTAAACGTTTTCTTCTGACTGATTTTCCGATTAAAATCTTATTCCTAAATGTATTATACCCGTATTCAGAATACTCGATTAAAATAAGTATATCTTAACTGAGGAGTTAATAGAGAGTTTTTGGAACCCTGAATTCGTTCTGTCGTTACGGTTAACGCTATTCGGAGCATGCGCAGAAGAATGTAAAGCTTTCGTTAACGTTAATTACGATAACGTATTCCGTTATCTACGGAAAGATTGCGTTAAGATTCCGTTAACGTAATTTTTATTTTGATAGATGCAGGTTGCCAGATATATTCAAATTAGTTTTCGTCTTTGATAGCATAATTATTTATTAAAGACCCTATTATCAAAATAAGACGAAAAATATCCTCAATGATCAAATTGAATGGTTCATTATCCTTCAAATAAATGATAAATATCAACCAAACTTATCTCAAAACTAACCATCTTTCTAAAATCATCATTTCTCAAAATTTGAAAAAAAAATGTTTCAACTGTAATACAGCGCCAGCTATCGGAAAAATAGGTGTATGTTCATGATGTTCATCTTGTTTATATCTTCTATGTCACGATCATATCACGATCATGAAATCGAAAATATTCAGCAACTAATTCAAGTGGCTAAATATCTAATGGCTGAATATGCTATTAGGTACAAGTTGTACGACTAAGAGGAAACAGACCAGAACTTATATGTCAGTCATGTTACATGAAAATGTCAAAAGATATAATAATTGTGGAATTAAAAAAATAATTTACAAGAAATGAATATCGTAAAAAGCAATTATAGTGTATTTAACATTGTGTAGAAGTTATATTGGATCATTTTAAAGCAGTTATAATATGACAATAAAACCAGTGCAGTGCTGATCGGAACTCATCTTCAAAAATTCATAACTCGTTTTTGGTAAGAGAGCGCCGATTTCTTTTTTCATTTTCGTGTTCAGCGACCTCGAATTAATTTTAAAAAAATATTTCATCAAAATCCGCGTTGGTTCACTAAACTAGATTTTTTCCGAAGTTTGAAATAAACACTCCACTCAGCGGGCAGAATACGACCGCTTACATAATATCTTATTTAGTCGGGTTTGTTGGAACACTTTTAACTCGAGAACGGCTGGACCGATTTTCATGATTTTTGATTTGTTATTGCACGGGAAAAAATCTATATATAAAAAAGAAAAACAAGACAACGTCTGTCGGGTCTTCTAGTACATTATAATCCCCAAAAACTTTCAACAAACAAATAAATACGAAATCAAACGAACGAAAACAAACGTCGGTTATAGTTTGAAGTTGAAGTATGATTGATACTTACGTTACAGATTTAGTTACCGACACAACGTTGGCATAGTGTCGTCTGGTTAAGTTGCGAATACCAAAACCTGATACCAAAAGATACCGTTATTTCTGAATGCGGGTGTAATGGCCGTTTGCACCAACTATTTTAGGGAACACCTAACTCTAGGGAAGGAATAAATTAGCCTTAGGTATCGATTTCGCTTGCACCACCTGATGTTCAGTCCCTATCTTCCTTTAGGTTTTCTTTAAATTAGGTGTAGACATTTGGGTCCCTAGCTAGTCCCTAATGACATGTGGTATATTAAAAGTAATATTCTGGCTTCCAAGTATGAGAGGTGCTAGAACTAACCTGGTTATCATTCTAACAATGGTATTACAGTCAAATTTATTTTCTACTCCAAATACTGTTTTGCTATTTATGATGGATAGCAGTAAATCGTCTGTATTTTCTGTGCATATTACTTTTGCAGTTCCTCCTCCTGTTCTATATAATTCATTTTTGGCTTCCCCTACTTTCTTCCTCATATCTTCTTTCATGTGTTCTTAATATACCATATTGGGTGACGCAGCATTGAATATGGCAGCAATTTTCTCCCAAGCGGTTTTTTCCGAAACAGATACTTTTTATGTTTTTTATTATGTTTTTATACTCTTATACACAATTCAGCAGACATTCCCTTTCACTACTTGTGTAGTTTGGCGCTCGTTTTCGCTTTGACTTGTTGGGAATTTCGAGATCTCCCATTTTCAAGATTCAGAACATAAAAGAAGTTAAAGAATCCACTAAAAATAGTAACAAACAACAAACCATAGAATATATAAACCCCAACAAACTGAAATTAAAACTTTAGGTTGGCTTCATCACAGATTCATGACAGACAGATCTGAACAAAATTGCAACGTTGCCGATATATAAAACTAACCTAGTCTGACCTAGTAAGTTATTTCAGAATGAAGGTGGAGCATTTTAAGTAATTCCTAAAGTTAGGTATCCCCTCTGAATTCTTCACCTAAAGAATAGTTGGTGCAAACGGCCATAAATCATCTGCTTGAGTTATACATACTGCATTTAAGTCTTATTTTTCGGCTGCGATTGTGACTGATTTAAAATCTGAAGCATATACGGGCTCTGTTTTTCTGGTTTTTATGCTCAACAATTTCACTTTTATACGCGATCAGAACTGAGTGTATTTGGATCAGGTTTTGGAGATACAATAAAGTCGGACAATGTAAATGCACACTTCTGTATACTCTTTCTTTTGATTATTGATTTGATAAAATGATTTTTGTATAAAATTAAACCAACTTTTAATTTCTTATAGATTCAGCAAGATGCCACAAAGTAACATTGGCAAAAAGATAAATTCTGTTTCTATTTCTAATCTCAAGTTAGCTATTAAAGACGTCGTTCAGCAAAGTGCAAGTATGGGAGATGCGGCAGCCGCTGACAATGTAAGTAAGCCAACTTCAGCACGGCACATTAAGCTTCACAGCGAATTTGGCCAACCCGACTTTGAATAAACAGCAACCAATTTGTTAAACATATACTCAAGGAGGAAGAAGAAGAACATTACCATTATAACTGGTATTCGTGCTATAAAAACCACGTTCCTCCAATGCTCATTTTTCCGAGAATCCATTTCAAAGAGCAGATGTTGAAAGGGTTTCCCACAGGCACCGTAGGAGCTGCTAACCTTTCAATGATCTAACGAAGTGAAATTCTTAGCCTTTATAAAGTATTTCATCGACCATGTGAAACCATCAAACGGCAACCCAGTTTCTTTGGTGTATGATATCAACGAAAATCATATTTAGCTTTCTGTAATTGATGATTGTATTGCTTACAACCCGCAAATTATAGCCTTTTAAGGGCTACTTTTGGTCCTTATAATACCTTCTACAAACAAGCTGGATGCTCCAAAATCCAGGAAAACCAATTAGTCCTTACCAAGCAAAGCATTACGAAGGAGTTTGAATTTACGGGAATTTGTTCCCTAGATTCGGAAATTTTTGGCGATGTCGTCATAGATCCAGCTGAAGTTATGACAGAACAAATTGATGATAATCTTG
Source organism: Lochmaea crataegi (assembly GCA_947563755.1). Taxonomy (NCBI): domain Eukaryota; kingdom Metazoa; phylum Arthropoda; class Insecta; order Coleoptera; family Chrysomelidae; genus Lochmaea; species Lochmaea crataegi. The sequence continues at coordinate 21,877,169 of OX387435.1, forward strand.
AGAAGTTTGAGCCATCTTATCAAAACATAGTGACCCCACAAATAATTAGACCCTAACCACCTAGGAAGACGAAAGGAGGTAGAAAGAAAGGCAAATCCAGGTTATTAAGGTAAACTTCAGAAAAAGAAAGAAATCATAGAGGTATTTTTGGAGAGACAAGCAAAAAAGTCTAAGCCTATAAGTTAGAAAAAGGACAAGATGCGATGAGAGCTCAGCCGATGATGTAGAAATACCTGTGTAGAACTCCAGTGACGATGATTATTTAGAAAAACTAGTTGAAGAAGAAAATGCCGAGAGAGATGAAGAAGTAACTATGGAAAATGAAATAATATTGGAAGCTTCGTGTTAGTAGAACTGATAGGAAAAAAAAGTCGGTGCAACACGGAATCAAAAAGATTTTAGATGACGTTTTTACCTAAAAAAACCATGAACAGTAACAAGCTTACGAAATAACCGAATTAGATATTTTGAGAAAATTGCCAAAATCCTCGGTCGTTGGTGAATCCGAACGCCTAAGTGAACAATTATCTTTCTAATTAGTCTTCATGTATTTCAACATACTATACTAGATAATAAAAATGTAGTGTATACAGGGTGTTTCAAAAAAAGGTCTCTAGGATAGGAAGAAAACTGAAAAATAATTGGGGCTTGCTTAGTAAAAAATTTTTGTAACGCCATCCTTATTCAAGAAAGAGGGCGTCGAAGAAAAACATTGTAACGAAATATTATACGAATATGTAAACACCTATACTGGGTGTTTCAAAAAAAGGTGACCCCGTCTCTAGGATAGGTAGAAAACTGAAAAATAATTGGCGTTTTCGTAACGCCATTCGTATTCATGATAAAGGGCGTTAAAGAAAAAAAATGTATTCACATGTTTTACGATTTGGCCAAAACTACTGGCAACATTCTAATGAATTTTTTACGAATGTGTTTTTGAAGCTGATACATCCCATGAATTTGTTGTGACTCTCATAGTGGGCGCTAGTTACACGGTTCGTACCATGTAGTATTGAATCTAACTTTTTTAGGTTAGATTTATTGATCAAAATTTCAAGTGAACTTAAACATCATTTAATTTTACACCAAAAAGGTACTCTTGGTAAAACTCGTTACTGTGTACCGTTTTCGGAATATTGCACACTACTAGTGTGATGAGAATCCACAAGTCAAAAGGGTATCAGAGTCCGGTTCTGACCGATATTCAGCTAACAGTTGAAAACTTCAGCTCCAGTTCAAACTAAATATTTTTGTGGTAAAAATCAAAGATATTTTAATTAAAGTGTATAGTTACTCTCAAATCAGTGTAAACAACGATTCAAAGAAGTCCACGTCTTCAATTAAGGTTCCACTTATCGTCTTTTCAAATGGGTACAGGCAGTGACTATAACAATAATTCCGAATTCAGATGCAACAAATATCTGAATTAATGGAAGCCGATACCGAAAACCATACGCAAGACGCCTTATTACTTCTTCGGAGCGTCTAATCCTGTCCAACGTTTGTCCTTCTATACCAAATTCAATTCTGGATAATAGTTTAACTGACAACAACCTAACATTATTGTCCCCTATATCCTTTTTAAGAGTCAATATTCCAAATTCCGAATATTCCCATGTTATGAGCTTTCGCAGACAAATCTACATATCTGCATCTGACAACCTTGTTATCCCTGAATCTATGCTTAGCACCTTTGAAAATACCCAATACCGGATATATATATATATATATATATATATATATATATATATATATATATATATATATATATATATGTATATATATATATATATATATCCAGAGATATTTTCTGCTACAAATGTAACCAGCCTGGACACATATCAACCAACTGTACAGCAGAAATTAGACAATCTGAAACACAAGACGAAAACAATTTTCCCGATATACCCCGTCAAAATCGAAATATGGATATAGAAAATCCAGGTGTAGACGTAACTGGTAAGAGAAAAGCGGATGAGATTGTTACACCTCCGTTAGAAAACCAAACAATTTTAACTCCTCCATTTATGGAAAAAACCCATACATCTAAAAAACAAAAACCCGAACAGGACCAGACCAAAACTTCAACGAATACCGAAGTAAGTCCAGGTTTTACAAACACATTTACTAAAGAACCTTCAACTAGCACAATCGCAATCGAAGATGAATCGCAATCACAAGCACAATTTGTAAGACCAATTGCTCCAAGTAAAACTCAACACCAAAATAAAAAAACCACTATCAGTAGAATCCTCTCTTGAAGAACAACTCTTACCAGCCAATAATTTTATTGAAGAGCATTCGAGCATAAATGGATTAAATTATCTTCAGTTCAAAGATTTTAAAGAAAATGTCCAAGGTAACAAAGACCCGTTAAGTGTAGCTCACATATATACATCTGACTAACAATTTTGATGACTAAAGTTTATCCTTTTCTTACTGACAAAATTTATAAGTCTCGTTTTACAAAAATAAGAAAAAGGTTAATGAAACTCCTCATAGCACAAGAAAACAAAAGTCACCCCCCTGTATCGGATACTGATAGTGACATATCATCACAAGAAACTTATTAATATCATTTTCAACGCCACAAATAAAATTTTTCCACTCTTACAGTGGAATTTAAATGGAGTTATTGCTATATTGGAAATGTTAAAACGTCTTTTGTCTGAACAACAACCTAAAATCATTTCCTTACAAAACAGGGGAACTGTATGCAATTTTTAAGGCAACAGAATTTTTTGTGGGTTCCTTCACATACACAAATTAGAGGCAATGAAACAGTCGACCAAGCTGCCAAAGAAGCTCACCTTAATAATCCCACAATAGTGAATGAACAACTGACTAGTCACAGTGATCTAAAAGCCTTGTTTAAAAAATCAACAAAAAATGTGTGGCAAAAATTCCGAAGCTAAGTTAAAACAAATAAAGCAAGTTATTTCTCCATGGAAGAACCTTAGTATTACGCGTAGTCACCAAGTAATATTATCACGTCTTAGGATAGGACACACGAAATATGCACATCAATATCTGCTGAAGAAAGAAGACGCCCCAATATGTAGTGTGTGTCAAGTGCAAAAAAGTGTCAAACATATTCTTGTTGAGTGCCCTAAATATAGTAATGAGCGAAAAGTGTATAACTTTAGCGATAATCTTATAAATCTGCTTGGAGACTCCTGTAATATCGGAAACTTAACTATGTTCCTCCAAAATATTAACATCATTCACATTCTGTAAATAACACCTACGTAAATTGTAATTATTGTACCAATTTATGCATATTTGCTAATTACCTCAGTTGTTGAAGCAAATTGCATAATAGTATATTGTGCAACAAGTGGGGAAAGTTCAACTTTTCTCACGAGTGTGGAAGTTTGTGGCACGAGCCCAAAGGGCGAGTGCCGCAAACACACGAGTGAGAAAAGTAATTTCCCCACATGTTCCACTTTATACTTTTTCTACAACTGCACAAATTTAAAGAATACCAGTAAAATAACTTAATATTTATTTTTATGGTTAGTAAAACAAAAATACAAGGTGAGCGGTCGTCGGACCGCCGATAGAAGCTTGCTTCTTATGCACAATAGAATGACCATTTTGACCATTTTTCGTAAATTTTTGACCATTTTTCAAAAATTTTGATAATTTTTGACAATTATTGACCATTTTTTCAAAATTTTTGGCAGTTTTTTTAAATCTTAACAATTATTGACCATTTTTGACAATTATAGACCAATTTTGACAGTTTTGACAATTATTGATCATTTTTGACAATTTTTCAAAAATTTTGGCCATTTTTCAAAAATTTTGACAATGTTTTACAGTTATTGACCATTTTTGACAGTTTTTTATAATTATTGACCATTTTTTCAAAAGTTTGACAATTTTTTACTATTTTTCCAAATTTTAACAATTATTGACCAGTTTTGACAATTATTGATCATTTTTGACAATTTTTCAAAAATTTTGACCATTTTTGACAATTTTTCGAAAATGTTGACAATTATTGACCATTTTTGACAATTTTTCGAAAATGTTGACCATTTTTGACAATTATTGATCAATTTTGACAATTTTTCAAAAATGTTGACCATTTTAGACCATTTTTCCAAATTTTAACAATTATTGACCATTTTTGCCAATTTTTGAGCATTTTTGACAGGTTCTGACAATTATTGACACTTTTTGACAACTTTTCAAAAATTTTGACAATTTTCAACAATTATTGACCATTTTTGACATTTTTTTATAGTTATTGACAATTTTTTCAAAATTTTAACAATTTTCGATCATTTTACAAAATTTTAACAATTATTGACCATTTTTGACAGTTTCTGACAATTATTGATTATTTTTGACAACTTTCAGAAATTTTGACAGTGTTTGATCATTTTTCAGAATTTTAAGAATAATTGACTATTTTTGACCATTTTTTAAAATATTTGACAATTTTTGACAGATTCTGACAATTCTTGACCATTTTTGACAATTTTTCCAAATCTTTGACAATTTTTCCAAATCTTTGACAATTTTTAACAATTATTGACCATTTTTGACAGTCTTTTTTAATTATTGACCATTTTTTCAAAATTTTGACCGTTTTGACAATTTTTGACAATTATTAACCATTTTTCCAAATTTTTGACAATTTTTGAAAATATTTGGCAATTATTCACCATTTTTTCAAAACTTTGACAGTTTTTGACAATTATTGACCATTTTTCCAAATTTTTGACAATTTTTGACGATATTTCAAAATTTTTGACAATTTTTTAAAATTTTTAACATATTTTCTAATATAATCTGACAGTTTTGTGACAACTAAGTAGGTATTTAAAGATGACAGTAGCCTACTCAGTTTTTGTCGATTTTATTTGATTCTCCATATAAATATATGTGGCGTGGGCAAAGTGCCGTGAGAAATATTATTTCTCACAGTATGAGCAATATTTGGTTTTGAAATCAAGTAAGGTATGAGAAATACGTCACTTTTCATAGCAGTTGTAGAAAAATATATTTCTTTTATATCCTTTAAATAAAAAAAAGGTATCACATTACCAATACTCATTTAAAGTTAATGTTTGGACAGCAACTTTAGGTAATTAACAAATTAATACGTTATCATTTTTCATTCTACCTATAAATTTAAATGGTGATATGTACCTGGATTTTTTAAGCAGTCACTTATTGGAGATATTAGAAGATTTAAAGCTAAACGAGCGAAGATCTCTATTTTTTATGCATGATGGAGCTCAACCGCACTTTGATAGAAGGTGTCGGTTGAGGTTGAGTAACTATTCTCCGAATCGATGGATTGGTAGAGGTGCAGAAGCTCCGATTCATTGGCCTCATCGGTCATGCGATTTTAATCCTTTGGACTACACAGTTTGATGGTATCTTAAGGCAAAAGTCTATGCCACAGAGGTAAATTCACGGCAAGAATTTGAAGACAGAATTCCACGTCACTTTAATGACCTCATAGCTGATCCCCAACCGTTTAGAAGATTGATGGATTCTTTAGAAAAACGGATAGACTTGAGTATTCGTAATTACTTTATATCAGTATCGGTTATTACTTCATAATTTTCAAATCAAAATATTCCGAAAACGGTACACAGTATCGAGTTTTATCAAGAGTACCTTCTTGGTGTAAATTTGAATGATGTTTAAGTTCACTTGAAATTTTGATCAATAAATCTAACCTAAAAAAGTTATGTTCAATACTACTTGGTACGAACCGTGCCCACTATGAGAGTCACAACAAATTCATGGGATGTATCAGCTTCAAAAAGATATTCGTAAAAAATTCATTAGAATGTTGCCAGTAGTTTTGGCCAAATCGTAAAACATGTGTATACATTTTTTTCTTTAACGCCCTTTATCTTGAATACGAATGGCGTTACGAAAACGCCAATTATTTTTCAGTTTTCCACCTATCCTAGAGACGGGGTCACCTTTTTTTGAAACACCCAGTATAGGGTATCTTTTTCGTCATATGCCTTGTAACCCCATTCGTTGGATATGACCCAAGGAACATGCAGAGATGTCCAAGGTACAATATCCGGCTGCAATTTATTTTTGTGATTGATGTCATTATTTGACAGCATATGATTCCCAACAGCTTCTCTCTTCTCTTCTACGATAAATTTTAGCTTAGATCTGAGGCAAAGAACAAAAAAAATCTGAAAAAATAACTGGAAAGTTAAACTTTGCTCTCACTAATACTAATAATATACTAATCATTAAATAAACAAAAAGAGGCGAATTTTAACTTTTATTGTGAGATTTTCTTTTATTGAAGACCACATTAAATATCTAAAAAGTTATATGTGACGATATAATAAGTGTAATCTGTTTATTCATTTGATAGTGATTACTTTTATTATATAAAACGTATTTTATAATGTAAATATTTATACTTTTTACAGTATATTTGTACTAGATAAATATTATGACATTCAATAAAAATTTACTTTACAATTAACTGAAAATCGAATGGTCGTGACAATAGTCAAATTCCTTCAGAAGTAATATTTTGTATAATTTTTAATAAAAATGTTCTTACTCCTTGAACAGCAACAGCATCTCCAGCTAATTGAGCACATAACGCCCCTATTCCGTTTTCTTTTTTGTCGTACCAACCCATTTCTTGTTTAAGCATCGTTTCAAATGTTTGGTATCGAATTTTTAAAGTCAGTCTTTCCCCAGCTATAGTAAATGTGAATATCTAAAATAAACTTACTTTTGAACTTTACAAATAACTCAAAACTTCTTCTATAAAACAAAAAAACCCACACCTTATTCGAAGCGTGGTTCGAAAAAAGCTGCTACAGTCGATATGTTTTTTTTAAGTGAAGAATCCCAAAGTTAATATTGGAGGAGTGCCGGAATCCAAATTATGAAAATAGACTAATTTTTCACTTAAAATGGTTATACTGGTCAACACGACTTTTTGCCGTGAATCCTACCCTTCATTCTTTGAAAATATATGCTGATCTTAAAGTTGTTAGGGCTGCAAGGGGGTTACACGAAATACTGTTGTTTGTGCGAGTGTCACAGAGAGTAGCAGAGAAGTCAACACTAATTAAAAAAAGATTAGCCAATGAGGAATAATCTCATTCCTGGAGAACAGGAATATTTCTGAAAACCTTTTAGTAAAGCCAAATATCATTTTAGCGCCCTTGCACACCATCTGTTAAAGCCATGAATAGAAATGGAGCAGGTTTCCTGTAGTTTCCTAGACTGAGCGACTCTAAATTAAAAGAAGAAATTGGGGAAGGGGTTCAATTTTATTTCAGATTTAAAAACAGACGAAAAAATGCATGGCTTTCTTTTGTTAAAGTTGAAGGAGATGTTTCTAGGCTACTACCAGATTATAAAGTCTTGCTGATGGAATATGTCTTTGAAAATTCATCTCTTTGATGGCGATGTATAGTTGTGAGTAAAATTAATTTGCATCGTTTCAGGTTAAAATATCAGTGTACGGCAAGGTCTCTGTGAGGATTAAAAAGCCCCCCAAAAAAAAGCCATAAGTCATTTCGAGTCTTGACCCACCCACAACCAAACAATTGATTCTCATTGGCGCAATTTAACTCCCGATTGGTATATGAAAAATTTACTTCAACTGCGAGTCCACATGGACTCGCTGGGTAGGCTTAGTCCATTATTGTTATTTACGAGACATTGTGTTCTGAATAAGAATTATATATCTGTTAGCTATTTCTGTGATTAAGATTTTTGGTGATTAGAATTATTTTATTGATTAAGACTATTTTGTTGGTAATTATCAAAATTATGGCTTTTTGGCGACCATTCGAAGAGGAAGATATTGTTATAGGTATGTATTTTATAAATATGGATAATTGTTGATATATTGTATTTTAGAGCCTGAAATAGTTCCATCTGCTAGTAATGATGTGAGCTGCAGTAAAGATAGTGAGTTGATTGATTTTTGTATGTACAAAACAAGAAAATTATATTATTAACATTTTTTTCTTAAGGTTTTGAAAGTGAAGAGGAGGGATTTGAGACAATAGACAAAAAGAAATTTGGTATGTTTTTGTCGCCATCTTCGCAAAAAGTGATACAAAATATGTACAGGCAACTGAAACAAGAAAATAATGGCTCAAAACATGGAGTTGCGGAAAGAATACACAAATTGACAAAAGTTTCAAAAAGATCCATTATTACAATTACCGGTAAAACAACTATTACTCGTCGGAAAAATAGAGTACAGAAATCGCTAGTGCATGTGAATACCGCAATAATGGAAAATATTGGAAGAAAAATATATGAGTTTTACGCCAGTAATATCGTTCCTACATTTAAGATGATTAAAGAAAAATTAAAGGAATCTCCTGGTTTTCCTTACAAAGCAGATAAAACCGTTGAAAAAATTTTGCACTCTTGTGGGTTTCGGTTTAGAACATTAAATAGCCGTAAAGAAATTATGGAATCCTCGAGAATAATAGAGCTTCGACATTCTTATTTAGAAACAATTGTCGACGATTACAGAAAAATATATCTCGATGAAACGTGGTATGATACCCATGTTGTTATCAAAAAAGGTTGGCATGATGGGACTCCAAAGTGTTCATTAAATGCCCCTTCGAATAGAGGAAAACGAGTTATTATCTGCCAAAAATATTTCAAGCTGTTCAGCGGATTACCATCAAGATATGAATGCTGCGTTATTTGAGAAATGGTTCGAGGAACAATTAATTCCAAACATCCCGAGAGGTTCTGTAATAGTTCTGGATAATGTTCCTTACCATTCCAGGCAAACTGAAGAAATTCCTGAAGCAAAGGCTAGGATACAAGTAATTGCAGATTTTCTGCAAAAATGGGTGTCAGCATTCCAACACAGTGGCTAAAAAAAGATTTGCTAAAATTATTACGAGAGCTTATTATTATTTACAATTTTTATTGATGAAATAATTAAAAAATCGTAAACCAAAATGGCAAAACTACACGTTGGATACAGACATTTAGGAAGAGTGGATATATCAGAAGCAGCGTTTGCAGATGATTTAATAATTATGGCAGGGAAAGAGAAGGATTTACAAAAGAATATGGAAATATGGAGCACGGTATCTGAAGAATTTGGAATGACAGTTAATCAAAGCAAAACCAAAGTTATGGTTATAGGACCGCAACAAAAACATTTAAATATACAATTAGATGGAATAAAAATTGAGCAAGTTAGAAGATATAAATACTTGGAGTAGAAATAGAAGAAAATGGAACGCAGGAAGTCGAAATTACCAATAGAGTACAAAAAACGATGAAACTTTATCACACGATGAATTCGACATTTATAAATAAAAAAGAGATTTCCAAGAAAACGAAGTTAAATGTATTTAAAACAATTTACCGGCCAATATTAACATTCGGATGTGAATCTTGGGTATTAACAAAGAGACAAAAGAGTCGAATACAAGCAGTTGAGATGAAGTATCTTAGGCGAGTTAAAGGAGTCACAAAGAAAGACAAACTAAGAAATACGAAAATAAGAGAAGACCTTGACATAGAATCAACACTTAAATTCATTGAAAAGAGACAATTAAGCTGGTGGGGACATTTACAAAGAATGAACGATACAAGACCAGTTAAAAAAGTATGGCAATCAAAAATACAAAAAAGAACGAAAAAGGGAAGACCAAAACAAACATGGGATGGTGTTATGGTAGTCATACTGCAAGAAAAAGGAAAAACATGGACAGAGGCAAAAACAATGGCAAAAGATAAAATACAATGGGCTAAATTTGTACATGAATAAAATTCTATCTGGACCAAAGCATCGATGAAAAAATGGATATATGTCTTAAGCATAATACGATGTAGTTGAAACACGTATAATTGTAAAAGTATACCCTACACCATACACTATGGTAATTGGGTTTTTGATTATATATATATATATATATTACGAGAGCTCAATTTAAAACCCAAATATGTAGTGGATGAATTTGCCAAGCAGCATGGTCATGAAGTGGTTCGTTTACCTCCTTACTATTGTGTGTTTAATCTCATAGAGTTAATTTGGTCTAACATCAAAAATGTTTCGCCAACTCTATCTGAAAGTGTTATTAAACTTATTAGAGATATTTGTTCTGAAGTGAGCCCTGATGTGTGGTATAATTGCGTCAAGCATGTAAAAGATGTAGAAGAAACCTATAGACAATGTTTTCCTGTTCATTCATTTGTAATTGAGCTGGATGACACATCGAGTGACTTCTTCCTCACCGGATGATTAACTAATTTTTCTATTATTATGGGTACCTATTATACTCTTTGTAATATTTTCTGACAATCATTTTTCGCAAATTTACATTATGAGTCTGAAACCGGCTCTGCTTCTAGATTTATTTACTGGCCGACAAATTGTGAAACGACGCAAATTAATTTTACCTACAACTATAAAAAAAGTACCAACAAAAATTGTTGTTGAGAATACTTACAGATTTTTGTTGGATTCTAAAACGAGGTTATGCATCATATAGTCAAAAGAGACAAGCAGGCATGTTTTTTGTAATAAACAAATTTCCCAAGCGAACTGGTTGTTTCAATTTTTTTTTCGAAAAACATATTTTTGTTGACACTATTATTTGAATGAATCCTTCTAACAATAATTTGACGAAAACAGACTTTAAAAACTGTTGAGATCGAATATAAAATAAAACTTACCTGTATAAACATGGCTCCGCCAGTTACAATACCTAAAATTAGAAAATATAAACAGTAAACATTACTTTCACTCCTCACACTTTCATCGTCATCATTTGCAAAAACCTAAAAATATGAATAAAATTTGTGAAAAAATTCTTGTTTGTTCTCCGAAAAGGAATGGTGCGTGTCAGTTACTTACTCCAACTATTCCTCCAAAAACTACTCCATATACTGGCAACGAAGCTCCTGTTAGTAAAGAGGACAAACAACCCAAAAGTATGTAGTGCCAATCGGTAGCATTCTTTTTCATTACTTTCCATAATGTTCCTTTAGCTTTAGGCTGCTCGACCTTGGACAATAAAGAGAGTTCAAATTTATTTAACTGAAAACTATTTTTACGTTATAGGATAACTCCTGGACAAATTTAACACCCGTTTAATCAATTTAAATATTTACAGTATAAAACTAAGTTACATTGAAATAATAATGAACGGTTACAAACTAGTCAAACATGAACTTAATTTCAATTGGGAATTCTGGAAGGAGCGTAGGTCTTCAGCAGGAAACCCAGAGTTGAAATCGCAGCCAACCTGGGTAGGTACGCTACCGTCTTTCAGGCTGAGGTATACGCCATTGAACTGGCTGCAAAAGAGTTGATGAATCAACCTGTTGTTAAAAAGAACATACACATCCTGTCAGATAGCCAGGCTGCTCTTGAATCACTGAGCTCGAACAGGATAAAATCTAAGCTAGTATATAACTGTCTACAATCCCTTGATATACTAGGCACGGAAAACAGAGTCACTTTGACCTGGGTGCCGGAGCATCGAGGAGTGGAGGGCAACGAGAAGGCCGACACTCTGGCAAAAAAGGGATCGAGTCTCTATTTATCGGACCATGGACTTCGTCAGAAGCACAGGCTTGTGGGGTGAATTATAATCCCTAGGGGTGAGCCACAATAGACCCAACGGTGGTCTAAGGGTAGGAACCACGTTAAGGAAGAAAGCACATTACATCATGCATCAAGGCATGTTTGATGTCAAATGTTCAACTGAACTTTGAGGCTTATTCCCCCATTCTCCAATGGTGATCTCTATTATAATCTGTGAATACATCCATATACCTATGTTATACAGGATTCATGACAGGAATCCTAGGTGACCACTGATATAAAGGGATATAAACATCACTTGGGTAGTCAATAACCTGCCTAGCAACATTGGAACGAGCGTTGTTCTGCATGAATAAAAAAGTAGGTCCAACAAACGAAGCTAAATGCATGACATGTTCGACTATAATGTTGTCTAAGTAATATTGAGCATTCATAGACCTCGTCCAGATAGGTACCAGCTCCGTACGAGGAATGATGCAAATTTCCTCCCAAAACGTTTTGGAGCCACCACCAGAGGATAGATAAAGAAACCTTTCTTCTTTCCTTCACCGGACATGCTCACATCCATCTGGAGCTGTAATGTTTGCTCTAGTTTCATCTGAGAACCGGACTTGCTTCCATACATTGATGTAGTCTTGCAAAATTCAATTCATGAACTTTGTGTTCACTAAGAATCAACGGTTTTTTTGGCCAGCCTTCTGTTGCTCAATTATGCTTTGATTAGTCCAACTTTTTAGCCCTTACCTTAGTCTTCGATGTTACGAGACCGTCTTATTACGTCGTCTTACCATGCGACTGATGCTGGAATGGAGTATTCCTAACAAACCTGCAGCATATCGCATCGAATATCCTTCATCCAGAAGAGTCAATACACACACTGTAGCCTCAATTGACAAATTTCTTTCTTTGAATTACTTGCAAATTAACTTCTAGTCATGCGAGTGATAATCAACTGCCGTTTTCAACCAAGGTATGGTCTACTTGTCGTACAGTAAATGATCAAATGAATAATATCAAGAAAAATATAAGTGGTACCTTAATTTTGTGCAGGAGTTTTTCTAAACACCATGGCTAAAAAAAGTCAAATCATAGCTTCGAATGTGTATTGAAATCGATGTGTCAAAAGTAATAAATCTACGGATGTCAGTAAAGGACGACAAACAAAATGGAGCTCTCTAAAGATCCTTTAAATAAAGTTACATAGAGGAGACTGAGTAGAGTTGTGGCAAATCTCCTTGGTCCCCCCTAAAGAAGAACCATCTGATTTTTTTTGTGGTGATCCATTACAGTATAAAACTATAATAAACATTTTATTTATACTTACTATCGTTTCTTCTTCCTCCACTTCATCTGTATTTTCTGTAAGGGATTTAGCTCCAGCACTGAGAGCTCTGCTAAGTCTTTTTTCACCTAAAGTAATTTTTAATTATTTCAGTTGAATTTTAATACAAATTAATTGGTTTGTGATGTGATGAACTTTGTGGTCCACCTCAGTACGATCTAAGAAACTGAAAAACCAACTCTATCTCACATCTCCACTTGCTTGGTAAGCATTCGGATTTCCCTTTTCCACCACCGAGCTTTGCAAGGGATAACGCTTCGAACTTGCATTCAGGATACTCGGGTTCAATTCCCTGTACCAACTGATCTGCTATGAGTAATATTAGAGGTTTTTCTCACAACAATAGGCTGATGCTGGGTCAGAAGTCAGTACTTCACCCCTCAGAAGCCTAACTACGTTACCTCCACACCCACCCTTTGGACCCTACATACAAAATTATTTCCAACAGGCTGGGAAAGCATATAGCAGCCCGTTCCTCTTAGCGCGGAAGATTCTATTCCACCTTTTTCCTTCCCTCTCCCTCTTCACATCGCGTGAATTGTGAGTGAATGGAACCTGTTGAGAAATACTCTCTCCAATCGTTCTCATTTATAACACTGCCTAGCCACTTATTATTTAGACAAAGCATGTCCACTAACGTAGTTTTAGCTCTAACCACGTGGACAAGATCTGTAGTTTATAGTCATTCGAAGCTGCTTTTTGAGAGCAACCCCATGAAGGTAGTAACACTACAATACTAGGTACAGTAGCCACTTTGCTAACTAAACCAGATTTTTATCTTTAGCCTTTATTAGTTAGTGATTTAATTGGTTGAGAGGATTTAATCGCCAGAAAACAGTAGTACAGCCAAAACCTAATATTGAAACAATCTTTACCTTTGTCTTCCTGTGTATCAGTAACTCCTTGAGATGTGACCAAATTATAATAAGCACCTTGTTGTTCCATGAGTTCCACATGTGTTCCTACTTCTAAGACTGTTCCTTCGTTTATTAAAACAATTCGATTAGCATTTCGTATAGTAGACAAACGATGAGCTACAATTATGGTGGTACAAATTCCGCTAATCTGAAGAAAAGAAAAAGTTTTATTCGAAACTACTCTCTTCTGGTGTACTGAAAATATTAATCTTACTGAGTCTAAAGCAGCTTGCACTTCCGCTTCACTAGTTGTATCCAAAGCCGAAGTTGCTTCATCTAGAAGTAAAATTTCCGGGTATCTCACTAGTGCTCTAGCTATGGCAACTCTTTGCTTTTGTCCTCCGGATAACTGAGCTCCTCTTTCTCCGATAACTGTTTGGTAACCGTGGGGTAAAGCACAAATAAATTTGTGCGCGTTTGCTTTCTTTGCGGCTTCTTCAATATCTTCTTGCGTAGCGTCTAATCTACCATATCTTATGTTTTCTGCTATGGTAGTACCGAAGAGAGCCGGTTCTTGACTTACGACAGCTATCTTTTGTTTTAACCAATCCAAGTTTAGATCTTTTATGTTTATATCATCGATTTTCACCTGACAATTTAATTTAGTATAATATTGCTCGTTTGCACCGTTAAGAATTTAAGCATGCCTTTCGTAAGTTGTTCTTAACTTTAAGAAGCACTTAATTGTCCTGCTTACTCAGTAAAGAACCACTTTACTCGAAATCTTTGATAAGATGCAAATTCCTTATATCGTGGAAATGATCAGATCGAGTTTAAAGCATCTCGGGAAATCTATTATCTCAAGGATATCAAAATCAACTTCAAAAACGTCATTCATAAAGAAAAGTTTTTCAGGTAAAATCAGCTGTCAACCGCGATTTAAAACTAAGTCGAACTTAAGTCCACCCAATCGGGAACTTAATTTTAAGTCCTACTTAACTAGTTTAAAGAATACTTAGAGAGCGGTGCAACGCAAACTAGTCGTTTTAAGTTTACTTTATTTTAAGACTGTCTTAAATTAATCGGTGCAATCGGGCATTATAAATCGCATAATTCCACAGTGCAATTTTTACAGAGCTAAAAATTACCTGCAACTTTTACAGCGATTTATTTTTCATACGTCAAAATTATTTTATTTATTATTTTGACCAATAGTAATGCGTAATTCTATCCAATCAACGTGTATTATACTGAATAAACTACGTGTTCCTCGATAAAACCTTGTTTACATTAAACTGTCAAAAATTTATTGTGGAATTTCAAATAATCTGACAATAAAATGAATCCAAACAGATTAAGTAAAATCGATGAAAAACCTATTGATAAAGTATTGAATTTAATAAAATATTAAGTTCTTGTTATTACAAATTGATGAAAAAAATAATATTTTCCTACGATCACTACCCAAAGTAGGCTTTTGCACGCTCAAATCTAACCGCAAAGTTGATGTTTTCCACGAGCTGTCATAATTTGACATTATTGGCGCTCTTAAGCAGAAAGTAACTTTGGCGTACGCCTAATTTTATTTATAGATAAAAGAGAGCTAGTAGTTATTTTAATATAAACTGTAGAATAAATAAATATTTTAGTTGATTTTCTAATATGTTAAAGCATCCAACAGTATTTTCCATAATAATTTAATGAGAAATAGGGAAAAATAAAAAATATCTGACATTAATGTAATAAGTGTTGCCTACGTACATAGGTACACGAAACTGCAATCTGGAAACTGCTAAGTACAAACAATGGCAATAGGTAGGCAACACAACATACTTGCAAATAACTTACGGATTATAAGAATCAAGTATGTCTATGTCAAACAAAGAACCTAGTGCATTGTCACTGAAATATTTTTTGAGATAGTTCTGTGCTGTGTAATTGTATTAATATTTTACTATAAGTCAGTAAGTACTTAAAAAAAACAAGAAAAATGGATACAAGTGATACTGATTTTTCAAATACACCGCCAGATATTGTCGAGGCGGCCAAAAAAGTCACTTTAAATCTACTTGCGGAGAAATCCAAATTAAAGTACGAAAATGAATATAGTCTATTTATAAGTTGGTGCAGATCCAAAAAAATTAAAAGATATTCAGAAAATGTGTTATTAACATATTTTGGGGAAAAAGCAGCAACATTAAAGTCATCAACCCTGTGGTCCAAGTATTCAATGCTAAGGCAAACATTGAAAATAAAAAACGACTTTGACATTAGTCAATATGCAAAATTAATTGCATTATTAAAAAAAAATCTGTCGGTCAAGAGCAAAAAAATCTCTAACTTTATCCAAGGAGCAGTTGGAGGAATTTATTCGCATTGCACCCGATGAAGACTATTTATTGAAAAAGGTAATAAATAATTATTTCTAAGTCTCCAAAAAATATTTAATTTAATTTTTTTAATTTTTTTATAGGTTGTCTTAATTATGGGTATTGCTGGTGCGTGTAGGAGAGATGAATTGGGAAAAATGAAATTAGATGATATTCAAGACAAAGAATCCCTTTTGATTGTTCATATTCCAGATTCGAAAACAAAGCAGAGTCAAATGTTCACAATTGTTAATAACAACACACCAGAAGAAAACGACATTGATTACGTTGCGTGTTGTAAAAAGTATATTTGCATAAGAAAGCAATGCCAAAATAGTTCAGAAAATCACCTATTTTTCCGATATTCCAAAGGAAAATGCGCAAATCAGGTAGTAGGATTAAATACGATTGGTAAAGTAGCTACTGATATTGCCAAATATTTAAATTTGCCGAATCCTGATTCTTATACAGGACATTGTTTCCGGCGTACATCTGCTACCTTATTAGTAAATGGCGGAGCCGTTTTAATTCAACTAAAAAAACATGGCGGATGGGTGTATAGAAGGGTATATTGATGAATCCATAAACAATAAAATAGAAACCTCCACAGGGAGGAGTCCTATCACCTTTGCTGTTGGACCTTGTCATAGACGAACTCCTGGAGTAATTGAACAGGATGGGGATATATGCAGATGATCTGACAATACTTCTACTAGGGAAATACCCTAATGTTATATCGGAGTTGATGCAACAACCTCTGGAAATGGTGGAGATATGGTGTAGGAGGGAATGAACCCTGCAAAAACTTCGCTCATTTCCTTCACTAGATAAAGAGAGACTAAAGCTGCCAACCTTCTTCAACGTGCAGCTGTGTCTTAGCCAGGAGGTCAAGTATCTGGGCATAATTCTGGATGCAAAACTTACCTGGAATTAACACCTACATGAAAAAACCAATAAAGGGAAAATGGCCCAAACGGGGGATAGGAAGAAATCTACGATCGTTCACTGGCTGTACACAACTGTGGTGAGGAGCCTTAGTTTGGTGGCCAATAACAGATCAGAGGAAAGCCAAACTGGAGCTATCAAAACTTCAGAGGCTTGCCTGTCTGTGCATAACGGGTGCGATGAGAAGCAGCCCGATTGCGGCAATGGAAGCCATTCTCAATCTTCCGCCTCTTGCTCTGGGAATTGGCACGAAGGAACCAACACCCATAGTAATTCCATATTCACAGAAGTTATCACAAACTCGCTGAGAAGTGATAACATGTTGGCCACAATTAACGACAACCAACCATACCATATCCAGTTAAACTGGGATGGGCTGGAAACATGGAGCCAGGAAGGAACGTTGGTGTGGTACACAGACGGATCTTAAACTGACATGGGAACAGGAGCCGGAGTCTATGGTGCCAGACCCAGGTGCAATGTCCAGGCATAGTTGGGGAAGTTTTCATCTGTATTCCAGGCAGAAATCTACGCTATCCACACATGTTTGCAAATGAAAATCGAAAGAGGGTATAGAGGCCAAAAGATCCTCATACTCTCAGATAGTCAGGCAGTACTGAAATCTTTAGCATGTTCACAGATCAGATCTAGACTGGTCTGGGACTGCCTACAAAAACTCTAAACCCTGGCAAACCATTATAGAGAAGCTCGTAAGAGGGTCCCGGGGCACAAGGGTATTGTAGGCAATGAAAGGGCAGACACTCTAGCAAAGCTAGGATCTGAAACTGCGTTCCCTGGTCCTGAACCAATATTTGGAATATCAAAATCTGATGCACGTGGTTGTACGTCTCAGTGGATTCAAACTATACATCAGACAGCAAACTCCCGGTCAAAGAACCAGTGACGGGGTTACTCACCGGTCACTGTACCCTAAGGAGGCACATGCATACAATTGGCATATATAGTCGGTGGTGCACGGAAGAGGAGGAAACAGCCTTTCACATTATCTTCGAATGTGAAGCACTGTCTCATTGGAGATATAGACTCCTAGGACTAGAGTATCCAAGGGAGGATTTCCCCAAGAAGGACCTAGTGAAAATACTGTTGAGCCTGATAATGGCTACTGGTCTCTTCACATAAACGGTATAGCCAAGAGCACAAAAAGCCTAAAGGCTGAGGTGCCGAGGTCTCAATTTCAAGTAAAAAAGATGTTCTCAACAACAGTAGTGCAATTCCCGAATCACTAGAGAATATACGAAAGCGCAAACATTGCAGGAAAAATTTTTAATAGAAACTATTGACATTATTCTGAAAACCCTTCGTTTTGTATCATTCGAATTCAATTCTACTACAAAAATTAAGTAGAATGTTTATCTGGCAACGCCAGCTGCATTGGGTTTTTCTTTTCGGGTCGAGATGGGAAACTCATGTTCGAATGGGTTCTATCCAGGACCCAAGGGGATGCCTACCAACAAAACCCACCTCAATCTCGCCGTTTCTGCATTGGGGTTGGCATTGCAGAAATTACGAATGGTCAGATACATTTGTTGTCTCTGCAATGGCCTCAAAAAGTTTTGATCAGACTTTGTTTCAAGAGGATCATCTCGATGATAAAATTCCGGATTGTGCTTTAATATTTCAGCCTCTTCATCTAAATTATCCATAATCGTGATTTAATGCTTCTAAAACACAAATCTTACGTCAAATTGTTCAATGTACTGTAAAATTTCGTTCGAAATGGTTATGTACGCAAGTTAAGACTGCTCGTTGCATTTCGTTCGTAAATTTGCGTATGCGGAATGCATTCGCTCACTCAAAAATACAGTTTTATCGATTCATACGAAAATAAGCCATTATAGCATTCGAACACACATGATTCGATAATTACACCCCAAGTCTAATTTTAACTTACTTTGCCTTCAACTGGATCATAAAATCTCTGTAATAATTGAATACAAGTCGATTTTCCGCATCCCGAACTTCCTACAAGTGCAACTGTTTCTCCAGTATGTATCTTGAGGCTGAAACCTCTAAGTATCTAAAAATAATCAATCATAGGTATTAATAGCAGTGTATCACGAAACCGTATCGACCATCTGGAACCCAATTCTTGAAATAATCCGTATTAGGAAAAATTCGAAAAAAATCGAGGATTTTTATTTTTGAAATCGGTATGCGATTTTTGTTATACTACACGAATTTGACATCGAATGGGTCGAGCTACGAATTGTGTTATCATAACACACTTTGACAGAAAAGGTATGTTTATTTACTTTATTTTCGCTTGCTCTCTTTTGTACACTTTAGACTCTGGTAGGTATATCTGTGTAAAATTTACATACACAGTGTTCATTAGAAAAGGAACCACCCTTAATATTTCAAAAATGGGACATATTAGAAAGAAATGCCGAAACTTTTAACTTGAGGGGGACACTTTTTGGCGCTAATGTCATAAACGTCAGATTCACCCCCTCCCTACTGAAGACACCCCTTACATTTTTTCAAATGGCATTGGGTATCAAGTCATACCTCATTTAAAAGGTCTGGTAAATCTCTATTCAATCATTTTATTTTGCCTTTGATACCAGCCTCCCATTGTTATTTAAAATTGGCTCTCTTTCAATTGTTCGTATGCCCCCGTATTGTGTTAAGATAGAAAAATTTACAAATAGTAAAAAGACAACTGTTAACAAGAAAAAACTGCTATTTAATCATGTGTTCTAAGTGACCTCCGTTAACATTCAGGCAATAAAAGTTGAAAAAGAGCCAATTTTAAACAACGATCAAATAACAATGGAAGGCTTTTCAAATGAACACAGTGTATATCTTGGTGTTTGTTGCATCCTGGCATGGCATTTAATAAATTTGTCAAATCCATACTCATTTCATTGCATCTTTTAAAATCATTCGAAAATTCACCAGAATATAATTGGGGGTGTTCATACAAAAATTGCACCAAAACTTTCCTTTGGTCCTTGGTCACGCTTTTCATGGGTGAACGATCCATAATTAAACATATACAGAGTGGACCAGTAGTCTAAAAACGCCCAATTATCTCGTAAATTGCAAGTTTTTTTATTTTTTTATTTTTTAAATACATCACCATGTATGTTCAGTCACTATTGGAATCTCCTTTTCAATACGAGTTCAACCATATGTAACATTCATGATTTTATGTAGTCTTGAAGGTCTTGAATAAATAAAACAGAAGTCTGGCAACAAGAATTGGGTCCCTGGGCCTGATCAGCAACTGGCAGTGATCAATGATATTAAAGGTTATTGAAATATGGTCTAAGGGCATTGGAATTATTTTTAAAATGTATATCTTACTTTAACGTCTGGTCTGGAAGGATAATTAAAATATACATTATCGAATGTAATTTCAGCTGAAAAATTCCTCAGTACCCGTCCGGTATTCACGTGTTTTTTAATTTTTGGCTCGCTATCTAGTACAGCAAAAATTTTTTGAGCTGCACCTTTGGCTGCACCAAAGGTTTCCAGAAGTGGAGCTCCCATGCCAAAATTCCATGTTGCTACTAAAGTAGAAAAGAATACCTGAAATTTAAAAGGATCATTTTACCATTTATTAATGTAAATAACAAAAAGATCTTTCACAATTGAGTGCCCAGTTCAATATTGATAACATATAAAGATATACTTAATGAAGTAGTCAAGATCAATAACGTCCAGGGCATCAATTCTTGACAGCAAAAGAATAGAACGTTCCCCGGTGATCATTCCTCGATTCTACTCTACTGCTGTTCTCTTAAGATCATAATTACATATTCTGGAGCATCAAGGAGGGGGCATGAAACAGGGAACAAAGCCACGGCGATGCCAAATGTCTTGAGCAAATACGCAAATGAAATGTTCACCATATTGAATTTACACTACAAGTGACCTCTACCGAGGGCATAAAAGAAATAAAGATTGGACTATAAAGAAAATGCTTACTGAAACCATATTTGCCGGTGTATAAATCTGCTCCTCTGGAGGTAAATGTCTTTCGTCAAGAATCAACTTAACTCCATACCAAAATGACAAGGCATAACATGCGTAAACAAAAAACCATAAACATCCATTACTTAACGCATTAAAAAAACCTCGTTTCAAGTTATTCTTTTTGGCATTAACCAGGTGTTTGTTATATCTAGTTATTTCTTTGTGTTGACCGTCGAAGGCTACAACGGTTTTTATAGAACTCAGAACCTCTTCTGCTATTGCACCCGCAGCACCATATGACTCCATCTCTTGTTCTGAAAATTTCGTAGACACCTGGAAAATATGTTTAAGGCTGCAAAAAACTTGTCAAATTTTTAAGGTCCATTCACTGTAGACCACATCTCTGATAAAATGTGAAACAAAATTTTTTTTTCTACAGTCGCGCGTGAAATGACTAATTACTATATTCAAATGAAATCGTAAAGTCGACAAATGCCGAGGATTGTTACTTTACGCTCTAGCGCAAAAATTGAATCTTTTTCGCTCGCTCATTTAATCAAACCACGCCCTCCGAATTAACTCAATTGGTGAATATCTAACAATTTATCAGATTAAAAATAAAATAAAATTATATGAAAATTGTCAAAAAATTTGAAATATGGTCAATAATTGTCAAAAATTGTCAGAAACTGTTAAAAATTGACAATTTTTGTCAAAAATGGTCAATAATTGTCAAAAACTGTCAAACATTGTCAACAATTGTTAAAATTTTGAAAAATGGTCGATAATTGTCAAAATTTTTTTAAAAATTTCAAAAATTGTCAATAATTGTCAAAAATGGTCGATAATTGTCAAAAATGGTCGATAATTGTCGAAAACTTTTAAAAAAATTTGAAACATGGTCAAACATTTTCAAAAATTGTCAAAAATTTTCAAAAATGGTCAATAATTGTCAAAAATGGACAATTATCACAAAATTGGTCGATAATTGTCAGAATTCTTAAAATTTTGAAAATAGGGCGATAATTGTTAAAAACTATCAAAAAAGGTGAATAATTTTGGAAAATTGTCAAAAATTTTGAAGAATTCTCAAAAATGGCCAATAATTGTCAAACATGGACAATTATTGTTAATAATTGTCAAAATTTTGAAAAATAGTTGATAATTGTCAAAAATTGTTAAAGTTTTTGAAATATGGTCAAAAATAGTCAATAATTGTCAAAAATGGTCAAAAATTTGGAAAAATGGTCTAAAATTTTGAAAAATGGTCAAAAACTATCAAAAATGGTTAAAAATTGTCAATTATTTTTAAAAACCGTCAAAAATGGACAATTATTGTCAAAATTGGTCAATAATTGTAAAAAAATTGTAAAAATTTTGAAAATGGTCGATAATTGTCAAAAACTATCAAAAATGGTCAATACTTTTGAAAAATTGTCAAAAATTTTGAAAAATTGTCAAAAACTATCAAAAATGGTCAAAAACTGTCAAAAATGCTGTTTTTTCTGCCACGCAGAGATTAAATATCTTCATCGAAAAAGATGGAAAGCATTTCTAGTAGTTGGTTATTCTTAACATGATACTGAGTTTGTCAAAATCCTATTTTTATGTATATATATTTTTTCTCCTATCTTCGCTTAGGTAGAAAATAAATATTGGGATGCGGTTTTTACCACTTTTTTTAACTCCATCCTTTTTCAAGTAAATGATTGAAAAATATATCGTCGCATTTGAAGATTCCCCAAAAAAAAAGGTTGAAAATAAAACAATTGTTCAACCACCGCCACCTAGCGACCGTTAAAACCACTTGAGTGGTACGTTGATATTAGTTATTTAATAAACTAGTTGTTAAAGAAGGCGATTAATAAACGAAACTGTTTAAAGCCCGAACGAGCGACAGGTATATATCAAAATGTCATCAAAATGTCAAAATCACAAAAAGAGTGCGTTAATGACGTTCATTAACGCATCCTTTTTTAAATAAAATAATTCATTAATATCGAAATTAATAAACGGTCAACGAAAAAATATTGAATTGTTTACGTCGTTGTTGTGCAAATATTATAAATGTAAATTATACAAATTAAAAAATAAATAAAATTGTTATAGTCTGTGGTGTTTGTGTATTGTGTATTATATTACCCATGATATTATTGCCATAAGCGTTGTTGATAAAGGTAGAGATACCATGCAGACAAGTGCTAATTTCCATCCTTTTACAAGACCTAAAATTATACCAGCAACGAAAGTTGATTCAAAAAATAAGAAAGTTCCAATTTTATCACCGATTCCATCTTCAATCTTGGAAATATTTCTGAAAATTAAAATCTAGTTTAGCATAAAGGAAAGTTTATTAAAATATAATAATAGGTGTGTTTTAGTTACTCTTAGTTTGAAATTATTCATTTCAAATTATCATACGTACTTACTGGGTGAAAGTTGTAGCAAAATCCCCAGTTCTGTTCATATCAAACCAAGCTATATCTTGATTTAAGGTTTTTTCCAAGAACTTTTTTCTTATTTTAAAAATCTACGAAATATAAAATAAGATATATAGTGAACTTCTTAGTTGCTTTAGAATTAAAGATCCAACCATCTGTGCAATCACTTAATAGGAAACTTGACTTTGATTGACTTGATTTTTTTTGGTCACAAACAACCACCACTATAACGAATTTATCATGCCGAAAAACTCAAATTATTTGAGGCTTTTGTAAGCGCATTGCTATTGGTTGTGACGTCGAAGAGTATGTTTTCGGTACTGCGCGTACGTCCATACAACTAATTTTTTTTGTATACCATTATATTTTCTTTATAAAAGTTTAATTACAACAATTTTTAAATAATCAACTGTATATATAGGTATTTATTTTTGATGTATTGTACGTACTTGTAATTTAAATTTTCCCGAAACAAGCGTTTGCTCGCTTACCTATCGAATATGTTATATTCATTTTATCATTTTCTCATAATTTTAAATTAAAAATAATATCAAAACTAGCAGCATTTAAATTAAAATCTATTTTTGATAATCCAAAGTACCTGCATAACAGTTTCTGTATTCACCTATTTGCTTTAACACCACGCACTTCTCCAAGAGAAAATTTTTCACTGTTTTTGAAAAAATTTGCCATCATAATCATATCAACACAAGGCAGATTGTAATATTGTAATATTGTTATATTGATTGTAGTATTGTAATATTCTTCTTTAGAGTCATGTTAAAAATATTATGGACACAAACAAAATTTCACAAAATCTAATAAATCATAATGAAGCGAAAATACAAAAAAACACGTGGAAACACTCGAGTAAACAACACAGTAAACAAAGCAATAATGGCTGTTTTAATGGTATACGTTCGTTGCTTGTCGCATGGACGCACGCGAAGTACTGAAATATACTCTTCTACGTCACAACCAATAGCAATGCGGTTACAAAAGCTTCAAATAATTTGAATTTTTCGGCATTTTAAATTCGTTATAGTGGTTTTTTGTGACAAAAAAATTGTTTTTTCATACCAGTCGTTTTCATGCAATGTATTCTTATGATTTATTGCACATTTTTGCTAATTAAAAATTTTTTCAAGTTCCCTATTATGTCGTCTTTTTCTTAGATCGTGATAACTAGTGAAAAACGCAGTAAAGACAGACGTATGGGTTATGTTATATTACATAATTCTTCTTTGTCTGTTTGTAATTCCACAGAGTCAGTGTTAAAACTATCAATTTGAATTGAAAAGTACCAAAAGCAATGCAATTTTATTGGAATAGAAATTGGCATTTAGTTGTAGAAAAAATACCTAATCAGAATGTACCTACATGGAAAGCCAAGTAAGATTATTTTATTATTAAGAATATATCGGATAAGAGGTTCTGAAAAACGTATCAAGAAACTTTAGATTTTGTGCTAAAAAGGATTTTACAACTCATAAATGAATGGAAATTCATTTTGCAACGGCCCCTGCGGCAATTATTGCGAGTTTTGCTCCTCTCTACATTTTGATTAGATATTTTTTTCTACAATTAAAAAAAGGTCTTACTATTCATTCTGAACCTTTTATTTCGTGAGTTAACTTGATACGTATAAAGCATTACATTACAGCATCTTTGCATTGAATCTAATAAAAAATTAATAATTACTGCATTTGTTACTGATTCCTACAGAATAGTATCACTCTGTCCAATTATTTTGAATTAATATTAAATTTTTGGCTTTACTGTTTTAATATAAACCAACTTCAATAATAAAAGAAAACGGCGTATTTTATTTTGAAACAGCCACATTTACGCGCGCTTTGTTCATTTCGAGGTCAAATCTGGATTAATTTGTACCAGAGTACAAGAAATAGACGCTAGTGTGAAAACCGTTCTCCAAATTCTAATGTTATCTATATAACTGGCTAACAGCTTATTCATTCGTTTGAGTTGTGTACCATTTCCCATGTAATGCTTGTATTATCTCCTCTCCAAAGTGCTTCGTCTGAGTCCTTGTAAGTTCTCACAGAAGCAAAGTATGTGAGTAGGTGTTTCATCATAAAGTTCACATTTTCTGCACATGGGTTCACTAACTTTGCCCATTTTGTGCAGATGTTTTCTCAGGGTGCAATGTTCAGTCACCAGTTCGGTAACTGTCTTCAAATGTCTCTTACCCAGTTTCAACAGTCTGGTTGAGAGCTCCTTGTCTACCTTGTGTCAACCTCCATTTAAGTTTGTGTTCCTTATCTAGCCAGTTCGCGATTTCTCCTCTTATGCAATCCTTTGTGATTGCACAAAACGGTTTCGGACCTATGAAGTCTCCTTTAGAACCTTCTTAAGCTAACTGGTTCGCCATTTCATTACCTGCAATTCCCTCTTCTGCCGACACCCATATTAGAGAGACTGTGTTGTCTCTTGTCAGCCTCTTTATCTTTGTCTTTATCGTTTTTTACCAGTATAGATCTAGTTGTTGGATTATACTGATAGCCTTAAGCAGAGCCTGCCCGGTATATCCTCTTCTGCTTATGCCACACCTGCTCATGTGAAATATGGGTTCATCTAGTATTGTCCCAGTGTGTTACTCCCGAACATTGTTCAGGGACCATAAGTCTCCCCAGGTTTTGCACATAGCTCTTCTGCATTGCCAGAAAAGCCTAGTCGGCCTGGTAGTAATTTTCTCCAGGTGTGTCTTCCAATTCATTTTGGAATCAAGGGCCACTCCCAGATATCTAATAGCTCATAAGATAAATCCATCTTTAGTTAGAAACGATTTTTAGTGAAAGTTGCAAACTTTTAGGAGTTCCTAACTGTCATCAGTTATTTATCAAAATTTAACGTTCAACACACCACTGTCACAGAATTAATTTCTTAGAATCATTAGACATTCAAAAAAATATTTACATTATACTAAATGAACAGATACTTTTCAGTGTTAGATTTTTTGAGAACTTTTTATCCTGCTTATTGAAGTTATACTTCTAATGCAACTTCCAACTAGGTTGCGTTAAACGTTAAAGAGAGAAAGAAAGATACACAAAGGTAGAAAGTAGGAGAGAGAACGAGAGTGAGTCCTTCGGTATTCGATAACAGATGGCAGTATAAGTACTCTTTTTACTATTTAAAAAGTAAATTATTAAGAAGCTGCAATTTTGAAATTTCCTTCACATGACCAAAATCTTCGGCATTTATCAACAAATGATAGTGTAAGTATACTTTTTTCCTTAAATAAAGTAACTTTTAAAATGTAATTCAGAAAAACTTCCTTTTTTGGAATTTTCTTCATATGACCAAAACCTTCGGCATTCGATGACAGATGGCAGTGTAAGTATTCTTTTTAAAAAGTAATTTATTCAGAAGCTGCAATTTTGAAATTTCCTTCACATGACCAAAATCTTCGGCATTCATCAAAAAAAGATAGTGTAAGTAAACTTTTTTTCTTAAATAAGGTAACTTTTAAAATTTAATTCACTAAAAAATTCCTTTTTTGGAATTTTCTTTATACGACCAAAATCTTCGGCATTCGATAACAGATGGCAGTGATACTTCTAATGCGACTTCCAACAAGGTTGCGTTAAACGTTAAAGAGAGAAAGAAAGATACACAAAGGTAGAAAGTAGGAGAGAGAAAGAGAGTGAGCACATGCACGTGGTATTCTTGCTATGCAGCGAAGTAAACAGTGTGAGCGTCGTGAAATTAGCTGAAATACGTACTTGTTCTATTTTAATTTATAATATTTTCATTATTTCATTTACTTGTTTTTTTAGTTTGATTTGATACACATATAATTTACTTTAGTTATCATACTCCCATTGGAAGTGTTATAGATTTGGATATTTCTCCACTCGAAAATAATAATTAAAAAGATGCGATCAATTGTGAATTGTAAGCAATGTTAATAAAGCTTGTCTCAAAGAAACAATATGATTTCACTAAAAACCAATTTCTACCCTTTCCTATTTTCATTACCACATTACGAAGTATAACTTCTTCCGCGCGGAGGGACTGCACGCACTAATTTTTTTTTTGACGAGTTTATTGGCAAATAAAATTACTCATATGGTACTTTATAGTTTAAAAATACAGATCAAAACTAGATATTTATCATCGAATTTACCTGTTGAATTGCACTGTAGCTAAAAAGAACCATAGAAAAATATGTAGTAACTATAACTCCAATGCCAATTCCAAGAGTTTGAATACCAAACTTCCAAACACCATAATTTAGATCTTCTGCTAACGAGTCTTTTTCTTCTTGGGTCATTGAATCATTGTATAAAGAAGCATAAGTTATTATACATCCAGTAACGTCACCAAATAATATCATTGAAAAAGGTTGCACGACCCCGCTGCATATGGAACATATTCCTCCCAGTAACATACATATTTGGTCCGTCGTAGTGGCATATTCAAACTGTAATTCGGAATTTTCACATTTTTAATGATGAATTTTCATAGACAAAGTATATTAACGCAAAAATAGATACAATCTTTAATTTATAAGTAAGTAAGTCCATTAATTATGTGAGATGTTCAAGTGGGGGAAGATCTGAATGAATCGCACACAACCTCAAGGGGAGAAGAGAGGGGGTCTCGACAATATACCACAATAAACAGTGTAAAATTGCGAGAAAATTGGTTTACAATAATGAAATGCTCTACAAAAGTTCACAAATATTGGATTTATGTTTAAAATTATTAACGGTTTTATTCATCAAGGTTTTGTCTGTAATATATTGAACTTTTACTTATTTATCTGACTAGTTTTTTTGTTTACAAGTTGATAAGTTTTTAAGTTTAAAGCAAGTTTTTTTCTTTTGTATTTTCAAGAATGTTACATCAGTTATTGTTTCCACTTTATTCAGTCAACTGTAATTTAAAATTTATTATTTTGTTTTGAACAATGCCTAGACGTAAACTTGGTGCGGATGAGCCCTTAGTCTCCCGCAGCTTTCGAATCACCTATGACATTTCATAGCCAATGGTACTTCCAAGTCCTCTCTTTTTAAACGCTCATAAAACTTACTTACGATCGAAAAACACTACTCAGTACTAATGATCCTTTAGAGCAATGGTTCCCAAATTTTTTTTCCTATCTTTCAAAATTTTGCTGGTTCCCTGCAGCTACATTTCTACCATATTCCCAAAAAACACAATGCAAGATCATGAAAAAGTGCTTAGCTATTGATCTCATCAGTCAAATGGTTGCGATGGGCGCAATGTTGGGATTGTGTTGTTCTAGAGAGCTCCATGTCACTCAAACTATTCTCTCATTAAAGGAAACATCAAAGTTTTCATAAAAAAAATTTATTAAATCTTCAATTTAACTAGATATGCTAAAATATTAAGATAAATTTCAAATCAATAACTAATTGTTTACATATGTACAGGCCAGCTGGCTAAATAACCTACAATAATTGAAACCACAAAAACTATCTGTCATTGTGAAGTTGAGATTTCAAGCACGTGATTTGATAACCTAACATGAACAAAATGAATTTTAATGTGTTTTAAAGTAATCAAAAATAATTTTAAACAGTAATAAAATGTGATGCAATATTAGTTATATATATACATAGTTTTTTAGTGTTGTTGATGGCCATCCACGTTTTTACCTTTGGTATCTTCACGTTACAATTTCAATAAGTTTGTAAGTTAAAAAAGTTTTGGAAAAAAAATATTTTATTATTCTAACAATATATTTTTATGTAGCTTCCCTGATGATGGGTGAAAATTCACTCGAAAGATTGGATTAAATACTTAAAAGAGTACACGTTTACGTTTTATTTCTGCACTCCCTAAAAAAATATCTCCACAGAAGTTACTTTCTAACTAGTCAGCAAAGACTACCCTTCACTATATATAATATATTAGACTGATTAAAAAAAAATGATTTTTTTTCTTCTTTTTCTTCTCTTAATTATATCGAAAATATTGTTGTAAATGACAAAAAAAAATAGGGTGAAAGTTTAAGCTCTTAATATTAATATTAAGAGGTGCCGCATCGCAAATTTCGATTTTCCATTTAAATAACATGGGAACAATATTCTCTTGCACTTTGGAATTCTATATCTCACGTTGGTGACAACACTTCGGAATGACCAAGGTATGAACTTGTAGAAAATTGAACGCTCTACAAAAAATGTCTCCTACAATTTTTTGATATATATTTATTCCTTCAAAAGTTCAAGTTATAATTTTTAGGTTAAAATATTTTTAGTTCAATGCAAATAACTTAGGACCTGTGAAAAATATCAAAAACCTTTATAGAGATAAGTTATAGAAAATAGAATGGTCTCCAAAAAATGTCCCATAAAATTTCCTCATAAAGTTTATGGTTGCGTAAAAAAATGGAAAAATATTAAAATTTGTCCTTAGTTCAACTTTGACCTCGAATAACCTTTGAAGGAATAAATATATCAAAAAATTGTAAGAGACCTTTTTTGTAGAACGTTCAATTTTCTACAAGAGCATACCTTGTTCATTCCGAAGTATTGTCACCAACCTGAGTTATAGAATTACAAAGTGCAAGAGAATATTGTTCCCATGTTATTTAAATGGAAAATCGATATTTGCGATTCTATGAATAATAACTGGGATAAAATCGTGCGATGTTTTGCCCAGTATTTTGATTTAAAATATACATTTACCTCTTAAAATACTGAGCGGTATTTTTAGAGGGAAAATCGAGCGATTTAATTGAGTCGAAATATTACTTTGTCTTATATGTATAATCTTGCTGTTTGAACAATCAGAGAAGTAGTTCGTTATTTTTGCATAGAGATCATTATGGAATCGGGCGATTCTTGATGATGTTACTGGTTTTTTGGATTTATACAGGGAAGAACGTTCGTTATCCCTTCTAGGAATACTCACTGGAATAAAATCGTGCGATTTTTTTGTTCCGGTATTTCGATATAAAAATAATTTACAGGGATGTTTTTCCTATTGAAAACATGAGCGTTATTTCAAAACAATACCTATGAAGGGTTTCTTTACAGATTCTTCAAACAACGCATCACAAGATCAGGTTTCTAGAAACTTCAATCTACCACAAGCACCGGTACAAATTGAAATGCAGACCCGTTTAGAACCAATTATAACGATTACCGAAGGTAGTAGTCATCCGAGCAATGACTTACCAGAACAGAACATTACTGTTTTGGGCGAAAAACCAGACAGTAGCGAATTAGAAGGAAAGCCTCTTCATAAAGAAATCGTTGTTTGTTGGAGTCCATATTTGTCAAAGGGTATAGCAAAAGAATAGCGGAAGGAACTTTTCAATAATTACAAAATTCCAGCAAACTGCAAAAATCTACTCCCGCCCCAGGTAAGCAACGAAATTCAAGCCTGCTTGCCAAAACCAGCGCAGGAACATGACAAGTTTATGATGGCAATGCAACAACAACTACCACAGTCAGCAGTGGGAATTGTTATTGAAAAAATGTTACCTAGACCGGAACATTCAGACAATCTCAAAATTTTGGCAGACGCCTGTCAATTATTTAGCAATGTTCATCATGTTATATCGGCTCACAGAAAATTTAAAATAATTCCACACCTAAACGCCGATTGTAAAAACGTCGCAAAAACTCTGAATATGGATGAATTTTTATTCAGCAAAAAATTTGCTGAGGCTGTAAAAAACGAACAATCCGTTAAAAAAGCAAACGCGGATTTTAAAAAGAAGAGTTGGCAACCAGCTTTCAGCCTACCAGGATCTTCAGGTAATAAGTCAAGCTATCATTTAAACTATCAGCGCCAACAGCACAAGTGGAGAATGAAGAACAAGAAAAAAGAGAGGAGGCCATCAGGCCGTTACTCCAAGCAAAAGACAGAGACCAGGGGATACTACTAACGAAAATGATAAAGACGCAAGAGGTAAGCCCATACGCTGGGCGTCTTTCATGTTTCTTACACTATTGGAAAAATAGTACTCAGGACCAAGCGGTCTTAGGGTGGGTTAAAGGAATATCAATTCCGTTTGTTTCAAAACCATTACAAACAATTGAACCATCTGTGAAAATTCCAAGAAATCAAATTAAAAATTATAAACATTCAGTACAAAATTTAATAAGTATTGGCGCTGCAACGTTTTTATTTTCATACCTTTTGCCCCGCTAAACCAATTAATTAATTTCGGATAATCCCTAGCTCAGTACGGCCCTGGCGTCACCTATTTCCTAGGAAGGATAAGACATTGTTCCGTACAACCAATAAAAATAAATAAAAAGCATCCCATTTCACCGGAAAGGTTCGAAATTATTTTGAAACCATTAGTTGTGCTTCACGTTTTTAATTGGCCAGAATCTTCTTCAATCAAAAAGCTAAAATTAGATGAGTTGGTAGTCCCAAATGAACCCGTTTTAACAGAAGATTCTCATGATTATGATGTTGGTACTCAAACCTCCTGGGGAATAAACAATCAATATCAACAAACAAGTCCCGTAGAGGTAAAAAGTGTTAGTTGTCGGTTAACTTCTCAGAATACTGTTAAAATGGATACTTTAGATCTGACTATTACAAAATAAGCAACTACCTCACTAATGAAAAATAAATTTTCAAAGGTAGAAGATATCACATCAGCAGAGGCAACAACTGAAACTGTACCCTAAAGCAGTGATTTTGTGTCACTAACTGACACAAGTGAATCCAAAGACGAACAGTTGCAGAGTACAATCCCTCTCGTTGAGAAATATCCGAAGAGATATATCGGTGTTCCCAAAGTGTGGTATGACATTTTAATAAACATACTTGGTAAAAATAATTTAAAAAAAGAACGTTATAATATGCCTAATGAAAATCAAATTAAATGATGCATTTGCAAGATTAGCAGATCAATTTTCAATATCAGTAAATGGAGTAAAAAATATTCAAAACTGACTTTTATAAAATTATATGAAAGATTAATATTTTGGCCTTCAGAAAGCCAAATAAAAAAGCATTTGTCTATTCCATTTCAAGCAAAATATAATAGTGTGCAATCCATTATTGATTGTTTTGAAATAGAAATTCAGAAGCTTACTAATCCTGTGCACCAGGCATTGACTTGGTCACAATACAAAAAATGTAACACAGTCAAATATCTTATATCTTGTACCCCTGATGGATTTGTAAATTTGTGAAAATACACGGCAGAGAGAAGTTTATTAAAAATAAAACTTTCATGAAAATGTTTACAGTTGGTAAATATATCTGTTATAAATGGTTCATCATAAGAAAGCCACTGACAGATTATTTCATTTGAAATTTCAAAATCTGGTTTTGCTACAACAAAAAGTCCCTTTTTTTATTTGTTGCCATCATTTGCAAATGAAGCTGAGCTTTGTACTTATTAGTAATTTCCCCATTTTTATTACAAGTCTCTAGACTTTTTGCTGTTGCTGGACATTTGACTTCCACTTATACATATTCATTTGTAATTGCATCAGGAGAAGCTCCAAAAATCGGATTGTCAGCAATTATGAATAATCCAGCATCTTTAAATCGATAAGTAGTCAATTTTAAATGTTGACATCTACGTTATTAGGAGCTTTATCAAAAAAGTGTTCAAATACATTTTTACATAAATTGAAAGAGTAAGTCAGTGACGAGTTATACATTAGGTCTGTCCAAACCGCAATCAGAAACTATCAGAAACGATCAGAGAATGACTAGTCATAGCAAACACAACGCGTAATTCCAGTCACTGATTGCAATGATCGACTACTCTCTGATCTGATATTTTAGGCTGATGATGGTGCCATCTATCGTTCAGTAGTATCTCGGATACGCAAATATTTAAAAGTCTCAAATTTCACCGCAATTTACTTAAACCGTTGAGTGAAAAACGCTTAAGCCAACAGAACATACCCAATGCTTAAACCGCCACCTCTCAGTGGCTATGTAGCAGAATAGCGTCAGTCAAAAAAAGCGCTGGACAAAATAGCGCTAGGTTAAAATTGCGTTCGTCAAAATAGCGCCACACAAAAATAACGCAGAACAAAAACAGCGGCAGGCAAAATAGCTTATTCCCATCCCCTTCTCGAAAATATATCAAAGAATTTGTATTCCACATGAAGTTTTCCCAAAAGAGGAAGGAAATAAGCTATTTTGTCTGCCGCTGTTTTTGTGCTGCGCTATTTTGACTGGCGCTATTTTGTTACAGAGCAGTATATATGCATCTCTCTTTTTGGAGTCTCTGCTCTTCTCATTAGAATGACTGGCTATTTATTTTTTTAGACAATGCAAAAAGTATCCTGAAAAATTATTTAACAATAAAAATTTTCTTGAAAATTCTTCGAGCATCCTTAAAAACTGAAATACAGTTTTATTTATATCTTTGTGTACCTTTTTACTTTTACTTTTTCATTAAAATACTCAAAAAGACTAATAAATAAGGTTTTCAAAATAATTTAATTTTATATTCACTTCTAGGACGGCCGGTATATATAAAAATATATATTAATCGTAGATATGATAAAGAACTTTACTTGTTTAACGGGGTGACTAACTAATAAATTTTGTCGATTTATATTCAGTAGCGTGTTGACTTTCGAATAGAAAATATCGGTATGCCGGAGTGCGTGCGTTCTAAATTAACGTGTATCGTGGAGTGGAGTGTAGTGAATAGTGCCTTTATGGATTACAATCTGATACATTTGCGGTAAGTTTTCATTTTATTTACTGGTAGTTATTGGTAATACTGTTTTTTAAAGTATTTTAAATCACATACGAACGATTTTATTACTATAAACAATTGATTTTTAATATATAAACGAAGTATTTTACAATTATTTATCAGATTTTAAATTTGCTATAATTCATTTTTGCTTTCTCTTGCTATGTTTTTATACCAAAATATTTAAAATTCTAAAAAGACGGCCGGTATATATTCCTAGCTATGACAAATTGTTCTTATATAAGAGGTTAGTCATGATAAACTGTATATACTTCTACCTCGTATAGGGGCTCCTATAGGAAATATTAAATGACAATTTATATGTGTATGCTCCCATTCTGTTTATCAACATACAGGGTCTTTAAAAATTAGTTCATTGTATTCATATAAAAGTTTAGCAAAATAGAATCAGAAAAATATCTTGATTTTTGTACAAATGTTCAATTTTTAATAACTAATAATCTTAATTCGTGTTATATTTTTAA
This sequence comes from Lochmaea crataegi, assembly GCA_947563755.1. Classification (NCBI taxonomy): domain Eukaryota; kingdom Metazoa; phylum Arthropoda; class Insecta; order Coleoptera; family Chrysomelidae; genus Lochmaea; species Lochmaea crataegi. Next base: position 21,911,803 of record OX387435.1, read on the forward strand.
TAATACAACTGGTTTACTTAATTTTTAAAACCAATTTTCAAGAGAAACAAGCTGTTTTGTATAATATGAAAACATTTCCCTGTATAATATGTATTTAGTAATTCATAGGTATTTACATTTTATCGAATTCTATACTTTTACTCAAAATAAAAACCTACAGTATCTACTACAGATACTTTTTTCAAATTTAATATAAGCTTTATACTCAGTATTCTCAAATTTTCTTATTTTAAATAAACTAATTCTTTTTTAATGTTTCTATTTTATTTTCTTTAATTTAAAAAAGTTAAAACTGTATTTTTTTGTCGAAACAATATTCTGAGAACTCGATAAATTGACAATACTATGCAATTTGGAACATAAACTTTTGGAATTCGATAGTACCACCCGTCCAACCTTAATAACTGAAGGAAAACTTATAATTCATTATCTATTTGTATACTTTCTTAAATCTTGATAAAGGTTTTCAAAAACCAAATACAAGTTGAAATTTTATATTTGGCATACCCCGTAGGAGAATCAATACGAGGTAGGAGTATGTACAGAGTTCCCCATGACTCATCTTAAATAACAGAATTTTCTTTAATATTTTATACTACATACCGGGTGTTTCTGAATTTATGCGAAAAAATTTAGGTGGTGATTGCCCGTATAACATTATAATAGGTCTTTCATATGAAAAAATTTCCTCACTCCACTCCCTAAAAAGAGGCTGAGTGAAATTGAGTTTTTATTTCTTTTTTCTCAAATTTAAGTAAAGATGGAAACTTCAAATTTTGTTAATTTCGTGCACTCAAAATTACTAACCGCTGGTATTTTCTCAACATTCCTGTTACATTTTAAGGGAGTGAAATTATCAACCCTTACTTTATTTAAAATCAAATTTTTTTTCGAGATTAAGTTTTGTGAAATAAAAATATTATTTAAAATCTCTATTGTCTTGAAAAACTTTTTTTACTCTTGAAGTTTTTTCCTAGATTCAATAGATTCGGAGAAAAAAAAATTAAATTTCTAAATCTATTGTATCTAGGAAAAATCTTCAAGAGTAAAAAAAGTTTTTTAAGACAATAGAGATTTTGAATAATATATTTATTTCACAAAACTCAATCTCGAAAAAAAATTTGATATTAAATAAAGTAAGGGTTGATAATTTCACTCCCTTATAATTTAACAGGAATGTTGAGAAAATACCGGTGGTTAGTAATTGCGAGTGCACGAAATTTACAAAATTTAAAGTTTCCATCTTTACTAAAATTTGAGACAAAAAAATAAAAACTCAATTTTATTCAGGGTGATATCTTGGAATGGGGTGAGATTAGGAGATTTTGTCATAGGAAAGACTTATCATAATTTTATATGGGAAATCACCTGAATTTTTGCGCCTGAATTTAGGAACACCCTGTATACATAAAATATTTTTAATGCTGATTTTAAACATACGAACTTATAATTTTACAAACTGCGTATTTTAATTTAATGCCCAAGATTCATTTAGCTGAAGTAACAAGCAAAAAATTATTATACAGGATGATTCTTTATAAAATGACCCTATATGCCTTTGTTTTTTTAATCGTAAATGTTTTTGTTTTTTAGAAAACATGATTTTTTAAATTATTAGTTTAGTTAAATTATTTTGAATCGTTCTTTAATAAATTCTTTTATTCCTTGTTTTAGGTTTCGTATAGTATTGGTCTACTCCAAAGAAGTGTGAGTATACCGTAATTCTCAATTTCTATCAAATGACATCATATCTCAGTATCATCCTGCCTTTCTTTTACAAATGTTCCTCATATTTTCTAAATACTATCCAGCCCTTTTTTACAATTGGTACTTTTTTCAAAAGACATAGGTAAGCTATGTCAATCCGAAAGTTTTCTAAATACTATACCTTTCGTTAATAAGTCGGTACTTTTCAAAGGACATAGGTAAGCTATGTCATTCCTCATATTTTCTAAATACTATGCCTTTCGTTAATAAGTTGGTACTTTTTAAAAGACATAGGTAAGGTATGTCATTCCTCATATTTTCTAAATACTATGCCTTTCGTTAATAAGTTGGTACTTTTCAAAAGACATAGGTAAGCTATGTCATTCCGAACATTTTCTAAATACTATGCCTTTCGTTAATAAGTTGGTACTTTTCAAAAGACATAGGTAAGCTATGTCATTCCGAACATTTTCTAAATACTATGCCTTTCGTTAATAAGTTGGTACTTTTCAAAAGACATAAGTAAGCTATGTCAATCCGAACATTTTCTAAATAATATGCCTTTCGTTAATAAGTTGTTACTTTTCAAAAGTTATAGGTAAGATATGTCAATCCGAACATTTTCTAAATACCATGCCTTTCGTTAATAAGTCGGTATTTTTCTAAAGACATAGGTAAGCTATGTCAATCCGAACATTTTCTAAATACTATGCCTTTCGTTAATAAGTTGGTACTTTTCAAAAGACATAGGTAAGCTATGTCATTCCTCATATTTTCTAAATACTATGCCTTTCGTTAATAAGTTGGTACTTTTCAAAAGACATAGGTAAGCTATGTCAATCCGAACATTTTCTAAATACCATGCCTTTCGTTAATAAGTCGGTATTTTTCTAAAGACATAGGTAAGCTATGTCATCCCTAATATTTCCTAAATACTATGCCTTTCGTTAATAAGTTGGTACTTTTCAAAAGACATAGGTAAGCTATGTCATTCCTCATATTTCCTAAATAATATGCCTTTCGTTAATAAGTCGGTACTTTTCAAAAGACATAGGTAAGATATGTCAATCCGAACATTTTCTAAATACCATGCCTTTCGTTAATAAGTCGGTATTTTTCTAAAGACATAGGTAAGCTATGTCAATCCGAACATTTTCTAAATACTATGCCTTTCGTTAATAAGTCGGTACTTTTCAAAAGACATAGGTGAGATATGTCAATCCGAACATTTTCTAAATACCATGCCTTTCGTTAATAAGTTGGTACTTTTCAAAAGACATAGGTAAGCTATGTCAATCCGAACATTTTCTAAATACCATGCCTTTCGTTAATAAGTCGGTATTTTTCTAAAGACATAGGTAAGCTATGTCATCCCTAATATTTCCTAAATACTATGCCTTTCGTTAATAAGTTGGTACTTTTCAAAAGACATAGGTAAGCTATGTCATTCCTCATATTTTCTAAACACTATGCCTTTCGTAAATAAGTTGGTACTTTTCAAAAGACATAGGTAAGCTATGTCAATCCGAACATTTTCTAAATACTATGCCGTTCGTTAATAAGTTGGTACTTTTCAAAAGACATAGGTAAGCTATGTCATTCCGAACATTTTCTAAATACTATGCCTTTCGTTAATAAGTTGGTACTTTTCAAAAGACATAAGTAAGCTATGTCAATCCGAACATTTTCTAAATAATATGCCTTTCGTTAATAAGTTGTTACTTTTCAAAAGTTATAGGTAAGCTATGTCAATCCGAACATTTTCTAAATACCATGCCTTTCGTTAATAAGTCGGTATTTTTCTAAAGACATAGGTAAGCTATGTCAATCCGAACATTTTCTAAATACTATGCCTTTCGTTAATAAGTTGGTACTTTTCAAAAGACAGGTAAGCTATGTCAATCCGAACATTTTCTAAATACTATGCCTTTCGTTAATAAGTTGGTACTTTTCTAAAGACATAGGTAAGCTATGTCAATCCGAACATTTTCTAAATACTATGCCTTTCGTTAATAAGTTGGTACTTTTCAAAAGACATAGGTAAGCTATGTCATTCCTCATATTTCCTAAATACTATGCCTTCCGTTAATAAGTTGGTACTTTTCAAAAGACATAGGTAAGCTATGTCAATCCGAACATTTTCTAAATACTATGCCTTTCGTTAATAAGTTGGCACTTTTCAAAAGACATAGGTAAGCTATGTCATTCCTCATATTTCCTAAATACTATGCCTTTCGTTAATAAGTTGTTACTTTTCAAAAGACATAGGTAAGCTATGTCAATCCGAACATTTTCTAAATACTATGCCTTTCGTTAATAAGTTGGCACTTTTCAAAAGACATAGGTAAGCTATGTCATTCCTCATATTTTCTAAATACTATGCCTTTCGTTAATAAGTTGGTACTTTTCAAAAGACATAGGTAAGCTATGTCAATCCGAACATTTTCTAAATACCATGCCTTTCGTTAATAAGTCGGTATTTTTCTAAAGACATAGGTAAGCTATGTCAATCCGAACATTTTCTAAATACTATGCCTTTCGTTAATAAGTTGGTACTTTTCAAAAGACATAGGTAAGCTATGTCATTCCTCATATTTCCTAAATACTCTGCCTTTCGTTAATAAGTTGGTACTTTTCAAAAGACATAGGTAAGCTATGTCATTCCTCATATTTTCTAAATACTATGCCTTTCGTTAATAAGTTGGTACTTTTCAAAAGACATAGGTAAGCTATGGCAATCCGAACATTTTCTAAATACCATGCCTTTCGTTAATAAGTCGGTATTTTTCTAAAGACATAGGTAAGCTATGTCAATCCGAACATTTTCTAAATACTATGCCTTTCGTTAATAAGTTGGTACTTTTCTAAAGACATAGGTAAGCTATGTCAATCCGAACATTTTCTAAATACTATGCCTTTCGTTAATAAGTTGGTACTTTTCAAAAGACATAGGTAAGCTATGTCATTCCTCATATTTCCTAAATACTATGCCTTTCGTTAATAAGTTGGTACTTTTCTAAAGACATAGGTAAGCTATGTCAATCCGAACATTTTCTAAATACTATGCCTTTCGTTAATAAGTTGGCACTTTTCAAAAGACATAGGTAAGTTATGTCATTCCTCATATTTCCTAAACACTATGCCTTTCGTTAATAAGTTGTTACTTTTCAAAAGACATAGGTAAGCTATGTCAATCCGAACATTTTCTAAATACTATGCCTTTCGTTAATAAGTTGGCACTTTTCAAAAGACATAGGTAAGCTATGTCATTCCTCATATTTTCTAAATACTATGCCTTTCGTTAATAAGTCGGTATTTTTCTAAAGACATAGGTAAGCTATGTCATCCCTAATATTTCCTAAATACTATGCCTTTCGTTAATAAGTTGGTACTTTTCAAAAGACATAGGTAAGCTATGTCATTCCTCATATTTCCTAAATACTATGCCTTTCGTTAATAAGTTGGTACTTTTCAAAAGACATAGGTAAGCTATGTCATTCCTCATATTTTCTAAATACTATGCCTTTCGTTAACAAGTTGGTACTTTTCAAAAGACATAGGTAAGCTATGTCATTCCTCATATTTCCTAAATACTATGCCTTTCGTTAATAAGTTGGTACTTTTCAAAAGACATAGGTAAGCTATGGCAATCCGAACATTTTCTAAATACCATGCCTTTCGTTAATAAGTCGGTATTTTTCTAAAGATATAGGTAAGCTATGTCAATCCGAACATTTTCTAAATACTATGCCTTTCGTTAATAAGTTGGTACTTTTCAAAAGACATAGGTAAGCTATGTCAATCCGAACATATTCTAAATACCATGCCTTTCGTTAATAAGTCGGTATTTTTCTAAAGACATAGGTAAGCTATGTCAATCCGAACATTTTCTAAATACTATGCCTTTAGTTAATAAGTTGGTACTTTTCAAAAGACATAGGTAAGCTATGTCATTCCTCATATTTCCTAAATACTCTGCCTTTCGTTAATAAGTTGGTACTTTTCAAAAGACATAGGTAAGCTATGTCATTCCTCATATTTTCTAAATAATATGCCTTTCGTTAATAAGTTGGTACTTTTCAAAAGACATAGGTAAGCTATGGCAATCCGAACATTTTCTAAATACCATGCCTTTCGTTAATAAGTCGGTATTTTTCTAAAGACATAGGTAAGCTATGTCAATCCGAACATTTTCTAAATACTATGCCTTTCGTTAATAAGTTGGTACTTTTCTAAAGACATAGGTAAGCTATGTCAATCCGAACATTTTCTAAATACTATGCCTTTCGTTAATAAGTTGGTACTTTTCAAAAGACATAGGTAAGCTATTTCATTCCTCATATTTCCTAAATACTACGCCTTCCGTTAATAAGTTGGTACTTTTCAAAAGACATAGGTAAGCTATGTCAATCCGAACATTTTCTAAATACTATGCCTTTCGTTAATAAGTTGGCACTTTTCAAAAGACATAGGTAAGCTATGTCATTCCTCATATTTCCTAAATACTATGCCTTTCGTTAATAAGTTGTTACTTTTCAAAAGACATAGGTAAGCTATGTCAATCCGAACATTTTCTAAATACTATGCCTTTCGTTAATAAGTTGGCACTTTTCAAAAGACATAGGTAAGCTATGTCATTCCTCATATTTTCTAAATACTATGCCTTTCGTTAATAAGTTGGTACTTTTCAAAAGACATAGGTAAGCTATGTCAATCCGAACATTTTCTAAATACCATGCCTTTCGTTAATAGGTCGGTATTTTTCTAAAGACATAGGTAAGCTATGTCATCCCTAATATTTCCTAAATACTATGCCTTTCGTTAATAAGTTGGTACTTTTCAAAAGACATAGGTAAGCTATGTCATTCCTCATATTTCCTAAACACTATGCCTTTCGTTAATAAGTTGGTACTTTTCAAAAGACATAGGTAAGCTATGTCATTCCTCATATTTTCTAAATACTATGCCTTTCGTTAACAAGTTGGTACTTTTCAAAAGACATAGGTAAGCTATCTCATTCCTCATATTTCCTAAATACTATGCCTTTCGTTAATAAGTTGGCACTTTTCAAAAGACATAGGTAAGCTATGTCATTCCTCATATTTTCTAAATACTATGCCTTTCGTTAATAAGTTGGTACTTTTCAAAAGACATAGGTAAGCTATGTCAATCCGAACATTTTCTAAATACCATGCCTTTCGTAAATAAGTCGGTATTTTTCTAAAGACATAGGTAAGCTATGTCAATCCGAACATTTTCTAAATACTATGCCTTTCGTTAATAAGTTGGTACTTTTCAAAAGACATAGGTAAGCTATGTCATTCCTCATATTTCCTAAATACTATGCCTTTCGTTAATAAGTTGGTACTTTTCAAAAGACATAGGTAAGCTATGTCATTCCTCATATTTCCTAAACACTATGCCTTTCGTTAATAAGTTGGTACTTTTCAAAAGACATAGGTAAGCTATGTCATTCCTCATATTTTCTAAATACTATGCCTTTCGTTAACAAGTTGGTACTTTTCAAAAGACATAGGTAAGCTATCTCATTCCTCATATTTCCTAAATACTATGCCTTTCGTTAATAAGTTGGCACTTTTCAAAAGACATAGGTAAGCTATGTCATTCCTCATATTTTCTAAATACTATGCCTTTCGTTAATAAGTTGGTACTTTTCAAAAGACATAGGTAAGCTATGTCAATCCGAACATTTTCTAAATACCATGCCTTTCGTAAATAAGTCGGTATTTTTCTAAAGACATAGGTAAGCTATGTCAATCCGAACATTTTCTAAATACTATGCCTTTCGTTAATAAGTTGGTACTTTTCAAAAGACATAGGTAAGCTATGTCATTCCTCATATTTCCTAAATACTATGCCTTTCGTTAATAAGTTGGTACTTTTCAAAAGACATAGGTAAGCTATGTCATTCCTCATATTTTCTAAATACTATGCCTTTCGTTAATAAGTTGGTACTTTTCAAAAGAGATAGGTAAGCTATGTCAATCCGAACATTTTCTAAATACCATGCCTTTCGTTAATAAGTCGGTATTTTTCTAAAGACATAGGTAAGCTATGTCATCCCTAATATTTCCTAAATACTATGCCTTTCGTTAATAAGTTGGTACTTTTCAAAAGACATAGGTAAGCTATGTCATTCCTCATATTTCCTAAATACTATGCCTTTCGTTAATAAGTTGGTACTTTTCAAAAGACATAGGTAAGCTATGTCATTCCTCATATTTTCTAAATACTATGCCTTTCGTTAATAAGTTGGTACTTTTCAAAAGAGATAGGTAAGCTATGTCAATCCGAACATTTTCTAAATACCATGCCTTTCGTTAATAAGTCGGTATTTTTCTAAAGACATAGGTAAGCTATGTCATCCCTAATATTTCCTAAATACTATGCCTTTCGTTAATAAGTTGGTACTTTTCAAAAGACATAGGTAAGCTATGTCATTCCTCATATTTCCTAAATACTATGCCTTTCGTTAATAAGTTGGTACTTTTCAAAAGACATAGGTAAGCTATGTCATTCCTCATATTTTCTAAATACTATGCCTTTCGTTAACAAGTTGGTACTTTTCAAAAGACATAGGTAAGCTATGTCATTCATCATATTTCCTAAATACTATGCCTTTCGTTAATAGGTTGGTACTTTTCTAAAGACATAGGTAAGCTATGTCATTCCTCATATTTCCTAAATACTATGCCTTTCGTTAATGAGTTGGTACTTTTCAAAAGACATAGGTAAGCTATGTCATTCCTCATATTTTCTAAATACTATGCCTTTCGTTAATAAGTCGGTACTTTTCAAAAGACATAGGTAAGCTATGTCATTCCTCATATTTTCTAAATACTATGCCTTTCGTTAATAAGTTGGTACTTTTCAAAAGACATAGGTAAGCTATGTCAATCCGAACATTTTCTAAATACTATGCCTTTCGTTAATAAATGGTACTTTTCAAAAGACATAGGTAAGCTATGTCATTACTCATATTTCCTAAATACTATGCCTTTCGTTAATAAGTTGGTACTTTTCAAAAGACATAGGTAAGCTATATCAATCCGAACATTTTCTAAATACTATGCCTTTCGTTAATAAGTTGGTACTTTTCAAAAGACATAGGTAAGCTATGTCATTCCTCATATTTCCTAAATACTATGCCTTTCGTTAATAAGTTGGTACTTTTCAAAAGACATAGGTAAGCTATGTCATTCCTCATATTTTCTAAATACTATGCCTTTCGTTAATAAGTTGGAACTTTTCAAAAGACATAGGTAAGCTATGTCAATCCGAACATTTTCTAAATCTGCCCTATCTCCCCTGTTGGTGTCATTCGGTTTGGAATTGTGAATTATTTTTTATTGCAATTGTTAAGTACGCCACATGTACCGACTTTTTTGTTTACGATTGACTTTTTCCCGCACGGATGCACGCAGTATCACACTGTGAGAAAGTACTCGTTACCTAGGTTGTCCGTAAGCCTCGCTTGCAAAACGAGCAGTCATCCAGATGGGCGAGTACGCTTAAGTGTTTTCCGTTTGTCGAATGGGTATGGGTTGACAAGTAGGGGGAATAGTTGCCCAGTATGGGCCATCAAAATATCGTAGATTTCTAAGTTGATACATGCAAAACGGCAATACTTGGCGATTTATTACTAACAATTTTTTTCAGCGAGTCCTTTTCAGCAATCTAACACTCTCTTACAGGCTTCAAGATGTCATCAAATTTTTTCAACATTTTTTAATTTTGTTTGATTTTCTGTTTCAGGAATTTTTTTAGGGATGCATATGTTTAAGCTTGTTGATAGGCCTATCTTTTAATTTTTTTTTTATTCCTAGGGTTTACATTAAAATTTTTCTTATTAATTTTATTTTTTGTTTTAGAATTCTTATTAGGAAAGGATTTTTTAGGTTACAAAATGACTTTGCAGTTTGGAGCTACAGAATTTTCATTACCTACTTAATATTTGGTAAAGTTTTCTTTGCATGATTTTTCTTAGCTGCATGGGTTTAAATGTGCATGTATTGTAGGGGGTGGTAAAGTAGTGGTGATAATATTTGAATTATAAAATATTGTATGTAAAAATATCTTTGTTGTAATTCTTGTTTCAATTTTTCGGCTATTATAAAAAAATGTAAATGTTAATATTTTATTGATATTAAACATATCTTTTTTATAATTGCTAAGTTTGCATTTATTTTATCCTGTTTGTAAATGTATATATCTGCACTTTGCTAGAGTAAAGATAAACTCTGGCTTAGTGCAGCCGGTAGAGAACATCCAGCTTTCAGGGGGTCGCATTTTCTAGTTTTGTCTGTGATTTCCTCCGCCGGCGGGGAATATTTTCCATCGGTTGTGAATATTTTAACCGATTGATTATATTTTCTACCGATAGAGGGAACAACTTCCAGTTGAGAAGGACAACTTCCAGCCGTGATGGGAAATTATTGCTTATATTTGGTTATAGATGGGTATTTAATGTCAGTTTTGTATCGCTTTAGTTATGTATATTAGGTAACAAAACAAATATGATATTTTGTGTTATTGTTAGATATTGAACTCCACTTTTACCGTAGCTAATAGAAATGTTGTTTCTATTTGTCTTTTTTACAGTACTGTTCTACACTCTGAATTAAACTATTACTTGAGAGATAACAGAACAGAGATATTATAGACAAATCTAATAATAATTATTAAGATGTTAGTTCTCTCCGAATTCCAGAACAATATATTTTTATCTTCTTATTTTACTTTTATCATTGTATAGGTTATTCAATGGGGTGTTAAACCGATACCCGGCTTTTAAACCGAATATTTTAGGAGAAAAATGAAAATTAAGAATTCCAACTTTCACTACAGATACGTCACGCACTTAAAGATGAAGCTAGCCACTTTCTGATTTAGATGTTTTATGAACTAATAGCCAGTTACAAAAGGGCCATTCGAATTTGAAGTTTGAGCAACTGTCAAAGTCTATAATATATATAAGTTTTTTGTTTACAGTTTTAATATTATAAAAAAATTAACGCATTGTGTTAATATTTTTTTTTAGTTGAGTTTAGTTAGTTTTTCTCCACAGTAATCATATAAATCTTGTTTTGTATCATACTGCACGAACACAACAGTTACAACGCCTCGTAAAAAGTATGTGACTGTGCCTGCAGTAGACGAAAATTGTGGTTTGAGGCTATTAGACGAAAATATAAAGAGACTACAACTAGTTACTATTGCTGTGAAGATCATTTTGATGTAAGTAATTATATATGTGTGTGTAGCAGTAAAAATAAATTGGAAGTAAATTTAAACAACTCCAAGTCATTCACTATAAAAGCAATATAACATAAGCATAACCTATACTTCATCACGATTTTAAAAAAGAAGACGACAGAAAGGTGGTGAATTGTGGTCCTATGTCAACCCTCATGTAGCTAACTTCTCTTTTAGGTATTGTAGGTCACAGCATAAATGGCGAACTATTTAAATCATCCAAATGTTGAATTTTCAAATCGACATAAAAACCTGGTGAGAATAAAAATATTAAAAATAATTGATTCCCCATTATTATTTTGTCCACCACTAACTATTAACATTGAGAAAACATCATATTTTTGTTAAGTTTAACACCCTATTGGCGCATAAGAGAGGGTAATAAATCTGGCCCAATTTGTAATTCTGGAAAATGTCCCATTGACAACTTTAGCAGCATCACATAAAAAGGAGAAACCTTCATTCTTGTCAAAAACAAATTTCATTTTTTTAGTAATTAATTGACCATTACTTATAGGTGCCGATTTAATTTTAGACTGTAAATTATCTATTAATTTAACTGACTCACATAAATGTATCTCTTGTCTTTCTAATAAGGTAATTATGCTAACGATTAATTTATAATTACTGATGAAGATGAATAAGGTAGTTACATGAAATTTGATTTATTGTTTGCACTCCTCATGTATATTTTTACAGGACCATTAGCAAAAATAATTCAAAATGATCAGTAGTTTATTGATGTAAAGCAAGAAAGTCACACAGAGGGCGAAGAACAAATAGAGGAAGAAGATCAGGGGGAAGATAGAGTTATTGTAGAGGATAGGTCTGAAGAAAATACAAGACAAAAGGAGAGAAAGTCCAAACAAACTTTAGATTCAAGTGAATGTAACCATCCAGATGGAATCAATGAAAAGAAATTCGTAGAGTGTGATACAAGTCTTGGCGTTTTTTTTAAATGTTGGGCCCGGCTGTCTAAAAAATTGTTTTTGAATCGAATCTGTATGCCACTCAAAATGGCAAAACATTGAATCTTACATAGGATGAGTTTTTATATTTCATTAGCATTAATTTTCTGATGGGATACCATCAACTTCCTAGCCTCCAGTCGTACTGGATTAATAGTAGGGATCTGAATATTCCTGTGGTTAGTGAGGCTATGTCCAGAAACCGTTTTCAAGAAATATTGTCCAGCCTGCATGTTAATGATAATAGCCTTCTACACAATGAAAACAAACATAAGATTTATAAAGTAAGACCTTTGTTGGAAGTCCTTAATAATCATTTTAAATTATTATATTATGGAACGCGACAATTATCAGTGGATGAGTCAATTGTGAAATTGAAGGGTAGGAGCGTTCTAAAACAATACAATCCGATGAAACCAGTCAAACGAGGCTATAAGGTTTGGTGTCTCTCTGATCAATATGAATTTATCAAAAATTCAACTTTTGTGGAGCAGTTTATTTGTAGTGGTGAAGTAGTCACCAAAAACATTGACCTGAACAGCGGCACAGATTAACCAGCCGAAGGTACACCGAGCACGTTAGAGAGAGCCAATCGATTGTTTTTGTTGCGAAATGCGATTACCAGGAATGCTGCAGCCTACGTCGAAGTCCTCTGCACATTTCCTCCCATCTCCATATCCTATCACTCAGGTTAATGGGCATCCGACGATTACAGACCCTGAAGAGCATAACTGAAAATATTTTGCTCTCTTCTTAATTCACAACTGCCTACCGATTCAACCTTTGCACATCATATGACATCTCTTGCCCAAGTGTAAATGGTGATTTAGAAAAGAGATGCAGCAGTGTATGCGGTATCTACTTGGCATCCATCACAAAAGCTGCAGAGCATCGTTGTGCGGTCCACAATCCACTAGTTATGCAAGCGCGCAAACTTCGACCCTTTCCCAGTTTATAATCATTGAAACATGGCAACTTTGACATTATTAAGTAAATGAAATGTAGATGGCGCCACATTAATTACACTTTCTGGTTACCTATTTTCCTACCTCAGGCCTACTTTCGATACGCACCGCTAGATCGCACTACAATACGATCCACCGCAACATGGAGGTATGTAAAACCATCAATAGTCCTTCTTGAGATCGTGCATGAATCTCCTTGGACTGAATTAGAATAGATATTTTTTTATTAATTTTAGTATACATTTTAAGCATTTAAACAAGTATTTTACTTTTCAATTTTGATTTTAGACCACGATCTAAAAGCAATCTTAAATATGTTCTAATCTTAACTAGTCTAAATTGAAAATAATGAAGAAAATTGTGTTTGGCAAAGTTAACATCATTTACACTAAAAATCGTCAAAAACGCCTCATGTAATTAATATACGCCCTCCGAGAAAATATATCTTAATTTTGTATTTGGTTCTCCAAAATGTCAGTATGTGAGTATGAGATTCCAGCAAAATGGTTATTGTAAAAACAACCATCTCTAGACTCGTCAGCAGAACGTCACTATTTGATCAACAAACAAGATGGCAGAGCAGCCCTTACTTATCCGTACTTAAGCGTTACGATGCGTTTTCAGTCACGTGGGTTTGTTTGCTAGTCTATGCGAAGCATTTAAAATAGGAACATCCTGAATATGTATATGGCGTTAATATCATTTATTGAATTTTTAAGTAAAATCTCATTTGTTCGCCGAATATTTATTATACGTACTTACCAACCGAAGGAAACCAATTGATGCTTTATCTTCAATCCTATAACAGAAAAAAGCGATAGAACAAATTTGAACAGTTATTATATATTTCAAGTAATCTTCTTCGCTCTTTGTATAATAATGGTACTATTTGATCTACCAAAGTGAAGAAATAAGAATTTTATTCATAAACTCTTTACCATTACAAAAGGCGACCTCTTGTGTACGAATGCTGCGCTTCAAAGTAGAGCAAACGGCCACTACATGAAGCTGTTGGGATATTTTTGTATTCTAATGTTTTTCTTATTTATTTAGATAGTTTTTACGGGTGGGATAAAATTATACACACTACTATGGCTAATTACTATTGATTTATTTATAGAAACACACACTGTATTAAACTTAATTTATATACACACTTTACTTACTGACTACTAATTTATTTACACTCGGTATAATAGTTCTAATTTATTTTTATCACTATTTATCTTAAACAATTCAATATTTCATTCACTGTCTTATTACTAAAAACTTTCTGTGTACTAACTGTGAACTTCTAACTAACTCTGTACTAACTAACTGTGTCGTCGCAGGTATTGCCTTTTATATCCCAACACCTTCCAGAAACTTCGGCTTCCCAAAAACAAAACAAAACGACCTTCTACACTTTCTGGTCGAATGGAAATAAGCATGGGCACTGTCTTCATCGGATACTGATATCGGGGGGTACAGCTGCAGATTAATATGTGTAGGTATACCGGTATCTTCAAAGATCACTTCCACCAAATTCCTGATGACTCGCGAGTCCAACTGGCTGCTCTCTATCTTAGGCCTATGTGCGTTTTTGATACTGGCGGGGATGTTGTGTGCCAGTGAATAATCGCCCGGGAGCGTACACCCAGTTTTGGTGGACTAGTTTGGGTTTTCCATTGGGAATCTTACTTATGCAATAGATGACGTCATTGATCCTCTTCTTGATTAAGTACGGACCCTCCCAAAATTTTTGTAATTTTTGAGAAAAGCCTTTTGTCCTAGTCGAGTTGTGTAACCATACTTTGTCCCCTTCTTTGAAACTAGGATTTTCGCAGGTGTTTGACCTGTGGACTCATTGATGGCAGATCGATAAACCAATGCAAATAAGGAAATATACTGGTTCCAATATCTCTGGTGGCTGGAAACTACTTTGGACAGGTATTTTTCAATAGTTCTGTTCATTCTCTCGACCATTCCATCTGTCTGAGGATGCAACGCCGTTGTCCTGGTCTTCTTCATTCCCAGCTTGTCACAAATTTCCTGGAATACATGGCTTTCGAAATTTCTTCCCTGATCGCTGTGAACTTCCAAGGGCACTCCATATCGGCAGATGAATTCCTTCACCAATACATCCGCGTCAGTTGTGGCCTCTTCATTCGGGATCGCGTAAACTTTTACCCACTTTGTGAAATAGTCCATCACAACCAGAATGTATTTACCACCATTTTCTGTCGTCGGAAATGGTCCAGCGATGATTAAAAGCAATCCTTTCGAATGGGCAACATTTTACTGTTTCACGGGTGCCTTTCTCTTGTGATGTGGTCCATTGCTCGTAGCACAAGTCGTACACTTCTTACACAAGTCCTTCACATCGTCGGAGCTGTTCATCCAATAAAACCTTTCACGGACTCGCTGAAAGTTTTTCTTCTCTCCCAGATGACCTCCTGATGGCTTCTCGTGTAACTTCCTCAGTACCTCAGCTACTCTCGTTCTCGGAATAACTAACCATCATCGCTTTCAAGGATTCAAGGGGTACCGTCTGAAGCACATCTAAGGCGTCTTCCCGAAGCGCGATGGTTAAGTTCACTGCCTTCTCCTTATCGGATCAATTATTCACTCTAGCGGCTGCAAACTGTTAAACATATTTGGTCCACGACGTCTTTCCGTCGAACGTTGTTGCCTTGATTCGGGCAAAACTGCCAATATCTTATATCTTGGGGTATGTTTCTGGCTTGCAGGGTTTTAATTGTTCGATATTTTTTTCTTCTGCTAGCATGTCTTGTGTTCTTGAATTTCCCATTTTCCTCTCTAACTCCTGGATTTTCTCATCCATTGTTGTTATCTTATTCTCCATTTTCTCAATATCTGATTTTAGAGGCGAAATTTTATTTTCGACTTTAGCGGCAATATCATTTTTCATTGATAAGATACTGGCGGAAATATCGTTCTTCGTAGTGGAAATCTCGTTCTTCATATTAGCAGAAATCTTCTCGTCTATGTATATTAGCAGAAATATCGTTCTTCATAGTAGAAATCTCGTCCTTCTTCTCCAAGCCGTAAATTTCCAGTGCTATTTTCAATCTTTCAACCAATTTACTATTCTTTCCGGTCGTTTCCAGCTCCCTTTTTTGCAATTCTGCTTTTAGTTCCGTCACTTTCAGGTCACTTTAGCCATTTTTACGTAATTATTTTTTTATATTACCCCACACCTGACACCAATGTAATGTTTTCCTTATTTATTTAGATAGTTTTTACGGGTGGGATAAAATTATACACACTACTATGGCTAATTATTATTGATTCATTTATAGATACAGACACTATTAAACTTAATTTATATACTTTACTTACTAGCTGTCTACTAATTTATTTACACTCGGTATAATAGTTCTAATTTATTTTTACCACTTGAATATTACACTATTTATCTTAAACAATTCACTATTTCATTCAATGTCTGATTACTAAAAACTTTCTGTGTACTAACTGTGAACTAACTTTTAACTAACTCTGTACTAAATAACTGTTTCGTCGAAGGTATTGTCCTTATATATCCCCCAACACCTTCCAGAAAGTTCGTATTCTCGGATTAATAGGAGCCGGTTCCCAAAAACAAAACAAAACGACCTTAGAAGATTCTAGAATACTCATTCGCCAAAATTCATAGTTTAGAGACAGGGCCAGCCTTGAGTTGGTGACTTCGCAACAGTATTCAGTGTCATTTGTTACAACTACCAACTTTATTAGCCTCGTGTCCTTTGTAGGATTCTAGGCTTCAGTTTAGTAGCATGGGAGTGTCTTAAAGCACTGTGCAGGTGATTCCATGTACACCAGCAATAGCGAAGCTAAGCCAGCTAAAATTGCTGAATAATCAACAATTTATTCAAAGAACCACCGTACCAGCTCCAACAGGAAAGAGAAAAAGCATCCAATTATTCATTCAACTGCTTATATTTATTACCTCAGATACCCTGCTTTGATTTCCAAAGTACTTAGGTTATTGTTAAGTGCCGAGTCAAAGGATGTAGGTATATGTTTGACAAAACTTAATGAGATGCCAAGAGCAGCTCTGATCCGATAAAACCCCCTGCAGTACCCTCCCTTGCAAGGGAGTCTGCCTTTTCATTGCCACCATACTTAGTGATTAGCAAAGCAAGACCAAGACCGGCTTAATCTTGGTCTTGCATGCATGGTCTTGGTCTTGCAGCCTCATATGTGGTCTTGCATAGTCCGGTCTTGGTCTTGCTGCAAGAGTCTTGCAGGTCTTGCATTTTATAGTTGGGAAAAACCCACAACAAAATTATTATGACCCTTTACCAAAATGTCTAGTATTGTCACGTATTGATACATCTGCCGCCGTTTTTTGAAATTGTTCGATAATTTATTTCTGGATCTGTTACTACCCAAGATGGGCCATCATAAACAGATATATTATGGTAAACAAATAATCAAATTATCTCTTAACTACCCCCCATAAATCAACCGGCAACCCTTCATTTTAAATGGGTTTACAACAAGATCCTCGTTTTAGCACGGTACACTTATTAGTATGTGATATCACAGGTAATATTGTGAGTGGAATAATTTATTCAACAAACATATTTTTATTTAAATTAGCTATACTTATTCAAAATTCAAATTGCTTTCATGATATTTTGAAGTAAAAATACACATTTGGTAAGAATTAATTTGGAACATTATTGAATAAATTTAAAAAAAGCAAGACTGCAAGAGTCTTGCAGACTGCCGGCGGTCTTGGTCTTGCATAAGTCTTGCAAAAAATGCAAGACCAAGACCGCAAGACTAAGACCAGTCTCGCTCATCACTAACCATACTAGAATGGCCAGACCAGAGACACTTCGTTTAGTCTTCCTATTGAGGAAAGTCTTTTTGGCAGTTTGATACCAACCTTTAGGTTACATGGTAAAAGTTAAGTGCTCTTAATGCCGCTTCACTGTGTTTTAATTCTGAGATTTGTTCCCAAAGTACTTACTCGTTTTCATTTTTCTCTTTTTCGTTGCACTCATCTTTGGTCATAATATTTAAATATCACCGACACCTCTAATGTAAAAGTACACAACAAATAGTTATACTGAATCAATCAGGTCCTATTAAATCGGTTTATGTATAAATATACACAATTTCGTTAATTAAAACTTATTTCGTTCATTTGATTTTAATTCGAGCTTCAATGTCATATTAATTGTATGGAACAGTGTATACAAACTTTTTTCAATAATTTATTAGAATTAATTAATATCACCAAGAGATATATACGAGGGATCTTCAATTAAAAGATAACCTTTTATTTTATACACAGTGCGTACAAAAAATGTTTTCTGTTACATCAAGTCCCACATGTTTCCTATCTCTTGTTTTATCTTTTATAATTTATTTTGTTGAAATGTTTTGGAATTTTAGGAAATTTCAGATAAAAAAGCTACTCCTGACGATTCAAATGTAATGTCTGAAATCCCGCTTAAATTTGAAATTCGCATCTGCGCACTGATAATCTTCTTTTATTGATGTGATGTCTTTTTTATAGCAAGTTATACAGTTACTATATATATATATATATATATGGTTTGAGATTTATACATTGAGTTGTCTATCTATCTTATTTTAGTTAAGTACGTATGCACTCTGTCGTCGCTTTAATAATATATGAGGTAAAAAGGAAGGATAATTTTTCATTCTCCCCCCTCTAGAGGGGAGCGGGCCGCTATAGGCTTTCCGGAGCCTCTTCAGCCAACATTGATTCGTTGATTTGAATTTGTTAATTAATAATATATTTTGCCTTTAGTGTATGTTGGTCCCCGCGTTATCAGTCAATGTTGGTCCCCGGGGCCATCATACCCAAATATTAATTAGGTAAACCGCTATTTTTTTGTCCTTCAGGTACAAATAAAATGGGGAAAAAAGAGGTCGGGCAGTTATGGGACAAAGAAAACATGGAATCAGCGATAGAAGCCATAAACGCTAGACCAATGGGTTGGAAACTAGCTGCCAGAACATTTAATGGAACCTGCCCGAGCGCCATGAATCTCGGGACTTCCCCCGAAGTCGGTCGCAAGCGACAAGAAGCAAAGTGTTCGCTGAAATGACTTATTTAATATTATGAGTTTTGATATGTTTGGAGAGTCAAGTAGGTTATAGTAGTTCTGTACTGTTCTAACAAAATTAAAGAAATTCTTGCATTACTACCTCTATTGTTTTACTCGCGCAGTGTAATTGTGTTTTCGATTTATAATGTTTAGACTTCAGTCCATTTTGCTGTTTACAGTTTACTATTTATTTTACATCTTATTGTTTTATAACCATAATAAAATGAACAAAACTTTTTTTAATTAGAAATTGAAATTAGAATGCCACCCAAAAAACCGTCAGAGTCGGAATTTAGAAAATTAAGAGAAGCGCGAACGACGAAAAACAAAAATTGTCAAATAGATTAATCAACTGGATATCCGGCTCGAGTAATTTAAATGTTGATGATGAAGGTTCCAGATCTGCGTCTTTATCCATGGATCTGGGCTTAAATATTAATGAAACCAACCTAGATCAACCCGGACCTACCCAAGAATCTGCAAAAAGGGTCGAGGAAGCAAAAGAAGGTACGTTATGGACTCTTTTTGGATGGGTAACGATACAATTTAGTGGTTTATTTATTTAAAAAAATTTCCATTCATCAAAAGCGTACGATAAAATTTTTAAAAGGGTTCATATTTGTGTTTTCACTTCTGTCGGCCTATATCTTTTTTTTCATACTGTAGAACACAATGTTGATATTTTTTCTTTCTTATTTCATGTTATTATATATTTTTCAAAACTAATTGTTGGGTTGTGGTGGGTAAAATAAAAATACGATTTAAACAAATAACTGTAAATTTATTCTCGTGTATTGTAAATAAAAAAAAATCTACAAAACGCCAATCAAACAATCGAAAATCTTTTTAATTACATCAAAACGATCAAATCCATTAAAAAGGTCATTATAACGTCAAAACATCAACTAATCTAAGACGTTTTGTTCCCTCAGAAAATCTCATTTCCGTGTATTCTTCGAGTGCCACTTTTATTAACCAATTTTTCCATTCCGTTATCGAACTTTCTTCGGGCCAAATATCAAATCGGCGTCGGGGGTTCCCTTAAGATGTTGATACTTCTTCCGTTCTCTATTTAAGTTTTGCGTAACCGGCTTGCTCTGTTGTTGCATCATTTCTTGGTAATCCTCTTCTTCGAATCGTTCGGTAATGTTTAACGTTAACCGTTTCACTTTTTCCTTTTCTTCTTTTTGAGCTTGTTCTTGATCTCGGAGATTTTGAGCTAATTCAGAATCTACGTCAGCTTCGAATTGTTTGTACTGTTGTTTATTGCCTTTACGGACCATCAGAACGAAACCGATTTTTGCTTGGTCGTTTTCATTTGGAGTTTCCTAAAAAGATAACCTCAACTTAATAGAATAATCTTAAATTAGATTAGATTAGATTACAAGGGGGTCGATTGGCCCGGTTGGCCTTACCACAATGCGACCTATAAGTTCTTTTGTGTATACCCTACATCTATATTTTAGTCCAAGAGAGTCTTGAATGTAAAT
Source organism: Lochmaea crataegi (assembly GCA_947563755.1). Classification (NCBI taxonomy): domain Eukaryota; kingdom Metazoa; phylum Arthropoda; class Insecta; order Coleoptera; family Chrysomelidae; genus Lochmaea; species Lochmaea crataegi. The sequence continues at coordinate 21,932,304 of OX387435.1, forward strand.
ATTTCATTATAAACACCTGTAGTTGTTCGTAGGTTCTTTTAACATTAGATTTCAGAACGACTGGTACAGAAATATCTAAATTCCCAGCTTTGACGGGTTCTTTCATTCTTTCTTGAATATTTTCGGATACCATTTTATCTAAAGCACTAAGAAAATCTTCATCTTCCGGACAGTCGACCTTTTTAGGTCCTTTTGGGATTGCTAAAGACTCGGAAACTGGTTCTTGCTCTGCTTCGCTTGTCAAATTTCCCCCTAAAATATATTAAAAACAATAATAAATTGATTGTTATACAAAATGATTGAATAAAAGCAAAATAAGAATACCATTTAAGAATAGACAAATATACTACCTTCACTATTATAAGAAACAAAATGAGATTATGTACATTACGAGGAAGGAACTAATAATAAAATTAAATGGAATTTCGCTTCATAGCAGATCGTTCAACTAGGAGAGCATCACTGACAGGCGATGTACGGGTGATCGGATGAGAAGAAGATAGATGGAATTTAGTTCAGTTATTAGGAACAATAATTACTTTCAACCACAATTTCAATATAAATTAGTTCAAATGTATTACAAACTAAAGGAATGTTTTTAAATGAAATTATTGTAGAAAAAAAATTCAATTGTGTTTTTATTGTTTTAAAACATAAACAAACGTTATAATTACCTTCATCATCTGATCCTTGTGTATGATCTACAGTTTCGTCCTCTGTAGCAGTATCGTCGGTAACAGGAGCGGTTACTCCTTCAGACGTCTCATCCTCACCTACTTCTTCGTTATCAGTTTCTGCTATAGTGTCCAAACCATCTTCGTCACCAGTTCCATGGCCTATTTCTAAAAGTTTGTCCACGCCCAAAGTTACTTTAATGCTATTCAATTCCTCAATAGCTTCTTCGTAACTTTGACAAAGTTTCAACTTGGGTCTTAAGGTTGTTAAAGTGTCTTTGAAAATATGCTCTAGCATCGGCGGGAATCCTTCTTGCCACACCTTCTTCTTAAACCAGTAATAAGCTTGGAGAAACGCTAGGTAGTAGTCTAGCTTTCTTTTGCTGCTACCGCTGCTGAAGTATGTCCCTGAAAAAATACCATCTATCAAAAATAGATAAATAGGTGATTCAATTGAAAAATGAAAGGTCATTTTGCATTTCAACTGTGAGATGTGTATTAATATACCTACCACATGTTTCTAATAGAACGCAGGCTAGTCGCAATCTAAACAGATTTTGAGGTGGATCGAGAGGTGATGGTTCGCTCGGATCCATTGAAACTCCAAATGAAATTATTGAATACAATACCTGAGAAATACATGAAAATTGACTTTCGTTATAATTGTATATTGTTTTGGTGTCAAATAAGAGATAGAAATTATATCAAAAACTTACTTTAAATACATCGGAACTTTCTACCATTCTATAATTATACAATTCACCGAGATATTTAACTTGTGCTATTCTTCTTTGGTTATATTTTGGTAGATTGACTTCCATTCCTAATCTGATATCTTCTAAAATACCATCAACGACTTTAGTACCGACTTCTTCCTGATATGCCACAAGACCAGCCAAAAGATTAGCTAAACATCTAAACATAAAATATCGTCAAGTCCCCGATTTTTTCGATGGCACATTAAGCATCATGGCAAAAAATTTGTAATAAGGGGTTTCCGCCATTGTCCTATCGAATGAAAATGCGTTTGACTTTCGACCTTACAAATTTTTTATTCTAATCGGTTTTGCCATGGAGGCTAGATAAAGAGATGGATGTTATACGGAAAAATTGACAAAACCAGCCCTCAGAATCGTCTATCTAAGCAGTTTGTTTTTTCACCGCGGCGACACCACTGCAAATCCAATAACATCTAACCTTACTTTTTATAAATGACAGTAGTCAAATTGTAAACATTACTCATGATAATGAATAATAAAAACTCAAAGTAAGAACTAGAAAGATTAAAATTATTTAAAATTTAAAATGTGCGTTGTTAAAAATTATTGCAATAGTGGTTGGTAGTGCACAGCAGATTTAAAATGAAGAGGTGAATTTAATTTAAGGAAACCACAGTGTTTTCAGTTACCAAAGGTGATTATAAATAAAGTAGGAAAAAATATTTATTATGATAAGATTCAAATTATGTAGAGAAGTCTAGAAAAAGCACAATTGAACACAAAATACTTTACTTTTTCTAATGACTTATACTCATTATAACCTGCCAAAGAGAATTTTTTTTTGGCAAAACATCATATTTTACCACCAAACCATTACAATTTCCGATATATTTGAAGATGAGGGCAAAAGCGGATTTTTTTCTCACAAAATTTTTCATTTCTGTTTCCTAACCTTACTTACTTCACATACTGTCAGTCAAATGAGCTAGCAACCAATAGGGCATGTCCACCAACTGACAGCTGACAGTCGCCCGGATACGGAACTAAGTACTTCATATCCTGTAGAGTAGACGGATGTACCATCACATAAACTTCAATTAAAACTAAATGTACCAGTAATGCTTATGAGAAATCTAGATGCTCCTCAGTTATGCAATGGAACATGTTTTCAGTTTTTAAAACTTCATTGTATGTGGTAATTTTTAAATACTGATGATCCCGGTCAAGCAATAAAATACAGTTATTACATTGATTCAGTTCTTTTGGAATGTAATGACCTTTGATAGTTATTAAGGGCTTCAATGCGAGCGAAACCGCGGGTAAAAGCTAGTATTATTATAAACGCACCGCTAAAATCAAATTCGTTGACGAATATTAAAAAGATACGATCGGAGAAAAGCATCTCTTTACAATTTTCGCTGCTATTTTGGTTGAAGTCATTAGATATTAAGTCACATGAGGGTAAATATTAATCGTTTCTACTGTACCTGATATTAAAATATTTAAGATTGTGTGCGCCTGTTAAACACTTTATAGAATAAGATGCGATATCCGCATTTGCCCAGTCCAACTTTCTCATCAGTCTCATTATTTTATCGGTGTTATTCTTTTGTAAATCTTGATACAATAATTTCCTGATAAACTGATGCATGATAGGTCTTTCTTTTTTGGTAATGGTAACAACTTCTGGAGGATTTACGTAATAGTAAGCATTTTCTATTTGTGTAACGTATCTGGAATCTAGAGCCATAACGGCTTTTTTTCTCATCATCTGTTCTAAATAGACTTTGGTTCTTTGGTAGGAATCGGGACTGCAGTATAAAAATCTTCCACATACTTCTAGTAAATTACAAGCCATTTCGATGTGATGGTTGGAAAAGTCATGTAATAACACTTTCAGGCAATAAAGGGCTTCTATCTTTGAGTAAAGCTTAAATTTGACTAGTTCTCCTGGAATTTATAATTCACAATTTTATACATTTGTATATAGGAAGAGCTAATTAACTTTTTTCCGACACAAAAGTCCCAACAGGATAAAGGAAGTTAAAAAAGATGACAGGAAAAAGGATATAGGGAAAAAATATCTGAATGCATACAGTCGAGGAGGGATGGGAGTTAACAGGGGTGCGAAAAAGGGTATGAAAAACGGAAAAATTGGTTTTTTGGCATTTTATTCCATAATATTGAGGTTATGTAGAAAATTTGTTCATATAAAAGTTGTAGATTCTTCAATTATCTACAACTTTTTTATTTAACTCTTTTGACAAAAAACAGTATTTATGCCGCAAAGTGTGAACAGCCACTTCTCACCCATCCTCGACTGCATGCATTCAGGTGCTGGATTTTTTTCTTGCATTAGTTATTTCTTTTCTTACCCTCCTTAACTTCTTTTACCCTGTTAGGCATTATTCAGTTGTTTGGTTGTTTTTTGAGCTAATTTACCTGACCTTATAACAGTTTTAATAAAACTCACCAATAAATCTGGCAACTTTGATTTTAGACTCAATATTTATCTGATCTTTTTTCCGTACATGATATTTAAAATCCTGTCTTAGCATTTGACATAATTCACTGCCTACTTCTGGTATAGCGGGATGTAGTATGGCAACAAAACGAGAATAGAACGGAAGTAAATCTAATCTAGTACGATTCACACCAAAGAGTGTACGTACTAACTTTTTACGATTATGTTTATTATTCAACGTTACCAAAAAATCTATTGCTGCATTATCAATCATTTCTCTATTTACGCAATTTGGTAAATTATTTAAGAAAGCTTCTAATACTATTTTATTGCTGGCAGTTATTGATGTTGGGTCTTCTACTTCTTCTTCGACAGCTACTGGTTCATCTGCTTTATCTGAAATATGTTCTGTATTTTTTAATGTACTCAATCTTAGAGCACTTATTTAATTTTTCATCACTAATGTTCGATAGTTTATAAACTTACTGTCATCTTCCAACTCTTCAACTGGTAATTCACTATCTAAAACTTCTTCAGTTACAGTTTCTGTTGGAGGAGGAGTTTGTCCTTTATTTAAAAAAGCAGTTGGTAGGAAAACAGTTAATTCTGGTAAGTCACAATAGAATTTTTGGGTTTCTATATCACACCAAATATTTTCAACATTGTTTGCTCCATCCTCTAAATCTGTGCCTGATCCAGTGACAATCATATTCTTTAGAAATTAAAATATAACATGTCAATATATTATAAGGGAATTCATATTCAAATAGCAGTGTTATAGAAAAGAATAACTATTAATTTTGTGAAAGTCTTTAATCATATGTTAACTATGATCTGACTCCTATTAAATATTAACAAATGTTCACTATCTTATTAAAATTATCAATGTAGTTAATGAAATTTAAAAGCTGTGATTATTAACAAACAAATTACCTCAATTATAAAAGTATTGTAGAAATTATGACCCTTTATCTAATTTTATCTAACCCTTTATATAACCAGATATTTTGGTTTTCTTCATAAAGATTGCCTTGCTTCTTTTATAAAAGTAGCAAAACTTACAATGGCAGTAGGATTGGCAATGCTGTTATCCTATAACCCTTCACTGCTATCTGAATGTTAATCCCACAATAAATTTGTATTATACTTTCTTTTGAATAAATATAAATTTTACTCACTTCATCACCTTTAGGTAAAGTTTGTGATCTTAATACAGGCATATCTTCATCAAGAATATCAGAAAAACTTTGTGCATTAGTTAAAAGTTTCTCATAGGCTGACTGAAGCTGTTCAAGTTTTTCTTTCCTTTCTTGACTTAATTCTCCTTTTGTTTGAAGTATTCTCAAATTCTGCTTTTCAAAGTTTTGCATTTCAATATGATCTTTAACCAAGTGTTTAGAAAGTGAAACATAATAATCTTTCAATAAAGTTCGAACGTTGTGTTGTTTTTCTGGGGGTAAAAATGAACTTTTTGGTATTTCCATTGAATATTTTGTCGATAATTCTTTCATTTTCCTCGGAATAAGACCTATTAAACAGATATTTAGAAAGGAACAATAGCCAATGCTGGACTTTCATTTTTACCAATTTGTTAGTCTGCTGTTTCAACTTTGTATTTAAGAATTAAAAATGAATAAATACCTGCATAATCATCTCCACAATGTTTGCAAAAGCTTAAAATAATGGCAATATTGAAGTGTTCCTCTTTATCCATATTAATCAGTGTTGTCAAAACTGAACCAAGTAAAGATAAAGCATTTTTATTAGAGAAAATACCAGCTTGAAGTAAATCAGCATAAAATCTCAGATCAACACGTAGTTTACTGGGATTGGGAATTTTCTCACCAACCTTCACTGCTAAAGCTTTTTGCCAGTTTTCAAATAGATGTTGTGAAAACTCTGTGTATGTTTGGTGTAGGGTACTGCATAATTTAACAGCAGCTGGCACATCGCTCATTTTAAGTTTTGAGTCAACTATTGCAGCCGCTATTTCTGATATGTATTTAGACAAATTTAACCCAGACATATCTTTGAGATAGCCATCCACATGAGGTGATGAGAAATTTTTAATTTTTTTTACAAATGCAGTATTTTTCTTCAAGCTCGAATCTAATTTGCTAAAAGATGAATCACTAGGTCTTGTATTGGAAGCATTTGTATTTTTATGTCTAAATTCCTTTTTCATTACAATTTTATCTCGAATTTCTTGAATAAATGAAGTTAAAACAGTTGTTTCAGCTTCACTTGTATTAACTTTGGATGTTGCATCTTGTTCTGCATTAGTTTCCGAATTCTCATTAATAGTCATTTTGATTTATTTAATTTTCATTTATTTATTGTATCTAAAAATCTTTCTCTCAAACAAAAAAATTGTAAAATACTATAAACATCACAAACCACTAACCTCTTTGTGGTATGTGGTGTATTGTAAACTGCCAACTGTCAAGAGTAATGACGTCACACATGCGAGGGCCGTTCGGCAATGCTACTCCATTGACTCCGATCACTCCTCCCTTCTTTAAACCGTTCGGTTATTACAGAACGAGTAAAAGGAGCAGTATTTAAATCGTTCTTTTACTGTGGAGTGATGTGAAAAGAGTCGCTCCAATTGTACCACCTAGGCGAGGTAGGGTTTTAGGAGTGAATATGCGCATTTCGATTACCGGCCAAAAAATAAAATTCTTATGTATCTTAGGTTACATAGTTTACAATTGCGAAGTAATAATTATTCATATTTTATGAAATACTAAATAATAACCACAAAAATATTACACCGAATGACATTTGTTTGAATTTGACGTTTGATAGATGTCCCTCGTTTGACAGTTTGTGAGTTCGGTAACAAATGATCCTTTTAGGCTACATTCGTAATCAATTCGCTGGCCAAGTGGCACTTTGGCACGAAAGCTAAGCAAATCTATTTCAGTGTGATCGTTCACAACGCAATTTGGCGTCAGAGTTGAAGTTGAAGTCGTCGAAATTTCTTGCAAGCTGCAAACTTTCACTTCGACTTGCACTTCGTGCCGGCTATGGGACATGCGCATTAATTTTTGTTATTTGTTTTTTGATATATCTGACATCTGTCTGATAGTCCATCACTACTAAACTCCAGTATATACTGCTATAAAAAATAAATCCAAATCCAAATTATATATTATATCCTCAGACTGAAGTAAATACAGACAGAATCATGCTTAGAACACATGTTGAACGAATCCTGACAATTATTTAGGTACGAACGCGCTTGCGTTAAAGTCGACTTTGAAGTTATTGTGAATGGCAAATTTCGTGCCGACTTGCGTGCCAAAGTGCCACTTGGCCAGCGAATTGATTACGAATGTAGCCTTAAGGCTACATTCGTAATCAATTCGCTGGCCAAGTGGCACTTTGGCACGAAAGCTAAGCAAATCTATTTCAGTGTGATCGTTCACAACGCAATTTGGCGTCAGAGTTGAAGTTGAAGTCGTCGAAATTTCTTGCAAGCTGCAAACTTTCACTTCGACTTGCACTTCGTGCCGGCTATGGGACATGCGCATTAATTTTTGTTATTTGTTTTTTGATATATCTGACATCTGTCTGATAGTCCATCACTACTAAACTCCAGTATATACTGCTATAAAAAATAAATCCAAATCCAAATTATATATTATAACCTCAGACTGAAGTAAATACAGACAGAATCATGCTTCGACCATATGTTGAAGGAATCCTGACAATTATTTAGGTACGAACGCGCTTGCGTTAAAGTCGACTTTGAAGTTATTGTGAATGGCAAATTTCGTGCCGACTTGCGTGCCAAAGTGCCACTTGGCCAGCGAATTGATTACGAATGTTTTACCCTGTATTACCCTACGAGAAATTTGCTTCTGCTCCACTCCTTTCACTCTTCATTTCGGAGTTAATTGCCGAACGGCTCTGCGGTGTGACGTAATGGACAAAACAAATCTTTTTGCGGCGAACCATTCCGTTCGACAATTAACTCCGAAATGTAGAGTGAAAGGAGTGCAGCAGAACTGTCAAACGAGGGACATCTAACAAACGTCAAATTCAAAGAAATGTCATTCGTTGTAATATTTTTGTGGTTATTTTTTAGTATTTTTATAAAATATGAATAACTATTACTTCGCAATTGTAAACTATGTAACCTAAAATACATAAGAATTTTATTTTTTGGCCGGTAATCGAAATGCGCATATTCTATTCACTCCTAAAACCCTACCTCGTCGAGGTGGTACAATCGGAGCAGCTCATTTCACACCACTCCACAGTAAACGAACGACTGCTCCTTTTTCTCGTTCTGTAATAACCGAACGGTTTAAAGAAGGGAGGAATGCTCGGAGTCAATGGAGTAGCATTGCCGAGCGGCCCTCGTGTTTATCTCAGGTCTGTCACATGGCCATTGATAACTGATATACGGATAGATAGGACTCATAAGCTATGGACCTGAATTTCAGCGCCTCCTACTGGCTTGGACTTACAGGAAGCAATGTCTTTGGAATTATAACTAATTGATCTAATTTTCCTTAAAATGTTCCAGACTATTTTATTGGTTACTAAGGAAGATTAGTAAAATTTACAGTAAATAGATACAATTCAATAACAATAAACAATAGAGAAATGCAATAATTTCTTATAAAAAAATAATTTCGATACTACAGTTATTTATCGACAGATATTTTTATATTTAAAAAGTTTCAACTTAAATTTGAACATACGTTTTTAATTTAGTGGAATTTAGAATTTAAAATTTTTGACAATTCAGTTCCTAGGATGTAAGCACATGCGCGATAACCTACAATTTTGCTGCAGCCATTTATGTTGTTCGCATTTTACCAAGTGTAAAACACAAATATTCAGGTAAATGCAAAAATATAAGGGAAACTACGAACAAATTTAGTAATTACAGAAATGCAATAATTATATTCAACAGTTTTAAAGACATATTTTTATGTAAATGTAGTTAAATCGTGAAAATCAATTTGCCACCTAGTCTATGCCTGGGGCCTTGCACTTCATGCTTTGTGAAGAACTTTTTTAAATACCTATGATTTATGGAATAAATAAAAAATTATCTTTCTTTTTTCTATTAGTGACTTCCGGTAATAGCTTGTACCACTAATATTTTGTGTCTAAAAATAGTTACCTCCATTTTTGTGTACCTATATTTTACTCATGTGCCTACATATGCATACACTGCCACTGTAGCGCTCTAGAATTCAATTTATATAATATATGCCGCTCGCACGATAGAATTAAGCGAAACGTGTTTGTTTTAGGATGACTGACTCAATGAATTTTGGTCCAGATTGGATTCGTAACCTGTCGTCTGAAGGTACAACTGGAGGAGGTGCAACTGGAGGAACAAGATACCAGCTGGCGGATTATCGGTACGTATTATACATTTAATATTATGTTGTGTAAAGACTCGTAATAATTACCTCTATAAATTGGTAACATTGACATATATACTTAATATAGATAACAAATGTATCATGAGAATCAGTTGAAATTACAAGTATCAGAATATTCATCACTAGTTACATTAAACTGTTGTATAACAATTAAAATCTGGTGTGGGTCAGTTACAAACTAGTTAAATTTCATGTTCTGTTATATAGAAACTACTACATTAAATTAACTGTATATAACATATTTTATAATCTTATTTTTACTATTTGATTATTTTTATCTTAATTTTTCTAGCTTTAAACGTAAGCTGTTATAAATAAATGCATGTCTCTTAAGACACTTTTCATCTTATACAATTTATCAAATTGCTCATATATCCTAAATTAGCTTAGTCTAACCATACATGAATTTCAAATTCTCTACAGTTAAGCCATTTTCAAACTAACACTCTTTAGTTTGTATAATGAAAGTGGTTTTTTCAGTAAGATTCGGTACTATTTAAATTTAAATAAAATTGTAAATTTATATCTCAATTTAATTTTAAATCATTGACAAGTGGATAATTACTAAACAATAGATCTATTTTAAAATACAATAAATTATTTAAATTCCACTTCAATATGTGAATTGACCCAATTTATTGTACATAGGTGTGAGATTAAATCGTTGCATGGTTTATCTAAAAATTATCTTTAATGCCATTCAAATTTCAGCCCTGTTATTTAGTTGTATGACTACATTTACAATTGAAAATATAGTATGGCCGCTCTTAGTTTACCACTTTCGGATTAGAAGCTTATATCGATCAGGTGTTCTGTTTGTCGGACATTTTAGTAATACCTACTCAAACGTTATTTTTAATAATTAATAAGATAGAAGTAATTGCCATACTAGCGGAAAAACTAGCTGAAATTTCCTTATCGCTATAAGCTTCTAATCCGAAAGTGGTAAACTAAAAGCGCCCGTACTTTAGCTAAATATCTGTAGGTAGTAGTTAACTTGAGGTATTTTTGCCTGCTTATTTAAGATAAGATACTACCATTATTGAAAAAGTCTTATAAATTATAATATTCCTACATATTGAGAAATATATTATTTTTAAGTATGTCTAGTCTTCTGTATGTTCCTTGTTCCTCATTATGTATGTTCCTTGTTCCTCATTATTATTTTTGATATTTTTTTGGGAAATAAAACCACAATCTTACATTGAAGGAAAAATATTTAAAAAAAGTTGTGGTTTTATTTCCCAAAAAAATAATAATTTCTAGTCTATTTCCTAGATTTTATTTTCTGATACTTTGCCGCCTCAATTATTTTGTTAGAGGATTATTGTTTTTTGTTATTGGTTGAAGGGACTCTGGAGAGGATTGTGTAGATAGATTGGTAATTTTGTGAAAATACTTTTTCTTTGCAATATCAATATTATTTATGACTCAGATTTTAGCAACTGAAAAGAGAGTGTCATACAGTCCCTCCCCCCTCTTATCTTTGAAACCATTAGGTATACATAAACTAGAGAAATTTGGAAACTGAATATTAAGGGTTGTAAAGTTCCCTACTAGTGATGATAGATGATGTATTCATCAAAGATAACGTCACAAGGTCCTTGTGACCAATAAATCTTAAATGGAACCCTATGGCAAGCGACACGTCTTTTCAAAGGTATCGAAAAATCTGATCAATGATACTAATATTGTTTGTGTTTATGTCAGTTTTAATGGCTTATTAGTAAATATTGAAATTAAAATTCCATTCAGTATGAAATTAATCACAGATTGAAGAATCTACTTTAATAATTGCTCGAAGTGTGCTCCATTTACTTCCTGAAAGTATTTTGAAACTCTTGTCGTACTTTTTCAAATGTGTCTGTGAAAATAGCTCTATATTCTGCAACAATACGTTGTTTTAAAACGTCAATATTGTCAGGTTCAGTAGTGTAAACCTTGGATTTAAGATACCCCCACAGAAAAAAGGTCTGGTGATCGAGCTGGCCATTCCATTGAACCTCATCTACCACAATATTCCTCATCCAAATACTGCCTTTCTGTACCGTAATAGTGTGGAGAAGCACCATCCTATTGGAATGTTATTTCCAAATTTCCAAATACATCTGGATTATCTTCCAAAATTTCAAGGATTAACAGATCTATCGCATTTTGTAACATCTCCAGATAAACCTCACCAGATGAATTAGTATTTTAAAAAACAGGTCCAATGATGTGGTGTCCCAGGATACCTGCCCAAACATTCACCTTTTGAGGAAACTAAGTATGTGTTTCACGAAATGTGTGAGAATTTGCGTCACTCCAATACCTCACATTCTGTGTATTTACATTTCTATTTAGATAGAAAGTTCTTTTGTCAATAAAACAAATACTCTGGATGTTGGTTAATTTTAGTGTCCATATTTTCACAAATTTCAGTCTTCGGACATGGTCGTCATCTGAGAGTTGATAAATCATTTAAAATTTTCATTGTCAACACCCTGTGTACTGTACTGTAAGATTCTCACTTTCTTGAGTGGAGAGTTGTTTAGTAAGTAAGATGTTGATCCTGATCCTATGTCTAAAAATATTTCATAATCTTATCTGTAAGTGTATTTCTATGTAATTTTAATTATGTAGATTTTTGCATGTAAACTCCCAGAATTTAATATCTTTGAATGATTTAAATATTACGAATTATAAATAATATTATTGAACACAATGGATTTCATTCAACAAAGGATATAAAGTATAATTTTTTAAATACATTGAAGCAATTATCATCTTTTACAGATATGGTCGAGAGGAGATGTTAGCCTTATTTGATAAAAATATAAAACCACCTGTCTCTCTATCTAATTTTAAATGTCTCTATTCCGATACTTGTCTCCAACCATTAGCTTTGTTGCCAACAACAGATGAAGAGGTAAGTGTTTTTTTCATTGGATCAATGTTCATACCATATAAAGTTACAATTAAATACATTTACATAGTTAAAAAAAAGGAAAATAAAAAAAGTATCATATATCATAAACTTATAAATAATATCACATAAATAAAAAACATCACAATAAAAAATGAAGATCCAGCCAATTGGGCAATCTTATAGACCTAAGGATAAAGGTATTATTACGAATTAGTGTTGTAATTTAGTAGTTCATTCACCAAATAGCCTAATTAATACTATAATATTGGATAGATATCAACAATGATTTAAAAGTATTGGTAAACATAAATATATATAGGTTGACATATTACCTTACACATATACAAAATAATTGTAACTTGAACTCCAGTGGGATCAGTTGGGCTGACCGAAATTTAAATGAATACATTTTTATTAAAACTAAGAGAAAAAGTATAAACCACAAGTGACATTAAATAAGTGTTTTTATTAACAACAACTGTAAACTATTACAAAGGGTAGGCCAAAATATATTTACAATTTCTTCTGTAATGAAGAGGTTCCAAAAGAAACTGGCAATGCAAATCATGGTAATTAAAATAGTGAATGTTATTAAATAAAATTAATAAATAGCAAATTCCACAACAAAAATATAACATATATTACTTGACCCGTTTCACAAAAAAACATTTCCAAATGCCCTATTAATTGAAGCAAATGTGTGGGACATAATTGACATCGTAGAGTCAATCACTACACCAAAATCCTATGACATATTATTAAGAAGTATTTGCCTTAGTGAAGTCTGTGTACAAAGAGTGAACTTGATAACCAGAGCTCAAGGCACTTGACAGATAGTCTACATATGTTAAGAGCCAATGCACTCTGATTTACCCGCGTAAGATTGGAAAGCTTCGAAATTTGGAGGAGGACAGACTCTGATTAAAATCCAAGCGTTAAACAAGGTGAGAGTCAGTCAGTACACTCTGTGCAAAATGTAAGTTGAAAGCGAATATTTATGTAAAGCAATTAGCCAACTGTAATATTCCATTTATTGTCGAAATTACCTTTAAGTAAACTTGTTTGAATTACTATAAAATACAATGTAGAACGCAGCATGTACTGTCAGTAGGCCACATCAATAGAGATATCGAACGTCGCTCATACGTCTTGATTGCTAAGATGGACAACTTATTTCAGATGGGTTAGACGATAACATTTGCATTTTCAGAAATAATGTTAAATGGATATTTTGCTATTTTGTAAGCGACACTAGTTCGTTGCAGTAGTACGGAGGCTAAGTGACTATTTTATTATTAAATTGTTTACGGTATATTGATATTATATGAAAAAATAGTAGCCATTATTGTTATAACGTGTTCAAATTGAAAATCATAATAATATTGATTTAAGTGCCCACTTCTCATTTATTGACTTGTAAATTAAGAGTCAATTATGACTAAATAAAATAGAATATAAAAGTAGAAAATATGATTGAGTAATAATAATAGTTTTTTTATTCATCAACACAAATACAAAAAAAGCATATACAAATTTTAAAGATATAAATCCATAGATACCTAACCATAATAATAAAAGTTTACTAGAATATAAAAAAAAAATAAATGATACAATGATACTCGATAAGCGAACAAACGCTTTTTTCGAAAAAATATTTATAGTCAATTATACATAGGCAATTTTCAATATATTCTTTGAAAAATACTTTTATACGTGATTTTTTTATATCATTTGGTATAATGTGCATAGTAGAAATACGATCTTTGAGTAGGTTACTGGTTTTAGCATTAGTGGTCGTAATTTTGCCTTTGACGTGTATTAGAGAGGTGGTTTTATACTGAATTCGGAGATCAATTAACGTAAAATGTAATGCTACAACATAAGAGTACAGTTGCCTCAATCCAATATACAGGGTGTAACAAAAAGGTAGGTCATAAATTAAACCACTTATTCTGGAGCTGAAAATAACTCGATTGAACCTAACTTGCCTTAGTACATAATATGTGCTTAAAAAAATTACAGCCCTTTGAAGTTACCAAAGACAAATTGATCTTTTCAAAAATGTCGACAGCTGTTTGACATATTTTAATGAAAATTTACCAGTTTCTTTCTTATGAATTGAGCATCTTCCAAAACAAAAATGACATCCTCTCCTCTAGCCACTTATGATTAGTGCTTTGTCCTCTAGTAGTACGCTCTATATTTTTTATTTCTTCTGAATTCTTTGTCAGGGAAATTTCTATTTTATTCTTTCTACTTTCCGCTTCTTCTACAGTTAAAACCTCTTCTACAGCTCCATAGTCTTCATCTGGTCCAGATGTTTTCGATTTTTTATTAATTCGTTTAGTTTTTTTTCATAATATATCAGTTCTCTTTTTCTCTGTAAACCCTTCCTTTTGGCAAAATTGTCAACAACATTGTTGGCTTCCAAACCTGCACCTTTTAGGATTTCCACAATGTAGTTTTCTCTACAATTATAAGAAATGGCCGCTGCTTCACACCTCATTTGATGGGTTTTCTGACCCGAAAAATGTATCTAAAATATAACAGTACTTTACAAAAATAATGTAGTATATAAAAAAGGCAAGAAAATGTTAGCCTTCCCGATAGAAGTGAGATATAATTCGAATTTATAGTAAACAAAACGACGGATAAAGTTACAATGCTCCAAAATATTCCAAGGTGCGTTATAAAAAAACGGATGCCAAATTAATCACTTACCCTTTTCCCTCCTACAGACTTATTCACAATTGCATTGAATTGCTCTGCGGGATTATTGTTTTTATTAAGTAGAAAGGAAGAACTACAAGATATAACTCTTTGGAGTGAGCAACTAATGTCTTGAAACATTCCACAATCTTGCATAATTGGAAAAAATTGTCAGTGTCCTTTTTTTTACAAAAATAATCTTCACAATTCTTGTGTTCACCGAAAATGTGTTTTGGTGTGTTGACTACATCTTTCTTAAATCCTTCTATTTTAGCTAAAAAGGACGTATCCTGTTTGCTCCTGAATTCAGCAGATTTTTTTATTGCTATTCTGAATTTCAAAATATTGTTTTCCAATTTTCTCCTGAGGAAGACTGGTACACTCTTCAGAAGGGAATTACTTCTCACCGATTTGGATATTTCGTTCAATTTGTTGCACATATTACGCAATAAATGGTTTACACATTCCACTTTCTCTACTAACAAAGTTCCGTATGGCTTCACTTGAAATAATTTTTTAGTAATGCTGCTGTCGCCATCACCTATTAATTTAGAATATTTCATTGCTAAGCTATTTTTAAATCTTTCCACTATTATAGCCGATTCCATAGAGGTTGAAGATCCAGCCCAATTTTTGGCGCAAAAGTGATCTTTTGTAATTCCCTTCGTTTCATTTCGGGCACAAATTAAACAAAATTTATTTTTCACGCCCAGAAATAGTACTTTTTTGGTTGCCTCACCAATAATAACAGCTACTCCGGATAAAGCATTGTAGTTCGTCTTGTAAGATCTTTTTGACCAAGCTCCATCCGCTATAACTGTTATTAAAGGAATGCCATTTACATCAACATTGCCTTTCTCAATTGCAAGTTTCTTCTCTTCCTCACCTGCTAATTTTAATTGATTTATCAAAGTTTTATTAACATCATCTTGAAGTATCCTTTGTGTGGTTAAAAATAACTTTGATGTCATCGGCGGCAATCCCATTATTGTGAGCAATTCAGATATTTGTGAATACCCAGTACCGATCGAAATACTACCTAAAAAAATTAACAAAATATTATTTCCTCAACATCGAATAGCTGTAGTGTTACGAACCTAAAACTGTAGACCTGTTCATATCTAATATTTCTGGTTCTGAGGTTCTTACTGAACTCACTTCACTGCAAAGGTTACACCTAATTTTTAGCATTGACTGTAAACCATGCCTATTTTCACCAATAATATCACAGTTTTGTATTTTGCAGTCAAAAAAGGCTTTATGGCTAATTTTTTTCATTTGTCCCCAAAAATAGTTTATGTCCACTATCCTATTAATATTAATATTGACCTATTAAATCTACAGGAATTGCATTTATGTCTGATGCAAATTCACTATTTAAATTTAAATCCTCTATTTCTGTGGGAGCTTCGTAAATTACGGGTGGTATTTGGTTATTGCTAATAACCAAGGAATGTTGCATTTCTCATCTTTTTAACGCGTTACTACAATATTGGAGAATAATTATATAGCAGGAACAATTGAAAGAACTTACTTTTTTTTGCGGATTTTAAAGTACGATGTTTTTGTCTCACCATGTTGAAAATTTTATATATAAAAGGAATTTACGGTCTGTAAGTATATTTAAGAGCTGGGGTAATATGTTAATTACCCATCTTCTAAGTATACAGATTAAATATTAAGTATATTCATTTACATGATAAACACAACAACCATTAGACTATTGTCGTTTACATGTAGGTTACGGTTTCCATATAAATAAATATTTGATTCCTTTTATTTATTTATTTTTGTAGCTATTGTTTAAACTGTATTCCAAAGAATAACAAACTTTTCATAAAATATCACTATCTATGTATAAAACTATTTTGTTACTTACCTAAATATGACACTAATATATTAATCACAAAAGTTTTAAACTATAAATATCCTTAACATCTCACATTTTTTCAAAAAATATCCACAAACTTTAAACAATAATCCTCCACACTATTCCAATATTATCCGATACACACACACACTATTATTCGAAAACAGGCATTGAGTAATAAATACCACAGTAGATATTGTTTTCGTTTAACAAAATACCGATTTAGTATCTAGAAGACGCTCGAGCTAGTTCTCCTCTTCCGTACTGTACGGCATGTATTATACAAGCTTGTTGATTTACATCTGGTCCACTATTTCGTGCAATATAGTAATGATTCAGAACGTAAGTGATGATAACTCCAGTTACTCTGTACAAACGGTCAGTGATTTGCAACAGACTGTACTCCGTAAGATGTCGCTTCAGACCGTACCATTAAAATTCAAATTTTTACGCACCTTCAATCACATTTTTCTCGTTAATTAATCAACATAATGATTTCAAATTTTGACAGTATATTACTAGTGTGCAGCTTCGGAGACGATGCATATTTATAACTGCACTGATGAAATATTAACAAAATTTATTTCAAATTTCACTGCACGGAATTTTTTTTTTCAAAAAATAATATGCATCGTCTCTTCACTGTAATGGTTCATATAAACCCTTAAATTTTGAACGTATTATCTCAACTAATGAGGGAGAAAAATGTCTTTGAAGGAAAAATCACTTATTTTTCAAATTTAAAGCAAATCTTAAAATAATTTCTATTTCTGTTTATACAATTTTATGTATTGAGTGAATACCTTTCAAGTTTCAATCAATGAAAAAAAAATACACATTCTACAGGGTCTTTTAGTACATTTTAGCTTAAGAGATTAAGTTCAGTTGACTTGCCTGGACGGAAACCAAACTGCTGATTTGTAATATAAGGTTCCAAAAGTTTAATTAGGATTTTATTGATAATATTATCTAATAATTTAGGGATTACAATGCAAATGTGCCTATAGTTGGATATGTTAGATTTTTCACCAGTTTTGTAAATAGAAACGACGAAGCTAGATTTCCAAAAATCTGGAAATACTCCACATTCAAGCGAGTAGTTGAAAATAATATGAAAGCAGGTTACACAAAAATACAGTATTTAGAAGGAGGGATGCCATCTGGCCAAGAAACTTTATTTACATTGAAACCACAAATATGATAATAATTTCAGAGATAGACACACAATACTCAGATCCAATAAAAAGAGAAGAAGAAATATAATCATAGCGGGACAGCTCTTATCAGAATTCTAAATAATCAACAGGAGATCCTGTTGCTTGAATTTCAACTGATATTGTTTCTTTAAATAAATGAGACCTTTTAGATCCAGTGTCAATCCGGGGAATTTTCTGGATGAAACATTCTTGATTGGTACAAATGGTGTATAACAGTAACATAGTTTCATAGAAAATAGAGTGAAAATCAGCTGATTTGTAGTTGTAGTAGAATTAATCAGCAACACCTACTAAATGAGGATCGTAAACATCCACTTTAATCAGGGTATTGGTGGCTACAATACATGTAGTTAAACGATAATGAGAAAAGCTAAATCCAAAAGGGGGTTAAATTTATTATGAACAGGGTTTATTTGAAATAAATTTTGATAGACACATATATTATAAATGGTAAGTATAAGTAGCATTCACTTCATCAGCTGTGGTACCAGGAGGAAAACAGCTGTTGAACTATGGACCAAAGAGCTTTAGGCAAGATACAGATCTGAGCATCAGGATGTTTTTCAGAAATGGTGTCTAGGTTATTAGCAAAAAATAAATAGTCTTTCTTCAATAGGGGAAAGTGGGGGGAAATAGACAGCTCTAATAATACATTGTAACAATGCAACTGAATGTTAAAAAAGTCTAGTTTTCCGCTATAAATTTAAAAAATTTTTCTGCATCCCCTTAGTTTGTCTTTTGAATTTGTATACCGTGCTTTTCAAAAAAAATTTGTATATTGCACCTTTGGAGAAACTCTGACACAAATGCAAATTCATTAATTATTCAGTAAACACTTTTGAAGTTTTTTAAATTTATTTTTGGTTTTTGGCAGTAATTAGGAAACCAGTTATAAGAAGTTAGATTAAAAATTATGCATATTGTTAGTTGTTATGTATATTATACGAAAAATTGATATTTTTGTTTTTCTTGCGAAATAACCCCATTTAAATCCAGGAAATTTTGAAAAGAGTTACAAATGTGTCATTGTTTACGAATTCTCTGAATTATGATAAAAGAAAAGTGAATTAAATGATAAATTTATGGTTGAATATGTTGAATTTTGGAACAGTATTAGTGTTAATTAACTTGATTAGGTCTTTTTTTTTTTCTCCCACAAATAGGAAATTTCGAAGTGTACACTTGCTTCAGTTGTAGGGTTTTTTTTCAAATTTCATTTTTACTGATATCCAATCGCCACTATAAATAGTTTTGTAACGGTAAGCAGTGTTATCAACTCGAATTTTGTCTTGGAGGAAGATATATATATATTTTAAGTTTTTTAGGGATCTCACAATAATAATGTGACACTTATAATTAATGTTTCTATTGGATAATAAATATTTTACTTTTTATTATAAGCAACGCAATGTGAAAGCATTTAATCTCAGAGTATAAAGTAATGCCCTCTCTCGATTTCTTATTATATTCAACGAACCCTTTGATGGATTAGGTAAATAAAAAGATTGATGAAAGAAAATTAAAGGCATTAATAGGTATGAGTTAAACACTAAAAGTTGGTAGATTTACCGAAAAGTAGGTGGAGTTGGCAGCACTGACGGTAAGTATCAGTACCATGCCATAAGATCTATCGGCCATCTAGCGCATATGGAACGAGTTACAATTCTGTCTTTGTTGTACCTGTTAGAGTTGAGCTTTAGGAATAATTTGACATTATCAACTCATTTTTGAAAATTTTTGCAATTGTGTCACTGTTTCCGCAAAGGCGCGATATTATTTTATAAATAACATGTCAATATTTTGTATCATTGATTTAACCTATTCTTTATAATTGATTGCCACTTTCATTCAATAATTTGTTTCAACAGAGAGGTTGGCAACCGAGACCAAATGTAGCACCAGCAGGCCCACTTCGTGGAAGAGGTGGGTCTTTGGAGAGAGGTGGTCGTGTAAGTAGAGGAAGAGGTTACCAATATGGCAGACCGGCAGGAGGATACGAGTCCGGATGGGGTAATGGGGAACAAACGGAGTGGAGCCCTAGAAAGGAGTACATAAATCAGCGAACTACTTCAGACAATTGGAGAAGAGCAAGGAATGATGAAGATGATGGATGGAGAAGTAATACCGGTGGACCTGGTAGAAGTGGAGGTCCAGAAAAATGGGGTAGGATTTTATCAAAAGCATGTGTTTGTTTAACTCGAAAATGTTGTAAACTTCTTTTTAAATAGTATGTATTTCTCTTTTACTATTTAAGCAGTATATACTTATTCCTTATTTATATTCACATTGGTATTAGGGTTGCTGATAACTGTCTTGTAAGTAGTACACATATTCCCTACTTGACTTATTAATTTCATCTTGCTCTCCCTTCTTTCATAAGTTATTTTTTTATATTATTTTCGGGCAAGCCCAATTCCATATAAAAAAGTGAACAAGAAAATTTTTTTATATATTATAAAATACACTAATAAAAAAATACAATACAATGATAAAAATGAATACAGTAATAAAAGGACAATTTAATAAAAATGGTAAAACAAAAAAAAATTAAAATTTTTACATGCGTAGCATAATTAGTACTACTATATAGTACAAAACAAAACTATCCAGTATTTTTGTTATTCTCTACTTTCTTTATTATTTTAAGGAACTTGGGGAAATATTATCACTATACAGTTCGGTCGGTATTTAATTTACGAATACTAATTTCAAAAACCTCAAGAGATATAATGAATATCTTTTAGGGCGTTCCACAAGTTGGAGGGGTGAAGGAGATTCCGAAGAAAGAACGGGTCCCCCAGAAAGAGGTGGTCGTACCAGTTGGAATGACAATCGAGCTCGGAAGTCTTGGGAAAGTGAGGATCATCTACCGGAATGGGCGAATGAAAATCCAGCTGAAGGAGGGGGTACATTTGATGAAAAAGGAGCTTTTCATGGGTCTGATGATGAGCAGGTAAATTTTCTTGTTTGTATTTACATTTGCTAACGTATACTTATTTAGCCAATTGTAAATAATCGCTAAACAATTGAAAATAGTATTGGCGTAGAGTGAGAGTGAATAACTATTCACTAGTTATATCACAAGAGGTGAATATTTTTTGACATTTTTGTGTAAAATTTCTGTGCGAGACAAAAATTCTTTAAAAATAACCCGACAGCGAAGATGAAGGGATATTTTTTAAAAAGAATTTTTGTCGAGGGCTATTTTTACAGAAATTTTGCGGAAAAAAGTCAAAAAATATTCAAAACAAAATATATACCTCGAGTGGTATATGGTCAGATTATATACCGAAAAAGACGAAAACATACAACGAAATGGAAGAATACCCCTTCTTTATAATCAGACCCATTTCTTTTTTTCATGTTAAAGCCCCAGTCTTCCAACATAGCGACAAGCTGCATTATAGTTGTATTTTTGTCTAATTTATAATGACGTGTTTCGCAGAATTCTTCAAACTGGGTCCATACGTACTTTTTTGTTTTGATCGTATTCGTTGGTACGGTCTTTTCGGCGTTTTTTCGGATATTTTCTATTGAAACATCACCAAATCGATTGAAATCCATGTTAATTAATAAAAATGTGACGTTAATGTGACGACATTAAAAATTGGCTGTGACAGGTGGGCCGGGGTATATCCACTTATGTCAAAATATATCCAGTATAATTTGTTTCTGATTGGTGCAAAATGGCATTTGATTGGTTAGAAACGGATGGAGGTATATAATCATTTATATTTTTAAGGACGTGAAATGTTTTTAAAACCTTTTATACAATGAACTTGGGTGCTTACATTGTGCAAATTCACAGATGGTTTTGTAGTGTAGATGAGAAATCATAGTTTAAATTGTATATATATTATATCCTTTTTTATATATTTTAGCCTGAAGGTAAATCTCATAACAGAAAGGAGACAGGTCTTCAAAAATCAACTTCACAACAACATATATCAACAAAAAGCCAGCCGCCTCCAATAACTTCATCTAAATCCACTTTGTCTCTCATAAAACTTGAAGAAACCCTACACAAAAAGGAGGTTTTAGAGGAGGTAGGAACCGTTTTTTAAACGAATGAAATGCAAAATATTTTATCAATCTTTATATTAGTTTTCATCTAATTCATATCTGCCACTGTATCTCGAAAATCGGTAATAGGATTGCTTTTGGCATATAAGACTTTTTTGTCAGAATATACTGAAGTTCATTAAAATTGTGCGAGTTCCTTTAGCACTCTCACACCTCCTACTGACATGCAAAAAGAAGTGAAGTGGTGAATATAAAATAAGCAATATAATATTTTTATTTTACTAAGGGGCGGTTTCATAATCATTTGTAAAGAAGACTGTAAACTAAAAAGCATCCTTTAAGTCATAATTGGATTTCATAATAGTCAAAACAATGTAAAGTCGACTTGAACCGTAAATTACCGAATTCTGTCCTTTATGGCAGTAAAGTCTACTTTATAAGGCTACCTAACCTCAAACAACATGCAACAAAACAAATTGACTTGTCACAATCTAAATGAAATTATTTCGAAATGAATTTACTTTGGGACTCAAGTAGCTCCTCTGATAATCAAATAAGAAGACGGCCTAAAATGTATAGAGCATGTATAGAACCGATATTTTAAAGAGGACGACGATATGTCTTTTTTCGAAAGATTTCGGTTAACAAAGCCGACAGTTGTACATATTTTAAAACAAATAGGACATCGCCTGACTTGTACAAATAGGGGTGGAGCCATACAGCCAATGGAACAATGGGGGACTTCGGTCTAAATTACCAACCCAAAATATTTCATATTTTTCTACCACTGCGGAAAGAAATTTTCAGAACGAACTTGTCATGTGAAGGTTCGTATTAATTATAAATATCCGTGAACGGAGCCTCGGCTCTTCAAATTGAGTAATTTGATGCAAATATAGGTGTTTTTAAAGGTCATGTCTGATTGGCTGAAAGTTGTCTTGGAGCACCTGATTTCATGTCAATAATGTCAATTGCGTCAAAACTTTTATCTAACGACGATATTGATTGATAGATATTATTGACGTAAAATCAGGAGCTCCAACATAAATTTCAGCCAATCGGACATGATCTTCACAAATATCGATATTTGGATGCAATTACATGTTTTGAAGAGCCGAGGCTCAGTTAACTATATCTATAAACAACGCAAACCTAAACATGACAAATTTCTTTTGAAATTTCCCTTCCCTAGTGGTAGAAAATTCCAAAAATTTTGGGTTGGCAGCTTGGACCCTAAGATTTCATGCATTCAATTATGCCTTTTTCTTTTTCCACTAATTCTAACAACCTAAGTTTTCATCAGTGATAAAAACTGAGCCCTTTTTCCTTATCACCACTGGTTCACACGACATTTTACAACTTTTATTGCCTGAATGTTAACGGTGGTCACTTTGACGGCATGATTAAATAGCAGTTTTTACTTGTTAACAGTTGTCTTTTTACTATTTGTAAATTTTTCATTCTTTAAAGAGTCTTTCTATCATAACAAAATGTGGGAGCATACGAAAAGTTGAAAAAGAGCCAATTTTAAACAACGATTAAATAACAATGGAAGGCTAGTCTCAAAGGCAAAACAAAATGATTGAATAGAGATTTACCAGACCTTTAAAATGAGGTTTGACTTGATACCTAATGCCATTTGAAAAAATGTAAGGGGTGTCTCCATTAGGGAGGGGGTGAATCTGACGTTTATGACATTAGCGCCAAAAAGTGTCCGCCTCAATTCAAAAGTTGACGTGTCTCGGCATTTTTTATAATTTTCTAAAATAATGACATAAATAATTTTATTCCATATGTGGTTTCCACACTGTATAAATGCCTTGAACTCTCCAAACCAAACTAGTTCATGTCACTTTGACATTTAACACATCTGGTAAAAATAAGAGCAAAAAAAGAAATCCGCAAGTTTCAGGGATACCATACAATAAAAAACAAGACATGAAATAATAAAGACAACTTTAAAAATCTTTATGAAACTAAACTCATTTTACCACATTTGGAAAGGACACTTTACATACCTCCTTTTTATAAAGTCGACTTTACTAACATTTTATGAAACCGGCCCTAATAATGCTCAAGACCAATACAAATGAAGAAGAGCATGATTGTGTTGTCATTTCTTGTCAAATTGAAGCTTATTTATATTTTGTACAGTTTATGATAATTTTAAAAGTTTCAAGCAATGAATTATTTTCAGAAACCGCTCAAAGAAAAAGTAGTTATATCCCAAAATGTTAAACAAAAAGATCCGTTAGAAGAAAGAAAAAAGTCAGTCCCTAATGTACCAGAAAAAATCGATAAAACTATAAATGTTCAAGAAAGAGCTAAATCAGAAGGCCCTCCAAAATTGACAAAAATTCGTGATCATCCACCAGTAATTTCGAACGGTCCTGTTAATGATGCTCCAAGGTATTTTTCAGTCACACTAAAAACCATAACACATACAGTGTGACTACTTAAGTTGGAATAATATGGACATTTTTTTATCATTAACTCAAGGAAAATAGAGTTATTCCTTATAAAATACAGTAATTAGATATTTGTTCCCTAAAGTTGACAAAAAAATTTTTTTTATATGATTCCAACTTCAGTAGACAACACTGCATAACTCTAGTACTGTTTTATTTATTTATTTATTTAACCAGTAAAAAAATATACATAGGTAGTACTTTCCAGTGTATTCCCACAGAGGTAATCACAGTTACCTGTTCGTGGGACTGGTTGCTCAAAACTAAAATTAAAACTAGACTTATAACTAAATCAATAATTCAAATTTGTTTTCGTTTGTTGATTTGCATTTTTGAGTGCTCTTCTTTTGTTTAGTTCAAGTTTGCTTATTTTACATTTAAGGCATATTTCATATATTATATCATTAATTAATATTTTCTGTTATCCCTTTTTCAGTTCTTTTTTCCTTTTGCTTTTGTTATTAATAGTTTTAAGATTAATAGGAAGACTGTAAAAAATAAGAATTGTCTTAACATAACTTCTTTTACTACTAACTGTTTTTGATCTTTTTGGTAGCTGAATACTCTTGAATCTAGTGACTCTTTATATTGTATACTATTTGATGTTATAGCAAAAATATTTATTTAGGAAGATTTTTCCAATGTTTAGTTATTGTATTTAATAATTCTAACTTTTTATAGGCCCGATGATTCCGATTTTGAAAGGCTGCAAGAAGATTTAGTTCTTAAATTAGTAGTGGACGAAGAATTACCTAAACAAATTCCCAACAACTTCGAAGTTAGTGGTATACAACCTCCTCCAAATTTAACAGCTCCACCACCAGTTCTAGATAAATGGTTTTATCAGGATCCACAGGTAATAGTTGATTTATAAAAACGTGAATAATAGGGAACTTGACTAAAATTTTAATTAGCAAAAATGTGCTATAATTTACAAGAATACATTGCATGAAATCGACTAGCGCGAAAAAACGATTTTTTTTTTGTCATAAACAACCACTAACGAATTTAAAATGCCAATGAATGCAAATTATTTGAAGCTTTTGTAAACGCATTGCTATTGGTTGTGACGTGGAACAGGGTAGAACAAGGATCGAACGTATACACTGCCAATATTGCTTTGTCTACTGTGCAGTTTACTCGAGTGTTTCCACGTTTTTTTTTTGTATTTTCGGTTCATTCTGATTTATTAGACTTTGTGAAATTTACAAAAGCGAATATATTTTTTAGGGTCAGATGCAAGGTCCTTTCTCGCACATAGAAATGGCCGAATGGTACAAAGCTGGATATTTTAGCAATCAATTAAAAGTACGAAGACAGTGCGACGAGAGATTCTTTTTGTTAGGTGAATTAATAACTTTGTGTGGTGGAGCGAATCCTTTTCAAGCGAATATACGTTTTCCGCTATTGAAAAACGACATCACGAAAGTACAACCTGAACCGGATATTATGCAACTACAATATTTATCGCAAATGGCTGCATTTAAACAGGCACAAGCCAGACTTCTTACCGAACCATGGAATGCTATTTCAATGCAGCAACAGCAAGAGCTTGCGGCCCAAAGACTGATTATGCAGCAGCAGCAACAACAACAGGTACTTATACAAATTTAAATATCCGTTAGTATAAACTGAGATCAAATTCTAATTACAAGTCAATAGCAGTTACTCACACCACAAAATAATCCACTCACGCAGCGACACCTTCGTTCTTAAAAACAGCCTTCATTATTAGATGCTGATACTGTGAAAAGTAGAAAATCCACGCCACTTGCCAAGCGTGCAATTGACCTTTTCCAAGTCGTCATCGTGATGAATTTCTGTCTCCGGACAACATTCACACTAAATTCTAATATAACCTCAAACCGAATAATACGACATGGTGATACTTTCTAAAGTGTTCCCACGTAGTTATCACTCTATTCTTTCGTTTATTTTGTGTAGTTTTATTTGCTGTTTGTTTACATAGTTTAGTCTTTCAAATCCCTCGACTTCTTTTCGTAGTGTAAGTTTATTTCGACAGATTTCTGACTGTTTGTTAGGTGACAATACTATCATCAATAGAGAGTTATTTCAAATGGGAAAAAACGCCAACTTTAATAAAAGATCTGCTAATAAAGTATCCTTTAAGGCGATACCAAAAGTGCACTATTGCAGAGCGCTTTAAGTGAAATCGAAAGTAACCACAGAACTGAATAAATTATATGTCCTGTGAAAGCTTCTGGTAACAGATCCGTCAAAATAAAGGAACTTAATTAAAAAGTTATTTGCCTTTATATAACTTAAGTACAGGAATCCTGTATTTAAGATTTTGAATATCCTTAAAGTTGGACTCACTGAGCATGCGTATATGTCAAAGTAAAAGAGAGTTTATTAAGGGAACTACAAAACGAACGTTGCAATAACTCTAGTGTCAATCCAAAATCGCTTACCCTAACAACAGTGTATTACTTATGAAAATTTATGAAAATGTCACAAGATGTATCTTCTGTTTGAGTGGGTTATTCTGTGCTCACACTGAAAAATATATATAGTAAATTTTATACCCATTTAGAATAAGACCATCCTTATTTATTATTAATAAATCGGTTGAAACAAAAAATTACCAACAAAAATGAACGTCGTAACTAATTTATTAGATGTCACGTTTTTGAAGTTACGTCAAATTTTGATTTCATGTTAATGTCATAACGCAAAATAAGATATAAAAATGCGATATTCTGATGAATTCAAAAAACTTATGCTTAATGTAGTAAACTATTTTCAAAACGATTTAGGATCTCGATTTAAGGCAATTCAAAAAGCGTCCGAAGCACTAAAAGTTCCAGAAAGCACATTATATAATCTTGAAAACCCAAACAAAGCTACAGATTTCGAATTTAGAAGAAATATGTCTGCAAGCGTTTCCCGGAGCAAAACCCGAATTACAAAAAATACCCTGCATTGTTTGAGGGAAGTAATTTATAAAATGTATGCGCGAAAGGATAAAATCACAGTAGAAACTATTTTACGGCAATTTATCGAAGAGTCTCCGGAAACTAAGATTTCCAAAGGTTCGTTATATTTGGGAATTAAAAAAATGGGTTTTCATTTCAAAAAACAGGATGGAAGAAAACATTTATTGGAAATGCCTGCAGTCAGATTAAAAAGAATATTATTTTTGAACAAATACCATGCTGCTAAAAGCGAAAAGCTCTTTACACCTGTTTTTCTGGATGAGACATGGGTTTTTAGTAAAAGCGGGGACAGAAGAATGTGGCAAGATGGTACTAAACACAGTGATTTAAAAATAACTGGAAGTGGGACACGATATGTAATTGTTCATGCCGGTAATAAAAAAGGTTTTGTGGCAAATGCATCGCTTATTTTTAAATGCAATAAAAAAACAGGCGATTACCATGATAACATGAACACCGAAAATTTTGAAAATTGGTTTAAACAGCAACTAATTGTAAACTTGGAAGAACCATCGTTAATTATAATGGATAACGCAACGTATCACAGTCGCCTGGATGAAGAAATCCCAAGAAAAAGTTGGAGTAAAACACGCATGTTAGAATGGCTCAAAAAAAAGAATATTCCTTTTCCAGATCACATTTTAAAGGATGCTGTTTGGAATATAATTGAAAAGCAAGTTTTGCCAGAAAAAAATTATCATTTAGACAAATACGCTGCCGAGCATGGTCATTGTGTTCTCAGGCTACCACCCTATCATTGCCATTTTAATGCCATCGAAATGGTGTGGTCAGAAACTAAAAGGCATTATGACCAAGCTATTACGAAAATTGCAAGGTCACCTACTGAAGTCTTGAAAGTATGGAATGACGTTGTAAAAAATGTACCGGAGCAACACTGGCAGAATTACATAAATCATACAGAGAAAATTATTTCTGAAGCATGGGAAGTAGAAAACAAACTGGACCTACTAAACATCGAACCTATGGTGATCTCTGTATCCAATGAACCCGATGATGAACTATCACTTTCAGAAAGTTATTCTGATTTAGAAACTAATTAAACTTTGCCTTGAAGATCACGTTGTCATTTTTTTAAAATCTAGAATTTGTACTTAATCGAACTCTGAATTGCCATATTTTTTTAAGAAAACTATGTATCTAGTTAATAAAACAATGTTTTTAAAATTAGTGCGCTTTTATATTCTTTAGAATTTTATGAATTTCATAAAATTAATTTGTATTATTACAAACCGCCACTGATAATATGAAATTTCAAGTCACTACGCCAATGCAATAAGAAATATGTCAAGCATTTGACATGACAAAGGTCATAACCTAATTTTTTTCATGCGGGTTCAGATGGTTCAAGAAGCCGCATACGTTAAGTTACTAAAACGGCTGGTACCTCTAAATAGGTATTAATTTTACTATATATGAACTTTTTCATCAGAAGAAACTACTGCTGGGGCTATCTGCTGGACAGGCATTACATTATACTTTATTAGAAGATGCAAAGAAGTATAATTTAATGCAGAGACTAAGTAATAGTTGTTTCTGATTCGAATAATGTTCGTATCTATTTTTGACAGGTGTTTTTTACTTTTAATAAATGTACCTGTAAATAAAATGATTTTTCCTTTTTTAAATTAACTTTTAAATGTTCTTTTATTGCTTTGTATAATGCACTGTAACTTATATTTTAAATTGACACTCACTCACATTTACGTTTATTTTATTGCTGTATTTCAGCAGGTTTCACAAGATCTCCAATATTTACAACAACAGCCGGCGACCAATCCTTTAATGCACATGATAAATCAAATGCAGCAAGTGAGTTATGCCAATAACTGATACTTTGCTATATGTAACTAACACTTTTTCAGGCAAATAAACTTCCAGGGCAAGGATTGGTCGATAAACAACCCCAAAATATACCTGGTACTTTAGATCCTCATTTACAGTTACATATGACCAACCTTCTTTCTATGCAAAATAGGCTGCCAACTACGGGTCATCCTAATAATATACCTGCAGGTTTAGGAAACACGTTACCCGGAAACATACCTCAACCGGAAGGATTATCGACAAATATGCCCAGTTTACAGGTAAACACTAATTATTAATGATAAACTCTGATTATCATATTAAAAAAAATTTTTTTTTTGGGATATATCTGTATTCGGGCCATATGATTCTTTTATACGAAAAAAAACCGAAAGATTGTACTTTACTTTTATAAATACCTAATATGCATATAAAAATAGTTATTGCTCGAATACAAAGTAAAATATGAAACATTAAGATTACTGAATTAAATTAGTAAGATTGTCCTGACATTTTAATACATTTTTGAATTGAAAATTCATTGATTATATCGGACGTTCAGTTTATAGAAGCAAACAAGAGCCCCGGAAAATATGCGAACTAAAAGAAAGGTCATCGCTGTTGAAGCAAACCCAATAACACAGAAATACTCTATTAAAAGACTTTTATGTTTAAAGAAAAATTATAATAATGACAACTATTAAAATTATATATGACAAGTATCAATTTTGTATATTATAAACAAGTACATAACAACTAGTAAACTAGAAGGAAAAACCTAGAAAATGATAATATTTCAACACTTTCCCTCATTAAGTGGTTTTTCTCTTCACTAAGTTAGTTTAATCCTATATTTGTACAAAGCTGTACTAATCTAGGTTTTGGAAGAGCTTTGGTCATCATATCAGCCAACTGATGCTCAGTATGTACTTTCTTAACGACAATTTCTCCTTCTGATACCAATTCCCGTACAAAAAAGTGCCTTGTTCGAATATGTTTGGTACGTCTATGGAATTCGGGATTTTGAGCTAACCTCAATGCTGGTTCATTGTCAATATGAAGTTCTGGTACAGCTGATGAGTTAGTTATTTCTGTCAAGAGACGTTTAATCCAAACTATTTCGCGAGCAGCCTCACTTGCAGCAACTATTTCTGATTCGGTTGTGGAAATTGCTACTGAAGTTTGTTTTTGGCTTAACCATGATACCGCACCTGCAGCATAAATACAAACAATTCCTGATGTTGATCTACCAGTGAGTGTATCACCACCATGATCAGCATCACTGTATATTCTTATGATTCCTTGCAGATGGTGTGGTTTATAAGTGATTCCATAATCCAATGTTCCTTGAAGGTATCTAAATATACGTTTCACCTTAATAACATCTTCTTTACTGGGATGTTCCAACGATCTAGAAACAACTCCTAGTGCATAAGATATATCTGGTCTCGTAGATACCATAAGGTACATTAATGAACCAACAGCTTCTCTATAAGGAAAATTTAGAGATTCATCTTGATCTTTCCCTGATTGAGAATAGTCCTTAATAATAGATGTTGAAACTGGTCTGCAATTTTCCATGCCAAACTTTTCTAAAATTTTCTTAGTATAGGACTTTTGGTGTATTTTTATTGAACCATTGTCTTTGGTAGATATCTCTATACCTAGAAAATATAAAGCAGGCTTGAGGGTAATTTTGAATTCAGATTTCAGTTTTTCAACAAAATCTGCAGTATGCTCAGGATGATTAGAAGCTAACAGGCCATCATCTACATAAAGAGCAAGTAAAAGTTTGATTTTTCCATGTAGCTTTATAAAAAGACAAGGATCAGCTTCGCTCATTATAAATCCATATTCCTTTAGAAATTTAACAAAACGTTGATTCCAGCACCTAGGCGCCTGTTTTAACCCATATAGGCTCTTGTGTAATCTGCAAACCTTTTGAGAGTTATCATTGAATCCTTCAGGTTGACGCATGTATATTGTTTCATCTAGCTCTCCATAAAGAAAAGCAGTTGATACATCGAACTGAGTGAGTTTCAACTTTTCATTTGCTGCAACACTAAGTAAAAGTCTTATAGTGCTAGATCTCGCAACTGGACTAAATGTTTGATCATAATCTACGCCTTCTTTTTGAGCAAAACCTTTTATGACTAGTCGAGCTTTATACTTATCAATGGAGCCGTCGGGATTCGTCTTTACTTTATAAACCCATTTACATGGAAGTGGTTTAATTCCTTCCGGGAGTTCTTCCAAAGTCCACGTTTGGTTTTCTTGTAAAGATTCCATCTCTATCTGCATTGCCTTTTGCCATTCTTCCTTCTCAGAGCTGTTTATAGCTTCTCTGTATGAAGATGGTTCTGAAGGTTCAGTTATATTTGCTAAAGAAGTCATTACAAAGTCTTCAAAACGTTGTGGAGGTTTTATTAATGCTCTATTTCGTAGATTTCTTGTTTCATCTATTTGCGGTTCTGAATTTTCTATTTCACCATCAGTTGGATGTTAATGTCCAAAAATAATAGAACAATAGACAACCTTACGAATCAATTGTGTGT
Source organism: Lochmaea crataegi (assembly GCA_947563755.1). Taxonomy (NCBI): domain Eukaryota; kingdom Metazoa; phylum Arthropoda; class Insecta; order Coleoptera; family Chrysomelidae; genus Lochmaea; species Lochmaea crataegi. Next base: position 21,964,103 of record OX387435.1, read on the forward strand.
TTATGAGAAAGCCTTGAATGAAAAAGATAAAAATAAGGCGAATCAAGAAGTTCTTTTTACTGGTACGTCTTCATATCCAAATAAAAATAAGTACAAGAATTGGTATTGCAAATATTGTAAAGAAAAAGGTCATAAAGTTAAAATGTGTCCCAAATGGCGTGCTGATGGCAAACCCCCTAAGCCAAGTACTACAAATTCAAAAGCTAACGTCATTCTAGTCTGTTCAAATGAATGTTTTAATTTAGAAGAAGTGGTTCGTAACTGGTATGTAGATAATGGTGCTACAAATCACATTACATTTTGTCCAGAATTATTTGATACTTATGAACCTTTCACAACAGCTCATCAAGTGATAACTGCAAGTGGTGAATCAATTGAAGCCCTAGGAAGAGGAACAATAATTTTTGAAACATTGGTCAATAATAAAAAAAACACACTAATTCTTAGTGATGTTTGGCTTGTACCAAAAATCAAGAAAAATTTGTTTTCCGTTCTCGCTGCTCAAGATAAAAAACCAAATAGTCAATTTATCTCCAGAGCCACAAAATGTTTTCTAAAAATTGATAATATAGTTGTTCTTGAAGGTTACAGAAGCCAAAATTCCGGATTATTTAAACTAAATATAAACACTATTACGAAATTACCTGAATTGAATAACATATCAAATCAATCACAACTACAGTTATTTCACGAAAGACTAGGTCATCAAAACAAAAGACATGTGAAAAACTCAATAGAAAGAGAATTTGGAATCAAAGTATATCTCGATAGCGAAATATGTGAAGGATGTGTGTTTGGAAAAGCCAATCGAAGAAAATTTGGTACAAGAGAACATGCAACTCTACCTGGAGAACGTATTCATACGGATGTATGTGGTCCATTTTTAAATTCTATGTCAGGGTTTAGATACTACGTTTTATTTAAAGACGATTTTACTTGTTTTCGTGAAGTATTTTTTATCAAACATAAGTCAGAAGTTTCTTCTAAGCTGCAAGAAATGTTGCTTCAGATAAGAGCTGCAGGTCATACAGTGCAAGAACTGCTTTGTGACAATGGAGGAGAGTTTGATAATAAAGAAGTTAAAGAGATTTTAGCTAAGTATGGAGTAAAACAACGCTTTACTATGCCGTATACACCGCAACAAAATGGTTCTTCAGAATGAGAAAATAGAACGCTGGTAGAAACAGCTAGGGCTCTTATGCACTCCCATGAAGAAATTCCTCAAGGATTGTGGGCTGAGATGATAAATACAGCTAAATATATTCTCAATCTCAGTGGTTCTTCTAGAATAGAAGGAAAATCACCAATACAATTATGGACTGGGAAGAAACCAAGCATTAAGCATCTTAGAATTATTGGAACTACATGCTATGCTCATATACCTAAACAACAAAGAAAGAAAATGGATAAAAAGGCCATGAAAGGTATTTTAATTGGCTATGATGGTGTAGATGGGTATCGCATATGGTGTAGAGAAAATAATAAATTAATCAGGTCACGTGATGTAACTTTCCAAGAGAACATTCTCCAAATTAAAAGTAATTTCAAATTAGAATTTGTTCGACAGAAAAATGAAGAAAATCGAGATGTTAAGGATAATGATATTCAAACAGAAGAAATCTTGAAGAAAACAGAATTTATAAGTCAAGACGAAGATAATGATGATGGTGAAATAGAAAATTCAGAACCGCAAATAGATGAAACAAGAAATCTATTTGCGGTTCTGAATTTTCTATTTCACCATCATCATTATCTTCGTCTTGACTTATTTTTATCTTTTTCATTCAAGGCTTTCTCATAAACACACAATTGATTCGTAAGGTTGTCTATTGTTCTATTATTTTTGGATATTAACATCCAACTAGATCTAAATGAGAAATAATTGTCTGGTAATGTTCCTAAAATTTTACAAATTAGCAACACTTCTGGTAGTTCAATTGCATTTTCTTTTTGAACTGCTAATTTCATTTCATTCCAAAGATTTTTAAGCTTAGACATATGTGTAGCTACATCGTCATTTGGTTCTTTTTCAAAGCTAAAGAATTCTAAACAGAGATCATAAACTTTTTCTTCTGTTGCACCATCAAATAGTCTATTTAATTCTTGCCATATTTCTTTTGCTGTTGAAAATCTCATAATTTTCTTTAAAATATCTTCGGTCATATTGGTTGTTAGGATAATCATTGCACTGCTTTCTACTTTTCTGTACTCTTTCAACTCTTTTTTGTACTTGATACCTTCTGCCTCCGTAGCATTTTCTGCTAAAGTTGTAGGTTCTTTTAGTGTACCTTCTACAATTTCTAGAGCTCCAATAATACCTCTTAGTAATATGCAAATTTTAAATTTCCACGTAGACCAATTTGATTTACCTTCTAAAAGTCCAATTTGTACTTTTGTATAATCCATTTTGTCAACTAAATCTGTGACGACAAAAATTGGGGTATATTTATTTATTGCGTTCCTGGGCCCATAACCTGTTGAAGCAAACCCAATAACACAGAAATACTCTATTAAAAGACTTTTATGTTTAAAGAAAAATTATAATAATGACAACTATTAAAATTATATATGACAAGTATCAATTTGTATATTATAAACAAGTACATAACAACTAGTAAACTAGAAGGAAAAACCTAGAAAATGATAATATTTCAACAATCGCAACCAGCCAATCAGGAACCAATGTTAACGATTTTACATTAGTAATTGTAAACATAATCGAAATAATATCACCGAATGATTTTATCAATAAACATCAATTTTAGTGGATGAATCAGTGTTGTTAATGTGAGGATAATTATCCCATTTTCAGACAATTTCGGTAACCGGATAATTTTTGGATCCAATAACTTTTCGTGTGTTTTGCAGAAAGGATATATAAACGAAACGGCTATTGTATTGGGGGATTATTAATATTGACTAGGGTCGAAGACTTTTACTTAGACAACACGGTGTCCTTTTCTGATAATTAGAATTATAAATTCGGATAATTTTTATTTTTGCATCGGCAAAACCGTATTCTATTTGATGTTGGCTGTCATTTAAAATCTGCTTTTTTTTATTTTTATACTTTATTATTTGCTACATAAATTTCAGAACAATCTGTCTTTATCAAGACTTCTTCATTTTTGGAATTTGTTCTTTTGTCATGTGAAACTTAACAATGTTGTTGATTAAATCATGGTATGTAATACATAACTGTTGGGTTTGAATTGAATTGAACGAAGTAAAGTTAAAGTAGAGCCCCCATATTTTCGATGTTTGAAAGATTACAGATTTGAATATTTGTTATGATAGTTTTCTTGAAGAAAAAGTATTTAATTTTGATTGGGGTAGGCTCAGATAGAGGAAATTATCATTATTTTATTGTATTTTTAGGGAATGTTAGATTTGTTGAATGATTTAGATAATGAAGATTATATTAACACTAAAATTATAGAAAATTATGAAAGCTATTTTCAGCAAAGAACTGATATCGGATGTGGCTTAGGAATTATTCATTTTAATATAAGAAGTATATACAAACATATGGATGAGCTTTTGGTTTATTTGCAAATGGCCGGAAAATTTATAGATATTATTGTGCTATCTGAAACAAGATATATTGACTCAGTGAGTAGTTTTACAATTCCCAACTATAGCATTTACTACAATGAATCCCAAATAAATAAATGTGATGGTTTGGTAATTTATGTAAAAAATCCAATATCATCTAAAGTAGAGATAATATCTATAAATAAAACAAAATTCTTACATATAAACTTCTTGCCAAAAGCTCTATAACAAAATATTGAATTTGGTTTGAATTGAACATAGTCATGGAAAATGGAAGCATTATAGCAGATAGTAAAGAAAAAGCAGCAGAGTTCAACAATTTCTTTATAAAATGGCTGAAAAAATACAAATAACTGAACTACCCGATAACTTTTTGAATGATCCTCCAATTAATGATTCAATATTTCTTGAACCTGTTACAAATGAGGATATAATTATAATCATATTAAACTTAAATACCTTAAATAACTATAGACCTATATCAGTAATCAACAATTTCGGAAACATTTTTGAACAAGCATTAAAAGTTTGGCTAATGTCTTTCCTCAATAAACATAACATAATAACGGATAAACAGTATGGTTTTATCAAAAATTCTAATACTGAAAATGCTATAATTGACCTCCTCAAAACAACGGTGGATACGTTGGACAATTCATTAAAATGTATAGTAGTCTTTTTAGATTTAGCCAAGGCTTTCGACACTGTAGAGCATGAAAAATTACTAAACAAATTATGTAATTATGGCATTCGAGGTACAGCTCTTGAGCTATTCGAAAATTATCTAACAAACAGAATCCAAAGAGTAAAAATAGGAAATATATCCAGTACTGAGCACAAAATAAAAACGGGCATACCGCAAGGAACAGTGTTAGGTCCTATTTTATTTTTAATTACATGAACAGCATCTCAAAAATTAACAATTTGAAATGACATTTGATTTGCTACGCTGATGATACTGTCGTAGTATTCTCTGGAAAATCATGGGATTTAGTGAAAGAGAAGGTTGAAGCAGGTTTAAATAGAATCCAATTGTGGCTTATGAATAATTTACTAACTCTAAATGTTGAAAAAACTAAATATATTACTTTTTCACCAACGATAACAAATCAACCTACAAACATATGTTTACAAATTCATTACACTAACTGCTCTTAAATACAAAATTGCAAATGCAAGAGTTTAACAAAATGTTCGCCAATAAGATACCTTGGTATAATAATAGATCAATATTTAAAATGGACAGAACACATAACATATGTTGCAAAAAGAATAAGAGTTTTAATTCGAAAATTTTATCAGTTAAGGGAAATTATGTCAGAAAAAAACCTAATTATACTATACTATATAATACTTTTGCAGAGTCAATAATTAGATACTACATAATAGCTTGGGATGGAGCATTTAAAACAACATTGAGTATTTTGCAAACTGTACAAAACTCACTTCTGAAAATAATCTTCAAAAAAAACAGATTATACTCTACTCTTCTATTATACAGAGAATCACAAATTTCAAATATTCAAACTGTATACATATCAATGCTTACTTCATTTATACCATGAAAAAAATAAACCCCCTTTAGCCTATGAGGGTACTAGAAACAATACAAATTTAAACGTTAGAACTGCATTAATTAAAAAATCGGTCGCAAAAAACTCATTTATATATTATGCACCAAGATTATATAACCAATTGCCTCCATATTTGAAAACAATAAAAACATATAAAGTATATAAAAAAGAAGTCAAACAGTATCTTGTAAGTCATCCTGAAATATTAAACATATTATAAGTAATTATTTCCTACGCTGAACATTCGATGTCATTGCTATTATTATTGTAATTATTATTATTATAAATGTTAATAATTAACTTCACACATTTGTTAAATACATATATATTTTTTTTCTTACTGCTTATCATAAAATAACTATATTACACATGCATGTAAAATTCTAGATTAGCATGTCAATACTGAACAAGCATTTGATTGCTTAGGGTAGTGTCAGCTTCTCAAGTGCTTATCAGCTTTTGCCTTTTTTTAATGATGAATTTTGTATTCACGTATTGAAATAAATAAAAATTGTAAAATTGTAAAATCTCAAATGCGACACACTGTATATATACATTTGACAAATCACACAACATTATTGCCATACATTCTTGTTTATAGCAACAACAACTAAATATATGAGACCTAGATAATTGTTAGTGGTGAAGTGTATATTCCAATATTATATTACCACTTTTATGCACTTTAACTTTCGGATGTTGGGAAAAACGAATTTTTAAACAACACAACGAACACTGGAAAACTAGCAATTCTAAATATACCAAATTGGTCACACTATTGATTTGAATTAAATAATAAGTTTACAAACGGCTTGATTCAACGGCTCTAGTCCAAAAGATCCTGATGTGTAAACAGATCCGACTTTGTTGACAGTTGACACGTATGGTTTCGATAATTGGTTTTCGATTCAAAATATCGATTGTTACCACAAAAATGCAACTACAGCGACATGGACACGCCCACCCAGGGCTCTTGTTTGTTTCTGTTCACTATCTGTAATGGAATTCACATTCAGATCGCATTACACGGGTATGAGATAACAGCGTTGCTAATCCTACTACCATTGTTTGTTTTGCTAATTTTGTAAAAGTAAAAGGGCCCTTTTTTACGAAGAACATCAAAATATGATTTTGGTTAGATTAAGATATGTTTAGTGATGTAACGGAGGTAAGATTTTGCCGAAGGCCGAAGTCAGTAACTTCGGCAATATTTAGCCGGAGTTACTGCCGGAGGTCAGCCGGAGGTTGTCAATTGTCAAAAAATCACAAAACATGCGCAAAACAAACTTGCATCTTGCATCCCTGTGAATAACATAACCTTAAAAGTTCAAATTAATATTGTTTGTTTGAAACTTCGGTGTTGTTAGCTTATTAGATTAGTACATTTTTTACATAAAAAAACTATAACATAACAATACTAAAAATTAGTAAAAATAGTGATTAAAAATGTTGAAACGCTCGAAACTAAAACATAGTGTGATCTGGAAACATTTCAAAATCAGTGAAAGTGATAAAACTAAAGCAGAGTGCAATTATTGCAAAAAGTTAATTTCAAGAGGTGGTAGTGGCAAAGCAGCTTCTACCACACCTCTTTTTGGACATTTAAAAAGCATTCATCAAGAGGAATTTAATAATCTAACTTATCTAACTGAAGAAAAAGACAAAGTTAAAGAAACTGAAAACAATGAACAAAAAGGAAGCAAAATTCAATTATCATTAGAAAAAGTAATAGATAAAAAAAAATATGGGACATTATGGACAGTCGTGCAGTTAAAGTTCATTATAAAATAGCTGAAATGATATGTTTAGATAATCAACCCTACTCAATTGTTACTAATGAGGGTTTTACAAGACTAATGTCTCATGCTTTACCACAGTATAACCTTCCTTCAAGAATTTATTTTTCCAACAACATAATTCCCGATATTTATGGCCGCTTGAGAAATAAAATAAGTGTACTGTTAGAAAAAGCTGAGCACATTTCATTAACCTCGGATATTTGGACTTGCCAAGAAAACAATGAAAGCTTTATAAGTTTGACTGGTCACTGGATAGATCCAATTTCCTTCATAAAATACAATGCTGTTTTGAATTGCGAACATTTTTCTGGATCCCACACAGATGTAAATATTTGTGCCAAATTTGAAAATTTGCTAGGATCATGGAATTTAACAAAGTCTCAGATACATCTGATAATTAGAGATGGGGGATCCAATATGGTTAAAGGTTGCAATGAATTAGGAGTTGAAAATTTTTCATGTTTTATACATTCCTTACAATTAGTGGTTATATCATCCTTAAAATCGCAAAGAGCAGTCATTGACACGTTGGCAGTGGCTAGAAAAATTGTGGGTCATTTTTGTCATTCGTCTTTAGCCTGTGACAAACTTAAACAAATTCAAAATGACCTTAACCTACCAAATAAAAAATTAATTCAAGACGTCCAAACCAGATGGAATTCATCATTCTATATGCTAGAGCGCCTTTATGAACAAAAAAGATGCTTATCAATTTATGCTAATGAAAATAACATTGGTAATTTGACCAAAACACAATGGGATTTAATTGGTTCTCTGCTAACTTTGTTAGCACCATTCGAGGAACTTACAAGACAGCTTAGCAGTACAGACTCATATTTATCTGATGTGATTCCTTCTATTGTAATGCTCAATAAATATTTATCAAAAGTTCACCCATTTGGTCTGGGCACTTTACTACAAACTTCAGTGGAAGAAATTCACAAAAGGTTTGGAGAATACGAGAAAAACGAAAACTGTTCGTTGGCAACAATTTTAGATCCGCGCTACAAAGTGGCCTTTTTTTCTACTGCAGATAGTGCTGATGATGAAAGAGGTGAAAATGTTAAACGGTTGTTATTAGTGGAGGCACTTAAACTTCAACAAGATGAAATATCTAATAATGATGGATATTCAAGTGAATCTTCCAGTAACAGCCTCAGCATTGGGGATTCTCCCCCTTCTTCAAAGCGGAAACGTGATTCAATTTTTGACTGTTACAAAGAAATTGCCCAATCTGCATCGAATATCAAAATCAAAACCAATATAAGCGCAGCCACACCTAGGTTAAAGAAAAACAAGGATCTGTCAAAGCAAATTTCTGCCTATCTATTACTCCCACTCAATGATAGACAATCGAATCCCATTTCATTTTGGAAAGATAACCAACATGCTTTTCCTGATTTGGTGAAATTGGTAATAAAATATTTATCCTCTCCACCTAGCAGTATTTACTCAGAACGAAGTTTTTCGGAAGCGGGAAACATATATGAAGATAAAAGTAATAGACTTACTCCACGAAATGCTGAGAAATTATTGTTTATTCACCATAATCTTCCCCGTCTAAATTTTGAGTACTAGAGAATATACCTATTTTAGTTTTGTCATTTTTTGAATCAGATTTAAAATAAAACGTTTTTTTTTACATTTTTTCTTATTTTTTATTCAAGTTTAAAAAATAATTCCTCCGGCCTATCTCCGGTGCCAATAATGCCGAAGTCGGGAACTCCGGCTTCAGGCCGGATGTGGCCGGAGTCAGTAGGTGAGCCGGACCTCCGTTACATCACTAGATATGTTTAAGTAAAAGGTTTTAGTAGAATATTCCTGAATGAAATGAAGGATCATGCTTTCTAAAATACTTTTATAATCCCTATAACTTTTACCATTGTTTCCATTAGACAAATAAGATTTACTAACACTAACTGCTTGAATTTGCAATTTTACTACACTTGCCATCTTTTCGACATCGATATGACACAAACAACTGCGATCAACTAATAGAATTATATTTTCTTAATTCTAGATTAATAAGCATACTATGTAAAACATTTTTTTTACTTCCACATTTTGATCTTATCCTTAGATATGCAAAAACTACTTTAATGATATTAATTAAGATACAAGTTTCAATTCAATAGGAAATTCAACATCTCAATATTCAGTCAATATGGATATGATTACGTATCTGACAGATCTTAAATCTTGATGTAATTAAATTTGACAGTTCAGTTTAATGGCTACTAAGATACTCGTAATCACCACGACACTTGCCTGCTGGTCGTGTTGTAATACTCGTGTCTTTATAACCACCATGTATCTTAATTTTTTGTAGACACCTTCACTTAATACGGGTGGAATACCTATACCGGGAATACAAAGCAATATACCAGTCAGTATTGGAGGAAGTATTAACATGCCTAGGCCGACATCTAGGGGTTCTGTCGAACAAAATTCTTCAAATCAGAGTAACGATCCAATAACATGTCTACTGAAACAGCTACAGCAGCAACAACAGCAACAGCAAAAACAAACTTCACCACCACAAGTTAGTTTAAAATTTTTAAGTACTTCAAAAAAATAATCTATAGTTGATTGAATCTATTTCACTATTAATGTTTCTTCACGTTTCCAACATCTAGATTATCCTTTTTTTCTGGTAATCCTAATATAGGTACAAATAATGCGTTTCTCTATCTCAAATCTATATTAGAAATCAGAAGTGAGTTGTGTTGATATACTTTTTTTTAGATTGACTCTCTGTGGCAACAAAACTCTTTTGCTTCCAATAGTGGTACATCTCAGTGGCAATCTCAGAACGAAGCTCCGCCTATTTCGATGTGGGATGTGCAAAATAATTCAGTACCATCTGGAAATTCCCCACCTTTAACCCAATCGGAAATACTTCAACAAGGACTACAAACCAAACCCAATAAAGCCGACAAAGAAAAAGAACAAAAACAAAAAGAGGAAGCAGCGGCTAGAGAACTTAAGAAAAAGAAAGAATTAGAGGAAAAGCAAGCAAAAAAAGATGCAGAAGAGAAGAAAAAACAAGAACTGAAGAGATTAGAAGTAGAGAAAAAGGCGTTGGAAGAGAAAAGGAAAAAGGAAGATGAAAGAATTAAGAGAGAATTAGAAAAAGCTAAAAAAGAGGCGGAGGAAAAACGTATGAGGGAATTGGAAGAAAAAAGAAAATTGAAAGAACAGAGAAAAGCAGAAGAAGAAGCAAAGAAGAAGAGCGAGGAGCAAAAGAAACTGGAAGAAGAGAGGATAAGGTTTGTTAACATATTTTGATTTAGAAACTTGTTAATATTTTAAATTTCAGGCAAGAACTAAAAGATAGAGAACTACGAAGACTGGAGGAAGAAAAGAGATTACAACAAGAACAATTGAGACTGGCTAAAGCGGCACCTTGGACTCAGCCAAATGCCAATATGGGACTTAGTCTTGCAGAAATTCAAAAAGCTGAAAGAGAAAAAAAAGCATTTGATGCTGCTTTGCAAATTCAAAGGATACAGGTAAATTATATTTATAATTTTTGCTCATTTTCTTTTTACTCATAACTTGTACCCCATTCTGTAGATTTTTTTATGCTTGATACATGTGTCATAAACACCTTATTGAATAACCCGATATATTAAAAATGAAGGAATTTCAGTAAAATATGAAACACGTCTTCCATCAATTCTGTTAAAGAATGTTTATGCAAAATTTGAAGTAGATACAAACTTTGCCTCCGTTTTTCACTCCCTTATGGGTAGAATTTCTGAAAATCCTTTCTTATCGGATGCCTACGTCATACAAAGAACACAACTTCCAAGTTTCAGGTCTCTATGATCCGCGGTTTAGGCTGTGCGTTGATCAGTCATTCAGGAAGGACAAAGCATTTTATATGTATAGATTTATAAAACACAAGTAGACATTCACTGTTTTCACATTTAACTTTGAATGAAAAGTTTGATTTGAAAGAAATTTGACCAACTTTTTTATTTACTATTGGACATACCATACGGATAATGTCGTTGAAGCTGAATTGATGATATTTTTTTCTAAAGCAACAATGTGTGAGTGACATTATTAGACCAGTAGCCCATGTCAGATGTAGGCTTCATTATTTCGGATGCATAATGTCTTCACCATCGAGATAGATGCGATACTTCCATTTATTAATAATTTTCCAATTATGCTGTAAAAGTCATCATTAATAACAAGTAACTTATGCTTGAAACTTTTTGTATGCCATTAAGTATTAATAATAAACTGATTATTTCCATATATTTTGTATCGTGACGTGTGCGTTGTGTTGCAATAGCCGGGTAATGAAGCAGCCACTATATAGTTCATATAATAGCCTTCTTGGTGTGCGTCATTGATTGTTAAGGTCCTTCTAACACATTACGTTGGAAGAAATGGAAAAAAGGCAGGACTGTGATTAATCCTAATCAAAATATCACAATAATGACTGTTTAAACGTATTACAAACGTTAACCCTAATCTTTGACTTACAAAAATTTGATTGGTTGATGTTTAAACCTATCAATCGGGCGATATTACATCGTTCAAAATACGATGAAGACGTTCCTTTCGTAGCAGCAATGTGTCTTACGTCTTTTTCTTGTCCCACTGACAGTTCTCGTCAGGTCTGTACTTTGTTGTTTACGGTCAATTATTATGTATGAAAAGTGAATATTAATCTTATTGTTAGCATTTTATTTATTCAAATAATACAAAAATATGCCTAGATACCCGGAAAAAGAGCAGCATCTTATTTTAAAAATTCCACATCTGTAATTTTTAACCAATCAAAACGTGTTTTTTCGACAGTTCACCATAGCAACGGATGAATTTTATCGGAAATTTTTTCCTCGTGGGTACCCAACAGCGAATTATACTGGAAATTTATTTGACGTTTATAATGTCAGAATATTTTTTTGACAGTATGGTTTTTATTTGCAAAAAAGCAATTTTCTACCACTTGTAGTTACTCAAAACTTATGTTATACTGAGTTGTGTCTTGAGATGGTATTTTCTTGCAACTACAACGACGTCTAAATTGCTACCAAAACATTTTTTTACGTCGTGCCGCTTGACAGCATATTTTAATGAACATCAGATACATGGGGTCAGTAAAAACATCAATGAGGCAGTGGCCTCATTTAAACAAATAAAACAATAAAATTCACTAACAATAAGAATTATAAGTGAAGAATAACTTTTTCCATAAAACCCATATGGTGCAGGCTTAATTGAACACGCTGTATAATTCTTTCGCAGGACTATATTTACTAATATTAAATTATTTTAATATGTAAATTGAATATACAATTTGTTTTATATTGCAGTGTTTTGATATCCGAAGTATTATTAATTTCATAGCCTTTTCGAATTTGGCTGAATACGACCCTGATGATTTTATTTATCAAATTAAAGGTTAGCTGTATGTCAAAATAACAAATTAAATATCGACATACCCAAAACCCGGGTATACGGCACAAACGATGGCGCACACCAAGAAGGCTATTATATGTGCTTTACCTATAAACTGTGACTGTTTCGCCACAAAAGTTGATTTCGATGGTTATAGAAGTTCGAGCTTTGTTATTACTGATTTTGCTTATAAATTTTATTTTTACGGACTGTACCTACCAATATATTATTAAAATGATAGGAAAAAGAACAACAGCAACAATTACAACAAGAAAAAATTCCGCCTCCGCAATTCAACTGGGCGAACAAACCCGTGGAACAGAGGAAGGTGAAGTCTCTTGCTGAAATTCAAGCAGAAGAACAGGAAAAATTAGCAAAGGTAAATATTTTACCGTCGCAGAATTCTTTCAGTAATATTAATGAGTCACATTTATCAGCAAGCAGCAGAAACTAGATTACAAAAGGAAAAGGAGCCGTTACCAGTGACCAATAATACGAGTAGTAGTATTTGGAGCAATCAAAATTTATCGTGGGCGTCTGCATCTGCCAATTGGTCATCTAGCTCGGGTAAGTTGATTGAATTATAACTATAATGGTTTTATTGAAATAATTAACACACTTATTATCACCTTCTAAAAATCGTCTTATTGCTATATGTTACTTAGTATGCCCCTTTCGTTGTTTGGTTTCATATTTTCGAGTATTTAAATGGAAGTGGCTTAAGCCATCTAAATTGGGTTCTGAATTTTGCCTATTGATTGATTCAGCACCACCAGTCAGAGGCTGAGAGACTTCGTCACCTCAGCCTTTAGGTTTTTGTGCTCTTGATTATACCGTTTATATAAAGATATCAGTAGCCCTTATCAGGCTCTTTTCAGTAGGTACTTCTTGTAGAAATCCTCCCTTTGATACTCTAGTCCTAGGAGTCTATATTTCCAATGAGACAGCGCTTCACATTCGAATATAATGTGAGAGGCTGTTTCCTCCTCTTCCTTGCACAACCGACAGATAGGTTCCTCCCTATATATGCCAATTGTATGCATGTACTTCCTTAGGCTACAGTGACCGGTGGATAATCCCGTCACTTTCCTTATCTGGCCCCTGCTGAGGTTTAATATTTCGTTAGTTAGCGACTCCGAGGGTTTTTTTGACCAGGAGTTTGTTGTGTTCCTGTTTTGGCACGTGTCTCCAGTACGTCTGATGTTTAGTTTGAATCCACCGAGATGTACATCCACGTGCAGCAGATTTTGATATTTCAGGACCAGTAAATGCAGTTTCAGACCCTAGCTTTGCTAGGGTGTTTGCCTTTGTCTGCCTTTTCATTGCCTACAATACCCTTGTGTCCCGGGAGACCCACTTAAGAGTTACTCTATTGTGGTTTGCCAGGGTTAGAAGTTTTTGTAGGCAGTCCCAGACCAGCCTAGATCTGATCTGGGGGACATGCTAAAGATTTCAGTGCAGCCTGACTATCTGAGAGTATAAGGATATTTTGGCCTCTATACCCACTTTCGATGTTCATTTGCAAACACGTGTCGATAGCGTAGATTTCTGCCTGGAATACAGATGCAAACTTCCCCAACGATGCATGGACATTGCACCTGGGTCTGGCACCATGGATTCCAGCTACTGTTCCTATGTCAGTTTTAGATCCGTCTGTGTACCACACCTGACTGCATGCTGCCAACCCATCCCGTGCCAATTCTCATTGCATTCAAGCCTGTATGCAGCCATTTTCGCTTCCGCCTTAAAATGCAGAGCAAGAGGTGGAAGATTGAGAATGGCTTCCATTGCCGCAGTCGGGCTACTTCTCATCGCACTCGTTATGCACAGACAGGCAAGCCTTTGAAGTTTTGATAGCTCCAGTTCGGCTTTCCTTTTTCCTTCGGCCACCAAGCTCCATAGGTAACCATGGGTCTTACTACAATTGTGTACAGCCAGTGTACGATCCGTGGATTTAGACCCCATATGTTTCCTATCGCTCGTTTGGCAGCCATTAGGGCCATTTTTCCTTTATTGGTTTTGTCATGTAGGTGTGAGTTCCAGGTTAGTTTTGTATCCAGAATTATGCCCAGATACTTGACCTCCTGGCTAAGACATAGCTAAACGTTGAAGAGGCTTGCCAGTTTTAGTCTCTCAAGCTTCCTTTTTCTAGTGAAGGGAATGAGCGAAGTTTTTGCAGAGTTCACCCTTAGGCATTCCCTCCTACACGAAATCTCTACCATTTCCAGAGCTTGTTGCATCAGCTCCGTTATAACATTAGGGTATTTCCCCAGTACAAGTATTGTCAAATCATCTGCATACCCCTGGGTGTATATCCCCTTCCTGTTCAATTCCTCCAGGAGTTTGTCTATGACAAGGTCCCACAGCAAAGGTGATAGGACTCCTCCCTCCTACCAATGACTATTCTAGTGCGATTCGTAATTGAAATTTGTTTTGAAGTTGTTCGTTGCAAAAGTTGGTGTGTTGTGCAGGCAGATTAAAACAATGAGTGCCTATCACTTCTGTTGTGTTCTTCAGTACAATTTTTGGGCTAATAGGGATGTTAACGCAAAGTTTTCACGCATTTCCTCGTAAAAAGGGCCAACGTGTTTTTTTGAAACGGAGACAGGAAGTGAGTTACTTCCAAGAAGTACAACCAAGAGCACGAAAAGGCTGAGGTGCCGAGGTCTCGAAGCCTCTGACTTTAATTTACTTTTTTGCAGGTGGCTTTTGGGATGAATCTTCCAGTAAACAGCAGCAGCAACAGCAACAACAACAACAGCAGCAGCAGCTGCAACAGCAAGGAGTAAATAAACCGTCCACTGTATCTAAAAGTAATTCTACAAATAACTTTAGTGCAGCCCCAAAGCCACAACAGCAAAAAGTGACAAAGAACACTAACGCCAAAACTAAGAAAGATGAATCGAATAAAACTAATCACAACAATAATAACGGACCGTCATCGGACGATTTCATGAATTGGTGCTACAAAACGTTATCAAATATTTCTACTAATGTAGATAGTAAGTCTATTTTTAGTACTGTATAATACTTAAATTTGAATGATATATTGAGACCATGCTACAGTGGTCGCCAATTACTTGAGTGTACTAGACAAGTGAGGATATCGATTGTTTCATATCGACGACAATTGGTTAAGAATATTTGAGCAAACACCCAATCAGTGTAAAACACTCAGTAGCTTGCAAGCTGTAGTCGTGTTAAAAAGTTTATAAGATGTGTTATCAAAGTAGAAAATTTTATTGTTAACTTTCGTCAAAAATTCTATTTAATATTTTCTCCTAACATTAATGTTCAATAAAATTAGGGTTAAATAAAGAAGATAGTATTTTTAATCACGACTAAAGACAATCGACTAATAATAGTTCATGCTGGAGGTAAAATGGGGTTTATTAAGGACACCCTATTATTATTTAAATCAGGAAGCAAGTCTGGAGATGAATTCTCAAAACTACCAAATTTACCTGCAAATATTTTACCTGCTTTTCCTAGAAATGCCATTACATTTTAGTTTAGTAAAAAAGTATAAATAATAGCAAACTAGATACTGTATAGTGGAATTTTTTAAAATATAATTTGCCATTTTTCATATCTTATTACTAAACTATAATGGCACAATTTCACAGAGTACGTATTGAAACTATAAATGTAATTATATTTGAACACAATGCAATTACATTCGTTTTCTATCGAAAATAATGGAAAACAATTTTTTCTCGGCAATACTAAAATTGTAAATTGTTTAAGAAATATATTTTGCAGATGGATCTCAGTATGTTAGCAAAAGAAATATTATTTTGTTAGTATAATAACTAATGAACGACTTGAACCGACACCACTACATCTCATAATTTATTCGTCTGACTAATGGTTGTCGGATTGGCGGGGTCATAATATCCCTAGGATCATTTTAGTACAACTACAGTCTGTTTGAAATAGACAGAGTCATAAAACCTAATTTAACATGCAAAACCCTTACCGGGTGGGCAACTAAAACTCCAGAATTTTTAAACGATTTACATTATAATTCAAATCTTTATTCTTTTATTTGCCTACCCAACCCTGTACAACGCCGGTATACAATAGAAATCTGATCTTCGGGTCGCTTGTATTTGCAGGCATAGCCGTAACTTTAGGTAGGGCTGTCAGTAGGTATGATATTAAATGAAAAACATTATTGCGACAAAGACTAGCCATATAATACAATATTGATTAATAATAATACGTTCATTACAGAGTAAATTATAATAATATTTATAATAATCAATTATTTTTATATTATGATTTACTAAAACTATAGAACTTATTTACAACACGAAATATTAGTGATCGGAAAATGAAAAATTTGATGAATTTTCATCTGGTCCGAACTTTATAACTATTGGCTCTATGGTTTGTTCCATTAAATTGTCTAATTTCCATATTTGCTGCTCTTCTTTGATTACATGTTCTATGAATTTTCGCCCTCTCTTTGCATTAACTTGTCACCAATCCTTTCACCTGAGCCCATATTAACACTATAGGGCTTAGCTCGCAATGGTGAAGAGGAAGTCGAAGTATTATAATATTCCGGTT
Organism: Lochmaea crataegi; assembly: GCA_947563755.1. Taxonomy (NCBI): domain Eukaryota; kingdom Metazoa; phylum Arthropoda; class Insecta; order Coleoptera; family Chrysomelidae; genus Lochmaea; species Lochmaea crataegi. The sequence continues at coordinate 21,981,027 of OX387435.1, forward strand.
TTTTGCCATTTCGTCAATAGTATATCTTAGGAAACGATGTTTATGTATATTTACAATTGCCAGCAGTTTTTTTTTTAACATATTCTCTTTAAATGTAATTTCTTTATCTAAAAGCCACTGAATGATTTCCGTTTTTCTTCAAGCGGTGGTAGGCAATTTATCACATCTCCTTGAATGATAAGGAGCGTTGTCCAAAACAATTACCGAGTTGGGCGGAATTAGAGTTATCATTTGTGAAAAATGGTCCTCAAAAACACTAGAATTCTTATCTTCCTGATAGTCTTCGCTATGAATTGACTCAAATGCTAACAAACCGTCTTTCAAAAACCCATCTGTACTTCCAATATGCGTAATTATCAGTCGTTTTCCATTTTCATTGCGAAAATCCCTTATTGATCACAAATACAATTTCATCTTTTTCGATTAAAAGCGTCTTCTGTTTACTTTTTCCCATCTAAAATTCTTCTCTCGCAGAATTTTTCACAATTTATCTCTTCCAATTTCAGAAATAATGGCGAAACCCAAATAAGCTATTATTGAGTCAGAACCATTTTTCGTGAAAAGAACTTCACATGATTTTAGGATATTGCTTAAATATAAAATTCACAATTATTGAGATTTTTAGAATCACAAGCGGTACTTGGAATGGTCATTTTACAAGGTTCAATTGCTCTCTGCCTTTTTCAAATAGAGTATAAGTAATTGGCGACTAAAGTAGTAATTATTAATGTGAAAACAATTTAATTTGCCATTGGTACACTAAGGTAACATACTAAATTGAAATTAATCAGCCTACAGATAAATTAATTGAGTCGGACTTTTAAGAAATGCAACAAAAACAGACATGTTTCTTCCTCGACTTCACAGAATCTACATTGAGCTTTTTGATGTGCCCATTCAGGCGATAGTGATCTGTCAGAACATGAAAATGTATTGAACAAATATAAGTATATTAACCTAAACTCAAACCTGTGGATATCCTGAAATTTCTTCAGATAATAGGTCTAAAGAAACTACCAGTCTCTGAGACTTTCCTCAGGAGCTGTAGAAAAAAGGGTGCATAGTAGCTCATTTAAGTCTCAGTGAATGTCATCACAGTATTGTACATACAACATTATCAAAAGATTGGAAACCTCTGCCACTTCGGCCACATTTTTGACCGATCATTCACATTCGACACATTTTTTTATATGCACTTTACCTGATGGTTTAATTATTTTCATACGATATTGCAGGCAAAGCTTTGTAAATTTTATATGTACATACGTAATTATGAATTTTTACATTTGTATTTTAACATGTTTGTATACAAAAAACAATACGAATAAGTTGGCTTTTTTTGGGAGAAAAAATGAAAATTTTAATTAATCTTGAATTAGCTATTAGAAGAAATCCGGAAACCTAGGAAACAAAAAAAAAAGATTCTGTTTTTTAAAAGTCCGTTTCAAGTAATGTTAAACTAACTATATAATATAGCAATTGAACAAAATGAACGGTATCAATTTTGTTATAATATTTTCTTCTTCCAGTTCCTACTTTTGTTACTTTCTTACGAGACATTGAATCGGCATTCGATGTTAAGGAATACTGTAAGGAATATTTAGGTGATAACAATGCAACTCATCAGTTTGCCGTGAATTTTTTGGAAAAGCGACGTTCGTTTAGACCCAGAAACAATGCTCACAAAGATGATATGTGTTCTCCAGCCCCAGCTATAACCCCATCCTTGCAACATAGTACTGAATTCCAAGAGGTCAAGGTAAGGTAATTATTCTGAACGTTACAATAAATTGTAAAGATTTTTGTTTAATTATCCAAAATTTTATGCCTAGACATTTACCGTATTTTAATAGGCTTGTTTTTAATATTGTTGGGCGAAAACTATTGTTTTGTGAGCAAAAAGTATAAACTTTTCGTTAAATTTAATATTTAATTCTTACCAACGATATTTTATTTAATCAATGGCGCTGTTTTGTCGCAAATTAAAAATTATAAAATAACTAATGTAAGGACAAACCATTGGAAATTAAATAGTCTGTGGGTGCCCCAGAAGTTTCTGACACATTTTAACTGCAAAAATCTCGGAACTCAGAAACGATAGGGAGGTGCGGTTTTCGATGTACAATTTCTTTTTAGTATAAATGTTTAATTAGTTAAATTAGGGTGTTTTAAAAAAAGAGTATTTTTCTAAATGCAAATATCGTTTATTTCTTTAATGGTCCACCCTATATATTTTTATTCTTTTTGAAAGCTGAACTCTTCCTTGTTCCAAGCATATATAATTTGTTGAAGTTTAGATGAAAAATGGTTGGTTTTTAATGATGATTGTTTATTAGATAAAGATGTCTGACACATACGTTTTAAATAAAAAACCATTACAAAATTTGCCTGCTAACTAATACCTACGTTTAAAAAAAAATATATCGAATGTTTTTGAAAGAAGCACGACAATTAAAATGGGTCTAAAACTTCTGGGTCACTCAGTATACAGGCGCGTTTAAACTTAATACCATGCTATATTCGAAGTTATTTTGAAAGTTTTAATAATGTATGGTAATTCGTAAATTTATTTCTTTTAGGGCAAAAACAAGAAAATCAAAAAATCCAAAATGTTGAAGGTGGACGCCCGAATTCTAGGTTTTAACGTTACTTCTGCCCCTGACCGAATTAACGTGGGTGATAGAGATTACGGTGATAATTCTTAAAACATAGTTATATGAAAAAACAGATTGTTATTAATTGTACCTAATTATATTATACATATATAATTTTTAAGACAATTTTTGAGTTATTTCGCTTATTTATGCGTAATAATTTTTTTTGTTTTACCTATTTTACTGTTTAAAATATTAATTTTACATAAAATTCCTTTGCAGAGTTTTTTTGGACCCCCTATTAGGTAAACGTACTTTGTCAAATTATATGTATACAGATACATGCAATAAAAAACAGAACATAGCTGTTTAATGTATTCTCCGAACTAAATAGTCCACCAACAAAACATTTCTATAAATTCACTTCAATGAATATCAAGTATTCAGTTGGACAACTGGATTCAGAACCAGTGTAAGAAACCCCGCCCCTTCTCCTTCCAAAATTTGTCAGTTATGTCCGATGCGACAGATGGATTGTGCTTTCTGTGAAGAGAAAATGTCGATTAATCTGTGACTAAAGCGTTATTTAAAAAATTATTTGAATTGTCTTTTTCCATCATATCTTCACATAACTCTATCCATTTAATATTGTCGTCGGGAAATAGCTCTTGTGTAGTTTGAACCTTATAGCAGTATAGCACCGATACCCATTTCTTTTTAAAATACGTCAAACTGTACTTTGATTCATGTATACTTCTTCAGCAACTTCTCTCCTGGAACATGGTTCATTATTTTCAACCACTTCTTTATTTCTCTATTTATTCGTTGTTCACTCATTTGCCTTACAGGTGTTTGACCGAGATTACTGCATTTGTTACAGTTTTGTAAACATCCACAATTACGAAATTTTTGAATTATTCGATCAACTGTAGACTGTGAAGGTGATGGTCGGTTTTCAAAAGCAACAACGAATAAATTTACTATTTCCCTAATCGAGTGACCTCCAAAATACCACGATAAAATGTGAATCTTTACCTGAAGGCTGTACATTTTTATTTCTCTACGAATTTATTTTATTTTGAACAGTACTCTCAGCTATCGACTGTTGTTTAATGATTGTCTGACGCTAATTAAGGACCGCCCACAGTTGAGAATACGGAGTGGTGGGAATTGTACGATATGTTATAGGTGTCCAAATAAACGATTATAATAATCGTGTTTTTAATCTGTTGAAACTTGATATTGGTCGACTAGTTCAAAAGCAGTTCTGATACAATGCTTAAAACCCCTATGTTCCGTTTCTCATTGCATGTATCTGTATATATGGTTGTTAAAACGGACTTAATGTTGATTGTTATTTCAATGTACTTATGAAGTTGAATTATTTATTATATAAATATTTCCATGTTCTTATTTTGAAAAATTAAAGTAATAAAAACTTCCATATATTTTTAGTAGAGAGTTTATTATAAAAAAAAAACTGCATTAAGAACTAGTAAGTCAGTCGATAGATGAAAAATAAAAATTCAACTAACAATAATTTTGAGCATATTTTGACTTTTTTTATTGTTCTAGACATACTGAATATAGAGTTTGAAAATGTTGGGGAAGAAATCCGAGATAGGAACGAAACTTCCTTTCTTTATAAATATAAAATATTCCATTTTTGTGAACGTTTTGATTTTATTGTAAAAATCATTAAATTAAAAATCAGCGCCCACTTATCTTTATTAAAAGGATTGTGATTGTCGATGTTATATTAAGAGCTAATGAACTAGAGAAGGTTTTTTTGGGGTCCGTTATTTAAGATCATATGGCGGTCCGTTTATACTTTTTTGCGGCAGAGTATATTAAATAAACAAGTGTTATAAATAAAACTACTAAAACCAGGCTATAAATATTATTTCAATGTTTGTTTATGGCTTCTTTTGAATAATCCATTTCAGTCATTTTACTATAAGTATGAACAGACTTTACTAAGGTTTATTTTAATTACTCATAGTCCAGGAAATATAGGTCTATGAACATTGTTCGCTTTCGAACGGCTGATTTTTGGTATACAGGTAGTGTAACGGCCTGCTTTTTAACGAATTTTAAATTTATTTTTTTCATATTAAAGAAGAGAAAATAAAGTTTTATGAAAAGATAGGTGAAGCCTGTGAAGACATCTCTAGAAATGACATTTTAATAATAATAGGAGATTTCAATGCCCAAATTGGAAAAGAAGAAAATAACCGAGAAATAGTTGGAAAAGAAACCATACACGAGAACACAAACGATAACGGGAAAAGACTGTGTGATTTAGCTGCGGAGACAACATTCATCATCAGTACAAAATTTAAGTATAAAAGGAGCACAAGAGAACGTGGTTATTCCCAGGAAAGAGAAACGGCAACCAAATCGATCATGTTTTAATATAAAAGAAATGGACGAAAATGGTTTAAAGACACGAGGTCATACAGAGGAGCAAACTACTAATAGCGAAGCTGAATATAAAAATATCAAGATACAAACCTTACAAACACAGCAAAAGATTGAGGAACTTGAAAAAAATTGGAAAAGAGGAAGGTGAAAATAATTATGCGGAAACCTTAACAAACAAAATGAGAACTCATCATAAAAAAGAAGGAAGCGAATGGAAGAGTATAAAAAGTAGCATTATAGACTCTGCAGAAGAAGAATTGGATTACAACAAATCAAAGCATCCAAAGAATGGTTTGACGAAGAATGTAAAATTGGCAAATATAGGGAAAAAACAAGCAAGAAGTAAATGGTTGGAAACAGGGAAAGATGAAGACCTGGACGAATACAGAAAGATAAAGCAAAAAGCAGAAAAACTCTACAGAATAAAAAATCAAGTTGGGTTGGAGAACAAATGGAAAAAATAGAAAAGAACAATAAGGATAATAGAAAACTCTTCTATTATGTGAGAAAGCAATACAGTGGTAAAAGCGCAAATGCAACAGTAAAAATAACAAAAAAGAATGGGAAATATACTTTCAAAATCTATACCAAAACAATCATATGGATGCAAATTATAACGATGTAGCAACTGAAGAAGAAATCGGCGAACAGCAGTACAGACCCTCTTTTGAGGAATTTATAGATGTTCTGAATCAACACAAATCAAACAAGGCTGCAGGACCAGATGATATAAATAACGAAATATTCCAACATGGAGGAGAATCCGTACTTCAACGAATATATGACCTGATAATGAATATATGGACAGAAGAACGCATGCCAAACGAGTGGAGCATTTGACATTTAGTTCCGATCTTTAAAAAAGGAGATCCAACCAAATGCAAAAATTACAGGGGTATCATGCTGCTTAACACTACATACAAGATACTAACCAATCTAATAAAAAAAGAACTAAATAAACAGGTTGAATCCAAACTAGGTCAATATCAACAGGGATTTAGAAAAGGAAGATCAACGATAGACGCCATACACCTACTTACACAGTCAATCGAAAAGTGCTATGAGCATGACATAGATCTACATGTGCTATTCATTGACTTTCAGCAAGCATTTGATTCAGTCAACAGAGATTGGCTATAATCTGATATGTGGAACATAGGAATTTTGAAAAAGCTGATAAGACTAGTGAAAATGACAATGAATGACTCGACTGCAAAGGTGATAACCAGAGTCGGAAATACAGGAGACATTAACATTGAAGTGGGTGTAAGGCAAGGAGATAGTCTGTCTACAACTCTTTTTAGCATAATACTTGATGGGGTGATTAAAGCCATATACATAAAAGGAATGATTAGCCACAGCTTCACACAAATAATAGGATATGCCGATGATTTAGCTTTAATTACCAGAGACAAAGAAAGCCTAGAAAAAGACAAACAAGACAGCCACTATAAATTTGGGAGATTATACTTTTCAAAGAGTAAATCACTTCAACTTCTACTATTAATATAACGGAGAATTTAGTGAAAAGAAATGACGTTCCAGGTTTGACCATACAAAATTGTACAAATTTCACCATCAACTATAATTTTAAATAAAAGTATTTAATAGTTTAGAGATAGGATACTTTAGTGTTATTTTTGTTTTACTGACCATAAAAATAAATATGAAGTTACTTTACTTGTATTCTTTAAATTTGTGCAATTGTAGAAAAAGTATAGTGTGCAACATGTGGGGAAAGTACTTGAACTTTCCCCACTTGTTGCACAATATACTATTATTTTTATTATTTTTCAGTCATAACTTTTTACCTACTTAAGATTTTTTTTTCCTACAAAGCTTAGTTTTGTTCTTAGTTAGCTTAGTATTGAACTTTTTTTTTGGAAAATCCGAGAGGGAAAAATTTAAGCGAAAAACGTAAAATATCGTTGAAATTACACTTTTGATCGCCTTTTAAACAAAGTGAGATTTAATCTGACAATTTATAAACATCATATCGTCTTTTACATCGTTTATACACCAAAAATCAGCCGTTCGAAATGGTGATTATATTTATATTTTTGTCTTTATATATTGGACCAAAGTTGGTGCAAGATATTACCATTAAATCCTGGAGATGTTGATCGGTAAGTTGAGATCAAAATTTATTTATTTTTACTGAAGTTTATCTTGTAAAATGCTGATTCACAAATATATGTTGACCAAACATAGTAACAAGTCTCAAACACACAAATTTCACCCAAAACTCTCGACAAGAAACTATTTTTGTGTTTTGAAACTGTATTTTTTTAAATCGATAATTTCCATCTAGAAGATTTATTACTCCCAAAAAAATTTGCAGCTGCATTGTCCCATTGAAAATCAGTATGCAGAGTCATTAGAACGATGTTTTCCATTTACAACAGTTTTTACATTTTTTGAAAATCTTTTCAATCTAGTTGACGTCACGTGCAATGGGCTTGCTGATAATGTTTCACCCATTAAGGTTGAGAAGATCGTTCGGTCTTTCAGCATGCAGTCATCCATCTGCAGCTTAGACGATTTTTTCTTGCATGTAAAGTATATTTCACAATATTTTGTCGAATCGGTATCTGATCTTAAGGATTCAATAATAAAAGTTGATAAATACAGGAATACTCCCAGGAAAATGAGTTTCTAGTAAGAGTCGCACTCTTTCCTCCTCATTTTCGGTATATTTTCCGTCTGGCTGCCTCAAAGCCATATCTGTGTTGAGCCTACTTTTCGCCATGACTTTGTAGTCTTGCCGCACCAGGTGTTGTGTTTATATCTTCACAGAATTTCCTGAAGCTATTTCTTTTAGCTTTTCTAATTTCCTTGTAGTAGGTGTTTCTCACCTCGTTGTATCTCTACCAGTCTCCAGTGAGTTTTGCTTTTGCGGTATGCTTTCTCTCCAAGTCAATGATGGACTTTTTGTTCTCTTGTTTTTTTTTAGAAGTTTCACTCTTATCTTGTTTACGGTTCTACAAGAGCAATAATATCTACTTGACGACGTGTCTCTAAATTACACAAAAATGGAAAATAACATAATTAGTTACGACCATTAGAAATTGGAAGCAATATATTATGTTAATTTTTATTATTTTTGTGTATATTTGTTTGCACAAAAAGGTACATAGGGTTTGGAAAAGGGCATAATTGGCGGTTACCATTAGAAATTGGGCTTATTATGTTCATTTTATAATCCTGTGTTTCAAATTGCTGATGAGAAAAACTCGCTGCTTGTTTTGCTCATCAGTTTCTCAGTACTGGATTCTTGACTCGTCATGCTATTTTTTTTTTCAGAAACCCAGAGGATGTCGTTGGAAATAGTCCATTTAATTAAAGAAAGGGAGGAGGAGAAGAAGGAAGCCTTTTAATATATACAGTGTGTACATAAAGTAACGTAACTTGCTAATATTTCGATTTCCGTTAGGTTTACAAAAAAAATGTTGAATCAAGGTTTTTTCAAATAATCCAGACCATCTGCATAAGTCGATTAGAAGTATACAGGGTGCACCGTTGCTCCAAAATAACATATTTTTTTAAATAGTCCTCCATGTATCTATTTTCAGTTTTTCATAATCTATTAAATTACAAATACAACCGTCAAGACCATATAATTCTACCTTTAATAATTCCAAAGTTACATTGGTTTGAATCTAAAATTATAAAAAAATTGTTTATGTCAAAAAAGTAGTAGGTTTTTCTGTCATTAATTGTTTTTAAATGTCATGAATTATTTCTCGTTGTCATTAGTGGAAGATGTTTATTGTAATTAGTTGCTTTTAAAATTTAAGTATGTTTACCGAACAGGAAAGAATAATGATTCTTATGATGAGAGGTTACGGTGATCATCAAAAAACTTATGATGAGGTAGCTCACTTATTTAATGATACTTATCCAAATCGCAAGCAAATTACCGAAACTGCAGTTTGGAGGATTGTGAGACTTTTTGAAGAAGTGGGTTCAACTAAAAATCGCCCTAAAACTGGCCGACCAAAGACCGTAACTAATGATGAAAAATCCTTGGACGTTATGCAAAGTTTTGTAGAAAATCCTTTTACATCCATTTGGAAAACTGCATTAGAACATGATGTTAGTGTGGGATCCGTCTGTAACATGTAACGGCTGCTCAGGTTAGAGAGCACCTCAGGTGTAGATTCTGAGACCAAACTAGTATAAATTCAGAGAGTAGTCTTACCGGTTCGCGGGTAATTCTACTTGAAATTTATTTAAAGTGAAATAAAGATAAATGATGTAAATTAGGAAAGGTAAGTGGGCGCCACTCTGAATAATACTAGTTTATTTGTTATTCACCTCTGCATTATAGCGACAAATCCTGGAAGATTGGAAGGGAAAAAAACTATATGAACAACGTTATTAAATTTACAAGTTGTATATTGACTTTTGTTACAAACAAAGTAAAAAAAAATTGACTAGTTTTTATTGAAGTCGTTGAAGAAGCGATGAAATATATATATTACTTTCCTGGAGTGATGGTGAGGAGATGGTGTCCTTGGTGTCCTTTTGAAGTTACATATCTTGTCCCAGATAATATTCCCAGGTAGAGTATTCCAGGTAAAAGTCCTGGCCCAGGTAAAGTTCCAGGAAGTGTCTCAGGTAAAATTTAGTCCCAGGTAAAGTTTAGTCCCAGGTAAAGTTTAGTCCCAGGTAAAGTTTCGTCCCAGGTAAAGTTTCGTCCCAGGTAAAGTGCACTCAAATGAATGCACTTCTAAGATAAGATAATATAAGCCATAAGGCTTCAATAGCACATGTATGCAGGAAAGAAAGAACGAAACCCCTTTGCCACTTGTTTAAATACACTAAATCATGTGAACGACAACCGACTTACGTCTCATGTTCGTGTCACGCTCATACGATTTGACCAGGAAAGGAATTTACCTTTCAGTAGTGAATTCTTGATTCATATTTGATTTATAATTGGTAGAAGAAGAAGAGACACGAAATCGAAGTGGGAATTTCAAGATGGGCGTGACTATTTTCCGACAGACGGGCCTCGATCATCGCGCATAGAAACGTTGATTTCGACTCTCGTCGACAGTAAATATATTCAGCCTTGAAACATTTCTCGGTGTTGGGCATGAGAAAGGACTGGCTATTCGCCGCCCATACGATAATTTATTAATTCAATCGAGGGAAGTAAAGTGAACGAAATTAACGTTACAAACATTATTAAGCAGAATAAGTTTCATCCTTATAAAGTAACTCTATTACAAGAATTATCTGAAGATGATTATGTCCGCAGAATATAATTTTGTGAAACTATAATGCAAAAGGTAGATGCAGTCCCTCATTTTACAAGTAAGATAGTATTTTCCGATGAAGCCACGTTTATATTAAATGGTACAGTTAATCGCCACAATTGTAGATATTGGAGTGATACTAATCCTAGGTGGATGCGGGAACATAGAACACAAAAACCTTCAAAAGTTAATGTTTGGGCAGGTATTATCGGCACCACTGTTATCGGACCATTCTTTGTAGAAGGCAATTTGAACGGACGTATTTAGATTTATTAAGAAATCAAATAGCTCCTGCAATAAGAAATGCAGTTGGTAACAATTTTAATGACACTTGGTTTCAGCAGGATGGTGCATCACCACACTTTAGTGTTGCTGTTTGAAATTACTTAAATGAAGTTTTCCAAGACAGGTGGATTGGAAAGAGGGGCACAATTGAGTGGACGATTTATCGCTTTTAGACTATTTCTTCTGGGGATATCTGAAAAACATTGCGTACAAGACAAAACCTGATAATCTGGATGAACTGAGAAATAGAATACTGTTAACAGCCCATCAAATAACAAATCGGCAATTGCGTAATACCATATCAGCTTTTTATAATCGACTTGGATACTGTCAAATAGAAGAAGGAAGACAATTTGAACATCTCATTAAATAAGATTAGTTATTTGTTCCTTTTAATTATTTTGGTAATGAAAACGTTCCCGTAAATTATTTTTCTCATTAACTGTAGAACAAATGAGATTAGAATTATGCGCTCTTGACGGTTGTATTTGTAATTTAATAGATTATGAAAAACTGAAAATATATACATGGTGTACTATTTAAAAAAATATGTTAATAAGTTATTTTGGAGCAACGGTGCACCCTGTATACTTTGAAAAAACTTTTTCATTATACCTTACTGAAAACCCTATCTTAACATGCCTATTAAGAGTACCGAAAATGACCATTTCCTGTGCGGTAACATGCGTTTCTAAGGGAACAGAACACAGTTCCCTTAGAAACACTAAACCACAATTGTATTATGACAGCCGATGTCAGTGTTTTGAATTATAATAATTGTACTGTGACAGCAGATGTCAGTGTTTTGAATTATAGTATAGTATAGTAAATACTTACTAGTTTTTGTATTAAGAAAGGTATAATGAAAAGTATCGTTTATTACACATACATAAATGCTTTTCCCGTGCTTGCACGTCGCGCGCACAAGGGAAAAGCCTATTTTCTGGACTCTTAATGAAATATACTATTATTCAACATTTTTTTTGTAAACCTAACGGAAATCGAAATATTAGCAAGTTACGTTACTTTACGTACACACTGTATAAGTAATTTTATATTAGTCGCGTTCATTACAACGTCAACTGATCAGATGCGAGTGCTGGTGGTAGCAGTCAATTTGTATTGGTGAAAATAAGAGTTCTTCATTTTATTTTAAAATATTGTATTTTTTTTATAATGAAAATAAATATAAAGATTAATTTAAATATATTATTTGTATTAATTAGCCACTCCTCCTAAGTGTAAGGCCACTGCTTTTGATGACTTACTTACATAGCCGAGACCTATAAAGTTGTGCGGTTGGCGTAGCTACCGCCATCTATCAATGGGTAGCCCAACTACATTTTTCCATTTTACAAACTCAACTATCTTTTTATCATAAACAAACTCGACAAAACTGTCTTTTTACAACAAAAGAGTTGGGTTTTCCTCAATAAATAATGCACATTAAAAGAGACTTGGTTAGATGTGTTTTGATAAACTTGTGGACTGTATAATATATTTATTTTATTTTTGACATAAGAGAAAAATTACACCTGCAGACATGTCAACATTCATGACTAAACTGATTTTGAAAGGAACAAAAGGCGCTGATGCCATAATTCATAAAATGATTGGTCGCTAAATACATTACTATAAAATTTTAATTTTGGGACTTAACATACCGCCCGCCTTGAAAGTACCGTAGTACTTTAAAAATTCTTACATAATTTAGCTTAATAAAATAAATTATGAAGTTACATATTACGACCAATATATAAATTTAGGTTAAACCATAACATAAAATTAAAACATATTGGTTTTAACGGTTAACATAATTAATACAGTCATTATAGTAGAACATAAAATTCACATGGTTTCAATAACATCTAATATAAACTGAAATCATCGTACATCAACTAACGACAAGTAGATTCACTTGCGTCGGAACGTTTGAAATTTTTGGCACATCGTCTCTCTGGCGCCATACTCGCCCGTTATCATAATACAACAATTACGAGGGACATACGTGTGGTTAAATACGTGTATGTACTGATTTGCAGTGACCATTATAATACAGGCATATTAAAATAAAATTTAAAAACTTTTAAATCAAACTTCGGTGTAATCGAACAAGCTTCTAATGAATATTATTGATTAAATTGTTATGTTTAGCATAGTAATTATTTACAAATGTTTAAGTATACTTAGTTTGGGGTGTTGTTTCTGTAATTTTTCTGTTTTAATGTTACGATTAGCAAATTTTAATGTATAATAAATACGTAATCTTGTATACAATGAATAAAAATAATCAACTGGGAAATTTGTACAAGGATGCCACAATTTAACATTCTTAAAGCTATTTTTAAGCTTCATACCGACACCATATTCAGAGGCTATTTTATTAAATTTATTTATAAATATGTTTTCCAATTCTATAACGAGTTCCACAAAATTTTTGGGAGGCACAACCAAATTACAAATGTTGGATGAAACACTATAATCTTTATATTTCATAAAAACGGTAGCGTCTCCTTCTAGATTATCTATCTTAATAAATTCTAAGCAAGTGTTACAGGAATGCTGCAATAAACACTTTTTAAGTAGGTATCCAGTAACGTATACCAGTGCATTTCCATCGACACTTTTTATATTTCTATAATCAGTCGTAAACACTTTTAGAGGAGTATAGATATTATTTGTAGTCGTAGAACTAACTGTACTTTTAAGCAATTCAGATTTTGTATTAAGCAAAATTTCATTTAAATCTTGCATGCAGTTTGCTCCTTCGGAGTAATCTAAATATTTAAGAGAAGTAATTTTTTAAACGCTCTGCAGAATTGGATTGGCGTAGGGTTTCTTGCATTACCACAACAATTTCTGATTTGCCCAAAAAAATTTTCCAGACAATCCTGGTTAAGGTTTCTCGTTAATAAGAAAGTGTAATTTTTTGTTCGGTGTAACATTTCCCACAAAATAAAAATAGCTTCAATTGTCAACTTCCACCCAAATATAAATTTAAGTTGTTTAGTAACATTTTTTCCGTTAGAACTGAAAACTTGAAGGTTGCTAAACATTGTGGGCATATCTCTAAGAAAAGTGTTTTGCTTTTCAGTGCCCATAAAGGCATTGAAATTATTTAAATGACACGAGTTTAGAATGTCAAAGAGATCGTTCATATTTTGTATGAAAGTAACTGTAGTTCTGGCTGATGCTGGTAGAATTTTAAAGTCAATATAAGTACTCAATCCCACGGCTACAGAGTGACTAAAAACTTGGGAAGCAAGTTTTACCTTCATCTTTTTAAAACTGCTGGGGTAGATATGTTCATTAGTAAGTCTGGGTGCCAATCTGAATTCTTTTTGTTTCTCGTAATTATACATCGTATCTAAATAGGCTTTGTTGGTTTCACCATTTTTAACTATGAAATTGTATTTAAAGAAATTGTTCCTTGTCGATTTCAAAAGATGGGGTACGTCAAATAAATGAACAATTTTTATACTATCCACAAAAAATACCGGATTGTCCTCAGTTAACTTTAACGAACTTTTCACCAGTTTTTGAAAATTAGATCCTTGATCAGATTTTACTCCCAAAACATTTAATCCTGCATTGGATATTTTTCTGACACTTTCAAATAATATGTCTCTTAGATCATCGGCGGATGCCGAATTTTTATAAAAAAAATAAGCAACAGGCTGTTTCCAGCTAGTTGCTATACCTCTAGCCATCACTACCAGTACACTAGATGCGATGTCCATACTATTTTGGTTAGTTTCTTTAAACCCAACAATTTTATTGTCAATAGAAATATTATAAAATAAATTGGATTTGATTGACATTTCATCTAGACACAAAACACAATCTCTTTCCTTTTCACCTAACAGCTCGGATCTTGATTTCATTAAATTAAATATTGAATCATTAAATCCCGGTTTTAAAATCCAGCGTCTAAGAAAACGATGAAGTGTTGATATTGAAGGCATTGTACAAACTGTTGACATTTTTCTGTAAGCTTTCGGACCTAAGAAGTAAACACTCAAAGCAAATTGCTTAAATTCGTCAGTATATCTTGCTCCTTTTGGAGCTTTATTCAGTAGCTTAAACTGACATTCTAGAAAGTTGTATGATTTTTTGGAATAGTTTTTTTTAAGAATTGCAAAACGTCTTCAAAATTAATGTTCGTTTCTAGAGACCTTTTGGAATTAGATAATCTGGCAGAGGTTCTCTTGAAATTCCTAATTTTTTTTCTATATATCTTTTTCCTTGGTGTAGAAGCTGAAAGCTTTGGGCACGTCTGAACTCCAATATATCTATAAAGTAAGTTTATTCATTTTGTTAAGGTCTTTTAAAAATATATTTAACCATACCTATTTGAGCACTACCCAGGCAGAACGGTGACGTCGAAATGAGGTCGATTTTAAGGCATTTGGGACCTACGACGTCGATTGACTTCAAATCGACGTTCATGGAACGTTGTTGCATGTTCGTCAAATCGACGTCATATAATTGACGTCGTTTAAACGTCGATTTTAAGTCACATGTTCGACATTCTCTAAAAAACAAATATGCTTATTGTTTCAACTTAGTAACCAAACTAAGCCCAACAACAAATTTTGTAACGTGGATTTTAAAGACAAAAATATTCTAGTTTCTTTTATTAAGTTGCCTACACTGATCTTTTTGTGTTGGCAGCACTAGGCACTACAACTAAAATGTCACATTTCAGATAATATTAGATATAATATACACGATAATAACGAATATCAATGTATGTACCCAGAGACTGATCTCCGTTATATTTAGTTGTTTATCGAACATTATTTTGCTATATATGTAAAAATATTCTTCAATTACATGCTTTGAGCAAGTGAAGAACTGGAAGCAGACAAATATCGAGCACCAAACCTGTCCAAAACATTGAGGTTAGATTTATAAGAAGAGAATACACGTGCATTCTTTAAATAAATCCGGTGTTTTCTTTATTAAAATGATGTTTTCAGTGATTGAGTTTACAGAGGACGATGGTGGTGGTTTAGCAGTAGTAAATTCTAGTTGGTTGACGCCTCGCAAAAAGCAAGTGTTTTGGCCACCAGTTAATGAGCAAACAAAATTCAATAGATGTTTAAAGACTGAATCAGTGAATACCGAAACCTGGATGTTATACAAAATAAGAAAAATTTATTATGAATGTGGTGAGAATATCTATAAATTTAGATGTTATTCTGTTTTTTTTTCAACTGAATTTGTTATAGATGATTTGGAATTAGCAAATAAAAAATTAAAAAGAGCAGAACAAGAATCGGATGTGTATTCTTCTTGTACTGAGCTAACACAAAGAAAAAGACCCATAAAAAGACCAGTTAGATTAATGGAGACATCATCTGATGAAGATGAACAGTTTGAAGTGAAAAAAAGATTGTTATCACCTGTTAAACTTCCAGCTGATATTAATTTAAAACCTAGGGAAAATATACCAGGTAAATAAATGAAAAAACATTTTTCATAGAATGTTCATTTAGTATTGTATTTTTTAGCAACATCAAACCAAGGATTATCTCAACAATTATGTAAAGTAGTGAAAATATCATTTTTGGGTTCATTATAATATTTTGATTGTTTTAGTATCCCCTTCCACCTCAACTCCAGCAAAAACTGTTCATCATCAAGACAGACATGGTAAGTAATACATGTATTTTTCCTATTAATTGCGGTGTATTAAGGCTGATAGCTCGCACTTGGAAAGTAAACGATTTTTTATATTGGTATATATGAATTACAAGTTATGGCGATTTCATGGAAAATATTTTAACTTTTAATGTCACTTTGTGTAGAATATGTACCTAAAGTGTAAGCTTTTCAAAATATTAATTTTTTTCATAAAAATTCTATGTGAACATCGTTAATATCATAACTTGTGATCCATATATTATACCAATTTTCATAAAAATCATGCAAGTAGTGTCCAATCTTTAGATACTGTAAGTTGGTGGAGAAACAATCACTAGATAAAATTTATTTACAGGATATGAAAATATTCTTAAGGAAATTATAAAAATCAAGCAACAGAATCAACAAATTCTGGCAATACTTGCAAATAGAACTCTTGCTGGAAATACAAACACAGAATTTCCAGAAAATTTCCCTTGTACCTTACCATTGAAGAATTTAATTGATGTAGAGAAAGTAGAAAATATTTTAAATGACCCTTCATTAGTAGAGCATTTAGTAAGTGTTAAATATTATTATTCCGAATGTTTTTCTATTGATATTAACCAGACAGGAAATATCTACAGAAATAACTTGTTTTTTTTAGGTACTATATTTTAGCACACGTGGAGGAAAAGATCTGAGGACAAAGACTAATTCTATATTGAGAAATTTAATGACTGATGAACTGGCAAGCAACTATAATTATCATGGAAAATTGAGAAAAGACAAGGAGATTCATAAATACCCTTTTAAGAAATTGCATTTAAATTCAGTGGTTATTGGTAAGTGCATGTGCATTTGTATTTGAAAAGTTTTATCATCATTACTAGAACATCTAAAAATTTTAGGTGCAGTAAAACGCAATTCTACTTTCACTACAGATGAAATTGAAGTAGGTATTAAATCCTGGCTAAAACATGCCCCCAGAGAAAACAAAACAAATCTAAATAAATAAAACTCAAGTTAATTTTAGTATAGTAAGTAATATTTTTCTGTTATTAAAATGCCAAAGTGTTATAAAGAAGTAATAGGTGAGAGACAAATGTATCGCAGGATTGCTCATGAAATGGGTGAACTTTTACATAGTTTAAATAATGCTGAAACTAATTTAACAGTGAACAATTGCTTAGATGTGTCAAACTCGGCATTAAATAATACTGATGACAGTTTTATTGCTGATGATTCAGGTAATAATAATAATTCACAAATAAGTTTAAATTATAATAGTTCTTCAGACATTAATCAAGAAGTTATTGAGTCTTTTGAAAATAGTGTAACTGATGATGACGGCTACATAATAAAGGATTCTACAGTAGATATGAGTTCAGCAATCTCCCTCAAAAATAATTGTGAAAAGTATGGGTTAGCAACTAACCTTAGAGAATTTGCAATTCGAAATAAAGTACCACATTCAACAATGACAGATTTATTACATGTTCTTCGCCCTTTACATCCAGAACTACCTCTAAATGCTAAAACCTTATTAAAAACTCCCAGTACAACTGCTTTTAAAAATCAGTTATATAATGGTGAATACATTCATTTTGGAATAACAAATTATTTAAAATTATTTCTTGTGGAAAATATATTCGATATAAATGTAGTAAAAATGTCCTTCAATATTGACGGTATTCCTTTATTTAAGAGTTCTTCCGTAGTTTTTTGGCCCATTCTCGGAAAAATTGTTGGCATTGAAAATATAAAACCCAAACCATTCGCTGTTGGAGTATATTGTGGAAGTAGTAAACCTACTCCACTGTCAAGTTTCTTGGAAGATTTTATTTTAGAACTTTCAGTATTGTTAAGAAGTGGTTTAATTATTGATAATAAACATTATGGATTCCAAGTTCACAGCTTTGTTTGTGATTCCCCTGCACGTGCATTTATAAAATGTGTGAAATCACATGGTGGCTACAATAGTTGTGATAAATGCACAGTGGGAGGAAACTATGTAAATAATAGAGTGATTTTAGACAGTACTTCAGCTCCTAAAAGGACAGATTCGTTTTTAGCACAAAATGATGAAGATCATCATACTGGGATTTCACCATTGATTCGTTTGAATATTGGAATGGTAACGTTATTTCCAATAGACTATATGCACTCACTATGTTTGGGAGTAATGAAAAAACTTTTAAATTCTTGGGTAGGTGGGTATCCTATTAAAGTCCGTTTAAATAGTAGATTAGTTGACAATATATCATCAGAGCTTAAAGATGTTAGGTCATTTATTACATATGAATTTAATAGAAAACCTCGAAGTCTTAAGGAGCTTCCAAGGTTTAAAGCCACCGAATTTCGAACTTTTCTTTTATATGTAGGACCCTGTGTTATGAACAAAAATATAGATCCAACTTTATATGATCATTTTTTGTTGTTACATGTTGCTGCAACTATTCTTTTATCAAAAAGACACCTAGAAAATATTGGCTGTGATTATGTACAAAAATTATTGAATAAATTTGTTAAATATTGCAAAATTCTTCATGGATTAGAATATCTGATCTATAATGTACATACTTTAACTCACTTGAGTGAGGAGGCTAAGATTTTTGGCCCTCTTGATGAAATATCAGCTTTTCACTTCGAAAATTATTTAGGAGAAATTAATAAGATCACCTAATAAACCTCTTGATCAATTATATAGACGCCTTAAAGAATCTAACTAAGTATCTGTAAAACCTCCTATGAAGCTTACATTGTCATATCTAAATGAGCATTTTGATGGACCACTTATAGAAAACTACTTTAATTGTAGACAATATAACAAGCTATTTTATAATGGATTACTATATACAATAAAATCATTTTCGAGTAAAAACTCTTATTGTTTGGCTAAAAATGGCAAAGTCTTACAAATCTGCAATACTTTGGTAGAAAACGATAAAAACATATTGTTTATTGTAAATAACATTCAGTCTTATCAACCTTTTTATGAATATCCTATCAACTCTTGTTTATTAGATATTTCTGTGATAGCTAATGTTTCTACAGAATTTGAAATTATTTCATTTAATAATATATTAACTAAATGTATGTTATTTCCTAGTTCAGATGAAACATTTGTCTGTTTTCCTTTACTTCATTAGAATAATGAAGATAATACAAATAGAGGCTACAAACCATAGGCCGCTGTGTAAGTGGAAATGTCTGTCAGAGCTCCGGTGACAGAGAAAGAGACAGCCTGAACCTCTGACTTTCCATCTCTCTCTCTCTTTCGAGCTGCCTTGTTGCCTCTATTTGTATTATCTCTATGATTAGAATACACCTTTTCTTTTATTATATTATTTGTAAACAATTTAGTTTTCAACTTCAAAGTTCCTGCAATAAAAATGTATAAAATAAAATAAAATATATAATTGTAAATATTTGCCCTTAAAGTTAGTTGGAATTATTTATATTATTTTATAACTAGTCCATTTTTTTTTTGTTATTATTTCATCTTCTATGTGTAAACATTATCATATATAAAGTGAAGGGCTCATGAAAATCATAACAGCATATTTCTTAATATTTGAATAGAAAAATATTTTCATTAATTTTTTAGTAAATATTTCTATAGAACCCAAATTTAAAATATACAGGGTGTTTCAAAAAAAGGTAACCCCGTCTCTAGGATAGGTAGAAAAGTGAAAAATAATTGCTTAGTAAAAACCAATTATTTTTCAGTTTTCTACCTATCCTAAAGACGGGGTCACCTGTATTGTTGCTTTCTTCTATGGTTATATTTATGGCTACAGTGCATCTGGCAGCACATAATTGTATATTAGTATTAGTACATATAGTATTACAATGTATCAACTGTTATAGGGATAATAAATGTACCCTTTGAAACAAATGTTTTATTTTCGCACCAAATCCACCCTAAAATTTAATGGTTGTTCAGAAGTCCATCGCACATTTTCAAAGACGTCGAATGAATATTATTTTCAACGTTAATTCTACGTTTCTTATCGACGTCCAAACGATGCTGACATTGTGACCTATAATGAACGTTCAATCGACGTTGTTATGCACGTCTCGGGTGACGGTGATTGGACGTTACTGTGACGTCAGTGTTCTGCCTGGGTAGTTGTTTGAATAGAAACGTCACTGCAGACTTTAATAGGATAGGATATTCGTCGTTATCTAAAACAAAAGTTTCACTTTCATCGTTTATGTTCAGATTTTAATAGAAACAATTCAATCAATAATTAATTAGTTCAACCTCTAACTAAAATTAAAGCAATAAACACATAGAGAAAATTTCTCACCTTCAGTTCTTTGTAATAATAAAGAAGGAATTGCGAAACAGTTAATTCGATTCTTCAATTCATTTGTGAAACTATTGTCAGTAAAATGCAAATTACAAATTTTTATCCTATTTATAACATTGTTCCACCGTTATATTGGCATATCGGTGGTTTCCTTTAAAACCCAAAACATTTTTCCAAGCTTCACATCTGCAATATAATATAGAAAATAAAAAAAGTTTACTTGTATACTACTAAATTACCTCTTCTCTTACCTAATTTTGTCTTTTGGGCATCTAAAAAACGATCTCTCTTTCACTTTACTGTGACAACCATCAACAGAACAATACACCACTCCAGGCATTTTGTAATGAAATAAGTCACTATAATATTTATACTAAATACAAAATTATAATAAAAATATGTATAAATATTTTAATATTCACGCAAAAACAATCTGCTCACAAAAACGAAAACAAAAAGCTTTAATTATATTTCCGAAGTTCCGATCAGCATCACATTAACACTGCGCGCTACCCCTGTATTCAACACTTTCTCGATTTAAACTCACCAGAACTCAGCAGACGATAGAAGGGGTAAGGAAATTTTCGGTAACCACTGAATCGACGAAGTGAATTTACTTGTCGTTAGTTGATGTACGATGCTGAAATGATGTAATGAATAAGTAATATTACAATCATTCTCCAAACAAACATTTTTTTTAAAGATAATCAAAAACAAACTAACCAAAGATACCATGCACTAGTAATTACTAGGTCTTTGATCATTTGGTTATACATAATTAATAATTTCAATCAATTGGCAGTGCACATACGCGAAATACTGCACGTGTTATTTCACCACCGTTCACCCTTAAGTTCACTACACGGTTAATTCCGTCCTTTCCCGGGTGCAAGGCAATGACTCTGCCTAAATGCCAATTCATAGGCGGAGCGTTGTCATTTTTTATTAACACTAAAGTTACAACCTTAATTAAAATTGTGGAATTCTGTCGCCATTTCAAGCGAGTTTGTAGCTCAGACAGATATTCTTTTTGCCGCCTACGCCAAAAATGTTGCGCCATATATTGGAGATGCTGCCACTTGGTGAGGCGATTCTCTGGAATGGTTGTTACGTTAATTTCAGGAAGGCTAGTGAGTGGTTTGCCGATCAAACAGTGTCCTGGTGTTAACGCCGATACGTCGTCCGGATCCTGAGTAAGTGGAGATAGCGGACGCGAATTTAGTATACCTTCAATTTGTGTCAACACCGTGGCATATTCTTCAAATGTTAAACGATTTTCAGCTATAACGCGCTTAATGTGACTTTTTGCTGACTTGATGCCAGCTTCCCAGAGTCCGCCGAAGCTTGGAGAAGATGCGGGTATAAAATGCCATTTTATACTATATTCAATAACTTCCGAGTGATTTATTAAAAATTGGTAAATCTTAGAAAGTTCGTTATTTGCGCCCTTATAATTTGAACCGTTATCTGAGTAGGCGTTAGATGGTTTACCACGTCTACTCACAAATCTAGTGAACGCAGCTAAGAATGCTTGCGTGGTCAGTTCAGATACCAATAATTCAATGTGTATGGCCTTCGTGCTTATACATACAAATATACACATATATGCCTTAATAATTTTAGCACCGCGCGTCTGCCTATCCTTTAACAAAAATGGTCCGCCATAATCAGTATCGACATTTACAAAAACACTATTAGAAGTAACTCGTACTTCTGGTAAGTCACCCATTAAGTAGTTAGAGTCTCTTGGAGCAACACGGAAACGTTTTACACAATGTCGAATTATGTTCTTGCAGGCATTTCGACCAGATATAGGCCAGTATCTTTCTCTTACTGAGTACAACAAATTTTGTACACCGCAATTAATGAAGCAAACGTTCATGTGTTTGTCTCAAGATTTGATTAGTCAAAAAATGATTACTGGGTAAAATTATATATATATATATATATATATATATAATCTAAACCCTTTTTGTACCCGAAGGTGTAAGGGTGGAAATCTATTTCTCCTTTCCATATATAAAATTGCTCCATTGTTTCTTGTTTTTTGCCATCTTTTTGGCTTCTTCCAAACTTTTCCCTCTTTTTTCCAATATTTCAGCAACCACTTGGTTCCAAGTTTTCTTTGGCCTTCCTCTCTTCCTTTTTGTAGTTGCTCGCGCTTCCCAAACATCTTTTACTGGCCTGTTGTTCATTCTTACTAAATGACCAGACCATTTAAGTTTTTGGTTGTCTAGCAAGTCAAGAATCGATTCAATTCCAAGTTCACTTCTAACGTCCTCATTCCTAACTCTGTCTCTCCGTGTTATTCCCTTAACCCTGCGCAAGTATCTCATCTCCATTGCTTGTATTCTACTCTTCGATTTCTGCGTCAGTATCCAGCTTTCACTTCCATAAGTGAGAATTGGTCGATATACTGTCTTGAACACTGTCATTTTCGTTTTCCTACTTATTTCTTTTTTACCAATGAATGCTCTAGACAAGGAATGGTAGAGTTTTGAGGCATTAGTGATCCTTTCATTCAATTCTTCATCTTCGGTTCCATTTCTGTCGATCTTAATACCAAGATATTTAAACAAGTCCACGTGTTGAATTTTTTCATTTTGTAGCCTTATGTCAATTTCTGTGTTTGTTATTCCGGTAGTCATGACTTTTGTCTTCTGTACATTTACTTTTAGATTTCTTTTACTGAGTTCTCTTTCCCATGTTTGTAAGTTTTTTTGGAGGTCATCTTCGCTCGGTGCACAAATCATAACGTCATCTGCAAAAGCACATTCAGACAGGTTGATGGGTTTCAGTCTATTATAGCCTATGTGGATCTTTTTAGTATGTTTTTTCGTAGCCTTTGATAATATCGTCCATTATTATAATAAAAAGTAAAGGACTTAACACTCCTCCTTGTCGAAGTCCGTCATTTACTCTAAATTTATCGGATTCTAAGTTATTTTTCCTGACATAGCTATAATTGTTTTCGTACATGCTTTTAATTCTTGTTGAAAGGCTCTTCGGAATCCCTCTTTTGTCTAAGCTATCCCATACTGTTTTTTGTGTGACACTGTCAAAAGCCTTTTCAAGGTCTAGAAAAGCAATATATTTATCTACAGTTTTTGTCTTTTCAAGCATTTGTTTTATTGAGAAAATATGGTCTTGTGTGCTATGACCTTTCCTGAACCCGCTTTGTGATCCATCTAGTTGCCCTTCCGTTAAGATTCGCAATCTCTTTTCTAAGATAATTTCATATAGCTTGGAAACCACGCTTAGTAATGTTATGCCTCTATAGTTAGTGCATTTTGGATCCCCTTTTTTATGTATGGGCAGTATTCCTATTTTCCAGTCCATAGGTACTTGAACACATTTCCAGGCTTCATTAAATACTATTAGAAGTAGTTGTCTTCCTTGTACTCCTAAGTTAATTATCATCTCTGGTGTTATTTTGTCGTGTCCTCCTGATTTACCTCGTTTTATCTTTTTAATTGCCTCATCTAGTTCTTCGATTGATATAGTTCCCATCTGTTCATCGTTAACTTGAGTTACTTGGTTTATCTCATTTCTGTATTCCTCATGTGTGTCTTGGTTTAAGAGTTCTTGGTAGAATTGTTTCCAGCACTGCATTATTTCTTGATCGCCAGTTACTATTTCTTTCTTCTGATTTTTTACTTGTGTAAGTTCAAAAGATTTGTTTTTCTTCAGATTTTTTAATACTTTATAAAACAACTTTTGGTTTCCTCTGTGGTCATTTTCCATTTTTACACCAAAATCCTCCCAAGTTCTTCGTTTTGCTTCTTTAACCATATTTTTTACTTTTGTGTTCTGTTCTTTGTATTTCTGTTGGCTGATTTCGGTTTTCGTTCTTAAATAATTCTTCCATAGATTCTTTTTTATTTTTACTTGTTCCTTGATTTCTTTTGTCCACCATTTTGTTTGCTTCCCATTCTTTACTATAACCGTTGTTCCACATACTTCTTCTGCTGTGTTTATATATATATTTTTTGTCATATCCCATAGTTCTTTTATACTTTTGTTTTCTCCTTCTTTTATTATATCAATAGCTCTACTTTCGGTCTGTTTATTATATTTTAATGCTACTTGTTTTTCTGCGAGTCTGTAACTCTTTGTTATCTTTTTTGGTTTATTTATCTTGCATATTCTGTCTTTGTTTGGTTTTTTTATTTTAATTTTAGCTTCTAATAGATAATGATCGCTATTTATTTCGGGGCCTCTCCTGACTCTGGTATCTAGTATTTCCTTTTTGTTATCTCTACTTATTAACAAGTAGTCAATTACTGATTTTTCGTTTCTTGACTGCATTACTCTCGTGTACGTATGAATTTCTTTAATGTTGGGATGTTTATATTTTCAAAAGGCAGAGTTGAATTTTTGATTCTACCGCCTACCCGCATTATACCGTTTTGCAAAAAGGGGTTAAGAGACAAAATTTTACTTGATTTATCTAATTCTTTTTTACTACTTAATTTTGCATATTCATGAGGAAAACATTCTATTTGTACATTTTTAATAATTACATTCAAAGCTCCGTCAAGTTCTTCGGGAAGCAATGGACCATAAATTCTGTCACTATGTCTTGCCTTGATATTAGTCACAAACCGTAAAATATATGCTAGTATTTCTTACAGTTTTCGAAAACGAAGAAAACTTATGTAGTATAGACATTATTTCATTATTAGCCCTGATTATAGCACAAGAGACACTCCTTTGTTCATGTGTATTGGTGATTTTATGGACAGGTTCAGTCACATTCCATTTTTCGTTATTTACCAAAAGCCAATCAGGACCATGCCACCATAATTTTGAAATTTTAAAAACTTCAACAGTTGATCCTCTGGATAATAAATCTGCGGGATTATCGCTGGACTTTACATAAGACCAATTTTGGGGTTTGGTGAGTGACCTAATTTCGCTTACCCTGTTTGCCACAAAAGTTTTCCATTTGTTAGATTCATTTCGTATCCAACACAAATTTATTGTTGAATCTGTCCAAAAATATAATTTATTAAAATTGATTTCCAGAACCTTCAATATTTTACATGTCAAATTTGCCAGTAATTGCGCACCACACAATTCAAGACTTATGAGTCTTCGCTTTATTGTCACCTATTTTCGTGGGTTTAGGAATAAACACCACCCTTACTTTCCTCCAGACCTTTGGTATGTACTCTAGTCCTCATGCTTACTATAAGGATCATACATTATAATGCTGTTGGTCTTTTGCAACATAATTGGATAAATCCCGTCTGGTCCCGGTTATTTATATGGTTCGAACGAGTTTATGGCCCATTTTTTTCCTTTGATTTACCACTGCTCTAGATACTCTCCTCGTTACTCCGGTTTGGAGTCTTCGAGGCCATATGTTGTTCTACCAGAGTTTCTTTTCCGTTTCGGTAGATCTCCCATCTCGTTGATCTCCAATGAGTTAATTTTCTTTTGAGTATCTTGTGGAGTCTAACATAACGGAGGTCTGTTCTACCTCTTCGCAGAGTTTCTCTCTCTTAGCGATTCTCAGAGCCTTGTTATATAACGTCAGTTTTCCTATATTCGGTCCACTCTCCGCCTTTGATTGCCCTGTTAAAGAGCTTTCTTACTTCCGCTTTAGAATGCGCACGGTCATTATTCTACCAGAGTACATTCCTGTTGGTTCTCCTTGTAGTTTCGGGGCAGTTACTATTGAATATAGACATAATAGCAATAAATAAAACTTCAGAGATTTGTATATTATTATTTTTTATTTACCATATTATAATTATGCATTTATGTTATACGCACTTGCAGCTAGGTAAAATTGTGTGGGAAGATAAAAAACGAACTACTAATTTGGTATTAATATAAAAAAATAAACATTAAGTAGATACTGTGAAATAGGATGTATTGTGTCAAAACAAAATTGTACATATTACACCTAGAAAAAAAGGTAAATAATTAGACGATCAGTGATACTTCCTCCTACTGAATTCTAGATTTATAACGAATTGTAATAAAAAACGAAAAAATTATTAAAGTTCACCCGAAGACGATACGTTGTTCTCAAAATAAACTCCAGTCATTATCGACAACGGAAATATTTGGGTTTCCCTTTAGAAACATTTTTCTTTTCAAGTTGTGACCGTAACCTCTTTTTCGGAAATGTTGCAAATTAATACACTTTTTGAACTTTAATTATTTCTTACCGCAATTCTTAACTTGTTTATTACAAATGAATCTACTTTACGATGAGTCAAAGAAACAAAATTTAGCAATCATAATTATGATGCTTTCTGACTTAGAGACAATAATTGTATATTATTAATATGCAATGTAATCTCAAGTCAGCATTCACAGTTTTAAGTAACCTAACAAAGCATAAATTGAAACCATAAAAAAATACTTTTTGTAGTAAGAGGAGGTATTACTGTAAAAATGTCCTTTCATACTAAGAACTCTCAACAAATAATCATTTCTCACGCCAACTGGGCACTCGTGAAGTTATTGGTTTCTTCAAAAACACCTAATATCAGTTTCGCCAGCCTCGTGACGACCCTCTCATGCCTCTCATTCCTCTTCCTCCTCTGCCTCTACCTCGTCCACCTGATCGGTCTAAAAATAGCAAAAATAATTTGGTCGTTAAATCATTTAAGAACTACTAGCATTTTATAATAATTAAGCCGGGTTTAAACGGGTTAAGTCACAGGTAAAGTAACTGACACTTGCTTGGCTTGGTTCTATTTAACTTCACTCAAATAAAACTTGAGCGAAGGCGTTTTCACATGGTTTAGTAGATTCATATTTAAACACGAATGCGAAATTGTTCAATTATTTTAACAAACCTTTTCTCTCATAGAATTAATTGAAGAAGTTTTGCAGCAAGAGGGAAATCATGAGAATGGATGGAATGGATATGGTGTCGGGAGTGATTGAATCAAAGGGAAATTTAAGGATTGTCTAACAATTTGATAAGATTGAGGTTTAAAGAACCTCAAAATATAGGATGATGCTCAAAATGACTCCAGAGAAATTCGAATTTGCAGCATTTCTTATCCTTTGTCCACTGCAAGTGGTTGTACATCTCGGTGGATTCAAACTAAACATCAGACGTACTGGATCCACGTGCCAAAGCAGGAACACAGCAAATTCCTGGTCAAAAAACCCTCCGATTCGCTGACTAACGAAATATTAAACCTCAGCTGGAGCCAGATAAGGAAAGTGACGGGATTACTCACCGGTTACTGTACCTTAAGAAAGCACATGCATACAATTGGCATATATAGGGAGCACCATATCTGTCGATTGTTCACGGAAGAGGAGGAAACAACCTCTGAAATTATCTTCGAATGTGAAGCACTGTCTCATTGGAGATATAGACTCCTAGGACTAGAGTACCCAAGGGAGGATTTCTTCAAGAAGGACCTATTGAAAAGACTGTTGAGCCTGTTAAGGGCTACTGGTCTCTTCACATAAACGGTATAACCAACAGCACCAAAAACCTAAAGGAAGCCTCTGACTAGTGGTGACGAACCAATCAATCAATATCATGTCCAAAACATCTTGGTCCTAGTTTTCTTCAGAATCAATTCTGTGCAGACATATTGTTCATTCCTGTTTTCAATTGTCTCCTTTTTTTGCCGAGCATATTTTACGCTTGTTCTACATGTGCTAGAACTATTGATTGGTTGATTGTTTCTCTTCAATGCTCTCTTATGTTTCCTTTGAGTTTTCTTGGAATATTCACCATCGTAGCATGTCTTGGAACATACTTGTTTGTTAGTTCAATTTCCAACTAACGTAAGAACTTTTATCTTTGCGCTTTATTTGCCCTCGATATTACCATTGCGTTTATTCAGGTAATATCCAGATTGACGAAAGAAGTGTGTCAACGGTCATCTATTTGCTCCGGAGAGACGCGAGTAACTGCAGTTTCCTGTTCATTTTTTGCACAGTGGAACTGGAGATGGGAAATGCATCCAACAAAAAGTTATAATAATAAAATATACCAAATGCGATCGATTCGATATCGCGCGACCGCTTAAAAGTTATTAAATCTTCAAGCGTTTAAAAATAATTAACAATATCATCGGACTCGAGTCATAAATCCCCATATTCTCCCCAAATGATAAACTTTCCTAGTCAGTTCAAGTTTACCAGATCATAGGACAACCTGATAAAACTGAAAATGAACTACATTTTAATTTTACTTTAGAGGTTGTAATTCTTTATATAAATAAATCAGATTTTGGTGTGTAAAAAGGTTTTTAATTCAATTTTACTTACCGTAACTCTGGAAATTATTACTGAATTTCCCACTGGGCGGCGTGTACAATTTCACATTATCTGAACCTTTATTTGATCGAACTTGTTTGTTTGTTGATCCATTACTCGAATCGAAATGAATAGGAACATGTCTTTTCTGAGGCGATTGGGATTTTTCAGGAGTCTTAAAAAACAGATAATTTTTATAAATATAAACCTGCTCTGTGGAGGTCAACTTGGGCCAATAGATTTCAAGTAGATAGAGCTCCACTGCGTGGATTTTGATATTTGATCAAGTTTTTAATAAATTGAATTATACTTAACCGACAAAGGTGATGGAAATTTCGACAAAAATTATTAATTTGGCTTAATTTTTTTCGATTGTAAAGTTAAATTTGGTTTTATTTTTTTCCATTGTAAAGATAACACGCATTTGCGTTCTTTGAATTTCAAAATGGGAAAACTCACCTTGACTTTGACCAGCATTTTGAACGACAACTGGACATTGCATTTATAAATGGGCGTCGTATAAAACAAATCTTTAATCAATCTGTGAATATTATCCAATACAGCAGGTGCTATCTTAATTTTTTGATCATCTTTATTTTGAACTTTGTCCAAAGATCTTTTACAACCACCCACACCTCTTGAAAAGTAATTTAGTCTAGATCTAAAATCTTTCAGTACGACGGGATCGGCTGTTAGAAAATCAGGAGACTGTCTTGCTAATCTATGAAAAGCATATAATAAACATTCAACGGATGTGAAATCTAAGTTTGGCATCTTATCTATATCTCCATCTTCAGGTGGAAGTGGCATATATCGCTAAAAAAGATGAAAAAATATTCAAAAATTAATACAAATTTATATTTTGGAAATTGGTAATATTATTCGATCATTAAAGGGACTAGATGTATAACCCACAATACTGACAAACAATACACTTTTTAGCCAACATCTCAGAGTTCAGAATTTGTTCAACTGCAAACATCACTTTTGCATTTTGAAACTTCACAGCGAATCACCATTTTCTAAATACAATTTAAACAAAGTATCCTCAGTTGCTTTGCATCAAATTCCCTCACACAACTAAAAATAGTTCAATACGAGAGCCATGTTCAAAAACAAAACAAATATCTGTTGACCAAACTAAACATTCGACAAAAGGTTAACACATTTACTGAAAAATGCTGTTATATGCTGTTTGAAGTCATTGGATGATTATTACTTTTCAATAATATATTACAACTCGAATGGTTGGTCGACAAATATTTGCTTTGTTTTTGTAACAAATATTTGCTTTGTTTTTGTAACAAATATTTTGTTGTGTTTGAATTTCAAAATATGTTAATTGTTTCAAGCAATTTGAATCGATTCAACTAAGGAAATTTTGATTATTTGTTAAAATTTTTAGAAAATATGATTCGCAGTGAAGTGTGCAAAATAAAATGCAAGTGGTATTTACAATACATTGCTTCACAATAAACAAATTCTGGTCAGTTGTGAGATGTTGGCTTCAAATAAAGTGTGTTGTTTTTCGAATTTATGTGAAGTTCGTTCAGAATTGGTTGGTGAGTCGGACAACATGTGACATCCCGTGAAATTAAGGTATCTTCGGGCAGTAGGATGACAAGCAGTAATAAGGTTATAATACTTCGCGTCGGAATCAATATAATTTGACAATCTCGGTCAATAACGAATGGTGTAAGGAAATTATTAAGAAATATGGCCACCGTGCTTTAATAATTAAGTGTATCAGATCTGTAAAAGGGTCGAATCTTGGATCCATGCACGAGAGCCCGAAATAAAACAACAATCTACTGTGTGGATCTTCCAAGACGAGATTGTTCTTGATCGAAACACTTGGCAGTACAAGTAATTATAACGTAACTATAACATTGGACAAAAGTATTTGGTGAAAAGGGGAAAAATTCGCTAACGACCAGTTCTGATTTTGCCCCAAAGGAATTCTTATTCTTGTAAAATTGGTTCAAGCACATGACAAACGTTTTTTTCGAAATCCTTCTTGATTTTTTCTTGGAAGGTATTAAGAGATGTCCGTTAAAAGCATAGCCTTTAATATTATAAGAAAAAGTCACAAATTATAGAATTTTCAACAAATATTCAATATAAATAGTAAAGTTTCAATATTTTGCAGCAAAAAAGTTGAATTTACTATAATAACTTTGACATTGAATACTATGCAAGGGGTAGATTTATCAATGATAAGTCCTTTTTCATAAAGCGTTTGATTTACCCAGGAAATATGTATCACTCATCCCGGTACGTTGATTTTGAATTGATAAATAAAATTCCTAAGTTTGAAATAATCTTTCCCATGTCATTTAATAACATACAGTGCCCGTCTAAAGTCTCCCCCCCTATATATTTCATGAACCATAGAACTTGAATCAATAATTGCTTGGGAGCCTGAAAAAGGGTACAAATGCAACGTTTTTGATAGTATTTCGTGACGACATCATTCAAAATGGCGGTCGGTCGCCACTTTGTAAGATAATTTTAAATGGGATCATATGGCAAGTAATACCTCATTTGAATGCTCGTTCCAAGTCCTGTTCAACGACACCATCACGATCAAACTATTTCTACTTATTTATGAATTTCATCGCAAAAACGCCAAATTGTGAAAATTGTTACATGGTGTTACTTTAAATAGGTTCTTTATGAAGAACAGTCATTACAATACTGGCTTTAAGCATCAATTGAAGTACAGACTGAAATGCCATAGTAATGCGAAAGTTAATGCGTTAAGATACAGAAATAAATAGTAATAAAAAAAAAATTATAATTAAAACAAACAAGTTTAAATAAGATGCTCAATATATCCACCTTTGACTTCTTGGCAATAAAAGATTCTAGACAAAAACTCTTCCGGAACGCGTTCAAGGGTCTCTGAAGAAATTGATCAGCATTCTTCACGAATCCATTGTTTTAGATATTCAACGGTGCCGACTGGCGTACTATAAACTTTTGTTTTCAGATAACCCCACAAAATGAAATCGAGTGGTGTCAGATCAGGAGAACGAGCAGGCCACTCTATTGAACCCCGTCGTCCTATCCGCCTACTAGGGTACTGCTCGTTTAAATATCGCCTTACTGGTCCATAATAGTGGGGAGGAGCACCATCCTGCTGAAAAGTTATCTCCAAATCACGGAATTCATTAGGATGATCCCCAAGTATTTCAAGGATTAGGGGTTCAATAGTATTCCCTATTATTTCCAGATATATTTCTCCGATCAAATTTGTGATCAGAAATACAGGTCCAACAATGTAGTTGCCTAGAATCCCTGCCCACACATTTACTTTTTGAGGGAACTGGGTGTGTCCTTTATGGAAAATGTGAGGATTTGTGTCACTACAGTATCGCACGTTCTGAGTGTTCACATTACCATTAAGAAAGAAGGTAGACTCATCACTAATACACAGTTTTGAGATAATCGGATTCTTGAGATAGTTTCTCATCTATTTTCTCGCAAAATTCAAGCCTGCGATCTGGATCATCATCTGTCAGCTGGTGGAGCAAATCATTTTGTAAGGGTGAAATTTATGTTTCTTTAAAATTCTTTGTACAGTTTTTGGACACACCTCACAAGTATCTGCAACTTTTGAGATGGATTCACTACCATTTCCGCAACTATTTCAATTTGTTTATCTTCTGTGATGCTTGGCCGTCCACTTCGCTTATCGTCATAACGTTTCCAGCCCTCTGAAATTTTTTTAATAGCTCCTTTAGATATTTCCTTGATATTGGCCAATCTGGATGCCTGTCATTAAACATTCGTTCGGCTGCGTGCAGATTACTTCTAGTTTCACCAAGAATTAATATCGCTTCCACTTTGTCCTCTAGACTACGTCTCATTTTGAAAAATTTGTAGTAACAAACAAAAGTAAAATAACACTGAATACTTAAGAAGTCTACTTTTAAATAAAAAAAACATGGTAATATATTCTTACAAAAAACCTCAATTTTGACAATAGTAAGATGCTAAAGTCAAAAATGAACCAATTAATAGACCAATGACAGAGGAAATATCGTTCGTCTTTTCTAAATGAGCAATTGGGTTGAAATTCATAAAATATTTTGATCGTGATGGTGTCGTTGAACAGGAAATGGAACGAGCATTCAAATGAAGTATTACTTGCCATACGATCCCATTTAAAATTATCTTACAAAATGGCGGAGGGCCGCGAAATACTATCAAAAACGTTGCAATTGTACCCTATTTCAGGGACACAAACAATTACTGATTTAAGTTCTATGGTTCATGAAATAGATAGGGGGGGGGGAGAGACTTTAAAGGGGCACTGTATAATAATTTTTTTAACGAGTCTAATATAAATCTAGTAAAAACTTACCTTCAATTTGTCAAATATTTGGACTATACATGTAGAAGGGGTGTCTAGTTTACCGCAATGAGCAGAAAGTTCTGCTAATTGTTTTAAAATTTGATATTGAAGACATTCACCATCTTTCATG
This sequence comes from Lochmaea crataegi, assembly GCA_947563755.1. NCBI lineage: Eukaryota > Metazoa > Arthropoda > Insecta > Coleoptera > Chrysomelidae > Lochmaea > Lochmaea crataegi. The sequence goes on from OX387435.1 coordinate 22,014,278, forward strand.
TTGCCTATACTATCCCATTTTTCCAATACTTGTTCACAGTAGAATTTTACAAAATTTGTTGACTCTACATTTGCCTAAAACAATTTTCATTCCTTTAATCAATTAATCTAATATATGCAATAAAGAGATGTATACTTAATAAGACCAGTGAATTTTTTTTCAGTCTATTCAATAGAAATATACATTTAAAAGAACGAATATATTTTATTTTACTGTTTTTTTATTACCGGGATGGGGGGTAACACGAGGTATTGCCAATGACATGCAAATCAGCCTGGCAGTCAACCTGTTTAAAGTGTAAAAGTATTTTAAAATAAATTCCTGTACATATAAAAAAAGCAACAACTTACATTGAAAAGTGGCAATGCATGTTCAGTACACATTATAATCCGCTCACATTGAAGATTTTCTGTATCATTTAAATCAAAATCTTTATGGATTTCCGCTCTATCTGCTATTGCATTAACCAATTCTTGTTGACCTGCTGTAGTTTTCGTCAGTTTTGAATGCAATAAAAAGGATATTATAGTTAAAAACTCTGAAGCAGTCGAATCCTAAAACGAAATTTATATAAAACATAAACACCAAAAAAGTCTAAATAAGGGTATGTAACAAAAGGTGAAATTTTCTTCTGAAGGTACTACTGAGTTAATTGAATTTGTTAAAATATGATGCACTCTACAATTGTGGGTTTCTAGGAAACCACATAGTATGTGAACACAGGGTCAATTTATATGGCATGTAAAAATTTTTTTTGTGGCATCATAATCATCAATTCTTATTTTACTTTTTATTGGGGGATATTTGGAAATAATTGTTATCAAAACTAAACCATGGATTGAGTTAACTTAATGCATGCTTAAGATAATAACAAATGAAAAAAAGGAAGTTTTGACCTTTTATTCCTGTATACTTATTAGTAAAATATTTCAGTTATATAATAACATACCTGCAAAAATTTTTTCCCTTCATCTACAAGTAGATCAATGATTTCAGGTGCCATTTTATCATCAATTTTCACAAGTTTTTTATATAAAAATTGTATACACTTTTCCCTAGTATTTTCCACGGAAGTAAAAATGTAATTGAAAATAGCTTTCACTGTCTTAATGGGGCTTTCCTTATACACTTGAATTAGACAGTTGCAAGCGATATTTAAATCTTGATCATCTAGTAAAGTTATTAGCTGAGATAATATATCTGCGACCTTTGCTACATGTTCTTTAACATCTTTGCAAAATACTGGCAAGACTTTTATAGCACTTATACGAATCTGTAAATAATTTTATTCATGAAATAAATACAAAATTAATACAAGAAAGATAGCACAACAAGTAATCAGAAGATTGTATTTGGTTTAATTAAAATTGCTACTAAATATTTGTGGATAAAATAAAGAAGTGATCATTTTTCTGTTAAATGATTAACCTTCTGCTTTTATGTGAATGGAATTTCATCTTTTATAATGAATGAAATTGTATAAGTATACAAAAACAAGCTCGAAGACATTCTCATATTATTCTTTAAAAACCTCATAAAATACCTTGAAAAACTTGAACTGTTAACTTTTCCCATAATGCATGGGATTTTATTTAACTTTTGATAGTTAAGGTGAAAATGATACATCCCACATTTTGATAAAAGGGATAGGGGATAGTTGTAGTTAGAACCAATTTGCCTATTTATAAGTGTAATGCAGAGACCCTGTTAATTCCCAGTATCAGGTCTGATTGCAGTCATAAGCGGTTCGTTTGGGTATTAATATTCATAATTTTATTGTCTCTCAAAACAGACAAAATAAATTTATGAATAAAAATACCCAATACCCCACCCAAACAACAAAACACCCAAACCAAAAAATGGTATTCATGTAAATTGATTGGGCAGATTTCAAGGAATGTACAGAATTATATCATTTAACAGGAATTTGTTTTGAAGTTATTTGAAATGAACCTATGTTAGTGCCATTCTTGAAGAGCTCTACGAAACATTATTACATAAGGTGATTTATATAAAATAAACATGAAATGTGCTATAGATTTTGTAGCTCTTTTTCTTTTAATAACGTTTTTGGACACTCTTTATATCCCCATAACATGCACGTGCTTCCTTAGATTGCAGTAATCCTGCCACTTTCTTTAATTGATGCCTACTTAGGTTAAATACTTCATGGGTCAGCAACTCCAAGGATTTTTTTACCAGGAGTATGCAGAGTTCTTGCTTAGGTACATGGCTCTAGTAAGTCTAATGTTTTCTTTTAATTCACCAAGATATACACTCCCGTACTGCAAATACTAATTTGAGACCAGTAAAGAAACATGGGATGGAATAATAGGAGAAATAATGAAGAAACGAGAGACAACATAGTTAGCAGCCAAGGCTCTAGCAAATAACAAAAAAGAATGGGCAAAATTTGTCTACAGACATTGAAAAACACTGTTAACAATACAGACAATAAGATATAGTCTACAACATTAAATGGTAACAGGGATTTTGATTATATATACCTATATAAATTCTGTTTCAGACCCGTTATTTGCAATAGTATCTGCCATTTCATTGCCTACTGTACTTTTGTGCCATGGAACCCATTTAAGCATTACCTTATTGTGGTTGGCTAGGTTTAAAAGTTTTTGAAGGCAGTCCCAGACCAGTCTAGAATATGGGGGCATGCTGATAATTTCGGTGCTGTGACTGTCAGAGAGTATAAGGACCTTTTGGCATTTATACCCCTTTTCAATGTTCATTTGCAGACATGTGTCAAAAGCGTTGATTTCCACTTGGAATACAGATGTGAGCTCCCCAAAGATGTGTAGGCAATTTTAAAAACAGTAGAAAATTTTAAAAATCACAAGAAATATAAGATATATTATTATATTCAACTTTAAGTTAAAATTAAGAAAACAACAGACAGTAAACATTATTTAGTTCACTGAAACCTTCACAGTTAATTGGAGCGAATATATACAATCCAATCAATAAACTAAAATATTGAGCATAACAGGTAATTTTTTATTTTTGAAAAATTATTGGTGCAATACAGAAACAATTTCTCATCAATTATTGTAATGACAATATAATTTGGTTTGTCATGAAAATTGCCATATATTTGTAATTATTAATAAAAGCAGTGAAATCAATGAATATCATTTTCTTTGGAAGACAGTTTAGGGAAATTGAAAATAATGCAAAAAACCAAAAATCAGAAAACATGAGAAAATTAAACACACATAAATTAGTTGTTGGGTCAGAATGATGAGTGTGAACAAAAAGATTCAGTGAGCTTCAAATGAAATAGCTTGGGTTCATAATTTAAAACAGTCAATATGGATTTATGCAGCAGCATTAAACAATTATCTCCTCGTTTTGTAATGAATTTTATTGCTAGTACAACCATTCCAACAAAATTTTCAATGTATTGCACCTAAAATACAGGTCCATAAAGGTAGCGGTGGAAAATCAGCGAAATCGAAAAATAAAGTCTGAATTTGTTGCTAATTAGTTGCAAAAAAAAACAATTTTGTTACTGCCTGCAAGGATACTACAATAGACGTAAATTATCAGCAACAAAATATAAACAAAAGATCGGATCGGTATAAATGTACAGAGTACCCGCTATCTTTATTCGAGGTTTGTTGTAGGAAGATACGAGTATAGAATTTGTTGCTGCCTGCAGATATACTCTTATAGACGTAAACTATCAGCAACAAAATACAAATATCGGATCGGTATAAATGAACATGTCACAGGAATGTTGCTGCATACACTTTTTTAATAAATAAACAGTAACTTGAACTAACGCTTTGCCATCTGTACTGTTTACCTAGATTCCTGTAATCAGTTGTAAAAACTTTTAAAGGATTTGATGGTTCTATCGACAGTAAAATGATATCTTTACAGTTTTCTGCCAAATTTGCAGTAATATTTAACAATTCATTAATGTCATTAATGCAGTTGGCGCCGCCAACATGGTCAAAATACTTCAGAGTAAACAACTTTTTGAATGCTCCAGAAAACTGTATAGGCGTAGGGTTTCTTGAATTACCACAACAGTTTCTAACTCGCCCAGAAAAGTTTTCAAGGCAGTCTTGGTTTAAATTTCTTGTCAGTAAAAATGTAAAGCCCTTTGATTTTAATTTTCCCCCATTTGGCTTTAACTGATTTTATTGTAAGTTGCCACCCAAATATAAATTTCATTCAATTAGTAAAAATTTTTCCTTCACTGTTAACCACACGGAAATTTTTCAGTAAAGTTTCAAATTCTTCCAATAGCTGAAACTGTTGTTGGGTACCCATGAATGCATTAAAATTATTTAAATGGCACGAATTTAATGAATCCAAAAAATCATTCATTGTTTTAATGGATTTAGTAGTTACCTTAGCTTCTACAGGCAAAACTTTAAAATCAATGTATGTATTAAGAACAACTGCAACAGAATGACTAAAAATTTGATAATCATATTCTACTTTCATTTTCTGAAAATCAGGCTAGTGTTGTAGGTATGAGACACATCTATACCCACCATTAAACGGATCTGATCTATCGTTTGCATTTTGTGGCAGACCAATTACGCGAGTAAAAATAGTGTGTACTGTCTACATCAAAATCGATCTATAAACAGATCCGATCTTTTGTTTACATTTTGTTGCAAATTTGATTATTTAATACACAAATAAAATGTAGAGTACATTCAAGTGCAGATTAATAATGGTATAAGTGAATTCATTTACTAAAAAGTTAATTTTACCATCATTATGACCTGCTATACTCGATAGTCGAAATTCTGTAAAGTGAGTCAGAGCTATCTAATCAACACTTTGGTTAAAGCGCAGTTGCCATATGTATTCTAGAGAGAAATGCTGTATTTTATAAATACACTTCAAATCCATTGTGTCAATATTTCAGGTACAAAAGATGCAATGTAATTAAGTCAATACCAATTTAATATATTTATTTCAAATTTCAAGCAGACTAATAATAATTAGTTTACTTGAAATGTGAAATAAAGTGTTTATGTATATTTCTTGAACGCAAAGTTTGTTGTGAAAAACTCGCCGATTTGACAATGTTGGAGAATCGCTTCAATGTTCCGGCTTTGAGAACGAGATAGATAGATCGAGCTACGCGAATGAGACAGTGATAGTAAACAGTTATGTGAGGTGTTTATTCTCTTCATGAACGTAACATCAGTATTTGTGTTGTGGTTTTGTGTGATAAATCGGTTATTATTGGTATTTATTGTAATATTTATATCGGTATATTTAGTGACAATAATGGCGGAGTGTAGCGGTGTTGGCGATAAAAAACGGCGTCGTAACAATTTAATTCGGGAAGAAAAAGTCCTCATATTAAATGTGTACGAAGGACTGCGTGCCATGGACAAACAGTTGGGTGTTAGTGATTAAGTGCAGTTATTTAACTAAAGTTTCTGAGAGTACTATATACAATATTCTAAAGAAATCGCGGGACGGATCTTTGACAAGAGAACGAGGTGAAAACTGTAAACCGGAAAGTAGGGGAAGAAAGAAAATTGTTTTGGACGACCAAACACGGAATGCTATACGTAGGGAAATACATTCTTTTTATTTTAGGAATGAAATCCCCTCGGTAGCTAAATTGAGCAAGGTAATAGAAGCTGATGATACTTTACCAAACATCAGTGATAAAGTTTTGAGACGAACTTTAAAATTAATGAATTTTCGTTACCAAACAAGAAGTAGAAACAGTGCCTTAATTGAACGAAATGACATTGTGGAATGGAGGAGAAATTATTTAAAACAGATACGACAGTTTCGTAACGAAGGACGGCACATATATTATCTTGACGAAACATGGTTAAATGAAGGCCACACTGTGTCAAAAGTGTGGCAAGACATGAATATACGAAGCAATCGACAAGCCTTTATGGAGGGTTTCTCTTCCGGTTTAAAAGCTCCCTCTGGGAAAGGACGTCGACTGATTATCACTCACATTGGCAGCGAGGAAGGATTTGTAGAAGGTGGATTACTAAGTTTTCAGTCCAAAAAAACTGTCGATTACCATGAAGAGATGGATGGTAACCGGTTTGAAACATGGTTTAGATCAATTTTAACAAAGGTAACTCCTAGTTCAGTGATAGTTATGGATAATGCTTCATACCACTCTCGTCGACTGGAGCAAATACCTACTTCAGCTAGCCGCAAGAGGGTTATAATTGATTGGTTAGAGAGTAAAAGCATTCCGCACAACGAGGCAATGCTAAAAGTTGAATTATTATCTCTCGTACGGAAACATAAAAGCAGTTATATTAAGTACGTTGTTGATGAAATGGCGAAAGATTTCAACGTCTCAGTTGTTAGACTTCCTCCCTACCACTGTGAGTTAAACCCCATCGAGCTGGTTTTGGCCCAAGTGAAAAATTATGTTGCGAGAAAAAACAGTACATTCAAAATGGCTGACGTTGAGAAACTGTTTGACGAGGCGCTGCATACCGTTACTGCTGAGAGTTGGCGTAAATGTATTCAACACGTATTAAAAGAAGAAATAAAGTTTTGGGATTTAGACATACGTGTAGAAGTAATGACGGAACCACTCATTATCGATATAGGAGGAGAAAGCGATGATTCTGAGGAGTCGTCAGGGAGTGATACCGCTTCCAGTTAGTCAGACATTTTACAAGTGACCTCGCAACATACCTATACTTATCGGTAATTTATTTTGGTCTTGACAAACAACTTTCTTTTACGTAATGATAATGCCGGTTAGCAAATAACGAAAATGTTACCTCAATTTTAGTTTTAGTAGTAGTAAGTTGGAATTGACTGTTAAACATTTTTTTTATTTTGTTTTAACTTACTTATGAACAACTTGTGATAAGTTATTATTTCAAATGTTAAAAATTGAAATTCCAGATATTTCAGTATTCGCACCCTTAAACTATGATACGCTCATGGAGTTCACTTTAAATCGGTAGATAACCGATGACGTCACTTTACAGAATTTCGACTATCGACTATAGTGCTCTAACTAAATGTAGAATTTTCAATAACAATAGCAAATTTATTTTTAAATCATGATGTATATTACCGAGAGATCTGAATCTTCACAAAGATCAAAAACTGCTTCCATGGCCTGCTTTTGATGGTCTGGAAAATTTTTAAAGAACTGGGAAATAATTTGTGCTGCTAATTTTTTTTCCTTCTCTGTTCCTGTTGCACCTTCTATACATTCTATGTATACATTTGAATGCTGAAACAAAAAGTTGCTTGTTATAATGTCTAATCCACACGTTATGATTCTAACCTTAGCAATGTTATCCTTGGCGTCTGTTAAAATGTTGTACTTTTTGTACAATTCCTCTAGTTTGTCCGTCATAGTAATAAATTATACTTGAAACTTCTTATTATAAGCTGAAATCAAACCTTAAAAACCTTCAACCTTCTAATTTCCTATTAAATACCGGTTCAAAAATTTAGCACAGAAATCACTTTAGTTTTTATCAACCATTTTGAAATTCTTCTTTTTGCTTTTTGCATCGGTGCATGGACTTTGACGTCAGTGTTGCCAGTTTTATCTAAGCTGCCAATGGCCATACCAAAGAATACACAACAACAAGAAGTGAAGCCCGGCGAAAATCCTTTGATGTTGGAGGGGCAAAAATAAATAACCTTGAAGGTGACAGCTATCTTTGGCATTCACTGAGAACCATAATAAATGCTTACAGCTTTACTCGAATCACACCGAGAAAAAGTATTTTAGCATAAAGTTATGTTTTATCAAATGTATTATATAGATATTTGTCGATATTTTCCCATCAGTAACTATTTCTGCACTTTTCGTGACAATATAAACGTGAAATAGATCATTTAAGACAATAATTTCAACCTACAAGCAAACTCTATTCTAATTTGGGTCTGTAAAGACCATAAGCAAGAGGCCTAAATGTGATCGCATGACATATGACGACTAATTTAAAACATGGCGTCTGTGAACTCGTTTTTATCCGAAGTTTCGCTTCTTGCTAGTTGGGTATTCTTTGGCCATACCATAGAGACTAGAGGGCCGTTCGGCAATGCTACTCCATTGACTCCGAACTCTCCTCCCTTCTTTAATCGTTCGTTTTCTGTGGAGTGGTGTGAAAAGAGCTGCTCCGATTGTACCACTTCGGCGAGGTAGGGTTTTGAGTGAATATTTCGATTATCGGCCAAAAAATAAAATTCTTATGTATTTTAGGTACATAGTTTACAATTGCGAAGTAATAACTATTCATATTTTATAAAAATACTAAAAAATAACCACGAAAATATTACACCGAATGACATTTGTTTGAATTTGACGTTTGATAGATGTCCCTCGCTTGACAGTTTGAGAGTTCGGTAACAAATGATCCTTTTACTCTACGAGCGGAGAAATCTGCTTCTGTTCCACTCCTTTCACTCTCCATTTCGGAGTTAATTGCCGAACGGCCCTTAGATAGGAGCGTTCATGAGAAACACCTCTCTTTTAGTGCTAGTAGCGACCTCTAAATGCATTATGAACGCAGCATTTCTCCTTATTTGCTTCATTTCCCCTAAGGCGCCGAATTATGTGTCTCACGGTAACAAATAAATGATAAAAGTGGTACTTGGAATTTAAAATTTAAATTTCGAGTGTGTTTAGTAAGGCGAATGGCTTATTATGGAAAATATATGTTTTCACTTCATTTCAGGATTTTTGGCGTCCTGTCATATCTATTGTATTGAGTAGACTTGAGGCGGGGTTGGCTGAACATTGTTGTACTGCTTAAACTACTGCTTGCTGCTTTTGCATGTATGTTTAGCTTAGGTTATGGAGTGGTGGTTAAATTCAGCCATCGGGTATCTGCGTATCTGCTTCCACTTTAGACCGCTGGTAATGAGAATAACAGAATCATTTCGGTGCTGTTATTCTTTGACTAAATGACATCCCAACGGTTTTCGGCTTAATCCTAAGGTGTGCGTATCCGTGCCGAGGGGATGTATAACAGTGAGCCTATCATCTTTCACTAACAGAACCATCGAGATACTGGGCGCTCTCTCGTCGCAAGTAAGCCTTGTCACGGTAATGCAGGGCTCTGTCTTGATGGAGATCTTTTCCCTAGCTACTCGTGGGACTTTTTTATGGAAGTAGTAAAAAAACAAAAATCTAATCTGGAATATACAGAGGAAATCTATCGGCTCCAACTGACCTCCCTGTAACCTCAGATCAGAAACGAGAGTTCCTGCTGAACATGCTCATGTGGATGAGAAATTTTCAGATAATTTGCTGGTTACTATAGCAACAATGTCGAAATGAAGCATCAGATTGGTATAATGATGACTGGTATAAAATTTTCGATATGATTTCAATTTGATTAAATGAAAGTAGTATCAAGAAGACACATGGCCTTAATTCTACATTTTACTTAGAAAAATGAGCAGTCATTTCTTTAAGAACCTACAAGTTTTGGCGGAAAGTGCCGCTTGTGAAGCACACTGTTGAGACTAGTTTCCCTCTATATAGTTCCCAGCTGAAGTAGCATGAGCATGCTAATTTGTTCACGTAGAATCCTCCCCATTGTTTGATAGGTTGAAGTGATTAGGATATAATAACCACATCCACTGGGGTCTTCCATACCTCCTATAAGATATGGAGCCATCAAATCTTCAAAAGCAATGTCTGGTATTTCAATTTACTACTCTTGCTTCAAATTAATTAAATACTTAAATTAAGATGTTAGTTCACTAATTATGTAACAATTTCTGACAAACTTGTCGTTCGACAAGACGAGACGAAATATTAATGAATCAAATTTATTTAAGAAACAGATATTTAGCCCTATTCTGTATTTGAAGTAGAGATGAAGGTGTTTAATTGTTACTCAATAATCGTTTAAAAATATATCAGCAGACAACAGCGGTGAATACCAAGGAGGTATTAAGTCAGGAAGATCCACAATAGATCAAATACTTATAATGAGACAGCTACAGCATAATAGTTATGAACAAAATTTATCCTTGCATTTGCATATGTTGTTTTTAGATTATAAACAAGCCTATGTTTAATTTGTAAGAATTAAGTTATACGAAGCAATGAAGAAACTACGAATACCCAAAAAGCTCTGCACGTTGGTGAGAATGGCTTTACAGAACACATGTAACAAAATCTTATTTAAAGGTGAAGCATTAAGGCAATTTGGAGTAGAAAAAGGTCTAATACTAGGCGATCAATTGTGCACGACATTATTTAACATAGTATTGGAAGAGAAAGCTCCATAAGGACAAATTGACTAATTTACAACAATAAACACCAATATGCTGATGATATAGTTCTAATGTCGAGAACAAAAAAGGAACTAGAGAGAATATTTAAATTATTGGAGAAAAAAGCAAAGGAATATGGCCTGCGTAATTAATGAAAAGAAAACTAAGTACATGGTTATGAGAGTTAAAAATACGGACTTAAATAATAAAATGCGATGGTTGCACCTATACATTTGGGAAAACGGAACAACTAGAATACTTAGGAGTAAACTTAACAGCAGACGGATGTGAAGAAAAAGAAATAGAGAAAATAATATTCAAAGGTAGTAAGACAGCAGGAATATTTTCAACCATATTAAAAGCAAAAAATGTAGGTATCCAGAGAGGCTAAGATCAGAATATATCAAACAACATTAAGACCATCAGTAACATATGCCTGTGAAGCATATGGGAGAGGAAAATGTTGAGAAAAATATTTGGAGGAGTAAAAACAGAGGAGAACGAATGGTGAAGAAGAACGAATAACGAATTGATAGCGTTATACAAAAACCAACGATAACAAATATAATAAGAGCACAGAGGGCCAGATGGTTGCTTCATATCAGCAGAATGTCAGAAGACAGATGTGTTAAGAGAGTTCTAATGGGTGGAACATCAGGTAGCAAAAGGAGAAGGGGCAGACATTAAAATGAAGAGAATGGAGAGAAAAAGTGAAAAAATCGAAGCCAAGGGCCACTAAGGGTCTGTAGAGCTGATATATATCTATTTAATACACTTGTTTGTGAAATAACTATTACCTATGGAGATCGAAGGTAATTTAAGCCATACCTATAGTTGGAGATTTGTAAATTGTTTCAAAACTGATTTTCACATTATCTAAGCAATAGTAAGAGCTAACAGGGCCAAGGATATAACAAACGTTGTACGTCATTCAATTGAAGGTATAATTCTTACGCAACTAAACATTGTTTAAATTAAAATTAGAAGAAAAAAAATTATCATAAATTACATATTGTCATGAGGAAACAGAGTAGGTAATATAAGAACAAACAAGACTTTTAGGATTACAATTTATACGTAACAAATTATGTATTGACATAATATTTGCTTTATTTTAAGTTTATTTTATTAAGTATGTATAATGGGGCAGTTATTAACATGGTTTTATCAGGAAAATCTCTAAAATTATAAAGAAGCAGGTGATTTGTATTTTAATAGAGATCTAGAAAGTTGTCTGAGTACATTTAAATTGGAAGTGACATTTATTCATGATTCACTTAACATATAAAAACAATAGTACATCTAATAGCAGCGTAAACTTTAATATAAGATTGACAAACTGAACAGATCAGAAGATTTTAGTCCCGTCCACTTTTTGGTAAATTGTCGACCGTAAGATCGGACAGTATGACAGTATAACTGTAAAAATGAGTTGAGCCGATTAAATAACTGAACTTAAAACAAGTGTAAACCAGAAAATATAGAGGAAATGCTACTGAAAGAGTTCATAAAAGTGACGCCTTCAGAATTATGTAGGGTGGATAGTTTTCATTGAAATGCTCTGTATATTTTTTTTTCAATCGCTGTTCATTTTATGAGCATTAACAATTTTGAGATGCGGTTTGTTGCAATCTACAGAGTAAGAGTTGTAGGAGTTAATAGAAAAGCAATAGAAAAATTATACAATCCATTCAAAATAAAATATTATCCATTTTATAAAAGCATGTTGTGTTTAATCTTCTCAATTTTAATTAAAAAAATTGTTTTTCTACGTCTCATTTGTTGCGAAGACCACCTAGAAATACTTTTTTGTGGTAAAACTCAGTACAACCACGTATAGATATCATTGAACTTATGTACTACATATTTTAATTTTTGTGAAATACAAATTGAACATATTCTCACGATTTCCAATTCGTATTCGATTTCATAATTTCCGTAAAACCCATTTTAATGTTTCTCAGTATGCTTTGAGCTTTGCCTTTTATAATTATCTGGTTTACACGTAATTATACGCAATAAACTTCAAATTACTTGGTTCTGAAATAGTATAAGGCATTGTAAAATTGTTATGTTCTGGGCACACTTTAAATTGCACAATTTTCAAATCATTCACAGAAACAAATTACTTCTAACTTTTTCTTAAAGTTATTCTAGTTTTTATTAATTTATTAATGCTTGAGAACGTTTATTTAGTCATTATGTATAATACAAACTTTTCAAACAAGTAATATCGTTTTTTTTTGAATGAGGATAATATTAGAATATTCAATAAATTATCTAACGCTGAATTTCCTATGGTAATTAAAAACCCTGGACTAATTATTCTCAAAGAATCGGTAATGTACAAAAAGTTTAGCACCCAAATAAACTAATTAGACCATCAGATAGTTCCTCTAAAACGGAACAATTTCGTTAGTGATATTCGTTAGTTCATCAACATCCTTAAAACCCCCCTTAACCCCTTTAAAACAATAAAATTTGAATCGGGTAAATTGATTATGAAAACTGACAGAAAATAATTTTGACACAAGCCAATCGTTAGTTCATCTCACGAACCAACGGCACTCAGAATACAATTTTGGGTAATACTATTGTTAAAGTAATGAAAAACTGATTGATGATAACGTTAAAGGCTGACGGCCACCATCTGGGAGCTCTCGTAGCAACTCTTGTATTGTATTTATTCAAAAATATATAAATTACACTATTAATTATTATGGTTATAACATTCGTTATATAATTAAGATTAAACATTAATAACGTAACATAACTTCTACAATGATAATCATAAAATAGTCATAATTTTAATGGTAGGGATGTACTTATTGATGGATTGACACCAAATTATCAATATTTGGGTTCAGTTTTTTTAGGAATAACCGCAAATCTCCTCGTTCTGTGATATTCAATATGCTTTTCATTAGTGCTAAGCTCGAGTAACTCCTCTTGTAATATCACATTCTCCACATCCGTTTCATCAAATGGATTTATGATCCATGGTGGTATTTCCATCGACAGAATATTTTCAAATCTGATTTTCAAGTCATCATGCAGGGCTATTGAATGTTGAAGTTGTGTCTGAATATCCTCATCAAAGCAATCTACCTATGACAGAGTTTGAAAACTGGGAAAATTCGCGCCGACTAATATTTTGCTCCATAAATTTCAATTTTCCAAGAAAAGCTGCAATTACACTCTTTGTTTTTATTAAATTGAGGATGTCCCCTTGTAATTGCAAGTAAATGTCATTAAATTTTTTTTCTTTTGAATTTGAATCTTTCCAGAAACTGTAAATTGATTCAAAAAGTGAGTAGAATATTTCGGTATGTAAGTGCAATCGTTGGAAGTCTTCATCATTTTTATCGCACAATTGTGCAAATAAAACGCGTATTCAATGCATTGCTTCTTAAAATATTATTAATGTAGATAGATGAAGTCAAGCCAACATTTTAGTTCTTCACTATCGAAACCAGATAAATTTTCGTGGACTCCGCTTACGAATTGTGAACCCCCATTTTTTTGTCACGCCTACGTAGACCCCCGTCAAGTCTCCCGTGGACCACCTGGACCACTTTGGGAATCAATGGTTTAGACGTTCTATACCTACCTACTTATATTAAAACTGAATTCTATGCCTCTAATTAAAAAAAAAGAACTTCGTCAGGTTAGGTCTGTAGGTCTAGGTCTAGGTACTCTTTTCATCAATCTAGGCCCTAGGGCATTGATCAGACAAAAAAATAAAATCGTGGGGTGCGAGAAATTTTTATCGACATAAATGCTATTTATATACTTACAAGTGATGTTGTCCCTTCTAATTACAAACCAGAATGGTTGGTTATATCTTGTAGATATACCAACCCCGTTTAGCTTAGAAGTGTAATTCAATGTCTGTCGGAGCATATAGTCCGAGAAGTAGTTGTTCCTTCTTAGTTGAACGGTCATTGTTTTTTGAAAAATATTTTTCAAAACTTTGTAAGGCGTTATAATAGTATTAATTATATTATCTTCGATCTATTTATATTTACTCCGGTTTGATGGGTGGAAACCTGATCACAGGCGCCGGGTACTTGCTCTACCTTTCCTCGGAGGTGTGGGACTCTCCCCAATCGAGCGCCAATTCCACTCGGTAGCCCCACAAGTGAGGCTAGCGAGCCGCACTGTCCCCGACCAGAGCCGCCTGCACTAAAACCACCCCATTCTCCTCACATCCACTTTCCGTTTTTGGAACCACCACTGGAGGTATACCATCAAAAACGGAAGTATGATCTCTTCTTCTTTTTCCCTTTTCCCTATCACTTCTCTCACATATCTGGATACTATTTGTCAATTTTTCTCCATTTCCACCATTGTCCTGATTAGATTATCCTTTTTTAGCTTCCATCCCACTTTTCCCTCCGCCGCTTTCCATAGTAGATCCCATCGTATGCATGTGATGCTCTACATCGTCCCTCTCCCCACAATATATGCACTCATCATCCTTCGTTTTCCCTATTTTCTTGGTGTACGTTCTGAAAGACCCGTTTCCCGACAGTGCCTGAGTTAGGAAGTAATTTATTTTCTTTTAACCAACTCCTCAGGTCTTTAATCATGATTCTTGTCCACTCCCCTTTCACTTTTTCCTCTTCCCATCTTTTTATCCTTTTTTGCACCATCTCCTCCTCTATTTGTTTTTTTTGTTCTCTTCCTTTCCTGTGTTCGTTCACCCTTGTCTCGATCAACAAGCCCATAGGAGGTACTCCTGCAATCACCTGAACTGATACGTCCGATATCGTCCGGTAGCCCGACACCACACCACCCTCTTTGTACCCTGATTAGCTCCCTCCTATATTTGTTGATCCCAACCATTCCCTTCCAAATCGGTGTTCCATAAAGAAGGATTGATTTCTCAACCTCCCATAACAATCTTCTTTTGCACTCCGGTGGCCCTCCTACATTTGGCAGCACTCTTCCAAGTGATGTGGCCCTCTCTCTAGCTTTTTTGATGGTCTCGCTCAGATGTTTCCTAAAGTTCATCCCTGCCCCTAGCCATATACCCAGGTACTTCAGTTCTACCCTTGGTACTATCATCGTTCCCCCCAGATGAGAAACCCCACTTCTTTCCTTCCGTGCCCTACCAATACCGTCACCTCAGTCGTTTCTGGTGCTAACACCATGCCCCTATTTACAAGTCATCGGTTCACTTCTCACATTACCTCGTCCATATTTATAGCCACAACCACTATAGCCACATCGTCAGCGTATTCGATGAGTTTCACACCTTCCGGCATGTTTATTTTAAATAACGATTCATAAAAAAGATTCCACAGTGTCGGCCCCAATACCGACCCCTGTGGAATCCCTGCCGAGACATCGTAGAAATCTTCACCTCCCAGATAGATGAGGAGAATGGTGTGTTGTCTGGTACCCAAGACCTATCGAATTATTTTTTAGCGATTAGTACATTATCCACATCATTATTATCTTTATTTTCAATAAAAACCGTTTAATTAAAAAAAAATGTTTCACTTATTTCATTCGGTTCAGTCCCGTTTTGACATAAAACATATCTGTCAACCTTAGCGAAACCTTATATTATGACAAATTTTCCTTGGTTCTGAAAATCAAATTTAAATTGAAAAACACAAGTACTAAATTGAAGAAGAAATAAATTATAAGATTCCAATGACAGCACAATGACAATCAATTTCCATACACACCAATATCACCGTACATTAACAAGAATAGTAGTAGTTCAACTCTTCGGCACGCCCCTAAACGTTCCCTCTTTGCCCCGTTACCGAATTCGGTCGGGCCTAGAGTTGTATACCAGTTGTCCACAGATTAAGCTGAGTACCTACGTATTATACCGGTTGTACTTTCGTGTTGCGTTGTGTAATATTGTGAGAACATTGTTTATATTTTTTAATAATTAAATCTAGATTAATAGAAATCGGGTTATTGTATCCTGTTGATGGTTGCAAGAGTAAAAGAGGATTAGATGTCTCTTTTTTCGATTTCCGAAGGATGAAGCTAGATAAGATATTAAAAATATGCTCATAGTAAATGGGAAAATGCAATACAAACCTAATGAAATTTATATCTGGATGGAAGTTAACCATAAAATCATTGAAAGCTCTTTGGAATCTTTTGAAAACAAAGCAATATACATTTTTGTTGACCAGAAATCTTAATCAGGACTGCCTTGAAAATTTCTTTGGTCAAATTAGAAATTGTTGTGGCAATTCTAGAAACCCAACACCCATACAATTTTGTAGAGCGTTTAAGAAATTGTTCACTCTGAACTATTTTAATGAACTCGAAGGTGCTAATTGCATGAACGATATTAATGAAGTTTTATTAGACATTAATACGGACTCGGCAGAAACTTTTAAAGATATTATTTTCCACTTTTCTACTCCAAAAACACCTTTGAAAGTTTTTACCTGTGACCGAAATCTTACTAGCCCAGAAGGTAATGCAATAGTTTATGTTAGTGGGTATGTTTTGAAAAAATGTTTGCTGCAACATTCTTGTCCAATTTGTGAAGAATTTAACCAACAAAACTTATTGGATAGAGGAGCCACGATTTTCACTAAATTGAAAGCCTATGTCCAGAAAGAAAATTTGCCCTTTGGAGGTTTGACAGTACCCCTTATCGACATTGTGCAATATATAATACAACTTGAAAATATATTTATAACCTTATACCCTTATAACCACCCCTGTACAAATTTTCCAAAAAGTTATATGTTATCGCTTTATACTAGATTACGTATTTATTTTACAATAAAATTTAGAAATCGCTACCTTAAAAGCAACAAATCAAATAAGCCTGATATAAAGTTGTCAATATTAGAATTTTTTTAAAAATTGTGTGTGTTTATTAAATGCATATTCCTGCTACTTCTTGTTTTATTTCAGTCAAATATTTTGTAAACAATTCAGAACTAGTTAAACTTCTAGTGTAGTAGTTAATATTCGATGGCTACTTACCAAAAGAAAACATGTATTCAAAAAAAAATAGTTTTCTAACAAGGTACGTTTTTACCGGCCCCCGTAACAAACACTCAATCTATAAATCAACAACCCATGAATGTACGACCCTCGTAAATAGGAGCCACGTGCTAATCTCACTGGCGACAGCGGCTTTACTTTATAACACGACATCAAAGACCCAAAGGGTGAGTTGAACTACTATTCTTGTTAATGTACGGTGCCAATATCATCCAAAAATTTCTCTAATTTTTAAATTTTTATGTTTCAACTGTAAAAAACATTTCTCTATAGTACCTACATTCGGTTCGATTTCATATTTAATATCAGTATTTTAAGCCGCCCGCATCAGCTTAGGATTAATAAAAATGTTAACATTCCTTCTATAATCAATTAAAACTGAGCTGAGTAGGAGGTATCTATCTCTAAGTTTTGTTCGATTGTTTCACAATTTCAACATAAGACAAATCCTTGGAGAAATGCTTGCTTTTTCTAAAATAAAGTATTTTAAAAATTATTCAAATTATTATTCATTCACACTTTGTGTCGAGCTTTTGAGCTATAAAAGCTATTACCTATTTGTACAGTAAAGTGATAATAGTTTCTGAAACGTTAGAATATAAATTATTTTGAATTTGGAATTTGAAATTATGGCGAAGGTGCCGGGTTAATGCATAAAAATGTATTGTTTACCTATATGTTATTTTTTTTGTCTTAGGTACCTACATTTGGCTTAGATATAGGAACATATCTCTTTCATTATTTTCTCCATTAGATTAGATTATAAGGGTGTCGGTTATCCAAATTGGCCTTACTACACTATGACCAATAAGATCTTTTGTGTATACCATACCCTACATGTGTTTTTTAGCCTAAGAGATCTGGACTTCTGAGAAAGTCTTTTATCCCGTTTGAAGCTCTGTAACCTGATCAGGATCTAAGTAGACCTGTTCCAGTCATTTGAAGAGTTGGCGGACAATTATCCTGCAATTATCCACTTTCCCTATCTTAAAGAGATGGTACCTATCTGAGTGAACAGTGCCCAGTGAGAATTCCTGTGATTACTCTGAGATCAGATTTTTGAAGCTCCTAGAGCAATTTAGCGTAGTGGAGCAGTAGGTCCTATTAACCTTTTTGTCTGTATTAGTAGGCTGCACTGAGTTCCTTTTCCAATTTTCGGTCTTCCATATTATGCGTCTCATTTCCGATAATTCCTTTATGCATTGGCACTCATAAGTTACTGTATTGTGTCTAGCCACTTGCTTAAGGGACATTTTGCAGTTCCAGACTGTTTTATACTTATAAGTTGTAGACTTTACATCAGCCTGGCTATCAGTTGCAATAAATATTTTGGCTGAGCTGCTAACAGTTCCGATTTTTCTTTATCCAAAATTAATCGTTTTGCCAAATGTCGATTTTAATAAAAATAAATTGATTTCTGCAGAAAAAATCGATTTTTTTGTATTATTTTAAAAAGTATATGCTTTTCATATTCCGATAATAAACCGAAAATTGTCAAAATTTTTGAAAAATTGTCCAAAATTTTGAAATATATTGTCAAAAATGGTCAATAATTGCCAAAATTTTGAAAAATGATCAAAAATGGACAATAATTGTCAAAATTTTTGAAAAATAGTCAATTATTGTTAAAAATTTTCAAAATGGTCAATAATTGTCAAAAACTATCGAATATGGTCAAAAATTGTCAATTATTGTCAAAAACTGTTAAAAATGGATAATTTTTTCAAAAACTGGCAAAAATGGTTTGAAAAATGGTCTAAAATTTTGAAATATGGTCAATAATTTTGAAAAATGATCAAAAACTATCAAAAATGGTTAAAAATTGTCAATTATTGTCAAAAACTGTTAAAAATGGACAATTTTTGTCAAAAATGGTCGATAATTGTCTATAATTGTCAAAAACTGCCAAAAATTGTTAAAAATTGTCAAAAATGGCTAATAATTGCCAAAAACTACCAAATATGGTCAATAATTGTCAAAAATGGTCAACAATTTTGAAATATGGTCAATAATGATCAAAAATAGTCAAAATTTTTGAAAAATTGTCAAAAATGGTCAATAATTGTCAAAAGTTGTCAAAATTTTGAAAAATAATCAATAAATAATACGAGCTGTTTCCGAAAATGACGATTTAAATACGTAATTTATATAATCGATTTACTAAAAATCGATTAATATTACAATATTACAATAAAAATCGATAACAAAAAATCGATTATAACATCCCTACTGTTGATATCATATCCTAGTATTAGGACCTGTAACTCATATTCCTACTCCTTCGTTTGTTTTCGACTAATCAGTGTAATAAGTGAGGTGTCCTCCTGTAATTAAAGCGGTCTCGTTTTGACAAAAAATTGGAAAATTTTGATTGAAACATTTTAAATAATCTGTGGGCAACGATTGTTACACCAACAGGATAGAGAGGGCTTTGGTACAAATTATTAAATTCATTTTAACATTGAAAATGTTTATGTTATCCTGCAGGTAATTTTCAACTTTCTCAGTCCATTTGACAGAATATAAAGCACGGATTTTATCATCGAATATTTGGACCACAAAGTTGAAGCCTTATTCGTTTGGGCTAGTTCTTGAAAGTAAACTAGCAATACATTTTCTGACGTCTTTAATACATTTTTCTCATCGCACCATTTTTATATGCAATGTAGGCCTTTTCATATAATACCTGTGATTTTTTTGGCAATAGTTCCATTTCTTCGGACTTTGCTCTAATTTCAGGAGAAGTACAACCACTAGAATCGCTCATTTTTAGCCACCAGCAAAATATTATAAACTGACGTTTGTGTTTTACATTTGACAGAAGCATGGATGATTTGATTTTTAAGAAAATTTTGAAATTCATATTCGATTTTAATTAGTTTTAAAAATTATTATTTAAAAAAAAATTGCCAGTACTAAAGTAGTGAAAAAAAATGCTATATGAGCCACAGTAGAAAAGTGAGGTATTAATGTTTCAGATCCATTAAAGACCTCTACAATAATACCTCATTTTTCTACCTTGGCGCATAATTACTATTATACACTTTTATAGTTCGCTATAAAAAAAACATGGAAGAGGGAAATCATATTCAATGGGATTCGGCGCACAAAATATTGAAAGAGCCCAATAGTAAAAGACGAAAAATCAAAGAAAGTGCTTTAATACAACTAAATGCGGATAAATGTGTAGCTAGTATTTCAGCCGAATGTAGTCATCAAATTTGCTTACCAATGTTAGAAAGAGAAATTTCCTATAATCAAATACCTGCGTTATCAGGATAGTCTCATACGTTTTTATCCAGGCTTTCTTATAATTTATAATTGAAATTGTTGTTAATCAATACACAATACACACTTCAATACATAATATCACAAAACTGATTTAAACATATTTTAAAACAAAAATAATCATATTACAAAAAGAGTAACACCAAACGCGTTTTATTAACATTTCCGAAATAAGCAAAAAAGCGCTATCGTCAATAAAACCGTTCCTGGAGCGTGCACTTCATTGGATCCAATTCCTAGTAGACTATTATATTGTTAAAATGTCGTACAAAAAACATTTTATTTCACATTTTATCATATGATCATATGATCCACTATGAATTGACCATGAAAATTTGATAACAAATTTTTAGCAGTCTTGACGCTGGTCACACGGTCAAATTAGCAGCAAACTGAGTTTGATCAAACATCAACCAATCAAACTGGTGACGTCATTGCGAATTTGATGACCGACACTATTTTCATCATTTTGACTATTGACCCTCACTGTCAATTTTGAAGTTAAAAATTTATTGATTTTCGAGTTTGTTTGATTTGTTAATACAATGAAACTGGAAGGTGTAGAGAGAAAGTTATGTTTTCATTATCAATAGCAGCCTTAGGAATGGTTTTATACCAAAAAATAATTAAAGCTAAACAAGAGACTAAAACAAAGCAGATGAGAATATGGTCTAGGGGATGGATCAAGAAATGAAACCAAAGAACCAATGTTACTAGTGGAGCTAATAACATTATAGATTTGATGAAATATGAACTTGCCCCAGAAAACCCTTGATTTTAAAAATTATAAGCGAATTGATGCAGCAAAATTTAGTTTGAATCACAAATCACGTTTGAATCATTAGCTGATTTCTTTATCTCTGATCTTTGGCTTATTTGGACGCATTTTTTGTTGGGATTTGCAGTGACCAATGAAAACGCTAGTTTCATCAATCTGGTTTGATACGAATAGGAGCGCTCCTAAATCCATTAAACTATAGTTTGTTGTACTTTGACCCCTCAGTTTGACTCAATTTCAAACTGATGACGTCATTTTACAGTTTGAAGCCAGTCTGAAGCAAATTTGATGCTAATTTGACCGTGTGACAGTCTAAATTTGCACCATCGAATTCATGACGTCATTTTACAGTTTGATTAATATAGTTGTCAGCCATACTGGAGCTAATTTGATGCATGTGTAACACAGTTGTCGAATTTTTTCGTTAGTGTCAGATAGGGACCAGAATTTAAAAAACCTAATTGTTCTTGATAACGGTAGCTGGAACGCTACCGAAACGTTGAATTAAAAATATAAAAAAGATTGTGGTTTGATTTCCCAAAATATATAACAAAAAGAATATCATTCAAGATGAAACAAAATCGTCAAGATTTGTAAGCTGTCTCTTTCAAACTGTACGACTTTTTATGCGCACGATTACTTCGACAGATTTAAAATTCTTCGTTTTTTTGTAGGACTAGCGCAAATACTCGATATTTTTGTCGGACAAACGACATTACTCATAAAGCTTTCAAATGCGGCTAAAGCTGACCATGCTTTTTGTCAAACAATCATATTTTTCTCCGATTGACATTAAACGTCAGTTTTAATGACATTTATCGATCATAGAAGTAGTAGGCATTAAAAAAACATTTTTTCTTCGTTTTTTTTAAATCTTGCAATTTAAGCAGGACCATGGAATCAAACAATCACTTTCACGGCACACATACATAGAATAACTTCACTGTGCACAATATTATTGTCGATATTTAACATTATATTTATTATTTTTAGGTAGATATTATTTTGTATACAATTTAAGGTTTAATCGACAATAATAATTAAAAATATATAACATACGATTAAAAAAAATATTGAAAATTGTGAGCTATATCCGTCATAAAAAAGTTTTCATTTTTTGATTTTTCTAAACATACTGTACAAACAATCGGAGAAAAATTATATGTTTCACACGGCAGAAAATCAGATTTACTGCCTTGGATAGTTTCTAGCCGCGACAGTACCTAAATCTGTTACTTCTCTGCCTAGTTAAACAAATAACTATTTTGTAATTTGATAATATTTGAGATTTGATGGGATATCCTATAAGCTTAAGAAAATCTAATAAGATTGAAGTTGTCTTATACTTATATTTATTTTGATTTTAATTTCGTTTTTCTGTATCATAATAACCGCTAAATTAGAGGTCCTTTTGCAAAAGCCGAAGAAATAAATCTATTATACCGAAATCACAGTGTTTATTTAGATCCTCCTGTTTTCTTGCTTCCAGAATTTACCTTCTTAAAATTTTGGTACAATTTCTAAAGGTCCACCAATTGCACGATCGTACCGTCGCTCTTTCTCAGAAAATAAAACTTTTATGACATCACCGAATTGACGACTTTATTTTCATGTTTTCATAATGGGTCGTCGGCATGAACCATTGTTGATCCATTTAAATACAGGATTGTACTTACTACGGAATATTTTTTTATTTCTATTTTTCTTGAAGTCGATAATCGAATGTATAATAACATTTTTTTATGAAATTGCTGAAGACACATTATTAATATTATTGGACTAGCCTGTTGAGTTGAATTTACAGTTGAAATGTAGGTAAACGTAGACGCACTGGATACGTAACAAACGTATTGTAATATATATTTACCTACTATCAATATGTAATGTCAATCATAACGATACTGATATGTGGTTCATTACGACACTGTTACTTCGTTACGACACTGGAACATAAACATGATCAGAGTTTATGATGAATTTATTGAAATTGACGTAATGTCAAATTTGGGCTTTTTAAAATCAAATAAAGAATTAAATATCAGTTTTATATCAAATCAACATTGAACTGGGTACCTACTTGCTACAGAGAAATAAGAACTTAACTTATTTATTATAAACATTAATCACAACATTTTCACAGTTGGTAATATTTATTCCTGCATAAGTGGAGGCTACTTAAGAATTGCAGAGTTCAATTTCTACTGAATTCTTAGAAACACTTTCTTGTTTTCCCATTATTTTTGTGGCTATTATTTTTTTGTTTGGACATATCATTCAGCAACACTACTGGATTTCCACCCGCAATGTCTCTTTAAAGTATGCATATCAGCACCAGCATCAGCAAGTAGGGATGCGGAAGAACTTCTAAAACAGTGACCTGTATAACGTGATGGATTTGGTAGTTCCAAAAATTTGGCAATTTCATTTGGAATGCGCCCAAAAGTGTTTATACCTACTGGTTGGGAATAACATTTTCCTTTTTTATACAAAATAAAAAAAACGATTATGGACTGTGGTTTGAGGACGAAGATAATAATATTTTCGGAAGGTATCCAAGCAGTCAAACCGGCGATCTTTCCTCGAGTAATGGCAAATTCTCTTTGAATTTTAGTTTTCGTGTTCGGTATGGTAATAAACGTCACTTCGTCAACAACGTCATTAATTTTCAAATTTTTCAACTCTTTCCTACGACAAGCTCCAAACACAGCAACAATCATTGAAACCTACAAAAAATAACATTCAGTATTTATAGTCATGTATCACTATTTTTATGTATAATACGTTACCTTCATCATCAAGAAACGATCATCATTAGCTTCTTTAAAAAATGTGTGTTTCTTTTCGAAAATATCATGGATTTCCTCGTCTTGTAACCTTCACTTTTTCGGTTTAAAAAATATAGTTGTTCTGAGCATACTATTACTATAGTGTGTCCATAGTGAAGACTTCTTTTATTTTTCAGCTTTACCAGCAAAATAAGCTAATAAAATTGTCTCTGATACATCACGGACATGTTTTGAATTGCACCACTCTTCAAACCGCTTATAGGTATTCATTTTCATATTTCTGGCGGGACTTGGCAGGTATTAATGGTTGTATTGGAACATTTACTAATTAATGTTATAAATGAAACTAACTGTTTCTAATTAATTCCACTATTTAATTGAAAGATTTATGAAAATTATTAATAATTTTCATAAATCTTTCAATTAAATAGTGGAATTAATTAGAAACAGTTAGTTTCATTTATAACATTAATATGAGTAGATTCCACAAAGTAAGGGTCCAAACAGTAAATTCATTTACTAATTGTTCTATATTTAAGAAGTAGGATAGAGGGAAAAGGGGGATACAAAGAGAAGAAGAAGGAACTGGAGCGAAGGGTGGAGAGGGAAAAAAGAGGGAAGTGGGAAGAGTCCTGGAAAGCAATCCATGGGGAAAGGCATATGAGATAGCGGTGAAGAGGATGGGTGGAAATAGGAGCGAGGTGCTAGAGGAAGACTGGGAGAAGGAGGTTATAGACAAATTGTTCACAGGGGGAGAAGGAGTTGGAGGCAGGATTCGAGAAGTCCAGGATACTAGGGGGGTAGGAAAAATGAGGGGGATAAGGCCGGTGGAGAAGTGGGAAGTACAAAAGGGGGGAAGGAACATTAAAGTAAGGAAAGCCCCGGGGATAGATGGCCTGAGGGGTGATATGTTGAAGAGGATGTTGGATGACAATGGGGAGTACTTCTGCGAGCTTTTCAACAGGGTGCTAAGGGAGGAAGAGTTTCCAGAAGGATGGAAGGTGGCTAGGGTGATATTACTTAAGAAGGCGAGTAGAGAGGGGAAGAGGGCGGGGGACTACAGGCCCATCAGTCTGCTGTGTGGTATGGGTAAATTGATGGAGGGGATAATAAAGGATAGGATTGAGGAGGAAGTTGGTAGGAATGGGGGTTTTAGGGAAAACCAGCACGGGTTTGCGAAGGGAAAATCATGCATCTCGGCACTGGGCAGGGTGATGGGCTTGGTTGAAAGGGCTAGGGAGGGCAGCTGGAGGAACAAGAAATTGGCCCTACTCGTGTTCTTCGACGTCGGAAACGCGTTCAACAGTGTCAGCAAACGGGCAGTGTTGAGCGCGTTGCTGAGGCTAAGAGTGGGGGAGGGTTTGGTTAACCTAGTGGAAGACTACCTGACGGGACGTGTGATAGTAGACACTAGAGGGAGGAGGTATGATACGGAGGCTGGAGTGCCCCAGGGCTCGGTTCTTGGACCGACGCTATGGAAGTGTGTATTTGATGAGGTTTGTGGGATAGTATGTGAAGAGGGATGTGAGATTACGGTGTATGCGGACGATGTGTGTCTGGTATGTACGGCAAAAGGAGAGGCGGAGATAGAAAGAAAGGCGGAGAGAATGTGTAGGAAGATTGTGGAGAAGATAGAGCGGTGCGGACTAGAAGTGGCGGAAGATAAGACGGTGGGGCTGCTAGTGAAGGGACGGAGCAAGACAAGGGAAGTGGGGGCGATGGTGAAGGGAAGGAGAATTCGCATGGAGGAGTGTGTGAAATACCTAGGGGTGTGGTTGGATAGTCAGTTATCCTTCCGAACACACATGTTGAAGGCAGCAGAGAAGGGGAAAGTGAGGGCAGCATGGCTGGGGAGATTGATGAGTAATGTGAAGGGGCCGGGAGAGTGGAAGAGGAGGATCATTGGTAGGACGGTACAGCAGAGTTTGCTGTACGGTGCGCGGGTGTGGGGTGAAAGAGCGGGAGTGAATGCGAGGGTTAGGCCACTCCTGCGGGTGCAGAGAGGTATATTGCTAAGGGTAGTGCAGGGGTACAGGACAGTTGGTGGACTGGCAGCAGCGGTGCTGGCAAGAACCTACACATTGGACTTGATGGCTAGAGCCAGGAATAAACGCTGGAGGGGTGCGACCAGAGAGGAAGTACAAGAATGGATGGAGGAGGAAATGGAGAGAAGGTGGGAGGAGTATGAGGGCGCGCTAAAAGGAGCGATTGGGAATAGGAGAGATTGGATGGATCGGAAATTCGGGGAGGTGAACTACTTCTTGACACAGGTGTTCACTGGACATGGGTCGAGAGTAGGGTACCTCCACAAGATTGGAAAAAGAGAGACTGGAGTGTGCGAGAGGTGTGGAGTGGAGGATGATGTGGGGCATGTGTTCAGATGCTGGCGGAACGAGGAAGTGCTGAAGAAGTTGGAGAGGAAGCTAGGGGAGGTGGTGTATTGGGAGAATATGGTGGAGATAATGTTGAGGGGGGAGGAGGAATGGATGGAGGTAAGTGGCGTAGTAGAGACATGAGTTTCCCATCTCGGCCCGAAAAAAAAAAAAAATTGTTCTATATTTGAATCGATACTTCCTAGATCTGAACTAATGTCGATAGCATCCATGATGAAGTAAGTAACTGATATTGACGCGTTCTTTTTGACAATTCGCATGATAACAACAATAAAAACCATGGTAACTAAAGCCTTACAAGACTGATTGTTGCATGTTTCTAGTAGACTCAGATTGAATTATTGATAGTAGGTAAAATATTGTACAATATTTGTATCGTAAATTCATATTACGATAATCGATGTGTTATCAAACTCGGCCTAAAGGCCTCGTTTGACAAATGACCTATCGTAATATGAATATTTACGACACCTATATCGTAAATTCATATTACCATAATCGAAGGGTTATCAAACTGGACATGCCCTATTGATTTGAATTTGTATTAAATATATAAGTCGTCTTCATTTTTCCGCGTTACAATGGATTATGAAATACATGAAGGCATGCTTCTTGGTGCCATGGTATTGATTTTGTTTGCTGTAGCATTGGAAAAGTGTCGAGAAACTTAAAAAACAATAATGAGGCTACCGAGGCGTTATAAAACAAAATCCATAAATCATAACTCCGACACCACACATACCTAATTATTTCTATTGGTTTGCCGAATATAAGAAACGCACTGTAAAAATATGGAAGTTGAGGAAATTTCAAAGCGTGAGGCAGAAAGAAGATATGGCGTTCCTGCGCGAACAATTGACAGAAGAATTAAATCTGGAAAAAGTGGAAAAGGATCACTGGGTACCGAAGGTATTTTAACTTTCGAGCGATATAAAACAGAGAAAATTGCTAAATCAAAAGCAAAAAATAAAAATAATAATAAAGTAAAAATAGTAGCAATAAATAAAGACAAATGACACATCCGAAAGCGAAGATGAGATTCCCTTATCCGATTTAAAAAGAAAACAGAATCCTGGATTTTCCAAGCAAGATACTGATAAAAAATATTTTTGCGTGGCATGTTTTGAAAATTACAGCAAAATCTCCAAAACAGTTGACTGGATTTGCTGTATAACATGCAACAACTGGTTGCATGAAACATGTACCATGCACTTAAGCACTTGTAACTCATGCAAACGTGCGGAATTACAAGAAAAATTTACGGCATCTCTCCCTTATGGGAATTAACATTGGCATCTCTCCGCATGGCTGTAGCATCTCTCCTTACCTGGGGGGAGCTCAACCTCAAAACCATTAAACTTGATGGGAGCGAGGTTGAATGGAGACAAGAAGTCAAGTATCTAGGTTTGACTCTAGACAGTAAACTCCTGTGGAATAAACACGAAAAGGAGATTATATACAAAGCAAAAATGGCTCTAATGGTGTGCAGGAATCTGGCAGGGAGAAATTGGGGTTGCAACCCAAAAATCCTGATCTGGATGTACACTGCCATAGTGAGACCAATTATCACTTATGGAGCCATTGCGTGGAGTAGTAGAACTATCCTATTGATGACGAGAGAAAACCTCTCAAAAATTCAAAGACTAGCCTGTATGTGCATTACAGGAGCAATGAGAACCTGCCCAACGGCAGCCATGGAAGTTATTCTCAACCTCATACCACTACATATGGTGGTGGAAAGTATGCAGAAAGAACAAGATACAGACTAAGTAGAGAGGGAATCATTAAAAAAAACCACCTCCTTACTTCTTAGAAATCAGAAAACCTGGGACATGCCACAAGATGGTTTGATGAAAAAGTATAACTTTTCAAAGAAATTCGTTACGGAATTAAGCAACAAGAAGGAATGGGATCCAAATACCGTTACCAGACTTGGAAAGAATGCCATTAAATGGTACACAGATGGCTCAAAAGCAATAGAAGGAACTGGGATAGGGGTGTACGGGCCAGGAACCAAACACTCTGAAAGCTTGGGAAAAACCACGAGTATCTTTCTAGCGGAAATTCACGCCATAAGAAAGAGTGCCCAGTTCAATATTGATAAAGGATATAGAAGGCAAAGGATTATCATAATGTCGGATAGTCAAGCAGACATTAAAGCACTGAGCTCTTGTGTTATCAGTTCCAAAATGGTGTGGGAATGCCTAGGCAAACTGAATGAACTAGGCGAGAACAATATAGTCACCTTACTGTGGATTCCAGGACACACAGGGATAGAAGGAAATGAAATAGCAGATGAAATAGCAAAGAGGGGGACTGGAACACCCTTTTGGGGGCCTTTTTGCGGTATCAGCTCCAATGTAATATTGGAAGAAATAGGCAAAGCCGAAGAAAAGAAAGATCTAGTAGGACACAACACCTTGGAGATTACTGGATAGAAGAGGGACATTTACCTAAGTTGAAGCCTGCAGATATCCTAAAATTCCTCCGGGAAATAGGACTGAAGGAGCTACTAGTCTCTGAGACTTTCCTCAGGAACTAAGTAGAAGTAAGGGGGCACAATAGATCTTTTAGGTCTCAGTGAATGTCACCCCAATTTACATACATACATACATACCTGGGGGGAGCGTTGCCGGAAAAACACTTTTTCTTAGATATATTTTTTTCAGTAGTAGAGTATTTTTTATGTTGTTTAAAGGCAAATATTTCAATAAAAAATAGATTATAGAATGATTATATGTTTTTTCAAGTAGACATTTTTTGTTAATCGAGTTTTCACATTTTTCTTACAAAAAGTGCGGCATCTATCCGTATTTTAGCCCATACCTAATTAATTTTTGGAGCATTTGTTAAACAGTACCCAATATTTTTGTGAGTATGAAATGAAATATTATCCTTTAAATTGTGTATTACAATCTTTGAAACTTAAGTTGAAATTTTGCCAAAGTATGTTATCAATTTATATTGTTTTTCTTCGTTATGTATAGGGAAACTGGAATTCATGGTTATTTTATATCTTTTTCTTTTTATCATTTCATCAATCATATTGTGCATATTATTCAAGTTTGTTTCGTCAACATATCTGTATCAAAATAAAATATAGGTGCTTGGCTAAATGAGATTTGAAAATATAGAAGTTTCCAAATTATCCATAAAAATGTCTGCTAAAATCGGTGAAATAGGACATCCAATAGGCAATCCTTCATTTTGTAAATAAAATTTGTTGTACTTTTTTAAATGAAACTAACTGTTTCTAATTAATTCCACTATTTAATGAAAAAATTGATGAAAATTCTAAGATATTGATAATTATTTCGATATTCTGACGATCATATGTCAATATCGAAATAATTATCAATATCTATCCTTTAATAATTTTCATAAATTTTTCATTAAATAGTGGAATTACATAATTAGAAACAGTTAGTTTCATTTAAAAAAGTAATATGAGTAGATTCCACAAAGTAAGGGTCCAAACAGTAAATTCAAAATTTGTTGTTTTAGAGGAAATAATTAATTAGTGAAAATTTCGAAAAAATTTATAAAATCTGCTATACAATATTTATATGTATACATTGTATAGATAATGTTAAAAAGACACTGTAAGAGAACTCAGAAAATGTAGGTAACTACTGATCTATGAAATTTTAAATTTGTAAAAATATGTCATTTGTAAGTATGGCTATGAATATTAAGTCAATTTAAATGATTAATAAATAATTTTAAAAGCATTTTAAATTAGTTATCAGGGAAAAAAATTTAAATTGAATGTGGGTGGTTATGGTTTTGTGGTTGTTAGATAGAATAGATTTGACAGGCAGAAAAATAGTGAAAAAAAATAACCCATTGATATTTTTTTAATATTAAAATGGAAAATATAAAATCCTCGATGGTGCCGTTCGAATGTTGCCATGCAATGGTTTCCTATTTTTCGGGAACACGATTTACCTAGCGATAAGTTTTTGATGATTTTGGTAATTAAAAATCACATTTAAGAATTTAATACTTTACACAAATGACATTTTGCGACAATGCAGAATGTATTTACAACATTTCTTCAGTCATAATCTTAGTAAGAGGTTGAAGAATTGACATTATATGAAACTGTGAATTAATATTCCAATACTTAACATAATTAAAGAGGAATTTCGATAATAAATAATAAGGTGAAATTTGAAAAAATAATAACATTTGGAAATAATAGAAGTTGAAAAGACCAAAGAAGCATATAACAATTCAATGTATATTTAAATTGTTGTAAATTAGAAATTTTGGTATTTTATGCACACAAAGAGTTTAATTGAATTATTATAATATAAAGTCACTTCTTTTAGCCGGCATAGTTAATAATTTAAATGTTTGTATTTATATAAAATTGTTAAATAAATAGGGATAAGTGAGACGGAATTTAATTTTCAATAAATTTATCATTGAACCCACCCGAGATAAAAGTTTTGAAATAAATTAAAATAAAAAATATATATAATAATATAAATTAATGGCTAAAAGAGTAACCAGCACCCAATGCCAAAAATAAATAAATAAATAAATCAACGAGGGGCATCAGGAAATCTCTCAAAATTTCTTTGTTAAATAAAATGAATTTTGAATATAATATATTGCGGAAAAATTATAGTTTTTTATTAGTGAATAAATTTTTTGGCTATTTTATAATTGGATACATTGTTTTATGATACAACTGGTCTAATAGGTTTATTTTGTTTGTGTAATTTTATCGTGTATAGTTTTGGTGATTGTGGGTTATTCATAGCTTGAAAATACAAAATTTGCATTTTCTAATTCGGATCTAATTTGTTTTGCAATGATTTTAGTTGGATCTCTAGGAATTTCTTTTATATTTTCAGAATTAATAAAATTCATCAGATTTTTTATATATTTTTTTACTTGTGAATGGTAGATTGAGATTTAAAAGCTATTTCACAATCTGTAGTTAATATTCTTTAATTTCTGCAGTGTAATTTCAATAAAATATTTTATTCCTTTATTTAAAAAGATTTTCATTTATCAGATCAATTTTGAAAGCGTTCAGAAAATATGAATAAACCCACTTACATTATTCAAGTTGCTAGGAATTTCTTTTTGCTCCCTTTGTAATAAAGTTGATTTTTTTTAATTACCGTGATCTAGAAAAGTTTAAGAAACATACTGAAACTTGTATATACTAAAATGAAGGAGGTATTGTATGTTCACGAGACTTTAGTAATCTTACAATGTTCCTACAAAATAATGTCAGTTTTCTATGAGTGAGTATGAGAGTCCGTACCTGTAAACTTCGGTATAATGTATTGTCGATCCGTTTATGGGTATTAACCCTTGAAGGTAACTTTTATAACCCCAAAAGTTAGAACTGGTAGAAGCGGTAACCTCCAATTTCGTCTGAGATCTTTCATTCTTCGAATTATGTGTCTATTTAAAAAAGTTTTTATTCGTCAGCCGCAGTAAAATGTAGTTTTTTTTCTCCATTCGACTTTTAATATGAACGAAAGATATAACTCGTAATAGAAACTTAACGAGTCAATCATAAATTTTTTGAATTTAATTGGCTGACAGAAAAGGATAAAGCATAAACTGATTTCTCGTCTGTAATTAACAGGTGTATGTAATTTTATATCATCAGCAGATTAGATTATACCAATTACTTTTGCTTGATAAGAATGGTGGATACTTTGTTTTATTGAAACATATTTTTGTTGTAATATTTTTTATGGATGTCGGTCAGCCAATCAAATCAAAATGTTATTTCTTAACCTTAATGTTGAAATGAGGAAACAAATACCGGTTCTTTAATTAGAAAGCAAGTTTAGATGTAAAAAGAACCCCGCATTTCTGTTAATCCTTAATTTTGATCCAAAATATTGATGGTTACCGGGAGGGTCAAGAAATATTTAAAATAAAATTTTTACTAGCTCTTATTTTTTACTGTATTTCAAAATATCAGGGAAAATAATTAGCGACAGCTGGAACGCTACCAAAACGTAGACATTGGATCACTACTTTATTATCTTTAAGCCAAAAGTTAGTCAAAATTATTGAGTTTGTAAAGGTAGGTAACATTGACAGACCGGTATGACCTTTTGAACCTTTTTCACCTTCGAGTTTCATGTGAAAAGCAAGTAGAAGTAGGCTATTCCCCAAGAGCCAAACTGGATAATCGTCGCTAGAGTAGACATTGAAAATCTTAGAATTTTCATGAAACTAGAACAATTAACTTATGGATGACGTGTACTTGGATGCATTCTTTGGGTACTACTTTTCATCCGAAAACATCGTGGCATACAAATCCAAGTGATACTAAGGGTTGATAAGCGAGGGTTAAAAATTGATAAAAAGGTGAAAAAAAAAACAATTAACTGGTGTATACCGAAGAGATTTTAGATTTTGTCATCTTAGTAGATATTGACGTCAAAAAATAATAGTTCAATACTATTAAACGCTTTACAAAATTAGAAAAATTAATTTCCTAGAGCAGACCGTCCACTAAGAAGCAACAACTACTTCTCGGGCTATATGCCCCGAAAGACATTGAATTACACTTCTAAAGTAAACGGGGTTGGTATATCTGTTAAGATAGAACCAACCATTCTGGTTTGCGATTAGAAGGAATAACATCACTTGTGGACTGGTTTCGGCGTATTGCGCCTCATCAGCACAAGGTAGATGCTATTCGTCCAGAAGCTCTGAGAGCATAATCCTGGACTAGAGACTACGTTGATACCACACCAATACATTAGCCTCAATTAAGGAAATGCTAAGAGTGCGATATCAGCGACATCTCTACATCTAATCACAAATCAAAATTCTATATCGACAAAAAACCATCTCGGTTTTGTAGGTATTTACTTAATTACAGTTAACTGTAAATAATTGTCATATTATTAAAGCGTGATATATAGACGTCAAAAAATAATAGTTCAATACTATTAAACGCTTTACAAAATTAGAAAAATTAATTTCGAAAGAGCAGACCGTCCACTAGTGTCTGTCGGGGCATATAGCCCGAGAAGTAGTTGTTTCTTCTTAGTTGCAACGCTCACGGTTATATATCTTTTGTAAATTGATTTTATTCATTATTAGCGCATTAAATTGTATGCCATGATGAAAAAATACATGGAAAAATTAGTTGATTATTGATATCCACTTATTAATAGCATACATAAGTTAGTTGTTCAAGAATGCTCAATATTTTTATTCATTAACAGTAGCGTGAAACGGGGCGACTTGATCAGTGTTTTCGAAAATTAATCGCTCTGCAGCTGTTACCAGACAATTTGGGATCATACAAAATATACTTCAGATAACTTTGGGCTAGTGAGACTAGCCAATGCAAAGTTTAAAAAAAATATGTGCCCCAACTTAGGGACAAAAAAATATATATCTGTAGATTATCAAGTCGCCCCATAGTGGGGCGACTTGATAATTGCCTGTATTTAACTATGTTTTAGTATTTCAAACCTCAATTGAGGCGTCTTGATAAAAAAATATCAAAAATATAAATCCCTATAGCAACAGAGCGTCACATTTTTTAGCATACCTAGCCCAAAAACCTTTTTAATGAAACAAATTGAGTTTTTATTTTAGAATTTACTTGGAAACAAAAAAAAGAAACTCTAAAAACAATAAAAGTTAAAAACAATATCTGTAGGTACATTCTTTGGTGTGTTAGGACCTAAAAAAGAAAATATTTATCGACATAGGTAAAAATATAAAACTTAGCCAATATTCTGATACATTGTAGCTGCAAATTATAAAAAAAAATTGAAAATTCAAATGTTTAAATTTGATCTGTCCCCTCCTTAATGTTTCAAATTCCGTAAGTTTCTGCTTAATTTCTATATTTTTAACAATACCAACGTCCTCTTCTGCAGGACAAATATAAGCATTTGACATTTTAGAGCTTTGTCTTTAAAATGTGCAAAGCTAGGCTTCACTTTCTTCACAACTTGTTATTTTTGCCACGTATTTTTTAAAAGTGTCTGACTCGGTTTTCAAACCAACAAAAATATAATCATTTAAATCACTTTGTGGAATGTCATTTTCTTTTGTGTTATATTTGTCCATGTCACGTTCGTTTTCTAAATCCGAGATTGATTTAGGGTCCGCATCAACAGTTAATATTTTCTCACTTATGTCACTTTCAGAGGAAGAAGATGATAAAGACCTTGAGTTTAGATTTTGCAAAGGTTTTCTTCCTGAAGATGTCCGTGGCATTTCAACGTCGTGTCGAGATATGCTTCAGCCCGCTGGTACAGTCAGCTTCTTTTTTCTTCCAACAGGTGCTGCAGTTTTGACTCTTGAACTTTCGAAGATCTCTTTTAATGATTGCGCCATATTACCTTGTAATGCAAGTTCGTCTGATTTCGGTAACTTATCCAGAACCTTCTTCCTATTTAGCGGACATATGCCGGTTGCTTCAAAGCCAGATTTTATGTTCTTCTCACCACTAGCTTCAACGTGATTTAATGCTTGATTTAGCAATCGAGGAAAGACATCTTTCCTCACAACTCCCCTATTATTTTTCTTCCATTGCCGAAGTGTCTGTCTCCAGGCAGTCTTAATTGGCCGGAAGACATCACTAACATCTAAAGGTTGCGTTAAATTGGTGCTGTTGGGTGGCAGCAGTATAAAACGAATTTCGTTTTCTTCACATTTTTTGATAACATTTATGGAAATATGACTTGCCAGGTTGTCACCGATGAGTACTTTAGGGCCAGGGGTTAAAGTTCGAAAATATGGCAGTATTATATTGATAAACCAATCCTCAAAAATATTTCCATCGACCAGCCCGAAAGGGAACGATTGAATCTAGCCCCAGGTGGCCCATTTTCCGTCCACGTGGGCCAGAGATGGTCGGCTTTATAAACTATATAGACGGGGAGTAAGGATCCTGAGGCTGCACAGGCGAACATAACTGAGACTGCGGCTTTTGAGGAATCCATTATTTTCCCTGGCCTGGATCGTCCGTAAAGTTAGTTTCGTCATAATTTACAACTGCAGACGGTGGAACATCTTTTAGACTTTCTTCCAAGTTATCAAAATATTTATTGATTGATTCATGGCATACCTACGCTCTGCTTTCTTTTATTGATTGGGATAACCTTTTTGACAGCTTTTCCTTATGCCACAATAAAAAATTTTGTAACCATGTTTCCCCTGGCCTGTTATTTACAAATTGGGGTGCAGTTTTCCCATGTCTTCCTAAATAATTTTGAACTATATCTTTGATATCGTTTGAGTCGCACGGATACCCCCAATCAGCAGCAACACTAATAACATTAGCAAGCATATCCTCTTCATCCTTTGACATCGCAAGCTGTCCGCCATGTTTTCTTGGGTATTTTCCCCTATTTTTTTTGTATAAAGTGGCAATGGGTATATTATATTCTTTACTTAGCTGTGTAACTGCAACACCCTCGTCTCTATAACGCGACACAGCAATCTTTACTGTTTCCTGATTCTTCATCAAAATCACAGTATTTCCTGCTGCCTGGTTTTCGTTTATATGTTCTGACCATATTTACCTTATTATCAAATCACCCCTGAAAAAGAATAAAAAAATAAAATTATACGCCACTGGTAAATGTTTCTGTATAATCCAACTTTGAGGTTAGGGTATTGTTTTTGACTAATTTAGTGCATATGAAAAAAATACGGAGATATCTTTGCATTCACTAGTGTCTATACACAAAAGAAAGTATAACAGTTAATAAATACCTGGTTTTTTACCCGTATTTATTGAAAAATACTGCGGGAACAGCAAGTGTTCCACTGAACACTACCGACGCATCGAATGAGTACATATTTGCCGATCTATGATATTTCTGTGGCTTATTATTTATTAGGTCATTGTGATGTAAGGAGAGGAGCTGAAACTACTATTTGGGGATCGGAACGCTTTTGCGATATTTGCACCAATGTAATATTGGAAGAAATAGATAAAGAGAAGATTTGACCCTTGGAAAAATCTAGTAGGGCTGAAGATAATCAAATTTACTCCTGGGAAACTACAACAAGGTGAGAACAAAATGAATGCTTAAGCAAAAGTAAGACTGTCTGGTTTTAACAGGTGTCCAAGAATGCTGCCAGATAGGCACTTTAAAAAACTCAAATTAGTGGACCAAGAAGAATACAGATTATGTGGAATGAAAGAAGAAATCTCAATTTAAATACTTACGGAATGCATAACAATACAGAATAATAGGGCAGCCTGTGTAAATCCTAAAATTCCTCCAGTAAATAGGACTTAAGGAACTGCTAGTCTCTGAAACTTTCTCAGCAAATAAGTAGAAAAAGGGAGGCATAATAGATCTTTTATGTATCAGTGAATATCTCCCCAATACATGAATGAAGAATTAAACTCTTACCACCCGTAAGTATAGTTTTAATTTTAAGGTATTAGCTAACAATAAATTGCTTTCGGAGATTAAAATGGATGAAAATCATGCACAGTATTCGTGTATTTGTTATATTTAAATGAAAGTGCTACGAAATCCTAATCTATTTCAATAATTCTTCTCAAATATTATAAAAAGTCATATCAGGTGGAAAATCAAAATCCGTGATTTTTATAATTTTCATTGAAATATTCATATGGAACTGAAATTTTCAAGAATATTCCACTCATACATGTTGTATCAATGCAACGAATGCTAAATTATTAAATGGAAATTGAAAAATTACAGTGGAAATACCACGTTGCCATGACAACCCAGCGATAATTCCACGTTGCCATGACAACCGTTGACTGATATCATTAAAATATTAAACGTGAAACGTCAAAGAAGAGTTTATTAGAGGTTATTAATCGATTCGGAGATATAACAGAACGGGAAATTGACAAAAATGTCATTAATAGTGTACCCAAAAACACGGAAAAGAGTAAGAATAGTGTATGGAGACAATTTATGTTATTTTGCGACGAAAAAAAGTACAAATTCAATATAGTGGAGATATACAGTAATTTGTATTTGTATTCGAGAAATATTCTCCCTAAATACCGCTTGTGCTTAAAAATTAACCGGATAATTTTTAAGCACTCGTGGTATTACCCCCGACAATTCCACATCTGTAATTTTTAACCAATCAAAACGTGTTTTTTTGACAGATCTCCATGGCAACAGATGAATTTTAGTGGAAATTTTTTCCTGGTGGGTACCCAACAGCGAATTATACTGGAAATTTTTTCGACAATTAGGTCAGAATATTTTTTTGACAGTCTGGTTTTTATTTGCAAAAAAGCAATTTTATACCACTGTAGTTACTCAAAACTTATGTAAAATTAAAGAATATACTGTGTTGTGTCTTGAGATGGTATTTTCGTGCAACTACAACGAGTAGAAATCAAGAATTTAAAGGTCTTTTTTTACATCGTGCCGCTTGACAGCTTCAAAACTGAAATAATTTTTAGGTTAGGGTTTCACTTAGTTGCCATGGTAACTGAGTAATCAAGTCGACCAAACCTCAAACGTCAAAAGTTGACGTTGTTGGAAATTGAAAAATAAATTTTAATTATTTGATTTTCAAACACAACTTGGTGTGGTATTTTCTTACCGAATACCACACGAGGTCAAATTATTTCCGGAAATTTTTTCGAGCTCATGAATATTTTGAAAATTATCCCGAGACGTTATTATTCGTTATTCACAGTTGTTCCCGAGTGGACTAATCGTTGTTGGCGATGTTGAAATTTGACGGTGACGCATGTCATACGACAGAAAAATTGACTTGACATATTATTAATGTTTTGATATTATTTCTTGTCAGTATTAAAAAAATGTCAATTTTCAAATTTTCCAAAAAAAAAATACTCCGATCACCACTAAACTTTGCAGGATTACTCGCTGGACCAATCTAAAGATTGTCTGAAATTTTCGGGGGTAATATCCTTAGTGCATTTACTTTTTCCGGAAAAATTCGGAAAAACGAGTTTCTAAGTAATTTGTTTTAACAAATAGCATGAGCGGGAGTGGTTTTAAAAATCCGAGTCGAAGAAAAGGATTTTTCCACTTGCGCGAATGCTATTTGTTAAAACAGATTACTTAGAAACCAGTTTTCCAATTTTTCCACAGGAAAAATTAGATGCACGAGGGATATTTGGTAAGATTATTTCCTGAGTTAAATAAACATTTTATTTTAATACAACATTTTTTTAATTAAAATAATAACTGTCAAACTTGCATGAAATTTTTTTTCCGGAAAAACTGCTGACAGCTAAGTTGACAGTTGTTAAGTAATTTTTCCACTTAAAATTTATATTTGACATACCAATTCTTGATAGCGATTGGTTAAAATTAATAGGAAGGAAATAATCGGGGGTAATATCCCTAGTGCATTTAATTTTTCTGGAAAAATTCGGAAAAACGAGTTTCTAAGTAATTTGTTAAAACAGATTACTTAGAAACGAGTGTTCCAATTTTTCCATAGGAAAAAGTAGATGCACGAGGGATATTTGGTAAGATTATTTCCTGAGTTAAATAAACATTTTATTTTAATACATTTTCTTTAATTAAAATAATTAGAACAATATAACTTTCAAGCTAGGAAATGTCAAACTGGCATGAAATTTTTTCGTTTTTTTTTTCGGAAAAACTGCGGACAGCTACATTGACAGTTGTTAAGTAATTTTTCCACTTAAAATTTATATTTGACATACCAATTCTTGATAGCGATTGGTCAAAATTAATAGGAAGGAAATAATCATTGAAATCGGTCCAGCCGTTTCGGAGTCTATAAGGAACATACATAACCTTTCTCTTATATATATATAGATATAATAGATTTCTAAATATAGCCATTAGAGTATTGTGCTTTTCTATTACTCTTTTTTATTTTCAGATTCATCTTAGACAATTGGATAATACAGGATATTCTGCATCTGACAAGCCATTGATTAATAAAAATTCTCATTAGATTTAACTTATATCCTCTATATTTGATAGAAAATGATATTTTCAAATGTATTGTAACGTTTATTCTAATTTATATTTACAATTAATTTATATTTACAGATTTATATGTAATTCAGTCCTTATTTAATATTTTATGTAATACACTAAACACATTAATTATAATTTATATGAGAGTCACTTAATAAACACTTTATCGAGGCGCGATTACTTTCCTTCGGTATCAACACTGACTGATTGACTAATTGTCTGCAGCGATGCTTGTGGCCTATTTATACTCGCGCGCCGTAATTCTAGAAATTCGCTCGACGTTCTGGTGGATGCACTGAATGCGGTGGGTATTCTCGATGTTTCTCGAAAATTGGGCGGAGGAGCCATAGTCGTCTCATATGGGGATTTCACTGGGGGCACTAAGTGAGCATGTTAATGCAGTAGCTCGCGTAACAGTATACTGCTATAGAGGCTGTAGAATGTTTTATAATGTGTGGGTAATTAATTGTCTAAAGCTAGTAATATGATTTAAGATTGAGTATGGCTTTGAGCATTCGTTATTGATACTTCCATGTACAAAGTACTCGAGAAGCTCTACTCCCTCAGTCAAGAATACAGTCCCAAAGCCAAAAAAAACTGTTTATAATTAACTAGTTAACTAGTTTATAATTAACTTCGCCGGACTTTATTCTGTCTCACTGGATTGCCTAATTACTCAAAGTTTGTTGTTTCCATTGTATTTGTTGGTTAAAGCTGGATTTATAAATTCTGTTGTTCCCGTTGTTCGTTGTGATTTCCACGTTGCGGCGATTCGTTATTAAAATTTTATGGATCTATTTGTCAGCTACAGACACACATTTCGTAAATATTAATCTGCCAACAACGGTGTACAGATACACAAAAAATAGAATAATATGTTATAAACAACTTTTGGATTATAAATTTTTATCACTATTTTCATACATCTTAATTGTTTTACACCATTTTATATCCTAAAAATTGATATTAGATTTAATCTGCTACCAAACAGTGATTTCTTGTTTAACAACATTATAGTATACACTGTC
The DNA here is from genome assembly GCA_947563755.1 of Lochmaea crataegi. Classification (NCBI taxonomy): domain Eukaryota; kingdom Metazoa; phylum Arthropoda; class Insecta; order Coleoptera; family Chrysomelidae; genus Lochmaea; species Lochmaea crataegi. The sequence continues at coordinate 22,054,739 of OX387435.1, forward strand.
ATAAGAAATAAAATAATCAATTAACAAATAATTTTAGTAGCAGCTTTGCTTATTTCCCAGTTGTATTCGAAAACAAAGCGGAGGTAAATTGGGCGAGAAGTAATTATAGAAAATTTATTGAATAGGTAAACTGGGCGAAGAAAGCTATACTGGACGAGCCCCCAGATCAGATCAAGATTGGTCTGGGACTGTCTTCAAAAACTCTTAACTCTAGCAAACTACAATAGGGTGACACTTAGTGGGTCTGATAGTTTAGTATTAATATCTACGCAGTACCAGAAAAATTTAAATTTTAAATGAAAGAATTGGTTTTGACTGTAGAATTCTTTTATTCTGTGCCATAGGTTTCAGCATCAGTTTACGAATAGTAATTAATTTAAGTCCAACAATGAATTATCGAATGGGGATTCACAGTAAACACTGGAAAATATTTTTGAAATATTGAAATATTTTTGAAAAGTTTACAGCAATAGAAAATTTATACATGAATTGCACATTTTTTCATTGTTAACGACACTCTATTACTATTTACTGAATTTTAAATCATAAAAAGATTTAGTAAATCCACCACGAAAAATTATTTTACTAGATTATCGCTTCTAATTAAATATTTGCCACAGCATCACATTACTTCATTTCTTCTTTTTGATTTTAACAAAGATAAAATAAGCTGTTTACAACCTTTAATCCCGCCAATAAGAAAAAGTAAGCTAAAGTAACATTTATGTGGATTCACCATGTTTGAGCATGTTTATTATATTATAAGACAAAAATTTAAATCGCTTCAAAATTAGCTGGATATTTTATTATTTATTATTTAATCCTTATAATATCCGCGTTAATAAGCAATGTAAAACTATGTTATTATATAAAGTGTATTCAAAGCTGTGTTTCCCAATGACATATTGGTTGCACCAAAGCGGCTGCACTGGTGCACACCGAACATACAGATTGCGAAAGTCCCTTTCGTACGCTGCGACTTATACAAGTACGACAAGGAAAATATGAGCAAAACTACGTGAAAGAGAGAGAAGACTTGTTCGCCCAACGATCATTCGTCCCCTCTACCAAAACAGTTGGGCGTGTATTCAGTCCCCTCCTATTTATTTTAACTGTTGTGTTGCCAAATGTACTTATCTGTAAAAATTATTCCTAATTTTTGTCTATCGTTGTTTTGAAATTTTCAACGGCATTTCAAGCGGCAACAATGTTAAATACCAATAATTGTTAAATCGAAAGCAGTGTACGGATTTTATTTATTGCAGATTGTAATTTGTCCAACTTTTTCTTGAACTCCATTATTTTATTCTTATTTGTGTTGATCTCACTTATTTTTCAAAAGTCAATATTACCAATCTCGATTTTCTCCCACTAAATACACCGTTATCCGGTGTTAAAAGTCAAATGCAAAATAAGTTATTTATTACTTAGAAAGTACCAAACATTCTAAACTGGCAACGCTGCAGCAGATACTGACTCCCCACTCTGTGAGTACGTTCACTCTGGTTCAGTAGTTTCCCAACATGGAAGGAGTGAGGTTGTAAAAGCAATAAAAAAATACACTCGTTATTACGTAACCTGTACATCTTAAAAATCATTTTTGTCAAAACTTGATCGTTTCTGACCAAGCTGACAATTAATTTCTAACTACAATAGGATATTATTTTAGCCATTGTAACTTGAAAATAAAACATTTATTCTTGAGATAAAAATAATAAAGTAATTGGGTATAAAAAACTAAAGATCGATTCCATTAATAAATTGAATTGAAAAAAAAATAAGTAGATACTTATTCTAAACATAAAATATGAACTTCTTGAAAAAATTAAACTAAAAATCTGTTCTAAAGGTAAACATAATTTTAATGAATTAAGTGCTCAAATAAACCAACTTGCTGTGCCAGGCAATAACCAAATCTGTCATAAAGATTTGATCTCATATCTCTAAGATTATTTGGCGCAATGCTGGCACAAACGTGCTGTATTTTCTCCCTCAATTCATTTAAATTATTAGCTCTTTCAAATTCATGTTGATAAATGCTACTTTTCAAAAATCCCCAAAGAAAAAAATCATTTGGAGCTAGTTCAGGTGATCTTGGAGGCCATTTAATTGTACCATTAGTACTAATAATTCTGACGGGGAATGTAAACCTTAAAAATTCCATTACTATCCTTGAATTATGGACTGGACAACCAAATTCTGTTGAGATCAACATCGGGTATAAGGAGAACTGCAGGAATTACATGATTTTGTAATAACTCTAAATATCCAAACATTTAACTTCTGCGAATACTGTGTTCGGATTGGAATGCTTAGATGTTTTTTTTCCCGAGACCAATATCTTGTGATGGATGGATTGTGTTTTTGATGTAATGAAAAGGTTGACTCATCCGTAAATAAAATATTTTTTAAAAAGTTCTCGTTAGCATTTTGACGTTCCATCATTACTTCACAGAAATCCATTCGTCTGATATTGTCCTCGGGAAAAATTTCCTGCTTTGTCTGAACCTTGTAACAATGGTACCCGTTCCGTTTTAAAATATTCTGTACAGTTCTCTTATCCATGTTGACCTCTTCAGCAATTTGTCTTGAAGAACATGGTTGTCCTGTTTCAACCTCTGAACAAACATTCAATTCTCTAGTTTGCCTTTTGTCGTTTATCGGACGTTCGATTGGATCTTCCGGCGCTTGGCATTTTCTACAGTATGAAACACATCCATATTTCTCGAAATTATTAATTATGTTCAAAATTGTTGTTCGTGAAGGAATTGGGCGATTTTCATATGCCACAATAAACAAATTGACTATTGCATCAGTCGAATGACCTCCAAAATGCCATTTTATAATTTGCACTTTTTCGCAGGTTTTCTATTTTAATGTGAGCATTGCAAAATGTTTTATTTTCAAATACAACGGCTTGCGCTAACCAAGGTCTGTAGCGAGAAGATCACATACATTTAAATGTGAGTTCTCTATGTAAAGGACACTGTTGCCGGATGAAGGTGTTTAATTTTACCTAATAGTGTATCAGCTCGAAAAAAAGTTGACGATAACGTGACAAAAATATAATTTTTACAAATTAATCTGAGCTTCTGGCAACAGCGGTTGACCTAGTGGGGCGATCAATACACGCCCAACTGTTTTGGTAGAGGGGACTGATCGCGGGGCTAACAAGTCTTCTCTCTCTTTCACGTAGTTTTGCTCATATTTCCTTGTCGTACTTGTATAAGTCGCAGCGTAAGAAAGGGATTTTCGCAATCTGTATATGGGTTTTCCATTGATAGTTTCAAGTCGAGTGGCTTCGTGTTCGATTGGATTTGGGGTTCGGTAATTTTGCACTCATTACGCACTTCTCGATTAGGCATGATGACTGATTTTGAAAAACTGATCCATAATGTTTGTACGCAAAAGCTTTATTTATCCAAAAAAATGTTGTTTCAAATTTTGACCCCATATTTTTTTTAGGTAATATGGATAAGTGGCAAATGGGTTATTCAAAAATAAAATTATTTTATATTTTCTCTGCTGATTAACAGAAAAAAATGGAAACAAAAATTTACTGAAACTAAGCAACTTTTACTGCAGATACGTCAATAGTGTAAATGTGAAGTTATAGATAGTCTTCGTTTGCTGTTCAATGTTTCAGCTTCTTCAAAACAAATAAATAATAATAGACTATTTTTTCTTGGTATACCATATATACTGATATGAAAAATAATAACTACACATTGTACATAACCGACACGAGTTACTTCTAACGTAAAAGCTTCAATACTTACTGAATATTAAAGGAAAACTATTTAAATGATTCAAATTAAAATAAATCAAACTCAAAGAAGCAATTCAAAATTTATAATGTACCTCGTACATACATACAATGGATAAAGCCTAAAATTCAATTATATATATAAAGAAAACTCAAACAAATCACCTGGTATCAAATAAAAGATCCACCTTTAAATGGGAATGTTTATTGTTTTTATGTAATATCTTGAATTTCTTCATGTAAAATTAAATTTGTCCAAAAGCATTACGAAACCTTATTCGTATTATGGTAGAATCTAAAATAGAAAAACTTTTAATACAGTTATTAGATCTATGACACTTGTGAAAGTATTTATCATCTGATGTATGACAGGTTTGAACATAGAATTGTCAGCTAGAACAGGAAAATTACCAACTTAAATTGAATATGTCAAATAATTTAAAAATTTATTTAATAAAAGATTTAAACTTAAATAATTCATTTAAAAATTTAAAATATGATGCTTTCTTTTAAAAAAGATTAAATCTAACAAAGAATATAATAAAATATATTTAATGAACAACTATAAGTTAATTTGATTGGTCAATGACAATCAAACAAAGAATTTACTTTTAGAGATAGTAGGCAGTTTGTTGCTAAGGAAGAAAAAGGAAATGGGTTGTTAGGTACTTGTTGATAGAGAAAGCGTCGTCCCTTTTGGAAAATGAATTTTCTACAAGAAGCACGTTATTTCGTTCAATGAAAAAAGTTTGTAAATTTGATAAAATATCTATGTAATTAATAGTGAAAATAGTTTAACTAACCTTGAAGAAAATAAACAACGAGCGATCTTCGTAAGTAAATAAATTTAAATAAACCACATATTAAATTTCATCAAGAGGCATTCTGCATTGGAGTTGTCTTGCTTTTCGTTTTGGAGGTTACTTCACAAAGGCTCAGAGCGGTCTAAAACAGGAAAGAAGTGATTATTCATTTTTCAACATTAATAGAAGATAAAAGGTATTTAATAAACTTCAATTTTAAATAAAAAAACTTACTTGTGAGTGTATATAAAAGGAAATTAGATGTTTTGCAAATTCAGATACAACTGTATCGTCCATTTTGCTTTTCGTTTTGGATTATTTAAAACGGTATCACTGTAAATACACTAATGTATAAAAAGTTGCATAATTGCATGTATTAAAAATAATTTTCATTGAATGAATGTGATTGTTGAGTGAAAGACCATCTTAGTTAAGTTTATTTTCCTATTCGATGTAAGCAATAACGTTTATCTTGCTAATTTATGTTCACAAAATTAATTTTCTTAAAATAAATTAAAATTGTTTCATCCCAAGTATTATTTCGAAGTAATCCTTTTTTTCAGTTGGTACACCTGTTACACATCACTGGGGCACTTTCAGGGTGAGTACACAGGACCGTATTCAGGAAAGTATTTGAATCCAAATCAGATGTTAAAAACTTTATTAAAAATTTTATTTAAATTTTGGCATTGAATTTTGGCGCCCATAAAAAAAACAGTAATTAGATTTCTTACACATTAAACCCATGAACCCAAACCATGAGAAGCTGAGATTTCATAAAAAAAGGTGAGTACACTGTGTAGTAAATTAAAATTGCAAAATTTGAAATTATTCCGGGTACAATAAAAATATGAAAAAATTATAAAACACAAAATAAAATATCATATCAATACTAAGGTATACCTATTATGGGTACTTGACGTTTGGGACCAGAGCATTTGCAACATTACATGCGAAATTTGACAGTTGCGACGGTAGCTAATTGACTGGTAGAGTATGGTGTCATGTGCTTAGTAACTACAATTGAATTTACTGTTTGGACTCTTACTTTGTGGAATCTGGAATCTACTCATAACTTTTTTTACACTCGGTATCTATGTTTGAAACTAAATATGTATATATCTTTGTACCATTTTCCATGTTATCTCCAGAAGCTTCGTGTCTTTTGTCTTCTATAAAGGCCAGCACTAGTTTGACTGGAGGGATTTTCTGTAGTTGTAATGGTTATATTAATTCCTCTCCAAAGTGCTTCCGACTAAGTACTTGTAAGTTCTCGCTGAAGCAGAGTATGTGAGTAGGAGTTTCATCACCAAGTTCACATTTTCTGCACATAGGTTCACTAACTTTGCCCATTTTGTGCAGATGTTTCCTCAGGTCCAGTTACCAGGTCGATAACTGTCTTCAAATGTTTCTTACCCAGTTTCAACAGCCTGGTTGAGAGTTCCTTGTCTACCTTGTTAAGGTTAACTCATCTTCTTGGCAAAACCCGTGTATGGTTGTCTCTGCCTTGTTCAGTAAACTCTTTGTATGGAGGTGCCCTAGTGTCAACCTCCATTTGAGTGAAAAAGGTAGGCTAAAACCGTTATTAAAACTCTTCTTTTTGATTTTTGTTTGATTTAATTTTGGAATAGCAGCTACCTATATTTTTATAAATTTACAGCTTTGCCACATGTACATATGCGACAAAATGTCGAAGGTGGTTCGAGAATACGACCTCAAATTTTCATGCGACATTTTTGTTCGACAAATGTCGATTGGGACATTTTTTATCGAGAATCGAAAATAAGGGCCCAGGAGCAGCTCGAAAGTATACCTGAGTGCTTTCCCAATGTCCTAGCACATAATATGTTGAAAATAGAATTTTTCTTAAAATTTTCTTACTCTTTAGCGATCAAATATGTACCCACTTATTATAAATATTTTTTTTGACGAATTGTTTTTATTTACATTTGATGTTATCACACGTCTTCTATGACGTAGATATGTATTATAAAATTATTTTCAAACAGTATTGGCATTTTAGTAATTCCAATAAGTTATCAATTCTGTAATACTTAGCCGACAAAGACATCAAAGCTATGAAGTTTTATCTTAATCCTCTTATCATTCGTTTGATATTATTAGCTTCATTTTTATTTAATCATGGGGACAATGAAAATATGACAATTTACCTTGACAGCTTTTATTATATAATAAAAATTTACACGAGGAAACAAATTTAAGGGCACTCTTTATTATTTGTGCTTATATCAGTTTAATATGTGTTGGCCCTTTTTCTTCTAATTCTTTCAGGAACTAAAAACTATTTCTGTTTCATTGTGCATCAAAATAAAAGAATTATTTTAATAAATTTGATTATCGAAAAAAAGATAACTGTTAAAGTTGTTTTAGTAATTAATTACAATAAGTATTTTTTATATAAGTACAGAGCATTTGAATGAAAACTATCCACCCTACATAATTCTAAAGGCGTCACTTTTATAAAAAATGAAAAAAACACGTCAAAAATCATATAAAGGAGGACGTCTTTTTGCTCATATGTAGACGTTATAACCTTAACCCCCTCCCCCCTATGGTCTCCACTTTTTAATGGGATTCTCCTCTACATTAGAATGCTCTGTATAAGGCTTTATATTATAGACTGTCCTGGTAATATAATAAGCATCAGAGCCAGAAAAACTAAAATAAAAATAAATCTGAGTGCGCAGATTGAAACACCTAAGAGGCAGCCATTCTATTGGACTTCTACGTTATCTTCATATAATGTGGAGGTGTACTTAAGAGGAGTTTTTGTAGACAGTCCCATGCCAGTCTAGATCTGATCTGGTGACGTGCTAAAGATTTCAGTGCTGCCTCACTGAGAGTATAAGGATCTTCTGTCCTCTATATGCCCTTTCGATGTTCATTTGCAAACACGTGTCGATATGTAGATTTCCGCATGGAATACGGATTCAAGCTTCCCCAACGATTCGTGGACATTGCACCAAGGACTCCAGTTACTGTTCAGTTGTCAGTTTCAGATCCGTCTGTGTACCACACCAACGTTCCTTCCTGACTGCATGCTTCCAGCACATCCCAGATTAGCTGGATATGGTATGGTTGGTTGTCGTTATTTGTGGTTAACATGTTATCACTTCTCATTTCAATAACATCTGTGATTTTGGATTGACTATGGGTGTTGATTCCTTCGCGCCAATTCCCATTTCATTCCAGCCTGGATGCAGCCATGCTCTCTTCCGCCTTAACATGCAGAGCAAAAGGCGGAAGATTGAGAATGGCTTCCATTGCTTCTCTTCGCACCCGTTATGCACAGACAGGGTTTTGATAGCTCCAGTTCGGCTTTCCTTTGATCTGTTTTTGGCCACCAAACTAAAGCTCCAGTGGTCTTAGCTTCTTCAAGTATAATGACGTTCATTATTCACTAGTGAATAATAGGTGTGGATAATGACCAGGTCACATGTAACTAGATATTGGTAAAAATGAATAGGTTATTTTTATCGCTAGTGATGAGAGTTAACATGGGGATGAAAATAAAGTATTGGACATTATACCTATTGTTGTTCTTTATTTTTACATAATTTGCACTTTGCGATTTTCATTTATTCGAATCGCCTGTCACTACATAAAAAAATCTGCATATTTTTTTCTTGTTGTTTGCTTTTGTTGTATCTACAGATATTTTTTTCTCTTATTTTGTGTAGAGATGGGATCTTCAAAATCCGACTTACTTTATTGTAGTACATATTCTGAGCCTGAGCCACTACATGAAAAAGGTTCAGAAATTTCGGATTCACACATTAGGTTTGTTCACGCATAAATCAGATTTGGTTGTAAACTATCAGACGCGTGCGCATTAGCTGATGATGTTTTGGATTTCAAATTTTGCGTTCAAGTTCAATTCAAGCAGAAAATGAAATTTGGTTGTGGAGGGTTTGCTGACAGTCAAAACAGTCCACGGTATTTTTACAGGATTTCAAATTTAGACTCACTGACATTCATATTGTACCTTTTAGCTTAACCCATATTCAATACTGTTTTATGTTTTATTTGTTATTGCTGTCTTTTACGCATTTTAATAGGACCATTTGTCCTTTAAGAGCAGTAAAAGTGGAAATAAAGTGTTATATATTGGTTTTTTCCTTTTAAAAGAGCATGCTGAATTCAAATGTTATAACATCAACAGTTTTTTTACTGAATTTTTAAATTACAATTCTTTCTGTACCCATGATTTTATTTTATAAGAAGAAGAATATATAAACCGTTCAAATAAGCGGCAAATCAGAAAAATAATATAACAATTTATTTTACTTTAAGAAGCACAATATGTTATTTTATTATTCACATTTGAAAAAATACAATTTCAAATAAACCAATGAACAATTAACAAAAATCAAATTATAGTAAAAAAGCATAGTTTTTAAATTTGAAACAATTGCGATAAAATGTATTCAAAATAAAGCGATTTGAGATCCCCTCGATCCTAAACCACTGGTAGTTGCGAACATATATTTTCTATGAACTTGTACTAGGGGATTTCAAAGGAATTTATCCCAAATCTGAAACGGTTTCAAACAACACCCTGGGGATCTCTCGATTCCAACCCCAACAGACAAACTCGACAGCATTTCTTTTACATTTAGAACAACTTAACAACTTATTTCACGGTTATGTAGCAGATATTTTCCTTTTTGTTTTCTTGTTTTAATAAGTTTCCTGAAATGTTTTTCGTATCCGAAAAAATGTTTTAAGAAGAAGCGCACTTCCAGAAAAAATAGACAAGATTTTAAAAACGAATTACTATCATAATTACAACTTATGTCTGGGTGCTGTTTTGAAAATTAACATAATTAGTCTAGTCTATAAGCTTAATATTTTTATTAAAATTATGTGATTTAGCTCATTCGATCCGGAATAATATCTAGATCATTGTGCCAAATAATTAAATTAGCCCATAAAAAATTGCAAAAGTTATAAACAATTAAACACCTTCAAAAAATAGTGTTTGGTTTGTAGCTTATTGTTCGTAAATTATAAATATTTTCGAAATTTGAAAAAAAGATCCTTATATAGGAGGAAATTTAGTAAAAAAAAGTTCCAACTCCCGGAACTGTACCTCCATTATTTATAATTTACATTTAACGCTGAAAATAGCCCTCCGCGCGCCATTATTAGGTTGCGCGCACGGCCTCGAAAGCGAGTACGTCACTTAAAAAATTTTTTTTAAGTACTTAAAGTTAGTGTGGATTTATGCAGCAACATTTAACATTTAACATTTATCATTTAACAATTAACATTTAACATTTATAAGTTAAACTACTCATTTCACTATGACTCCATTTATGCAGACAATTAACAATTATCATTTATCATTTAACAATTACGAAGTTGGCCAACTTTTAACTTTCTTAAATTAAATGTACCGAATTTTCATCTAGTGCGCAACTAGTACGCAGATCCTGAAGTTAACCTCACTGTTTTCATAGAAAAGCGGTTTACTTAGGGTTATGTTGTATGTTTGTTTACTAAAAATGGATGATGCCACTCTTATCGATCTTGTTCGACAATTTCCCGTCATTTATGACAAAGGAAGTACACATTTTAAAGACATGAAAATGTAGGGTTATGGTAAATAACTAAAATCTCGGGCTTATGCGCATGCTTACTATTTTCTCCTAATTTATAATTGTGTGCTGCATAAATCCACACTTAATCGAAAAATCTAAAAAAAAATAGTATAATCTAAATACTTTAAAGAATTGATTCACGTTGGAATTTTTCATAAATACAATTTTTTCAATATTCTAGACGATTGTTAATTAACAAAATTTTTCAAAATTCCTTCATCGTTCTAAACTAAAAAGAAATGTTTAAATAATTGCCGTAAAATTATTTCGCTTCGTGGAGCTTTTCTTATATACATACAAAAGAAGATTGCGTCATCAAAGTTTTAAAAATGTTAATACTATGTTTATAATAATGTTACGCGAGCTACTGCAATAATACTCTCACTTAGTGCCCCCAGTGAAATCCCCGTATGAGACGACTATGGCTCCTCCGCCCAAACTTCGAGAAGCATCCAGAATACGAAACATCGAGAATATCCAGTGAACCCGCCAGAACGTCGAAAATATCCAGTGCACCCGCGAGAAATTTCGAGAATTACGGCGTGAGTATAAATAGGCCACCAGCTTCGCTGCAGGCAATTAGTCAATCAGTCAGTGTTGATACCGAAGGAAAGTAATCGCGCATCGATAAAGTGTTTATTAAGTGACTCTCATATAAATTATAATTAGTGTGTTTAGTGTATGACATAAATTATTAAATAAGGACTGAATTACATATAAATCTGTAAATATAAATTAATTGTAAATATAAATTAGAATAAACGTTACAATAAGTAATGTAAGTTAGCAAAAAATGACAAATCAGTCATTTATTGTTAACTTGAAAAAATTATTATAAACAAAGTATTAACATTTTTGAAACTTTGATGACGCTCCACGAAGCGAAATAATTTAAACATTTTTTTAGAACGATGAAGGAAGTTTGAAAAAATTTTGTTAATTAACAATCGTCTAGCATATTGAAAACGTGAATCAATTCTTTAAAGTGTTTAGATTATACTATATTTTTTTGGATTTTTCAATTAACTTTGAGTACTTAAAAAAATTTTTTTAAGTGACGTACTCTCTTTCGAGACCGTGCGCGCAACCCAATAATGGCGCGCGGAGGGCTATTTTCAGCGTTAAATTTAAATTATAAATAATGGAGGTACAGTTCCAGGAGTTGGAACTTTTTTTACTTTTTTACTAAATTTCCTCCTCTTTAAGGATCTTTTTTTCAAATTTCGAAAATATTTATAATTTACGAACAATAAGCTACAAACCAAACACTATTTTTTGAAGGTGTTTAATTGTTTATAACTTTTGGAATTTTCTATGGACTAATTTAATTATTTGGCACAATGATCTAGACATTAATCCGGATCGAATAAGCTAAACCACATAATTTTAATAAAAGTATGTAGAATTAACACCATTTTAAGCTTATAGACTAGAATAAATGTACCTTACAGTAGTCGCCAATGTAATAAAATGAGCCTAGGGAGATTATGACTCCGCCCGACCGACAACCATTCGTCAGAAGAATGAATTATGATAGGCAATGGTGTCGTTCATTAATATTTTCTATAGCAAACGAACATTGTGATTAACTGCGTTTAACTATAATTACATTTATAGTTTCAATACGAACTCTGTGAAATTGTTCCAATATAGTTTAGTAATAAGTAGTAAGATACAGGGTGTTACTATATTCGACCGATAACGCTCTACCCCAGAGAGCTCACGTTATTTGATAAATTTTGATATAGGAACATTAACCCCTAAAGGACTTAGTTATCGGAAAACAGGGTGTTACAAGTTTGAAATCCAAATTAAAAATTTGCCATAAATCAAAAATGCCTCGAAATATTTTTTTCAAATTTGCTGAACAATATGCTCTTTAAGAATGTAATATTGTGACATAGGATAACTTTTGAAACATTTAACCAGTGGCGCGCTATCGGGATTAGTGGCAACTTTTATCCCCTTATTTTTTACACAACTGGAAAAAACAGGTTTTTTAAAATTCTTTGTTAATTTTTGGTTTATAAGGAATAACCTTTTATGGAGATAAAATGAACGGTTTTGTAGAAATTTGCTTCAGAACAAAAGTCTGCAAGTAGGTAGGTACTTAGAGATAATTTACAAATTATGATTTGTAATTTTTGCGTTTTGCTAAACAAGTAAGTAAGTATAAACCATACTATTGATTTGATTCCGAATAATGACTGAGCGTAAATAGTTGAAAAAGGAATACATGCTATTTATGGGCTTAATTTCTGAGCCCAGTTGCTGCAATTTAATAAAAATTAAAATAAAATAACGGAAAAGCTATCGAAATTAAATTTAAACAAACATATTACAACAATAACAAAACTACAATAGTTGTTCAAACTGTCGGCCGTTTACTCGGAAGCACGTTCTACACCGTTTTCTCATTGAATTAAAAACGTTTATTTGAAAATAACTCCGGATTGGGCTGAATGAGTTCTGCCGCAGCTTGAATTCTCGCTATTAGATCTTCTTCAGTTTCGACGATGGTTTCATACACTAAGGACCTCATGTAGCCCCTGTAGGGTCCAGGAAATCGTCACTCCGGTTTAATCACACAAACAATGGATGACTTAGTTAACTATTTATTTCCTTACTACAAAAATATAAAATCCGTGCTCTACATGAGTATCAGTTGTCATTCTCATTCTCGAATCTCTACTTCTCGCACAGAACATGGATAGAGAGCTTCACAAAAAGAGATGGGTATATAATATCCCCACACTCCATATAAAAAAATCGATCGGGTAAAAGTCGGGTGATCTTGAAGGCCAAATTTGAGGTCCGCCTCGGCCAATTCATTTTTCCCTAAAACGTCTGTTTAAGAAATTCCTAGCACTTGCAGCAAAATGAACAGATGTCCCATCTTACTGAAACCACATGTGCTGTCTAATATTTACCAGTACATTTTCCAACAATTCATCTAACTCTTCTTCCAGCAAACGTGTATAAATATCTCCGTTTAATTCATTTGGCAGAAGGTAAGGCCCTATTAAACAATCTCCAACCATATCCACCCACCCATTCACTGAAAATGTATGTTGAAATCCACGTTCACGAACAAAGTGCAGATTTTCTTAATCCCAAATGTGACTGTGACAATTGAATTGAAAATTCCTTCCCTGGTAAATTTGGCCTCGTCTGTATACAACACATATTTTGGGAAATTTCATACATACAATTTGAAAATTCCATACGTACCGGAAAATCTCTATGTTCTAATGCTTGGAAACCTGGTGAATTTATAAGGATGCAACATTTGTTCTTTTAAAACTTTCCATACAGTACAATTGTCCACTCTTAATGCACGTCCTAGAGTTCGAGTACTTAAAGATGGCCTTTCAAACATATTATTTAATATTGCCTCTTCCAGACTCACAGTCCTTGTTGTTCGTGACCTTCCGGCATTACTTCTCTTAATGATCAAGTTTCCAGTTTCTTTCAGTCTTCTTTCAATACTTCCAAATGTAGAATGATGTGGAATTGGACGATTGCGGAAACTTTGTGGTTATAAACGAGTTGCCATTCTACCATTTTTTTGAGTTTCCCCGTAGATTATTAACATATCGGTCAATTCTTCAAATGAAAAATCCATTTTGCAACAACAAAATTAATTTAAAAACTAGTTTAAAACTGTATTGCTTAATCTGGTCAAGAAACGAACTATTAAAAATTTTACACGTTCCTGCTAGATAAGAATTTAGAAATATTGAGTAGTTAGAAATTAACTAAGTACTTGCAGACTTTTGTTTAGAAGCAAATTTCTACAACACCGTTCATTTTAGCTCCATAAAAGGTTATTCCTTTTTTAACTAAAACTGAACAAAGAATTAAAAATAGTTATTTGTGTATTTAGACCGTAAAGTAACAGATTGCGATCTTTCGAAAGCGGCAATTTTACTTTACGCTTGAAAAACACACATAATTTTTTCTACAGTCGCCCTTTTAATAATTAAAACAGTTTTTTATATTATCTTAGGTTATAATAGGAGTGCTAGAATAACCGTCATTTTCGCTATTCATCATGATTAACCTTAAAAAATAATCGATTATTATTTTCTTATAATTGATTTTTAGTTATCGATTTTTATAGTAATATTAATCGATTTTTGGTAACTCGATTTTATAAATTACGTGTTTAAATCGATTTTTGGAAACGGCTCGTATTATTTATTGACTATTTTTTTAAATTTTGACAACTTTTGACGATTATTGACCATTTCTCAAGATTTTGACAATTATTGACCATTTTTCAAAATTTTAACAATTATTGACCATTTTTGACAATTATTGACCATTTTGACTGAGTTTCAAAATTACTGACCATTTTTCCAAATTTTTGATAATTTTTTACCATTTTTCAAAATGATTAACCATTTTTGACAGTTTTTGACAATAATTGTCCATTTTGAACAAAAATTGACAATTTTTAACCATTCAGGATAGCTTTTGACCATTTTGACAATTTTTCAAAATCTTAGACCATTTTTCAAAATGATTGACCATTTTTCATAATTATTGACAATTATGGACCATTTTTGACCATATTTCAAAATTTTTGACAATTTTTCAAAAACTCTAACAATTTTTGACAATTATCAATTATTTTTCAAAATTTTGACAATTTTTAACAATAATTGTCCATTTTTGACAGTTTTTGACATTGTTTGACCATTTTTGATAGTTTTTGACAATAATTGGCCATTTTCGTTAATTTTTGACAATTTTTCAAAAATTTTAACAATTTTTCAAAATTTTTGGCCATTTTTCAAAATTATTGTCCATTTTTCAAAATTATTGACCATTTTTGATAGTTTTTGACAATTATTGACCATTTTTGATCATATTTCGAAATTTTTGACAATTTTTCAAAAACTTTAACAATTTTTGACGGTCATAAACTACTTTTCAAAATTTTGACAATTTTTAACAATCATTGTCCATTTTTGATAATTTTTGACCATTTTTGACAATTATGGACCATTTTTCCAAATTTTTGACCATATTTAAAAAATTTTGGCAATTTTTCAAAAACTTTAACAATTTTTGACAATTATCAACTATTTTTCAAAATTTTGACAATTTTCAACAATAATTGTCCATTTTTGACAGTTTTTGACAATTTTTGATCATTTTTGATAGTTTTTGACAATTATTGGCTATTTTTGACAATTTTTCAAGAATTTTAACAATTTTTCAAAATTTTTGACCATTTTTCAAAATTATTGACCATTTTTCAAAATTATTGACCATTTTTTAAAATTATTGACCATTTTTCAAAATTATTGACCATCTTTCGATATTATTGACCATTTTTGATAGTTTTTGACAATTATCGACCATTTCTCAAAATTTTAACAATTTTTGACAATTATTGACCATATTTCAAAATTATTGACCATATTTCAAAATTATTGACCATTTTTGATAGTTTTTGACAATTATCGACCATTTCTCAAAATTTTAAAAATTTTTGACAATTATTGACCAATTTTGATAATAATTGTCCATTTTTGACAATTTTTGAGAATTTTTGGCCATTTTTGGCCATTTTTAACCATTTTTGACAATTTTTGAAAATTTTTGAACATTTTTCAAAATTTTGGACATTTATCGACCATTTTTCAAAATTTTAACAATTATTGACAGTTTTTGACAATTTTTGACAGTTTTTGATAGTGTTTGACAGTTTTTGACCATTTTTAATTTTATTTGATTTTTAATCTGATAAATTGTTAAATATTCACCAATTGAGTTAATTCGGAGGGCGTGGTTTGATTAAATAAGCGGGCGAAAAAGATTCCTTTGTTGCGCTAGAGCGTAAAGTAATCCTCGACATTTGTCGACTTTACGATTTCATTTGAATATAGTAATTAGTCATTTTACGCGCGTCTGTAGAAAAAATTTTTTTTTAATTTGTACCATTGGCGTAAAAAATAAGAGGATAAAAGTTTCCAGTAATCCCGATAGCTCGCAACTGGTTAAATTTTTCAAAAGTTAGCTTATGTCACAATATTAGATTCTTAAAGAGCATACTGGTCACCAAATTTGGAAAAATATTTCAAGGCGTTTTTTGATTTACGGCAAATTTTGAATTTTTGGTTCAAACTTTTAACACCCTGTATTTCGGTAACTAAGCCCTTTAGGGGTTAATGTTCCTACATTAAAATTTATCCAATAACTACAGCTCTCTGGGGTAGAGCGTTGTCGGTCGAATATTGTAACACCCTGTATAAAAAATAGCCAACTATATACCTAGTTGAATTTTTAAAGAGTATACTCCATTCCAAGATATTTCGTTTTAACTTAACACCAACATGATTGATTCAAGAGAAAAACCCACAGCAGGTAGTCGTTAATCCGATAACAATAGCACAGTATCGTATAATATAATGCCTAATACTTAGTATGATTATTTTACAACTGAAATATTTAGCTGGTGAAATGATATTTAGTTTTAGCACCGTACACTAACAAAGAATAGTAGTCCAACTCTTCGGCACGCACCTGAACGCTCCCTCCTTGCCCCGTCTCCTAATTCGGAGCTGGCCGGGCCCAGAGCTAAATTTTTATTATTAAATCCTTAAGACCAGATACCGAGTTAACAAAATATTGTGAAATATACTCTCCCTAGTTTGCTGTTGTTTATACTTTGTTAATAAACTAAAATGTAATTGAATGTCCAAGAAAAACAGGTAAAATATTTGCAGGAAAATTTGGTATAAAGAAATACGGTATTAAATGTAAACAAAGATTTCAATATCGATGGTAATGGTTCCTCCTTGAAAGTGTTCGGTGTAGGATGGATATGAATGCCATTACATTGCAAACCTCACATAACGAATGATAAGCTTAACGTAATTGTAGGCTGGGCACATTATAGAAGTACGTTCTGATAGGTGAACGATAAACGCAGAGACTCCATTTGACTAGGGGAAGGACAATCCGAGAAAAATATTTACTAAGAACTTCAGACTTATACAGGATGTAGCAAAAATGAGTGTCATAAATTACACCACTTAATCTGAGGTCAAAAGGTTAATGGAACTTTAGCTACATATTATGTACAAAAGTGTAAACAAAAAAGTTATAAGGTGTTAAAGTTTTTATTTTGGCGTATTTGACTAGAATAGGTAATAAAACCTGATTTTTGTGTAGATTTTTAAAGTTATAAGAAAATGTTTATAAAATATTTTGCACTGGACGAATGCATTAGGTAATCTAGTGATCTCGGAGTAGGTATCCTCCCAAGGATATGCCGATGACAATGCCATAACAACCAGGTGAAAGTTCGAGAATACTCTTTGTGACATCGTACAAAGGGGTCTGAAGGTGTAGGCAAATGGATCTTAACATCAACCACACCAAAATCATCTTAATAGCCTTCACTAAGAAAAGAAAACTCAGCCTCAAACTTGATGGGAGTGAGGTTGAATGGAGACAAAAAGTTAAATATTTAGGTTTGACTCTAGACAGTAAACTTCTGTGGAACAAATACGGAAAGGAAATTATATTCAAAGCAAAAATGGATCTAATGGTGTGCAAGAACCTGACAGAGAAATTGATGTACGTACACTGCCATAGTGAGACCAACCATCACTAGCCTATTGACTATGAGAGACAACCTCTCCAAAATTCAAAGACTAGCGTGTATATTAGGGTGTGTCATTTTTAGGCCATTCTATTTTTTTACTGGTATACCAGAAAATCTGGTAGTATATAGAAAATAAAACATTATGCCGCTGGGCTAGAAAGCTTGAGTCCAATAGCGGCTTAGCTCTTAAAAAAATTCGATTTCCCGCATATAAATAACACAGGAAATATTTTTTTTGTTTTAAGTGGACTTTTCGTTATTAAAAATTTTTTTTTTCAAAAAACCTTCTTATGGCTTTTGTAGAAAATTAAATTCTCTACAAAAATATGTCTTTGGACGAAGATTGTAGAACCACTAGTTTCGAAGTTATAGCCCGTCAAACGGACATTAATGTTACCATTTTAAGAAAAATAAAAAAATAAAAATGTTAGTAATTATAACGATTAATTAATAATAATTTGAGTTAGATCATTATATTAAAACGGGTCAATGCTTTAATTTCAAATTTTAATGCTCAAAAATGTACAATAAAATTCAATTATTCATGTAAGAGTAATAAATTGAAAATTAAATGTGTATTTTTTTAAATGTTTGACGGGCTATAACTTCGAAACTAGTCCCGCTACAGTCTTCGTCCAAAGATATGTTTTTGTAGAGAATTTAATTTTCTACAAAAACCAAGAGAATTTTTTTTGAAAAAAAAGTTTTTTAATAACGAAAAGTCCACTTAAAACAAAAAAAAATATTTCCTGTGTTATTTAAATGATAAATCGAATTTTTTGATGAGCTAAGCCGCTATTGGACTCAAGCCGTTTAGCCCAGCGGCATAATGTTTTATTTTCTATATACAACTAGATTTTCTGGTATACCAGTAAAAAAAATAATGGCCTAAAAATGACACACCCTAGTGTATATGCATTACAGGAATAATGAGAACTTGCACCACTACTGGTGGTGGAAAGTGTTGAAAAAAGAACAAGATGCAGACTAAGTAGAGAGGGAATCATTAAAAAACACCTCCTCGCTTCTTAGAAATCAGAAAACCTGGGACATGTCACAAGAGGGTATGATGAAAAAAAAACTCGAAACGGAATTAAGCAATAAGAAGGAATGGGATCCAAACACCATTACCAGACTTGGAAATAATGCTGTTCAATGGTATACAGACGGCTCAAAATCAATAGAAGGAAGTGGGTTAGGAGTGTACGGACCAGAAACCAAACACAAAATGGTATGACAATGCCTAGGGAAACTCAATGAAACTAGACGAGAACAATATCGTCACCTTTCTGTGGATTCCAGGAAACACTGAATTAGCAAAAAGGGGGCTGAAATACTTTTTTGGGGGACAGAACCCTTTTGCGGTTTCAGCTCCAATGTAATGTTGGAAGAAATAGGCAAAGAGATCTGACCATAGGAAAGATCTTGTAGGGCTTAAGCAATCTAAGATACTTATGGGTAACTACAACCAGTTGAGAACAAATGAATGCCTGAAATGGGCACCCGAAAAAGCTCAAAATAGTGGAGGAAGAAGTATGTAGACTCTGTGGTATGAAAGAAGAAACCTAGGGCAAAACACATATGAAATTACTAGATAGAAGAGGGACACTTACCTAAACTAAAGCATGGAGATCCTAAAATTCCTCCGGGAAATAGGTCTAAAGAAGCTACTAGTATCTGAGACTTTCCTCAGGAACTAAGTAGAAGAAAGAGGTCGCAATAGATCTTTTAGGTCTCAGTGAATATCACCCCAATATACATACATACATACAACTGTTATTCCCAGTCTAAGCGGTTCAAATAAAATACCTTTGACACTTATTCAACTTTTTGTCCACTATTGCATGTAATTATAAAGACATTATATTATCCAGCAGTGATTGAGGCGTGACTAATGAATGATCATTATTCATGGGGCGTAGTCGTAATAATTAATGATTTTCTACGATAGGCGTGGTCGTGATGAGCCAAACTTGAATGAAACTGACAGTTTACATAAATTAGTTTCCTCTAAAGATTCAAAAATAATCCACTAGAAGCCGTACTAGTGGGGGGTACATGTTTTGATTTGCCATTTGACAGCAACGTTAAACGTACCCAATAAGAATTCTTACTTTGTCATTGGCGGAAAAAAATGCATTTTTGAAAACCTCAATACAGACTAATACACAAAGGACCAGGACCAGGCACACTCAGTAGCGGACCCTAGCCTACATTGTAATTCCGGGCCTATTTTCCAGTCATGACACATACCATACTTACTTAAAGCATATAGTATGTAGTTCTATTTATTTATCGGATTCCAAGAAAAAAAAGGAAAAAAATAATGATTTATTAATACAAACAAACATAAACATAATTTATTGAAACAAACAATAATACTTAAACAAATATACCCAGATTGATTAGTTATATTCTCACTTTTAATTCTGCAAACTCGTCAATTAGTTTGTCATAATTAATAGCTCTTTTTCTATATAACGTAATGATAAATGAACTATTTAATTTTTGTTGGCCTAATGTGGATCTTAAAAAAATTTTATTCTGGCCATTACTGATTACTGAGAATGATCTTTCACCGCTTGCATTGCTTATTGGAAGGGTAAATACATTCTCAGAATTAATTTTAAACTATAGTTGTTTCGCCATCAGGAGAGGGTATTAAAATTATCGGAAACCAGTAAACCATGGGCGTGATAGTCTATAAATATTTACTTTAGACCCCATGTCGCCGCCGGCCCATGTGGGCCACCGCTGCTGTAGTTTGCATACATAATTAGGTTTTATTACTCTCTTCTGATGGCAAAAGAACTATAACAAACACTTCATTTTTACCACGGAATGCTAAAGAGATATGAAGAAATAAATTTGATTGTTGCTACCACACGTTTAAGTACTTCCATCCAATATTTTTTTTCATTTATATCTAATTTGTTTTTCAAGTTCAGCGTCAATACGTCCGGTAATTTTAGGTCTTGTTATAAAAATTAAAATGGAGTTAATGTGGTCACTGGAGTTTTCATGCTCTGACAATTTTTTATGTACATTTTTCCAATCATTCGTCCCTTTTATCATTAGCATTGTTTGATTGGAAAATAATTTACAGACGTAACAGTACAATAAGTTGCTGGTTTCAGTATAAACTAACCAATCTCTTTTAACTTTTTCCCCGCCATTAATCGTTCTGAAGAAGGAGGCAATTTTCTTGTGATTTGTTTCGACCTTTCGTTGCAGATGATTCCAAAGATCCGTTTATTGATTTTGGTGGATTTTTTATATAATACTCTCGCATGGCGTCTGATAAGTAGGTATTCTGGCTCTGGCCATAATGCAATATCGTTTACAAACCTCTAAATTTATATTTTCTCTTTTTGTTTCATCTTCACAAACGGAATTGCTTGGTTTTTCCTGCTGGTCTTTTTGCAGAATAGTTTCGGACACAAATTATGTTTCTTGAGTTTGAGCAGGTGAAATTTGTGAAAATGATGACGATTGTTGTAATTGTTCTCCATCTACAGTTAAAAATGTGTCCAACGATCCTTTTATTTGTTTTGCCACATTATCTCGATCTGATTTTCGTTTTCATTTTTCATTTCCACTTAAACGTTTATAGGACGGGTGAATAGAAGAGTGTCTCACTCCAACGAGATCACATTTTTCTGTTGAATAAAAATAAAAATTAATTATTATAAAAATTAAAAACCTAATTTTCGGGACCCAAAAATTACGGGCCCAAGGCATGTGCCTAGCTTGCCTAGGCCTTAGTCCGCCCCCGGGCACACTTTTTATGTAATATCGGTATCAATAGATTCTTTTGAAATTTTAGTATGGTATTTAGGATGAAAACGTAAGAATTTTTTACCATTGCGCCAAACTTGAAAGTATACTGGGTGTAGCAGAAATTGGTGTCAATGAATTTTTATGCCACACCATAAAACTCTCTTTATAGAATGTTTCATGTGCGATAAAAAATACTTTTTCCTAAAATAGTTCAAAAACTGAAGAGTTTCATGTTTCATATAAATTGGTAACTCTTAAAAGTATACAGGGTACACCAACGTAGTACAGTC
This sequence comes from Lochmaea crataegi, assembly GCA_947563755.1. Lineage (NCBI taxonomy): Eukaryota > Metazoa > Arthropoda > Insecta > Coleoptera > Chrysomelidae > Lochmaea > Lochmaea crataegi. Next base: position 22,076,626 of record OX387435.1, read on the forward strand.
AACATTGGTTTTATTCTATGTTATCTTTTTGTGCTTCTCATAATCTTAAGTAGGTAAGCTGGGAATTTTGGAACCGTTGGCGATACTAAACACTGTTTACACTACCACTACACCAACACTTCACGCACTATCTTACGCGCGTTTCGATAACCAAGTTATCTTCTTCAGTCTCTTTGCGATAAATGCATCATACACATATTTCCACTTTCAATACCTAGCTTAGGAATTTTATACCCGTTTGCATCTTTTTTGCTTCATCTAACGTTCTAACGTTCCTTAATGACCTATACATTTTCATTATAAATGCCAAGCTAATGAACTATTTACCTGTTCAATTCTTCTCTTTATATTTCTCCCCATTTATTCGTACCCTAGCGACCCACCCCCGCTTCTCGTCGATAATGTAGCTTTCTACAGGTATTTATATTTCTCCCCATTTATTCGTACCCTAGCGACCCACCCCCGCTTCTCGTCGATAATGTAGCTTTCTACAGGTAAAAGAATTTTTAAAATCGGTAAGTAGGCTTCGAATTTATTCATTACAAACAAACAATCAAATCTCTTCTCTTTATACTCGTAATATCAGGTTAGACAAGCTTTATGGTCTTAGACATTTTGGGATAGGTTTTCTAACAGGAAATTAAATTACTGTTGTATATTTTCCTAAGCATATTGTTAGAGGAGTATTGTTATATTTATAATTAAAAATTTATCTATTCCCAAATCATGAGCTCCTGCCCATTGTCTTCTTTAAGGTTTATGAGTTTATTTAAAACTAGTTGTAACTTTTAATAAAGTAGTAGGTATGTATAGGGTGTCCAGAAACTATCCTGCTAAACGAAGACTACAGATTGATTGATTGGTTCCGGCACCATCAGTCAGAGGCTTAGAGACCCCGGCACCTCAGCCTTTAGGTTATACAGTTTATGCGAAGAGACTTGTATCCTTATTAGGCTCAGTCTTTTCACTAGGTCCTCCTTGGAGAAATCTTATCTTGGATACTCTAGTCCTATGAGTCTATATCTCCAATGAGACAGTGCTTCACATTCTAAGATAATATGAGAGGCTATTTCATACTCTTCCATGCACAACCGACAGATATGTTCCTCCCTATATATGCCAATTATATGCATGTGCTTAGTCAGCGACTCCGAGGGTATTTTGACCAGGAGTTTGCTGTGTTCCTGTTTTGGCAGTACGTCTGATGTTTAGTTTGAATCCACCAACATGTACAACCACGTGCAGCAGTTTCTGATATTCCAAATACTGGTTCAGGACCAGTTAATGCAGTTGCAGACCCTAAGCTTTGTTAGGGTGTCTGCCTTTTCATTGCCTACAATACCCTTGCGCCCCGGGACCCACTTAAGAGTTACTCTATTATGGTTTGCCAGGGTTAAAAGTTTTTGTAGGCAGTACCATGCAAGTCTAGATCTGATCTGGGGACATGCTAAAGATTTCAGTGCTGCCTGACTATCTGAGAGTATAAGTTCTTTTGGCCTCTATACCCCCTTTCGATGTTTATTTGCAAACACGTGTCGATAGCGTAGATTTCTGCCTGGAATGCAAACCTCCCCAACGATGCGTGGACATTTACCTGGGTCTATGTCAGTTTTAGATCAGTCTGTGTACCACACCTGGCTGAATGCTTCCAACCCATCCCAGTTTAGCTGGATATGGTAAGGTTGGTTGTCGTTAATTGTGGCCAGCATGTTATCACTTCTCATTTCAAGAAGCGAGTTTGTGATAATATCTGTGAATCTGGAATTACTATGGGTGTTGGTTCCTTCGTACCAATTCCCATTGCACTCCAGCCTGTATGCAGCCATTCTCGCTTCCGCCTTAACATGCAGAGCAAGAGGCGGAAGATTGAGAATGGCTTCCATTACCGCAGTTGGGCAGCTTCTCACCGCACCCGTTACGCACAGACAGGCAAGCCTCTGAGGTTTTGATAGCTCCAGTTCGGCTTTCCTCTGATCTGTTTTTGGCCACCAAACTAAGGCTCTATAGGTAACCATGGGTCTCACCACAGTTGTGTACAGCCAGTGAACGATCGTTGGATTTGTTTTTCCCTTTATTGGTTTTGTGTCATGTAGGTGGGAATTCCAGGTTAGTTTTGCATCCAGAATTATGCCCAGATGCTTGACTTCCTGGCTAAGACACAGCTGCACGTTGAAGAGGCTTGGCAGTTTTAGTCTCTCAAGCTTCCTTTTTCTAGTGAAGGGAATGAGCGCAGTTTTTGCAGGGTTCGCCCTTAGGAATTCTCTCCTACACCATATCTCCGCCATTTCCAGAGCTTGTTGTATCAGCTCCGATATAACATTAGGATATTTCCCCAGTACAAGTATTGTCAGATCATCTGCAGATGAAAAGCATGTTCATCCACCGGCGACATGTGGTGTCGTCTGCTCCACGCCTTGCAACAGCAGCTATCATAGAGTCAAAGCAGGTGTGGTCGAACGCTCCTTCTATATCAAGAAATGCTTCGAGAGCTATTTCTTGATTTCCCTAGGGCAACCCCAATTTTCGTCACTAGTAGGTGTATGGCTGTTTCACAGGATTTTTCCGATTGATAGGCATGTTGGTTGCAGTTACTATGAATGTAATTTTTTGGCTATCTAACCTAATTTAATTTTATCCAAAAGTTCCCCTTATGGGAGCAGTCGCCCTTTGAAGATGGCATTGTTTAGCAGTTTTTTAAGCATATTTCAAAAAAATCGCTACCTACAAACTTCGAACTTAATTGTAGTGATAAATACCCTGTGGTGATAAATTGTATACTCCAAACCCGCGTTTTTTATTGCCATCACAAGCGTGCAGCGTGGAAAGGGCAGAGGGTAAATTTGCTTAAATTTTAGGGGTATAATTTTGTTGTCGAATTTTACATTAAATTCAAAAACTAAATAAAGTAATAATAAAGTATTTTCAAAAAAAGTGCTCTTGTTTAAATTCGCTATTTAATTTTAATTTTTTGTATTTTTGGCATTTAATTACTAAACGATATTTATAGTATCTAGTTGGCAACAAGAATTGACATTACGTCAAATTGCTTTGAAGTTAAAAAGATATTGTTATTTATATTCACAGATTCTATAAGTGCGAAGAAAAAGTTATTGAAATCAATTACCAGAAAAGATCGAGAAGTAGCCCTAATTTTAAAATTCTCTGCAAGTAGAAAATTACATATAGAAAAGCATGCGTAGTAGTAGAGATTTTCAACTAAGGGGCCGTTTATAAAATACGGTCGCACTTATAGGGGGGTGGGGTTGGCTTACTGTGACAAGATACGAGAAGGGGGTTCGTGGGGGTTTGAGAAAACGTGAGCTTATCGATTCTGCAAATAGAAAGTCATTCGTTTCGTACCTGCATATAATGAATATTATAATATCAAAATATTTTGTACTACTAATTGCCATATATTATATACAGGGGGAGTCTATCATTCTTGATGCAATATTGATAGGGGGAGTAGCAGAAAATGTGACATAGCGCGACGAAGGTGGAAGGGGGGTATAAAAAGGTAGAATTTTGCATGAAGTCCCAGCAGTCCCAAAAACTCAAGTTTGGATATCCTAAATTTCTGCAGGTATTTTAAGATTTTCTAAAAGAAAATAGTATATTGTTCAACGAGTGACTATAGTTACATTTTTTTAAGCGAGAGAACAGGAAAAATTAGATGCACGAGGGATATTTGGTAAGATTATTTCCCGAGTTAAATAAACTTGTCAAACTTGCATGAAATTTTTTCGATATTTGTTTCCGGAAAAACTGCTGACAGCTAAGTTGACAGTTGTTAAGTAATTTTTCCACTTAAAATTTATATTTGACATACCAATTCTTGATAGCGATTGATCAAAATTAATAGGAAGGAAATAATCGCTTATAATCTCCCTAGAGCACGAATTATTTCCGGAAATTTTCTCGAAGTGTGAATTTTCTTAAAAAATTCGCAACTGAGGCAAATTTCCGGAAATAATTCGTGCTCGCGGGAGATTCGGTAAGAAAATTTTATACCAAAACTTTTTTAAAATAGACATACTTAGGTGACATATTATAATTATTTATGACAGCTGTCAAGCCGGAGGGAAATTTCCGAAGAAATTAGGTTATTGTCATAGCAACATGTCAAAATGCAGGCATCTGATTGGCTGTAATTCGTTAGTTTGAAATTTTTATTTAAACAACAATTAGGTATGTTCATATATATGAACATGAACAAACTAAAGAATCTTGTCCAAATCGCTACATTTCAACGAATTTAAAAATTTGGCATATGTCAAAATGACAAATGCGCAATTTTAACACTCCTTACTGTAGTTACAGACCTGCAAGGAAATTTTCAATAGATAGCGGGAAATTTTCGGATTTTACCGGGCAATTTTCAAAGGTAATATCACCCAAGAGAATATTGAACATTTAATACAAAATTCCTTTTAAATTGTTGAAAAAAATAATCTTCCCAAATACAACTCGTGCTTCAAATTTTATCGATAATTTTTTCTTTTCCACGAAAACTTGTTTATTTGGCAAAAATATGAAAACAAACCGATTGATAAAATCACGAGTCCGTCAGGACTAGTGATTTTATCTAAATTCGGTTTGTTTGAATGTTTTTGCCTCAAATAAACAAGTTTGAGTGATGAAAATAAAAAATTATGTGATAAAATTTGAAGAACGAGTTTTATTTGGGAAGATTATTTTTTTCAACAATTTAAAAGGAATTTTGTATTAAATGTTCAATATTCTCTTCACTGTCACTGAATCGGTTTGTGTTCATTTTTCAATAAACTTCGAAGCACTTTTAGTTGTCAATAATGACAAATTCAAAGTAAAATTTTGACGTTTCAATGTAAACAAGGTATTATCGATGAGGAAGCAGAATTATCAGTATAATTCCGAATGATTGGCTAGAATAATGTATTGCTATTGGTTAAAACCACCAAAACGTCATATTTTGACGTATGAAAAAAATAATCGCCGAAAAATTCCCGCTTCATATGGGATTTTTAATACATGAGGGAAATATTCGTCTCCATGGTCGAAAGATAACGTTATGGGATTTTTTATCATTCGTTACGAAAATCAAATTTTCGTCACTGCATACAATGACGAAAATATTCTTTTCATAAAGGGTCATAGAAAAATTAGATTTAAGCAAGAAATAACAATGAAATTTCGATTATTTTTATTGTTCTGTTGATATCTTACATTGCTTGTGATCGTAGTTATTTTTGAAAAATAATGATTTATGTTCCCATGATAACTTCGCAGTGTCTTTGTTTTCTGAATTTATTTTCAGACCGTAATTAATCCAAGTTTATCAACAGCGTTTTATTGAAGTGATAAAATTTTAGATTTATGTTATTGCAAAAAATGTTGTGGATAAAAGGAAGTTCAAACAAAAAGGATTAATAAAATCAAGACAGCTTTATAAAAACAAAATTTAATTACCTTATAATATTTGTACACACATTTTTAGGACCTCATATAAACTTAACTTAAATTCACACTAATTCTCTTTTAGAGTCTAAAATTGCACCAAAAATGCAAAAATTGCACATAAAATTCGGACGGTAATAAATCAGAACACTTATAAATTTTCACCAATGAAGCTTGAGAAATATTCACAAGTAGTTACGAAAATTCGCACAAAAATGGAATGTTTGTTTGGAATTTTCATTTTCATACTCATAAAGGGAAATCAATTATATAACACATCGCAGTGAAACAATATCAAAGAAGTAAAAATATATACATGTATTTTTATAAGCGTGCATATTGTTTTCTTCCCAATATAAATATATATTTTTTATATCATTAATTAAGTATGTTGCGAAGATCACATGACATTGGAAAAATAAAGTTGGAGTCGACGTGACATATATATATAAATACAGAAAATAATAATATTCTTTTTTATTTTGAGCTCCTTCATCAATGTAATAAATATTATATTAGACGTTACTCATTCTAAAATATCCAGAAATATATATTATTTATTCTCTGTAAGCTACAACAGAAGAACAATGTTAATTTTTATTATAAAAGCTAATATATCGCCATCATAATTCTCAACAACTCATGTAGGTGTTGGTGGGTGTTGTAAAGTTCAGAAGAAGCAGGATAGTATTCTATACAGCTTGGAAACTTGGTGAGTATTGAGATTAACAACGACTTTATTATACTACTGAATTTTCAGTTCCTCGACAATTTGACGTATAGTTGAGACAGTTGCTTAAGTTCATACATAACATAGATTTGAAAAAGAATTGGAACTATTTGTTGCTGCCCAGTTGTAGTGACGTACATTCAAGACAGTGGAATTTAAATGTATCGCTCGCAGTAACATCTTAAATAGTTACTTTGAACTATTGAATATGTTTCAAGTACGCCCGAGCACTCAGTAGACGGATTTGGGAGTCCGTCTGACGTAGAATTTTGCAAATAGATATTCTGTCTGTAAAGGCCGCTCATGATTTCTTGATCGAAGGGATGCGCAGTTGATCAATTTCAGCAATTCGATGCAATTGCAATTTTATCGTTTTGGTGCCATTTCCATTACCTGCAAGGCCCAATTCTAGGAAGAAATATAGTTTCTTTTGTGTTACCAATCAACTAACCTATCAACCGATTGCTGATTGTGGTGTCATTTGTGATTTGATAATCGACAGTGATGCACTTAGTTTTTTTCTCTGAGCTTTTCTCACTTTCGCTATCTTCATTTTAAATAATAATAGAATAACTTTATATATTATGTTTGAACAAATTATTTTTTGAGGTTAATAACAACTTTTTTCTTTATATACTGTTGCTTGCTTGGCAGCAATGTTGCAATGACAAGAGTATTGCATGATGTCAAACAGCATGCAAGATTCATCATTTGCAATATACTGACCTTGCAAGAACTTGCCGCAATTTCTTGCAAATTGTATTGATACATGTCAAGCGGCCTTAATTCGCAAATTAACTTATCGGCGATGTTAAAAAATTCGAGTATAAGGGTATAAGGTATAAATATTCAATTTCAGTAGCTGAGTTGTCGGAATAATGTGTTCTGACGTTCATTACTAATTAGTTGAACGAATATTACAAATAAGTAACGTTCACTATATTACATGATTAAAATAATACCAATGTCATGCGATTTTCGAAAATATATAATATATCAGAGTTAAAAATTTAATAACATTGTCGATTTTTTTTAACACAAATCACTTAAAACGTTTCAACTCATCAAATACTTGTATTGGATTCTGTTCAGAAACACAATGCCTTCATGTCAAAAATTATAATTAATGTTCATAATTAATGAGATACTCTTTAGGAAGTTTCATGATTCAGAAATAGCTATAGTTATTTCAATATTATTTAATAGTATTTCAATTAACATGTTAAGCAAAAAATAATCTAAATATTTTTAATAAGAAGAAACTTATTGAATTTCTAATATTTTTATTCACCACGTCACAATACATAAAATTCTGTCAGCCGACCGTTGCGAATAGCTAATTATCGGCTGTCGCGTGTAATTTTGAATTCAGTACCATGGTCTATTTCAGTACTACCAGTACTTGTTTAATTACAAAAATATTTTGTTCGTAAGGATTCAGCAAATCTACCCAGTGTTTATTTTAAATTGATGGAATAATTATTTTTAGGGAATAATCCATCCTACAATAGACTGAGTCAGAAAAAAAACTTTTTTTGTTGATTATTTCCTTCCTATTAATTTTGACCAATCGCTATCAATAATTGGTATGTCAAATATAAATTTTAAGTGGAAAAATTACTTAACAACTGTCAACTTAGCTAACAGCAGTTTTTCCGGAAAAAAAATCGAAAAAATTTCATGCAAGTTTGACAACTTGACAAGTTTGACAATTAATAAAAATTTTGTATTAAAATAAGATGTTTATGTTTATTTATACTCAGGAAATAATCTTACCAAATATCCCTCGTGCATCTAATTTTTAATGTGGAAAAATTGGAACACTCGTTTCTAAGTAATCTGTTTTAACAAATAGCATGAGCGAGAGTGGTTTTAAAAATTCGAGTCGAAGACGAGGATTTTTCCACTTTCTTATTTTTAATGTGGAAAAATTGGAACACTCGTTTCTAAGTAATCTGTTTTAACAAATAGCATGAGCGAGAGTGGTTTTAAAAATTCGAGTCGAAGACGAGGATTTTTCCACTTTCGCTCATGCTATTTGTTAAAACAAATTACTTGGAAACTCGTTTTTCCGAATTTTTCCGGAAAAATTAAATGCACTAGGGATATTACCCCCGAATAAATGTATCCAAAAAGTCTCTTTGACCCACAAAAAAAATGCTCCAAAAATTTCAGCTCGATATCACAACAAATGAGCTGGCGCATGGGGGGGTCCCTGTTCCCATTTAAAATACATTGAAATCATTTTTTTTTGGAATTTTAGTTCGAATGTTCTTGCAGGAAATTAAATTATCTACAAAAAATTGCTCTTTAAGTTTTTTCCTAAACTTAATGGGAAAAAAGTTACAGTGCGTAGAAAAAAAGAAAAAAGAGAAAAAGAAAAAAGATTAAATGTCGAGAACAATTTATTTTTTTAATGGAAAAAGATTTTTTTTATTTTTAAAATAATATTAATATTCTTCAATTTCGAAACACGATTTTATGTTAGCGAAATATTTTATTTTGTAAGAAATTTTTTTCGATGTAAGTATTTTAAATGGGAAAGGGGACCCCCATGCGCCAGCTCAATTTTTGGGATATTGAGTTGAAATTTTGGGAGAATTTTTTTTGTGTGACAAAGAAACTTTTTGGATACATTTATTAAAAAAAAACTGCACACAATGTAAACAAATGGATCCAAGTTTAGAAAAATCTGTGTAGATGCCAGATGTCTATTGCTCAAAATATAGCATTTGAATGTAAAAGTGAAACTGATAATGCCTGTATTTTCCTAACGTCTCATTGGTGCTGATTATACTCGTAGGTATTAGTCGTATTGGTACATTTTGGATCAATACAGTACCTACTCATACCAACGATCCTGATATTTCCGGCCTAACTTCGTTTTAAGCCAATTAAATATTAAACATAGAACAAAACTTTACTATGCTACTTCGCGAATTCTCAAACTGGAATGGTAATAACTTTTTTATTTGTGGATATAATTAAAAAAGAAGAAAATGTGTGTTTTCTAAATGATTGGAAGCACTTGAAACGAAAGGAAAATATCTTGTTAATCATCAAGATTTACTTCAGCTTGATGTGTATCGTTGCACAGAATTGATATGTTATTAGCTTCAAACGATAAATGATTGGTTGTAACAAATATGACCCCAATACAAGTCTATGTTTCATTAATTTGTAGATAAAATAAATATTTTCCTTAGATACAAATAGTTTTAAGCATGATTTTTGTTAGCAAAAACACAAAAAAGTGTTGCAGATATCAGTGTATAATGAAATGTATTATACAGTTCTTTTATTTTAAAACTACAGTGTCCAAAAATTAAATGTTATTTCACCATATACTATTTGAAAATTTTCAGGTATCTTTTGCTGCATCAAAAACAAAGAAAAATGTATTTTAAATCTAATGTCTTTTGGCGTTAATACATTATTCATAAAAAACATTTTAATTAAATCCAGTGTGTGGTTTAGTAAATCAGCCTAGTGGACCAATATCGAACTAAGAACGTGAGGCTAAAAGAATTCGCTAGCAAGTGGATGTCGCACACATTAAGAATTTAATATAAATAGTCAAAATATTACGGAGGGGCCACATGAATTTAAATAATTTTTGTATCATAAATTACGACTTACTAAGACGTTATTACGAGATATAAGATGTAATTACGAGATAGAAGACATAATTATGAGATGAAAGTCGTATTTAGGTATTAAATTTCGACTTACTATACCTTTTATTGTCCAAATATATTTACATACGAAAATACGTCTACGTCCTAAATATATGAAAGAACATGTATCTATAGGTCGTTTAAACGTATGCTATATAAAATTTTGACTGGATGATCCACACATTAAATAATATTTATAAAAATAATGAAATAAAATAATAAACTTTAAAAGTGGTAACACAGTAAAAACTCCTTGACTTTACGTACATATAAATTGTTTGACATATTTACTAACTCGTCATTTCGACTTACTAATACGTAATTACGAGATAGAAGACATAGTTATGAGATACAAGTAGTATTTTTTGAATTTCGGCTTACTAAGACGTTATTACGAGATAGAAGACATAATTTTGTGATATGGAAGTTAAGACATGACTCTGGAACTAATTCTTTAAATCTGAAAAATTCAAACTAAAGCGACCAAATAGGTATGAAGTGAAAGTCTTATATCTGATGTCTTGTCATGTCTTACAACTTCCATATCACAAAATTATGTCTTCTATCTAGTAATAACGTCTTAGTAAGACAAAATTCAAAAAATACTACTTGTATCTCATAATTACGTAAGTCGAAATAACGATTTAGTAAGTCGAATTTTAATAAATACGACTTTTATCTCATAATTATGTCTTCTATCTCGTAATAACGTCTTAGTAAGTCGTAATTTATGATAAAAAATTTATTTAAATTCCTTAGAATACAAATAAGACAGATGTTAATTCATTTTAATATTTTGTATAATAAGAAAAAAACTACTTTTTAGTAGCTTCAGTTAGAGCAAATGTACCTACTTACAGTTGAAAGAAGTTTGTTATTTAATAAGTAGTGACTCATAGAATGGTCCAGTGATCCCTAGTAATTCCTTGCTTATGTTATAAATTATCCAATCTACATCTATTTTATGTACAGCATGGAATGAACAAAAAGTTATTGAGTGGCTTGCTTATAATTGGATTTCTATTCAAAAATTTTTGTAAACGTCAAAAGTATTTAAGTGCCAAAATAAGTGACGCAAATATCTAAAATATAAGCATCTTCGTGACAAACTTGATGGAATCTCTTTTAAAACAAATTAAATACTTGTGAAACAGTGGATAAAACTACCAAATGATCGAAAAATACAAGTATTGATATGTCAACCTAAACAACGATATCTACTGATTACTTACTTTATGTGAACAGTTTCATTTTAAAATAAAAGAAATGAATAAACGACAATTTTCATTAGTTATATCTGCGTGTATGACTACTGCAACACTCTGTATTTTTATAAATTCGTTCATATAAATAAGCAGAAGTCGAATCAATAACTACACACACATTTTATATACATTTGTTCAGCATCACGAAATTTTTATTTATACTTAATTATGAAAGGTGTTTTGACTAAGTTTTATCAAAGATAAATATATTATGACCATAGTTAAAAATCTCATAAAGGATGAATTAAATTAAAAAATGTTCGACATGTCAACTTTATCCGATTCCACAACAATTAGTCTCTCGAGTAAGTTGATTTAATATACAGGGTGTCCCAGGAGTACGTATTGAAAACTTGGGAAATAACAGATGAGCTAAGATCAATTATAGTACTTCCTATACATTTTGTGCCTCAGATTAGATTAGATTTGATGAGGTGGCTAACTTCGACATTTTCAGATCTATTGTGCCGACTGAACCTTTCATGTAGTTTCTTCTCACAAGAAGCCGCACTGGCATAGGATTTGCTCTGCAATTTCCTCCTCTATAGGCGACAGAATCTGCACATGGCTTCGTCTGACAACCCCAATAGCTTTGTACGCCTATAAAGCTGTTAACATACCTACTATTGCTTTGACAGTTTTCCTATCTTTGCTTATTAGGTCTGCGTGATTTTTTTCTAATAAACTGTTTAGCCTGTCGAGATTATCCACCTTTTCAGAGATTGATGAGTCCCCACTTTCCCGTGGCCATTTGTGTCTAGCTCCCTCCAATATTCTCATCAACTCATAAAGACACATAAAGAATAAGTAGGTACTTTCCTATGATCCGCTATGTTCGCTTAGGAATTTTGCTTATGACAACCTCTCAAGAAATATCAAAATATGTAAACAAACATACATGACGTTAAGATTTTTCATATGGCTAATCCTAAGAAAAATCTTATAATGTAAACCCACTTTAAGAGGCCAGTTCGGCAAAAACTAAAATGTCAGCAGGGGCCAGGTAAGGAAAGTGACGGGATTTCTCACCGGTCGGTGTGCCCTAAGGAAACACATGCATACAATTGGAATATATAGAGAGGATTTCTCCAAGAAGGTCCTAGTGAAAAGCCCCAGGGCTACTGGTCTCTTCACATAAACGGTATAACCAAGAGCGCAAAAAGCCTGAAGGCTGAGGTGTCCAGGTTTCGAAGACTGGTGGTGCCGAACCAATCAATCAATCAATAGTTAGGCAATGAAGGGAAAAATATATGAAGTACTATAAATAATTTTTGCCCCTCTACCATCTTCAAAGTTTTGGTTACGAATTCATGGGACATACTTTTGGTTTATTTCTACAAATAAATGTGAATAGATTAATTTGAAGCTGCAGGTGCTCATGCAGTATCAAACATATTCTGTATTATGTGGAAAGTGATTAAGACAAATAGCTGGCTGAAGCCTAGTTTCTTCGGTTTGTATTTAACATACATTATTTACAAATCATTTTTGGAATCAGCAAAGTTGAATAGATAATAACACCTTTCTATGTACAAAAATTGATCTATACAAATTTTTTTCACCGATATCAATATTACTTATCCTAATTGATCACTTTCACTGCTTTCTAATTTCATGGGATGATTAGTGTCCATGAAACGTTGCATCACAACCGAACTTTGAGGTACAATATTAGGTAGAACAGTTTGTTGTTGATTGTGCATATCCATATGCTGTTGCATCTGAGAATGGGGATTCAATAGATTTGGTTGGTGATAGGCTGCGCCGTTGATATCAATTTGACCTTTTTCTTCCACCCTCTTTTTGTTTTGTTTTCTTTCTTTCGCTCTTCGATTTTGGAACCATATTTTAATTTGTCTTTCCGAAAGACCAAGGTTAGATGCTAACTCAGATTTTCGTCTTATTGTTATGTATTTGTTGTTAAACGTAAATTCCTTTTCAAGTTCTATTCGCTGGTGGTCAGTGTAGACGACTCTATACTTGTCTTTCGTTCTCGTTTTTCCTGAAACAAGAACAATCAATTAACATATTATTCAAATAAAGGCAAGACAAATTTTGATAGGAGCTTTTTTAAAAAAAATTGTTGGGTTTATGGACATAAACAAGAATAGAGTTTTGCGTGTCAAACACTAAAACATTTTGATGTAGAATTTAGGTACAGAACAATGAACTCATCAACAGCCAACACCTAATTCCTAGAAATTTATGGAAATACATTAAGATATATCATTACTATCCTCAATAAGATATAGACAAAGAACATATACCTAAATTTAGCAGATCCTTCATTTTTGAAACTTCTTATAAAATAACATAAGCTTTGATTTATATTTTGAGAATTCGTAACAATCGGTTGCCACGTCAAATATGACGTTTCTATTAGAAATTTTTGATGTTTATAGCAAGAGTTGAGTTGCTTACAGTGTTTTAATAAATTGACCTCTGCCAAGAATTGAAGATTCAATAATCTCTGATTGACAGTGGGTTGTGGAATTCAATCTTGGTTGTAGTGAAGTAGGTATCCCGAGATTGAGTCATTTTTATGACAAATCATTAAAATGATATTGTATGAACATTGAACGCTGATTATTCTGTTAAATATTGAATTGAATGTTGGTTAAAGTAAGTAGACCATTCTAATGATGTGAACACCCTCATAAAACAATTATATGTAACTAGTGAAATTTTAAGATATTCTTCTGCTGATGGGACCCAAACAAATCTATTGGATATATGTGATGATTGTTAGGCCAATGATATATGGCATATGGAGCTATTGCTTGGTGGTCAAAAGCTTTACAGCGAACGACCCAAGCAAAGCTCTCTGTTATACAGAGACAGCCTTGTCTGGCAATTTCTGGTGGCATCAGTACCACACCGTCAGCAGCCATGGAAATCCTTCTGGACCTACCTCCTCTCCATATATTTTTGGAAAGAGAAGCTAGATGGACAACTTACAGAATTGTGCATATTTCTAAATGCACAAATCAGGCTTATACAGAACGAAGCAGAATGCTAGTGGACACTGAAAGTCACAGTATTCTGCGAATGACCTCTGACATAATGCCTCCAACAGTAAACTACGACCTGCCTTATACTGTCCTCATTCCAAATAGAGATGAATGGGTTCTCCGTAAGGATGAACTATTTAAAGCAGACAGCTGTTGGTACACAGATTTCTCAAAAACACCCCCAGGCTCTGGTGCAGGTGTATACGGGCGCAAACCTAGGATCCTATGCAACCGTATTTCAGACGGAAATTTACGTCATTGCTTCATGTGTGGAAAGATTGGAGCAAACCAAACGGCTTTGAATGCTCTTAGCTCTTGCCTTGTAACGTCCAAATTGATTTTAGACTGTCAAAAAAGAATCTTCTCAATAGAGTATCGCTGGTCTGGATCCCTGGCCATTCTGGCAAGGATGACAATGAGAAGGCAGACTCTCTTGCAAGGGAGGGTGCCGCACGTGATTTTATCGGACCAGAACCTACAATTGGCATCGCAATAAGTTTTGCCAAACAAACACTAAATACCTGGACAGCAAGAAGAGCTTCAGACTTCTGGCATAATATACCAGGATCGGTTCATTCTTCGAAGAATGTCTCCAAACAAATGTTAGACTACAGCAGTTATGACCTACGTTGTCTAACAGGCCTTTTAACAGGTCACTATCATCTAAATCATCATATGCTAAGACTGTCGGAAGATCCGACTTGCCGTCTTTGTCTGGAAGATGATGAGCCACAATAGACTCTTGCGAATAGCAGCGGAGTGCCTTATAGACCCACTCGCCACAAACCTAACCTAACCTGCCGATTTATTATTTTTGTCATCATCTTTTAGATATTCTATTAGGTATACAGAATGAATATTATAACACCATCTCATGGAGTAAAATGAAGATTATAATTAAGTATATGATTTATGGTATTCGAATCAAGCTTTGATGATTCGATACAAAATAACTAAGTCATTATCAAAGAAGCTGCGAAGTTGATAATTTTTAAATATTAATTGTTTCCCACACTTTTTCTTGGTAAGCAATCATTTTTGTATAGATCTACCTACACATAAATTCAGTGTAAGTACACTGTGTTCATTTGAAAAGGACCCACCCTTAATATTTCAAAAATGGGACAATTTAGAAAGAAATGCCGAAACACGTCAACTTTTAACTTGAGGGGGACACTTTTTGGCGCTAATGTCATAAACGTCAGATTCACCCCCTCCCTACTGGAGACACCCCTTACATTTTTTCAAATGGCATTAGGTATCAAGTCACACCTCATTTAGAAGGTCTGGTAAATCTCTATTCAATCATTATGTTTTGCCTTTGATACCAGCCTTCCGTTGTTATTTAATCGTTGTTTAAAATTGGCTCTCTTTTAATTTTTCGTATGACTCCGTATCGTGTTATGATAAAAAGAGTATTTAAAGAATAAAAAATTTACAAATAGTAAAAAGACAACCGTTAATAAGGAAAAACTGCTATTTAATCATGTGTTCAAAGTGACCACCGTTAACATTCAGGCAATAAAAGTTGAAAAAGAGCCAATTTTAAGGGGTGTCTCCAGATGGGAGGGGGGTGAATCTGACGTTTGTGACATTAGCGCCAAAAAGTGTCCCCCTCAAGTTAAAAGTTGATGTGTTTCGGCATTTCCTTCTAATATGTACCATTTTTGAAATATAAAGGGTGGGTCCTTTTCAAATGAACACAGTGTATATTTTCTAATAGAGTGGGTTATTAAAACCCGTTCAAAATCAGCAAAGCGATAATGACAAAAAAAATTGTCGTTAAATCTACTGTAAATATTGACAGTAATTATCACAAAATTGTACGTCCTAAAAAATTCCTAGCCATAAATACTGGTTTAGTGATCATATTCGTTGACAAACAAAAAAATATTGTTAGTGATATTTTAAACACGTTTTTTCCTAATTTTGAAAGCACATAACTATAGACATCATTGTAGTAAGAACAATACTAATGAATCCTGACAATATGTAATAAAATTGACATTTTAAGTGAGAGAATAAGCAAAAAAGATTATTGAAGACAAACATGTCAAATTTGCAAAAATCAGAAATAAAAAATTGATTTGCCCTTAAGGTAGATTAGACCTTAGACAAGGAACTTCCCTAGACTAAATATCAAACATGCCTACATTACTTGGACGTTGGGGAATGTTTGACCTACCATATTTTTTTCAACTTGGATTAAAGACGTATTTGGATACCCGCACATGTTCTAGAACCCACAAGGTGCTGGCGAAGGTCAAGCACACACTTACCTATGGAATGGCAAAAGAGAAGAGTCGGATCAGGGTTCCATCTCTCCTATGTCAATGGATTTACGACAACTTGGAGAAAAGAGTGATCATAATCTATTGTCGAGACCTTATAGACGAATTATTAAAGGAGCTAACATCCAAAGCTCTTCACTTCTTTGAGTACGCCGACGATTATGCAAAATATTTGGGAGTCATTTGACCACAATTAATTGACATGGAATCAATATCTATGGAAAATAATCCACAAAAGTAGGATAGCCCTAGGCCTGTGCAGAAAGATGTGTTGAAAAAACTGGTGGTTCAAAATAAGAAATGATCATATGGCTAATACCAAGGTCACCAGATCCATATGCATATGGTTCGGAGGTATAGAGGCAGGCTGGGACTATCCAAAAGCTAAGTGGCAATAAAAGGCTCGCTTGTCTAGAGCCATGGAGGTTAGAGTAGAAGGAGAAGATCGCTATAGAAAAATGTGCGTTGCGATCGTCAAGTGGTATCGATAAAGGGACGGAATTTTTGCAAATGATCTACCTATGTTTGAGAAAAATTTATGAAGATTATAATTTCTCTATTTTATAATTATTAATTTATAAAATTACCCCATGGAGGTTAGAGATCTAACAACTAACTTTACACATACTACTTACTGACGCCACTTTCACCTTAAAATTATAGAATTTATGGAAAGGCTAATGAATCTGAATCATTCTGCTTCTATTTTAACATCCATCACTAGAGGTGAATGAATCACCAAAAAAATCTTACGTCACCAAACATTTAAATACAACAAACTTTCCAACCCCCCATACAGGATATCTATACTATACTATACGTATTGTGACACAAAACACTAATTTTCTTTTCTCTAGAAATAGAAATGTCACATATCGTCAATATGAAGAACCAACAACTTTTGAACTATAATATGTTTGAATTAAATACCTATCTATAGGGAATTTTTTGAATATTTAAAATGAACTTTTCAATATCTAAAATGTTAGCAAACATTCAAAAAATTTATTAATTAAAAAATCATTACAGTTGAACTAAGTACCAAGTGCTAAGTGTCATGAATTTCTTCTGAATCCTAAATCCGTGAAATACGTTCACGGAACAATAAATATATTTCATGTTTAATATGAATTCTCGTAGCATAAAAATGAGGCGACAAAAATTATTGGTAAAATTCATTTCTGGAATTACGAGATTAAAAGATATGAGTCGATAAACAGTTTCAGATACTATTCTCGAATTTAAATACGTATTTCCATTTTCGTTAACCTACACGTTATAAATTGTGGGATGATGACAGGAAACTTTAGTTATTGAATTTACTGTTTGGACCCTTACTTTGTGGAACCTACTTATATTACTTTTTTAAATGAAACTAAGTGTTTCTAATTAATTCCACTATTTAATGTAAAAATTATGAAAATTTAAAATACTTATTGATTATATAACTCATGTTCTAATGAACCAATACAATCCTTGAATTTCCCTTAGTTACGACGTATTGATAAGTGAATATACCCCTTGACGACGTGATATAATAGTTTTGGTGTTTCGCCTCCTGCCATATTGTGATCATTTCCATAGTAACGGGAAGCTCAATGAAATGTCAGTTAATTCCACTACAAATTCCGAAAACAACAATACATCAAATATGTATTATAATAATTGTACCTTCAATATTAATATTAATCAATAAAAAAAAATAGAATATTATTCGTTATATAATCGTAACGAATACCAACTCGAGCATAGACAATATTTTTCGATTATTTACCTCTTCACTCGACGAATTTCGCGAAACACCACTCGAGCTGCGCTGCGTGATGTTTCGCCAAATACGTCTCGTGACTCGGTGAATAATCGAATATTGTCTATGCTCTTGTGATATTATAACTGATAATTATTTCGATATTGACATATCATCGTCGGAATGTCATATGTCAATATCGAAATAATTATCAATAAGTATTTTAAATTTTCATAATTTTTACATTAAATAGTGGAATTAATTAGAAACACTTAGTTTCTTTTAAAAAAGTTATAGTTAGTTTTTTACAAACAACAAAGTTACACACTAAAAGGTCTGTTCCAACCGCAATCAGAAACGATCAGAGAATATACCATTGCATAGGAATAACGCGAAAGTAAATTCGTTATTTGCTATGACTAGTTTTTCTCTGATCGTTTCTGACAGTTTCTGATTGCGGTTGGAACACTTGGAACAGACCTATAGGTTCGTTCCAGCTGGCGACAGAACCGTTCTAGGTATCGTTCGCGCAAGTGCTGTATTTCTTTCGGGTTCAAAGTTTATAGTATCGTTATTGGGACGGTACAAAAGCTACCTTCTGTAAGAGGTGATGAAGTTTATAGGCGATTTCGGCACGCTTTGGTTGGTAGGGACTTTGGTTAACCAATTGGTAGGTCCTATCCCACGGGTATGAAGTAAAGTACCAATTACAGGCGAAATCGTTTGGTTCTCAGTCGGTACAGCTGATTGATGAAATTGACATTTATGTTAAGTAGGTTATCTGTGATTTTTGTATTGCGCTCGAAATAGTAATTATGCGCCAAGGTAGAAAAGTGAGTTATTATTGTCGAGGTCCATTCAAGACCGAGAAGCGAAGCTTCGAGGTCTTTAATTGATCCGAGACATTGATACACTTTTCTACCGTGGCTCATATAGCATTTTTTTCACTACTGGTATTTTATTTTTTTTAATATTAGTTTTTAAAACTAATAAAAATCGAATATGAATTTCAAAATTTTCTTAAAAATCAAATCATTCATGCTGTCAAATGTAAAACACAAACGTCTGTTTATAATATTTTCATATTATGAGGGCCGTTCGGCAATGCTACTCCATTGACTCAGTACACTCCTCCCTTCTTTAAACCGTTCGGTTATTAAAGAACGAGTAAAAGGAGCAGTCTTTAAATCGTTCGTTTACTGTGGAGTGGTGTGAAAAGCGTTTGTACCACCTCGGCGAGGTGTTACAATTGCGAAGTAATAATTATTCATATTTTATAAAAATACTAAAATATAACCACAAAAATATTACACCGAATGACATTTGTTTGAGTTTGACGTTTGATAGATGTTCCTCGTTTGACAGTTTGAGAGTTCGGTAACAAATGATCCTTTTACTCTACGAGAAATCTGCTTCTGCTCCACTCCTATCATTCTCCATTTCGGAGTTAATTGCCGAACGGCCCTTTTTTGTATTTGCATGAGTTAACCTCACATTCTGTCAAATGGATTGAGATTTAGTTATAATCAAGAGGAGCGGCTAAATATCCTATGAATACCTAGGAATACCAACGTTGCCAATACCTTTTTCAATCATTTTGGTTAGGTTTGGTTAGGTTTGGTTAGGTTTGGTTAGGTTTGGTTAGGTTTGGTTAGGTTTGGTTAGGTTTGGTTAGGTTTGGTTAGGTTTGGTTAGGTTTGGTTAGGTTTGGTTAGGTTTGGTTAGGTTTGGTTAGGTTTGGTTAGGTTTGGTTAGGTTTGGTTAGGTTTGGTTAGGTTTGGTTAGGTTTGGTTAGGTTTGGTTAGGTTTGGTTAGGTTTGGTTAGGTTTGGTTAGGTTTGGTTAGGTTTGGTTAGGTTTGGTTAGGTTTGGTTAGGTTTGGTTAGGTTTGGTTAGGTTTGGTTAGGTTTGGTTAGGTTTGGTTAGGTTTGGTTAGGTTTGGTTAGGTTTGGTTAGGTTTGGTTAGGTTTGGTTAGGTTTGGTTAGGTTTGGTTAGGTTTGGTTAGGTTTGGTTAGATTATTATTACGTTTTAAAACTGATCATTGGTTAATTTATCGATAAGGGCAAGGAAAATAATTAAAGAAGGTGTTGGCAACGTTGGTATTCATAGGAACTATATCCTCTCCTTAATCAAGTAGGCTCTGTATTTTTCTACCTTGGTTAATAATGAACAACTTTACTACCTCAAAAAAAGTCAATAAAGTTAGGTTTGAGGCTAGTAGTGAAAAAAAGTTGTTTATTGAGGTTTCCTATATTTTGTTGGAGTTTTGAGTTAAATATATAGAAATATATTTTTGTGTGGTTAGAGATGGGTAAAAAAAAAGCAGTCCTTTTTTTGCTTCCATTATTAATAGACAGAAAAACAGAAAAATTGAGAATATTGGCCAAAAATACAATTCGTTCCAACGACTTTGTTTATTTACAAATAAAAAGCAAGACAAAAACTACTTTGGACAAGGATAGAAAGCTACCAATTTCAGTACCCGTGCTGCAGATCTCGGTATGTGAAGGGTACCAAAGTTAGCTTGACGTCATCGTTTTTCGAAACGAAATCGATTGGTATGTATTTGACAGACCAAAGTGGGGTACCAAAGAGGGTCGAAATCGCCTTATGTGTCCATACCTAATTCGAGTTTGCGCACTATATTTTGACAGGATATTCATGTGTTACATTTCTCATATTATATAAGATTATTTTTATATATTATTATAAAATACATTTCAAAGGAAAGTTATAATAAAAGAAACGTGTAGTCTGTGCGTTTAACCTAGAAATTAAGATCATTCCACCTGGCTTTATTGTCACTTTGAATAGTATAAATAATAAAAACTATGATTTATGAAATCTTACCATATTAAAAATCTGTTTGATGTTAGTGAAGTCATTGATGGATAAATTTTAATGAATATAAATTTTAGGGGAGCACTGTTAGATTGTCAAAATGATGTTTTTGTTGAAAAATATATCGACTATCTATTCCAAATTAAGTTTACGAGCACATTCGTGCTCAATATTCATTACACCTAAAGCATTAGTCCCACCTCGCACATTGTGCTGCGTAAATTTATTTTTGAAAATGCCTTTTCAGCAGAAGCAGATGTTACAGGTGGTGATGACAATAAAAGTTGAAACAAGAAAAAAGTACGTGGAACACTTCTCAAATTGCGTCTTATTACAGTGAATATATTTTAGAAACCTAATATGTATTTATTATCAAATTATGTTTCATTTCCCCCAATTATCTTATTTAAACAACAAACATTCTTGTTGCAGTTTTAATAGTTAATGTTTGCCCTAAAAGTATTCGTCTTGTTGCAGAATCTTTTTAATTTTATTTTTTAGTATCTCCAAGGGTCGATCATGACTTATTCATGATATATACGATTTTATGTTTATTTCTGTAATAAACGTTGGTAAAAACTGTCACTTTTACCACTTTTTTCTTCGATTTGTCGTGTATAAAATAAGAAGAAAAAAGGGAAGGAGAAATGGTTAATTGTTATATTTTTTTACCCGTGTCTGCAGCTTTTGTACTATTTGTTCTGCATTTATTGATGACTGTAAGGAGTCCGTTGTTGAAATCAAAAATGTAGCCGTCGCTGGCGAAGCTTATTCTATGGATTTACAGATTACAGAATTGTGTAAATACCTAGCATCGGTGCATATTTGACGGTACATTCAGTACTTCATATCTAATACAAAAAGTGATAAGAGCCGATAGTTGATTAGAGAGGGATTAGTGTGTCGGTAAGATGACAGAGGGCGGTGTATTTATCAACGATAAGACTCATTTCCACGCACCTGACAGATTATGTATTTTCCTAATACCTAGACAGAACACAGAGTGTTCCTTTTTTCTCCTACGAGACACTGTGTTTGTTCGAGGATTATATATCTTCACATCCGACAGCGAGAAATATATACTTTTTGAAATTAAACACGGTTTTATCGCTCTCGAGGTTTATTTTAAATGCAAAGGAGATGTGCTAACATCTTGAAAAAAAAAAGTGTATTCTACGGTTTTATGTAAATTTTGTAGGATGTAGATTATGTGCTTAGGACACGCACTGAAAATTCAATACTTATGTACACGAAAATCTACTAAGACACTTGTTTGTTTTCCAATTTATTCCCGTCACATTCAATTTTTTAAATAGGTTGTTCGTGTTCAAGCATTAATATTTTATTACAATTTACCATATCCTAATTTTGATTAAATTGCTTATTTAATTATATTAAAACTAGCTTTTGCCCTCTACTTCGTCCGCGTAGAGGTCGAAAATGGTTCTAATGGTTAATTTTGTCACTTGATATCTGTTGACAAGCACCAACTATGTTGTTATATGCAACACTTAAAATACAACCTTCGTATATGTCTAAGGACACAAAGTGGGCTCATGGGGCAATCGGTACGGCAGCGCATAAAAAGCGAACAAACAAAAATTCACTTCTATATACCTATAAGATTATACAAAAATATGATAATATGTTAAAGTTTGTCAGAGAAAAGAAAAGATAATGCAGGCAGCAAACGATTAGTTGCACCGACTACAATTCGATAATGCATTTAAACATTTTAACAAAAAAAGTCTCCCGCCGAGAACACTGTAACTAATTCTAAAATATTGACAAATATTTGTATGGTGCTCAGCCATGTGTTCTTCATTTCTACCAAATATTTCAACTGAAAATGGTTCATATTGGGTTAGGTAAACAATACCAATGGACTGTGGGTGGTTCCTGCATAGCCATTCGCTACTATGGGGACATGCCTGTCAACACAGATGTTAACATGGGTCGTTATACAATTGAATGAAACGGCTTTTAGACACGAGTCGTGATATCTTTCTAAAAGATGAAAGTAATGCCCTGGGCTGTCACAACAAAAGTTTGGAAGCTATATGCTTATTAATTTTCAAAAGAATGGTTGACAGCTCTAGAATTAATGAGATTTGAGCCATACAGAACCGGAATTGGACATACCCACAAAATTTAGAAGACACGACGTTTTTCCAGTTAAAGATTTTAAGAATGTAAATAATATTATGAAGCAATAAAAAAGTATTTACAAGTTGTATTTTGTATTTGTAAATAATAATAGTATAATGCATGATTATTTTTTTACACATATGCACAAAAAACCACCTACAATAAAAATTAAAAATGGATAACTTCCAGAATTTAGGTATTTAGGTATTTTGAACAGGTGCTATTGGGATTTCAAATTAAGACTCTAGCGATATCGGCGGCGGATAGATGAAGTACTTTCTACCACATTGATTTATAACCTTACTTTTTCTTCCACATCGATTTCATTGTTTACTTTGTTTATTTCGTGTTTACAATATTAAATTTGAAGCGTGGTTTAGGCCCTTTAAACGTTGTTAAAACTGTGATTCGGATGTATTTAACCTTTCATTAATGTTCATTTAGATATAATATAATTATTGGTGTAAGGATTAGTGTTAAGGAGTTAACAAAGCTAGTGATAAAATACTTTAATCGTCTTCTTATAAAAAAAGTCCAATTAAATTTAAGTTTATTGGAATTTCAGAGGTATGTTGAAGAGACCGAAAGTTCTCGGTGTAAAGATGTAGTAGAAGGTGATGAGGTCCTCAATGCAGACCATATTATATGGAAAAACTGAATGGAACTCTTCAGTGACAAAAGTGTGTGCTCTCTGTCACCAGACAAGCGCTCTGCAATCCGAGCCTCATCAAGTGAGAGGAGAACTCAAAATTATAGATGGGTACATTAAAATTATGCAAATGTTTTGTTCTTGTAAAGCAGGAGCTGGTGGTCGATGTAAACACATTTCAGATTTTCTAATCCTTAATTTTGAAAATAATTTTAGTAAAAAGTTGTCAGAGTTGTGACATGTTTCCAAAACTGAGTTGAAATGTCCCTGGTCATCGATAAAAGGCTCAGGCAATTTCTTAACACTAAATTATAACGAACAATAAGTAAAATATAACAATAACAAATTATAAATGAAGATAAAATTAAAATGGTTTAAAGAAAGGCACTATATTAATAAAAATCAACGGTAAACAAACGATACGAAAGTGTGGTTAGAAAACAATGTGACAGAAACTAGAGCCACCAGAGTGCGTATCGCTCCTCTTGAAATGCTAATAGAGGAATTAAGAACGAGTGGAATTATTATCAACAATCTTTCATGGAAATTATCCGGATCTTACTGTGTTTTGTAAGTGTTTTGTAAGGGAAGCAGGGCAGTCTTTTACGAAGATCGCCGAAATATGATTCTGGTTAGATTATTTACATTTACAAATATTTTCCACGATATTACTCTTTCATAGGTCGGACCAAAACGATTTAAGACTTTGGCAACATTGCTTTGCTAGTTATTCTCGTATTTAGAAAGCATTGCGACAGTGGCTGATCTACAATTTTCCTCACACTCCGTAAAAAAATTTGGGCTCCACCATTAAAAAAAATCTTTTTGTGGAAATATAATCGGTGAATCGCTTGTATTAGGCTATCTATTTACGCTATTGCCAAAAGATGTAGAAATATTTTCTAGAATTGCAAAAAATGCATAAATTTCATCGCTACTTTTGACAGCATCGTTGATAAATATTTTATGGAAAAAAATTAAGAAAAACGGGGACTTCCCCCGCACTGCGGGTCAGCGGCATTGTAGTTGCGATATCTCTAAAAGGTTATATTAGGTGAAAATATATTAAAAACAAAGAAGAGAGAACCAAAAATTATAATACTATTATATTAATTATAAAACTACCAAGATGATTTTAGTTTATAAAAAATGATATGTCGGCATTTGAACATTAACTTAAGAAATCCTGTACAATTATTTGCTTGAGATTGTTGAACAACTAGAGAGATGAGCTTTGAATTTTATGGAAAAAGTGATATAATTTGAAATAAAATATGAAATTCACAACAAAATATAAAAAAATAAAAATTCTGACTATACTAATACATAAATAATAAAAAATATAATACACAGATTTAATATATTATAATACAATGTTATAATATCGTACACTATATTAAATATTGAATTATGCCAATGTAACTCAAAAGTCTAGGGTATATTGTAGATTAGGTTAATTTTATCCATTATTCTTGAATCATAGACCAGTACCTAAATGAAGGATGAAAAGTAGGCAAAGTGTACAAAAATCCTGCCGGTCCATGAAATTTCCGTGAAGGTTTGACTAGTAATTGAACATCCAGAAATTTCACACACCTCATCGCCATTTTGGCCCCAAAGTTCCAAAAATTGGTTTTTTATTTTATTTTTATTTTTTTATGTATTTATTTTATTTTTATATAGGGGATAATGAAGAGTAGTTCATTATCTACCAAAATGGTCCTCATTATTTTTTTCGCAATATCAACATTTTTCGCAAAAACCGATGTTGAAAAATCCATAATTTTGAGGTCCAGAAAAAATGGCTGTTTCTTGCACAACCAAAAAGGAGAAATTCCCAGCTTTAAAATGACGTATCTTGACAATCCGATAATGTACAAACTTTTAGACAGTGATTGTTCGCAAAATATTCCCAACCTCCAAAAACACCAAAAATTTGGAAATGAAAACACCAACTGAAAAATCAAAGGGGCAAGGAAGATGGCCAATAAAAATTTCTGAGATCAATAAAGACCTTTAAAGGACCCGTAATAACAAAAAATCGAGAGTAAATGTCTATTATTAAGAAAAATATGAGTAATTTCCCGACACTCGAAAAAAATCTTTGACCCATTTTATAAATATGGTGGAAATATAAAAATGGGCCTTGAATCGTCGGATATGATAACTGTGGATTTTCCCTTTCATCTGAATTTTGAATCGTAAAAAATATGCATTTTTACCCGAGATATTGAATAATTTGTTCGCCCAGTCATGAGTAAAGAAGCAAAGAACCGGCAGGTATAATCGCTTCTGGGATCCTATTTACTGGACTATCAGGCATGATAGATCTACTTTTATTTTGGTGTATAATAGTTATTTAACCAACAAGTGTATTAATGAGGGCCATTAACAATTGAGATAATTTAACGCACGAGCAGAGCGAGTGCGTTAATGTTCAAGATTGTTAATTGCCCTTTTAATACTCGTGTTAGTTACAAAGCTTTTCCGTCGACTGTATCAGTTGTATTCGTTTTTCTCAATATTTAAAAACTAAAAATATTTATTTGTTTCATAGGTAAGTACTGTCAAAATTAAATAATGACATTGAAATGTCACAGAGATGGTCGCTGGTTCAAATGTCACTGTTTTCGTTTTTCTTAAATTCTTTTTTGGATGTCTTAACACTAATAATTATTGTAATTTTGTAGACTAATAAAATAAAACGATAGGTAAGTCAAAAACTAGAAGTATTCTATACTAGGATTCATTTTTTGAAGACGTTATTGTATGTTTGGTTGCCTACACCACAGGTAACTGTCAATATAAATATAATGTATAAGATGTGCGTTGGGTTGCCTGCAGAAAATCGTTGATTAATGTAGGTAAATCATGCATTAATGGGGGTCATTAATGTATGATTTTGTCTAATTTTGAGAACGTTAATAGCATATGTTAATACACGACGGAAAATATGGTTTTATTGGTGTGTTTATGGTAATTTTTTGTATTTCTTATATTTAGATTATAATAACGCAGTTCCTGATAATTACTTGTTTTGTTTCAAATTGCCCACCCTGTATTTCCGTTTATAGTTATAGTTATAGCTAGATATAACCAATTATATACAAGTGTTAACTATTCATTTTTCTTACTTTTATATATTACAAATATTCCGTTAAAGTAGCATTTTTTAAAACGAATTTCTTTCCACTAACAATCTATCAAACAGCCGAACAGCACCAAATGTCACAATTTTTTCAAAGATGTAACTAGGCAGCATGAGTGCCCTCGTGAAATGCGCCTTTCCACTTGTATCGCCCCATAATTGTCAGGGCTGAATCTCGGCCCCCACACTTTGCGGTTATGTTTCCCTAGGGCTCCATTGCCGCTATTACATTGTCATGGTTATTTCCCTCAACTGCTTGTAGTTGGTTTTCGCGCCCGTGCTAATTTTATACATACGATTTATGTGATAATACCCCTCGAACAGTTGAATTACTTCTAATTCCAGCGACAATGGAACTAAATATATTTTTTTAATTGCTAGCTCATTTATTCTTAGTAGTAGTAATTTTAGCTCTGAGGGTTACGGCAAACGACAAAAATATTTGTAAAATCACTAAATAAAGACAAAAGGTTTAAGGTGAAAGTTTTAAATAGTAAATATGTTTTTTACTTACATTATTTATAAATTTGTAGGAAATGTAATTCTGAGAGTAGCCGGAGGTTGTCGAAGAGAAGAGTTGTATAAAATGAAAATTGATGACATTGAAATTTCTACTCAACACGATTCTATTCCAGATTCGCCACACCCACAGGCCAAGTCCTCCATTATAATGGATAATTGTCAATATTTCAGTTCAGTCTTCAGTCCTAACGAAAATTATAGATACACTGGATGATGGATGAATTTGTAATAAAAAAACCGAAATTGGACTCTATTGGTATTGGTGCTATAGAAGGAGAAGAGACACTTTGGGGCCAGTTTATGAAAGATAAAACAGAAAAGCCACAAAATGCGATTGAAGTTTTGGAAAGATGCAATAAAAATTTGTTTCCCACAATTTATGAACTTTTAATCATAATGGCAACTTTACCAGTGACCACATGTTCTTGTGAAAGGTCATTTTCTTCCCTAAAATTTCTAAAAAATTATTTGCGAAATTCTACTGTGGACAATAGATTAAAATTAAACGGCCTTGCTTTGATGTACATTTATCCAGATGTTCCGATTCTGGAAGACGAAGTTTTTGATGACTTATCTCTCCAATCTCGACGTATTGATATTTTACTATAATCTATGTAAATTTGTATATTAATCATTAATATACAAATTATATCATTAATAATTAATAATAAATTTTTTAATTGTTCTTATAATGTTGCTTTGTTTTTTGTTGTCATTATTATTTTTTAAATATGTTTTATATGTACGCTGTCTTAAGTATAGGAACTCCGTCCCTGACTGTTTTTTTTTGTTTATATTTTTAAATATGTTCGTTGCGTTTTGTGTAGACTCCGTTTCACATAAGAAGAAGCCACTTGAAGTTGCAGTCGTCTGCGCGAACTTGTTGTCAAAACCAAGGCCATATTGTAAAATTGTAAAACAGAAGCGTAACGTTTTCAAATTTTTTAGGTTAACACAAAATTGGAATATTAAAAATGTATTTTTCTACAAACGTCAGTAAAAGTATAATTTTTAACACATGCCGTCAGTGTCTAAAATGCCATTTTATGACACTGGTAAAATACTTTTAGAACTAGGGCTAAAAGTGACATTTTACTTAGTGTTTTGTCATCATGGCAAACAAACATTCAAATCGCCGCCATTTTTAGTCCATTTAGAGCAACCTAAATAACACATTTTTTGGTAAATATACAAAGACATATTGTTTTTCTGTATATGAGATAATTATTTATTAATGGGCATTAGTATTGGAACTGTTAAGTGCAGCAGACCCATATAAATTAATTAGCAGAATTCATTTATTTTTGAAGTAATGTATACTTTTTCATATATTTTATAACAATCTGAATGCCAGGAGTAATATATTAGATCATTATACTTTTTTATTTTACTTAACGATGATTTTTTTAAAGAATTTGAATTCCATGTTCGGCTTCGGACTCTATAACTGTGGATAATTTTTCCTTTAACACCAACAACTTTTTTAGGAGACATGGTTTTAGATCAAATAAAACACAACACTCGCGGATAAACTAGCTAAACGTCTTAAAATATTCAAAAATCAATAATATTCGACAGTAAATGATTGCTTCAAACACAACCTCAAACGTCAATAATAAAATGGCTGTCGGCATGAAAATCTTTGGCAACGCCAATGGCATGAGACGGTCGTTACAAGGTTTCAAGGCCGATTTTGATTCGTGCGCAACAGGGAAGGCGAACTTCAAGTGGCTTCTTCTTATGTGAAACGGAGTCTACTATCATATATTATAGATTTTAAAATTCTTCATAATTTCTTTTCAAAACCCCCCCTAATACAAGATTCTGGCTGCGCCGCTGGCAAACAATTGGGTTTTCAATAATCACATTGCGAAATAAAACTAAAATAATTCTTAATATTATTGTGTACATTTTCCAATTCAGTCATTATACATTCATTAGTTGTAATTTACTGAAGGAGTTTAATTAAAATATTCAAAATAACTATTATGATTTTATTATTTGTATAGGGCCGTAGGAAAAATATTGTATGCAACATATGTATAAAGTCCAATTCCACTTTTCCATTTGTGAAAAAAAGTACTGCTTTACGCACTGGTTGCTTAAATTACTGTTTCAAAAGATTTTGAAATACCTTACAATGAAATAGTTTGTTTTGTGGAGCGGAAGTAGTTCAACGAAGACAACTTCATGACCTAAAACCAGTACTTAGTATTTACCCTTCGGTATAAACTTACTGTAACTAAAACGTAAAATTTGATATTTACTAAGAAGCGTAAATAATTTGCAACAGAAAATCTCTGCCTTTCGCAGTATTGGGGAAATACAGTTACAATAGAACAGGCAGGTATTTTATAAACTTAACAATAGACGTGGATCACTGGTATCGTCGGCATATTTGTATCTGTTACTTTGGAGATTGTTTTTTTCACAGAAAATTGGTTAAGCCAAAGTATTATAAAATCTGGTATTGTGAAGGTATTAAATATGTAAATCTTACTTAAAGTGGGAATATCAAGTAGCTGAAAACGGAAGATAAAATTTTAATATGTTACACAGGCTGTTTTATTATTATTACCAAAAGTAAACCCATTATATAAATGTTCAAATTACAGCTGTCAAAATTTTTTTATTGCGAGCATTTAATTTTTGATAAAATAGGAATTTTCTATTGTCACTTTAATCTAAGAGTATCTAGAAATAAATTAACTTTATTGAACGTCTAGTAAAAACTATTTAGTTGCTTTTACTTGCTCCCGCAAGGTAGAGTACTGCTGTTCGGAAAATAACTAGTAATATTCAAAGAAGTGGGTGACCCTTGATTCCAAACTGAATTGGACGATACACCCGGAAAAAAATTACTACGAGGATAACTAGGCTTTCTGGCAATGCAGAAGAGTTGTGAAGAACTGTGATGAGGCCAACGATCACCTATGGAACGATAGTCTGGTGGAAGACAAAAGTGTGAATAATATAACCAATACAACTACTGAAAATCTCCCCAGTCAAACTAGTTGCCTATATAGAAGACACGAAGCTTCTGGAATGGAGGTAGATAAACTCATATGGTACAAATATTCAGTTCAAGTGCTGGAGCACCGGAGCTGAGGTAAATGTTCCTCTTATATCCAGTAATCTCCTAGGTGTTGTGCCGTAGAATTCTGAATTGCTGTACAATCCGCAAGTATGTGGTTGAAGGCTTCTTCTTCCTCCATTATTTTGAGCTTTTCCAGGTGCCCCTCCAAGGATCCTTTAAAACTCTTAGTGCAATTTTACTCTGACCTAGACTCAACAGTTTGTAGTCACCCAGAAGTACCTTCGATTGTCTTCTGGAAGAAAAAACCCCCATCCTCATACTTGCGGATTTCACAGCAATTTAGAATCCTAGGGCACAACACTACAGGAGACTACAGGATACTAAGGACAGTTGCCTAAACTAAAGCCAGCAGATATCCTAAAATTCCTCCGGGAAATAGGACTAAAGGAGCTAGTAGTCTCTGAGACTTTCCTCGGGAACTAAGTAGAAGTAAGGGGGCACAATAGATCTTTAAGGTATCAGTGAATGTCACCCCAATATACTTACAGACATACATAAATACAAAACAAAACGAACAAGAAGAGCTGATGGGCCAGCAGACTATTGCAAATAAACTATGAAGAGATACTCATATCAATACAAAATTTTAGCATCAATCTTTATTATGTTATTCGAAGCTTTAATTTCATGGGAATGGATCTTTGAATAATTATTGTGACTAGCCAGAATAGTTTAGTGATATCCTCACGAGGAACCACCAGAGTCTATCGTTGTCATATGAGAACAAAATGTAAATTAATGACGGATTAAGATTTTTCAAATGATAATGAGACTGACTACAACCTTTACAGAAAAATATGGTACTTAATATAAAAGCCCAATGCTAAAGAGTAACCCACTTTCACATTACCTCCTGATGTTCGTCATACAGCTATATTAACATATTTGATATTAATTTAGACATGTGTCGTAAATTATCAACAAAATAATATAAAAAAAGCTAATAAAGCTTCACCGAAATAAAAGTTAATTTAGGCAATGCCAACAGATATATCTTCGAATATCATGATGATTACTGTAGGTGTAATAATTTGTTTTTATTGCAAGGATTTAAAAAAATTAAAAAGACAGGTTTTTTTCCGTAGTTTTCTAGCAGAAACCAATTAGTCAGTTTATTTTGTTTAAATATTTTTTTAGTCAAATAATGGATCTTAATTTTACAAATTTGGGAAAAATATGCAGAAAAAAACGAATCGATCTCAGTATAAGGAGTACGAGGAGCTCCCATTAGTCCAGAATATTTCTGTGAAAGCGCTGCAAAAAACAAATGACAGTCCTTTGATGGAAAAGCAGTCTAGAGAATGGTGGAACAAAGCGCTAGGAATCAGATATACCAAAGAACCATAGCCAAAATTCTTGGTGGGCTCCTGACAGGTAGAAAGGTAAACTTTACAAACATATGGAAACATCGAATTGGCAGAGACAACCATACACGGGTTTTGCCAAGAAGATGAGTTAACCTCAACAAGGTAGACAAGGAACTCTCAACCAGGCTGTTGAAACTGGGTAAGAGACAGTTACCAAACTGGCGACTGGACACTGCACCCTGAGGAAACATCTGCACAAAATGGGAAAAGTTACTGAACCTATATGCAGAAAATGTGAACAATATGATGAAAAACCTACTCATATACTTTGCTTCTTTGAAAACTTACAAGGACTCAGACGGAAGCACTTTGGAGAGGAAATAATACAACCTTTGCAACTACTCAAAATCCCCCTATATACTTGCCTATATAGAAAACACGAAGCTTCTGGAATGGAAGTAGATAGCATGGGAAATGGTACAAATGCCTGGGCTGTCGAGCTCAATCAAAACGAATGAATTAAGCCTCAGTCTACTGGTCTATTCCACTGCGATCTTTTCAGATCTATTGTGTCCTCTTCATCTAGATTACTTTCCCTAGTCCGACTCTCTTAATGAAGACCACCAGCTTTGAGACCGAATCTTTTATTTAGTTCTATGTCAGTGGCTTTTTGTTGTCTAGTGCGAAGAACCGCAGAATGTGTTGTGCCGTTTCTTCCTCTAATTGAGCATCCCATCAGTTTTAAGTGCAAATTGAGCTTACAGTACTCAGTTAAGCAGACTTGCCGCAGTTGGTACATGTAATAAAACGTATCGTCACTTTAAAGGCAATTTACACAATGTGTAATCTAATGCGAAGTGCGTGAATGTTTTTACAGTTTTTACACTAATCAAGATTCCGAATACATTGATTATCTTATTACAACATTAAATACCTAATTAATTAACGAATGCTTTCAACGAGCTCGCGCAGTTTACATTTATTTAATTATTATTAAAAATTGTGGCTATTATTAACTTATTTATATTTGATATTATTTTCTATAAAAAAACTATTCTCAAATTGTCAACTGTTTGTAATAGTAACCATTTTATTTGGGTATATGAATTATTCTACGTTAACAGCTTTTAGGCGACATCCTAATATTACAATTTACATAAAATGGCAAATAATTAAATATTCACTTTTATCTCAACTGATAGGTGTCCCTGGCAAGTGGCGACAGATGATGGAGTTATCCTCATCCTTCAGTAAAAGAGTCTGAAACTTTGATTTATTTAATAAAAGTGATAATATGGGCTCCTGGCTGGATCTAAAAGCTAAATAGACATCAGATAGATCTTTAGGATGGCCATAAAGTGTACCGTCGTCTCTTTATGGCAATCTCTCACGTATAGTCTCGTTCTACTCGACAATGTGAGAACGGTTTTATTTTTTATGACGAAAATGAAGAAAACAAGGTTCTATTTCATTTTTATTTTCATTGCTCTACATAGGAAGGGATACATGTCTTATGAAAAATTGAATTTATCATAAATATTTAATCTTACTTCCACATTAAACAAATTTAAAACAAGATTTATAACAATCCTGACGAAACAATCAACTAACGAAAAATGAATGTTTTTATGTATGGTCTGAAATCCACATTCGCAACTCAAAAGTTTTATAAGACTAAACTTTTTATTATTTATTATTATGAAGATACAAGACCAAATCCATATTTTTGTTTGCCTTGGGACGCCATATTGAATTTCATTTGACAGGTCAGTGGATTGTCTAATAGACCATTCCAGAATGACATCACTGACAGGTCGGCCATATTGTTCTGGGTCCTCATGTCATAATATTCTATTTAGTTTTCATTGTTTAATTGTAAATAACGGATGATAGTTAGACTTTAATTAGTGATAAGTTCTTAAAATTATCTAAAATGCTATCGTATTGTAGTGTTGATAAGTGTGCAATGCGGAGAGGATCTTTTTTTCGATTTCAGGCTATTTTAACCAAGCAAGTTGATCTCTCTGTGCATCTGAATCTATTGCTCTTAAATCACATAACTCCTCTGTTGATTGCTTTTTTGGTCGTCTGACATTTTAATTATTATTTAATTCAATTCAGAGACAGTTCACTGACTGCGCCATGTGAAATTTGTAAAGTTTTTATTATTTAAATAAAATATATATTACATTGACATTGTTCTACAAAGACTGACAGCTGACTTACACCACATGTCATAACACACAAACTTCAACTCCAATTGATCGGGGGACGCAGCACAATATGGCCGACCTGTCAAAGTCAGGTGTTCTGGAATGGTCTAAGGACTCTATGGTATTGGATAACCTCAAACTCCAGCCAGTTTTAGGCAAGTAGGATGACGTTAACGTCTCGTTCTAATACTTATACCATTTTTTTTTAATACAACTATAGATCTAGACTATTAGGTTCTGATTTTATGTACCTAGCTATAATAATAGTTATCCAGAAAATAAAAATTGCGATATTTGAATCTTTTAGAGATAATGTCAAGTTGTAAATTAAACTTTTCACTTAATTTGCTTTCTTAGTCAATCCTTAGAGTAACAAAACTGAATTTAATATTTTGTTGTTATTTTAACTTTTAGCTATAGTATTAAAAGAATCAAGTATTATGAATCTTTAAACCTGCCCGAAATCCAAAAACAATTAAACTTTTAGAAGTAAGGTTTATGTTTGCGTTGTGACATGATCATAAATTTTCTTTATGTGTCAAATGACTTTAACAATAGCATAAAAAGTTGGGAGCAGCGGAGTTTATTACTCTCATTTATTTCCCATTTTAATCGTCAAGGCTGTTCACAGTTAAAACTATAAAAAATTGATATTCTTCCGAAGAAATAAATATTCACATCATTCTTTGGGTTGAGAGGTAGTTTTTAAATCAATAGTTATTTTCTCGGATTAAATGACAAGATTTTCGGTTAATCGGAGTACCTACTCTCTCTTTTTCACATACGTTTTTAAGAAATTACTTCTTAATCCAGTTTTCGTCCAAACATTCTTTACAGATACCCTGTAACTGGATAAGATGTTTAAAATCAAATAAATTTATGCGTATAGGACATTGTATACCAGTCCACACCTGCTATACACAAGTGATATTGCTCAGTTACAGGATGACTCGATAACCATTTTCTTTTTCAGCTTTAATATTCATTTTTGAAGTGAAACTTTTTTTAAATCGCCTAAAAATTATTCGTCCATCGTCCAGCATGTCGCTTTACACACATCATATACAGATACATTCAAACACAAACGGAACATAGGGATTTAATGTATTGTCCGATCTAAATAGTCCACCAACAAAACATTTCTATAAGTTCACTTCAATGAATATCAAGTATTGATCTGGACAGCTGGATTCAGACCAATGTAAGAAACCCCGCCCATTCTCCTTCCAAAATTTGTTAGTTATGAGCGAACTGCGATTTAGTATTGAGTAGAGTGTTTTTCTATCTAATTCCAGGTACGTCATCTCGGTTGTTCAACCTACTTGGACCATGTCCACATGGACTGTTCAATTAAATCCAGGCATCACGTCCAGTGTCTTGTAAATAGTTATTTTCAACATTTAGATTTGTTTTATTATCTATATTATAAAAAATATAATGTAAGTACACAGTAAGTAATTAAAAGTTAAATTCTAATTAAATATTTCAATCTTTACAAATCACTCATTCTCCTCAAGTCAAGTTTTTCCCTTTTTACACTTTTAACATAGACATTTGGATTCCTTACTATTTTTCAATGAATATTATCTACTTAATACCAAAAATTCGGAAGCGAGTAGATGAGGCCAAAAAAATGCTAGAAGTTCAAATAAATTTTTGTAATACGAGCCTTCGTTTCGGAGCTATAGGTCTCTAAAGTTTCGAAATAAAAAATATTATTTGAAACATTAAAATTTTAGTGATTCATTACGCACATCCGTGTTATAGTACCTATCTAGTGAATCTACACTACCCACAGTATTCCAGGAACGGATTGTGCCCATTGGTTGAAAATCCTTATTTCTAACAGGGACAACCTGTACAACTACTAGATACAAAAACTAAATTTACTAATTTAACGTAATCTTAGTCATCAATGACACTTTTCTCCATCCATAATGTTTTGGCATTGAGTTCCTGGACACCTTGTAAACGAGTCACTTGCCGCCCCTGTATGGGTTGATAGATTTTGTTCAAATTTTAGTGGATTGTATTGGAAACAATTTTGAATTTTTTCACATTTATCACAATTGTTCGGCATTCGGTTTGACCAGAAATGGTATTAAAATTAAAAATGTTATGGAACGCACTGTATATTTTAACATATGTTGATTCTTCGGCTATAGGGGTGGCCCATAACTCATTTACAACCGATATAAAGGATATTATAGAACATTACAAGTTCTATATTTTTTTATTATATCTTCACTTTCTGGTATGTTATCATATTTTTAGTAGGCATTATTTTTATAAAGCTGCTTACAGTGACTCGTATTTTCCAGGTCTGTAAGTGTGTTTTGTATTATTATTAACAATTGTTTGTTAAAATTAACTATAGTTTTTAAATAAAATATCACCCCATTGTTGATTTCGATTTAATTTTCCTTTTTCTTTGAAATCAGAAATCGAATCCACCATCTTCTATTAATTTGGATCTAGTTTTGATATTGCGATTCAGTAAGGGAAGCATATTATTATAATGAAGAATTTAAGTATATGACACAGCTGAAAATATTCCTAGATGTATCTGCTATTTATGTACTTGATATTGAAAATCTTAGGTACATTATATATATAGACACTACTGAATTTTATACAATTTATCCTGTATATTCCTTACTTATTTTAACAGGAAGGTTAATATTTGGGATTAGATTTCTAACATGTTTATTATATCCTGTTATTCTTAGTTGAACCTGCAAACAAGAGTCAGAATCATCTACCTCATAAAGGCAGTTGGATATATAAATGTTTTTTCCGGTTTTTAACTCTTTCTCGATTTTTATTATTCACAAAAAGTTATCTTGCTCTGGAACTCTGGAAATATGAGCTGAAGTACGCAAAAATGTATAGAGTTCAGAGCATTTTTGATTATTTGCTTATATTTGTCTGAGTCAGGTAGTAGAAAACCCGGATCGTCATAATTGGTTTTATTACTTTTAATAGCAAATCGGTGTCAGACAGTAATTTTTTATAATGTGTGATTTATTGGTAAATAAAATTCAGGCATTAATTTTTTGAAATTTAATTTCCAAATCTTGAGGTGTATATCAACACTTTATTAATGTGATATCTTCGAAGAAAAGAGGCATGAGTTAACTGCAAAATGTTAAAAATTGACCAAAGGTAATAATAAAAATCAGATAAAATGGCTTAAGCACTCTACCGATTCCACCTAACACTTTATGCCTTTATGATACGTGACATCATTATACAATAAAAAATATATTATGGTTGGTTCCAAAAAACCAAAATAACGATAAAGACATAAATTCTATTCACTAAAGTATTCGAAAATACAAAAAAGAGATCTATTGTACCCCTTCTTCTTCTCAGCTCCTGAAGACACTAGTAGTTCCTTTAGTTTTATTCCTTCTATGAATTTAAGAACATACATCGGCTTCAATTTAGGCAAGTCTTCCTTTTCTATATCCAGTAGTCTCCCAGATGCTGTGCCCGGACTAAGCATTTCTCAAGTATACGATCCACAGAATCCACATCCTTCATGCTCCACTAGGTTGAGCTTTTTGAGGTGTATCTTCAGGTTCCTGTCTGGACACCTCTCAAAATTCTTAGTGCAGTCTTACTCTGGCTTAGACATAGTTTCCCATATCTTTGATTGTCTTAGTTCTACTAGATCATCCCAATTTCTTCTTTCCAGCGTTGCTTATTTCTTCGAATAGAGCGTTTCCGTGTAACGTGTTGTCTGATCACGGACAATCTTTAGAAATAAGCTTATATGGAAATAGCATTTTTTACTGATTTAAATATGAATCGAGAACAAAAGTTAATTGGTTTTGGTAAATTTGTATATTAGTGTACAAGTAGTTGGATAATATAATAATTTAAAATTGTAAAAAGGCAATTGTTACGGAGTGTTTTCGTGTTGTATTATTCGGTTTGAGGTTATATTCATCACGATGTAAAGGTCAATATTACATTGGAGCTGGTAACGCAGAAGAGTGTTTCTGTCCCTCTCTTTGCTAGTTCATCTGATATTTCATTTCTTTTTATTCTAGTATGTCCTGGAACCCACAGTAATGTTGTTCTCACCTAGCTCATTGAGTTTTCCTAGGCATTTCCATACCGTTTTGGCTGCTTGACTATCTGACATGATGATAATCGATCCTTTGCCTTCTATATATTTTATCAATATTGGGCACAATTTCCTATGGCGTGAATTTTCGCTTGAAAGATACTTGGGATTTTCCCAAGCTTTCGGATTGGCCCGTATACTCCTATCCCAATCCCTTCTTTTGCTTTTGAGCAGCCTAGGACTAATCACCTAATCTCCTAATATCCCTGTCCAGATATTTATCAGGTTTCCAAATAAGAGTGGATTTGCATAACTCGTTGATAAATCTTTTTTACTTTCAGCATCGCAAAAAGGGATATTTTTCTACACAATCTATATTGCTTAAAAACTTGCGACATTCACGAACACAAATAGATTGTCCACGTCATCTGTTTGTGTTTTGTAACTCGAAGGAACAAAGTAATTAATTTACCTGCACCTCCAAGTATACAGAGTTGGTTATTTAACTAATATGATAAGAAAAAAACCAATATTGGATTAATTTCTCAAAGAGTTAGTTTATCTTCTTTATCTTATTATTCATTTTCCAAGTTATAAATCACTAATACATAATGTACAACTATTAAAATGTACAACAATGTTTTTTAGCCCAATTTGAATTAACCTAACTACAATCAGGTGCAATAAGTTTTTATTCATTTTTAGTCCAATTTTCATTTATTGTTCAGCAAACTGTAGATAAATGAATAATTTCAACTTTAGTCAGTTAATTACATTACAACAGCAGCCAATGCCAATTTTTGTTAAAAACCACACCCTTCTATATACAATTTACATTTTTGGTTTATGTCACAAGAAAGATTGTGCATAATCTATGCTCTCCATAAGAAGATTTTGTGCACCTACAACCTATACATACACTGTGTCCGTAAAGTAAGGAACAAATTCATTTTTAGCTAAACAGACCATTTTAAGAAATAATCCTGAAACACGTCGATTTTTGATTTTAATTTACCGTATTTTGAAATAATAATCTAATATACAGGGTGAATTACTTTCGAGTAATGACGTCACCGTCATTTTTTTTAAATTGAACACCCCAATTTTGTCTCAATTTTCGGATTACTCTAGCTGATCTGATTCCAAAAATGTATCACATGTTGATTCCAATTGGTACAGGGTGGACAAAAATACAATAGTTTTGTGTGTGCTCATAAAGTAACGCGTAACATTCTTTATTAGTTAATTGGTTTAAATGTAACACCCTGTAGTTTGTTACATTTTTAGATTAATAAAAATGAGCTGTTTCCAAACATGTTTGGTACTTGTGGTCTAGCAGACAGAATATGAAAGAAATTATTTGTTATCAATTTAAAAAAAAACATAGTCGTCTAGTTTTTTGTGAAATGTCATTATTTGTTTAGTAATTTATTGATGTTCAGTGACAGTTTAGTACTACAATATTTTTGGTATTCATGAATGTTTTAATTATTGCTTAGATTTAATTTGAAGTAGAAATGGAGTTAAGTGTAAGACAAAAAATTGAAATACTTATGATGATTGGGTATGGAGACAGATCGCGAACTCAGATGGAAGTGTGCAATTTGTTTAATGGTAAATATCCAGAAAGACCTATAACGCATTCAACAGTCGGTAAGATTGAAAAGAAATTTCGAGAAACTGGTTCGGTTGAAAATGTACGCAAATCAGGTCGTCCCTCTGCAGGTGGATTGGTAGACGTGGACCTATTGAATGACCAGCGAGGTCACCAGATTTCAATCCTTTGGATTATTTCATGTGGGGCCATCTGAAGAATGTTGTGTATCAAACGAAACCAGCAAATATTCAAGAATTAAAAGAGAGAATTCGGACAGCAATAAACAATATTTCTCAAGACAAAAAAAACAAGGTTCAACAAGAATTTGTACACCGTTTGGGTTACTGTCAAATACAGCAAGGGATGCAGTTCGAACAATTATAAAGTCATGTATTTCATCATATTCTGTCCGCTAGACAATAAGTATTTTTGATAAGAGGAACATAATACCTAGTCTTAATTTCAAAAAATCGTATCTTCTAAACTGTTGAAGATTAAGGCTTCAAATTCGGGCATATTAAAATATAGGTATTTTTCCAGGTCTGGCTGCATGTACAGCAAGTAATCTTTTACCGTATTTAAGATACGACCTAGAAAATCTTTAAAAATTGATAGTTTTCAAAATCCATGCAGACAGCCCTTACTAATGAAAAAGTGAACACACTCCTTGAATTTCAGCTCTTAATTTTCAATCGTTTAGTTGTAGGAATTTTTGAAAAATTAGTAATTTTACGTCCGAGACATGGCTCCCTCTGCACTACTAGGAACCAGTGTACAGTCTGAGCGACAATCGCAGCCGCTCCGGCAAAGAAGGCACGTACGGCTGAGCAAACATATTGCGAAACAAATAATATTAGGACCCTGTTGTCTGTTGTATAGTTTCTTATTCTCATAGTAGTTTGGTTTTGGACTGTAATTGAAAAGGTCAAATATAAATTCTGAATTATAGGTACCGGCATTGTAACAAGTGTTTCAATACCTAGTTGTGATTATACTTTATAGACATAGTGCAGTGTAATTATTATTGACATAATAGTGAAATAAAATTTTGACTATATAAAAAAAATGGGAAACAAACGCAACAGATCAAAAAAAAGCAGCATTGTTTTATCGAGAGGCAGAAAACGACGGTAAGTTGAATATTTTTTCGGTTAGACAATAGGTACCTACATAAAATATTTTTCAGCCAAGAAATAATTTTTGTGGCGATTAGGTAATTGAAATATGTATGTACCATGGTCGTACCTAATACAGAAATGGATTATTGAAAACAATTTAATAAATTATTGCTTCATTATCTGTTTATTTATAATAAGTATTTGGTCGGTAGGAAAATATTTTTCTATAGGGTGCATCATTGGTCCTTACTAAATATACAGGGTGTTTTGTTCAAAAACAAAAAAATGAACCTCTATCATTATTTTTATACCACTTCACATTTTCTTATGATATTTGGAACTAAGGTCAAGTATTTTGGAACACATAAAATTGTAGTGAAAAAGAGTTTTTCGCTATCAACAGAAGCGTACGGCAGCGACATTGGGTTGTCTTTTCCTTTACTCTGCGTGGTGGAATTGTTATTTTAGTATAATATTTAGATTCTCCAATGCTTTCTATTTAAATAACATACATAAAGAAATTGTCATTATTTTTTCATAAATTTTAAGTTAAACATGAAAAATTACTATTTTGTTGAATACTTTAGTTTTACTAGTAAGTGAAATTATTCAATGTTTGATAAAATTATGAAAATGAAACAAAAAGTTTTTTTTACTAATAATATCTAAGATAATCATTTTTATAACATTTATTTTATGTAAAAATCACCCAATTTTGAATGGATCCAATAGATAATAACTAATAATAACGATTTTGTTAATGTATTATAAATATTTGGCAAATGTAACACGTGTTCGTGTTGTATATTATTATTTCTTTGTTGTTTTTAAGTAGG
Source organism: Lochmaea crataegi (assembly GCA_947563755.1). Classification (NCBI taxonomy): domain Eukaryota; kingdom Metazoa; phylum Arthropoda; class Insecta; order Coleoptera; family Chrysomelidae; genus Lochmaea; species Lochmaea crataegi. The sequence goes on from OX387435.1 coordinate 22,118,335, forward strand.
TACCTATAGTATATTTTTATTACAAATTTACTCTTCATTTTTGTAAATTAATATTTTTTACCAAAAATTAATTTTACTTGCATTTGAAATATCTATTTCTGTCAAAGTTTATGGTCATAAAATTAAAATACTTTCCTTTTTTAATAATAATTTAATCGTTTATTACTAAAAGATATATTCAAGGAACCTGAAATATTTTTAGGGCTGCAGAATCCCGTTGGCGATTGGGTCAAGATCCGCAGGGTAATGATGACAAAGTAGTCGATGACGTTCCAGTTGACACAAATAATTTAAATGAAGATAATTTACCAAATTTAGACAAAGAAAAGGAAATTCCAAACAAACAATTTACCTTAGAAGGAAATAGGATTATTGACATTGCCTACTTTTTTGAACAGCTTCAAAATATTCAGCATGTGCCAAGTTTTGCCTGTTCCTTATCCAATTGTCAAATAATCAATGAAGCGAGAAATGGTCTTTCTTCAAAATTTATTGTAAAATGCAATATGTGCAATATAACATTTGCGATAAATTCCCAACAAGCAGATGAAATTGATGTAAACTTGGCAGCAGTGCTTGGTAAACATAAAATATTATTCAGTTTTATAATCCTGTGGCAACCGTAGCATGTCACACGGTTACTCTGTTGCCGCAGGTCAATTAAAAAATTTAATAATAATTTGTTCATTGCAGGATCTACGTCAAGCGGTTGCGGATTCTCACAACTAGAACAAATTATTGGTTGTCTAAACATACCCCCTGTACAATTGGTAAAATATAATTTCACTCAAAGTAAACTAGAAAAAATTATTGAAAATGTATTGTTATCGCAATTACAATTAGCAGGTGAAGAAGAGGCCAAAATTGCTAGGGAACAAGGAAATGTTGATGAAGATGGGTATCCATTTATTACTGTAATAGCAGATGGTGCTTGGTCCAAAAGATCCTATAAAACCAACTATAACGCGTTATCAGGTGTAGCGGTAATAATCGGAGAAATGACGAGAAAGGTCTTATATATTGGTATAAAAAATAAATTTTGCATGTTTTGTACTAAATACAAGGATAACATTCCCAATCATGCTTGCGCAAAGAATTGGACCGGTACATCCACTTCTATGGAAAGTGCAATTATTGTAGAAGGTTTCAAGAAAAGTGTAGAAATGCATGGGGTAAAATATTTGAAGCTGGTTGGAGATGGTGACAGTAGTGTTTCGAAGAAACTTCTATTGGAAAAGCCCTATGGTATGAAACTTGTAGAGAAAGTGGAATGTGTCAACCATCTTTTGCGGAATTTTTGTAATAAACTGAGAGTTATATGCAAATCAACAAGGAGCGCATCTTCTTTGAAAATAGTTCCCGTTAAGTTTAGAAAAAAACTGGAAAGTAGTATCCTTAGGTTTAGAACATCAATAAGGAAATCAGCTGAGCACTGGACGAAAAGTGATATCACAGTAGCTGAAAAAATAATAAGATTCCAAAAAGATGTGAAAAATATTGTTAACCATATATTTGGAATGCATGACTACTGTGAATTATATTTTTGCGATAAAAATGCAGAAGAAGAAAATTTGGTTACACTTATCATTAGTTATGGATTAAAAACTGACGTAGACAACTGTTTAAAAAGAGTCCTCGAAAATGCCTCTTCTTTTTTATTAAATAAAAATAATAATTGCGCCGAACAGTTTAATAGTCTAGTAAACAAATATGTAGGTGGGAAGAGAATTAATTATTGTTTTAAATCTTCCTACCAAACAAGATGTAAATTAGCTGCTGTTTCCTATAATTGCAAAGAAAAATATATTGAAGAAATAATTAAATTCAGTGGAATGCCATATGGGAAATACACCAAGCAGTTAATGAAGAGAAAAGAAATTGGTAGGCTTAAACACTCTTTAATGAAAAAGAGAAAGGGATATAGGACTAAGACAATAAGAACTGCTAATCCAGATCAGGATTATGGAGATACCGAAGATCCCATTCCAGAAGAAGAAATAAAATCCCGTCGAGAAAAATACTTCAATTCTATCCAAAAAACTTCAGACGAGATTAAGCAGATCGAAAAACTGACAGTAGGACAAAACAATAATCCTTTATGGCAGCAAGAACGGGTATATAGAATAACGGCATCCTCTTTTGGAAAAATATGTCGAATGAAGCAATCAACAAACCCTTTGAATACGGTGAAAAATATGCTGTATGGAACATTCAAGGGAAATTCGGCAACAAGATATGGACAACAACACGAAGCAATAGCCATAAGCCAATTTGAAGAGTTGACCGGGCTTAACGTTACGAAATGCGGTCTATTTATTGGAAGAAATGATGAATGCTTTCTTGGAGCGAGTCCCGATGGATTAATCGATTTTGATAACTCTATTGTAGAAGTCAAATGCCCCGAAAATCTAAAAACAATGACCGTCAGAGAGGGCATCAAAAGTAAAAAAATCAATTACTTAAAGTTTACTGAAACAGAAGAGATCACCTTAAAACAAAACCATCAATATTTTTACCAAATTCAGGGGCAGTTACACTTAACCCAAAGGAACTCGTGCTATTTCTTGGTTTGGTCTCCACAAGGTGAGCCTCATATTGAAAAAATTGAACGAGATGATCAGTTTTGGGACAGCCATATGAAACCATTATTGTTCTCATTTTTTCACAATTCTTTTTTACCGGAAGTTCTTAAAAATCCATTATAATTAGGTAATAATGAGTTACGTCTACTTATACATCTTATTGTGGATTTAAATTACAGTGCTTTTTGCCAAAAACAATTATTTTTTTTAAAATCGGCCAGAAATTAGTACTTTCAGGTTTATTTTTAGGTCAGAAAATCCCATTTTGTCGGACCGAGCCAGAAAATTATTGTGATAGTCCGGTAAAAGCTTTTACCGGACTCATTTTTATTCACTTTCCGGCCTATCTTTCATAAAAAAAATAATAAAATAATTAGTCTAAGATAGCGGTCAATTGGTTTCTATAGTAACCGAGTTTTGTATTATTCAAAACTATAAAATAACTTGACATATTTTGACGTTTAGTTGAAAACGTGACATTTATTATAAAATGGATATTCAAAATGATGCATTTGATTGAAAATTAATGGAAGATGAAATTATACGAGATGAAATTGTTAAGGCGGCCTTAACGATTGTTAAAAAAAATTGTTAAAATTAGTTAATAAAAAGTTATTGTTATAAAAATGTAAACTGAATAATATGAAGTTTATAGTACAACAATGCCCGTTTTAAAAAAATATTGTACGTAATACGTCCCAAAAGTGCTTTCACTGGACTTGCAGGCTTGCAGGACTCGCCTGCGGCTCGCCCTGCAATTTGCCCACTCGTCCAGTAAAAGACCACTTTCGGGACTTGTTACGTAAACTACTATTACAAATTATATTATATATCTCACTATAATTACCTATTATTTTGCTTTTTATCGTTTTTTAGTCATTTTATTAGAATCTTATAAATAACTAGACGACCCGACAGACATTGTCCTGTCTTGTCTTCTAATATTATACAAATTTTGAATATTTTCATTTTGATTGAAAAATATCACATTGTTACTTGACCGGTACTAATTGTAAATCTAAACCATCCACTTACTTACTCAAACACACACAAAAACTTTCATCAAAATCGGACCATCCGTTTAGGAGTTGTTCAGCATGAACCCGATTGCAGCGCCACACGCGGTCGAACGGGATAAAAAGTATCCTATGTCCGTCTCCCGGTTCTAAGTTACATCCCCACCAATTTTCAGTCAAATCGGTTCAGCCGTTCTTGAGTTATAAATAGTGTAACTAACACGACTTTCTTTTATATATAGATAATATTTGTTATGATTTTGGACTGGCCTATGTTTCCGTTATAGTGATTGGCCTATAAATAGACCACACATGCGCACCCCCACTTAGATGTAGGTACATTGTGTAGTTAGTTAATGACAGACGTCAAATAAAAAGAGTGATTGATGTTCTCAAAACTGAGTATTTTTATTTATAAAATTATAACAAATATAACAATATGTTTTATTGACTTTTGATAAATTATATTTTTCCATTTATTTGTAGTTTTTATTAAAGTTTTGTGCACGCGGTATACCATAGTTTTCCTTATATACTCCTGCATCCCTCCTATGAAAGTGAACCTGACACACATACAAACACACGCGCACACTCACATACACAGACTCGCACAAACATTCGTTTAGTTTGTTTAGGATCTGCTATTTTTATTTTCTAGGGTTTTTTAAATTTTCAACTCTCTTACAAACCCCATAAAAGCACGCTAATGTAAAAATGTAAAATAAAAAAAAATAAAAATGTAAAATAAACATCACAATTCTGATTAATATTTTTCAAAATTAAATTTGAATCTGCCACTTTTGTTTATTTTCTATGTTTTTATTAAATACCTATTCAACCCTTTTGAAAATCGCTTTAACATACACCAATGAGTTTAATATTTTATGTGATAAAGAAGATCCTTCTAGTTTACTTACATGATTTTTTCAAAATCATTTTTAAAATTCTCAAACCACTTAAACCAGCCCCTTAATCAATGAATTTAATACCTATTATGGAAAAAGGGCATTGATCTAATAAATATGTTTGCTAATTGTTGTTTGAACCTTTATTCGTTTATTTTCCAAATTTTCATTTCTCCTAAAACCCCATTAAAGTACCTCGATAATGAGTATATTTTAGAAAATTAAGAACATTGATCTTAAGCTTAAATTATATTATATCGCTTTTAGTATGAAACGGTTACAGAATTTTGGATATCTATAAAATGCAATATGGTTATATTAAAATGGTTATAAAAAATCGGGATTTTGCATGGTTCCCCAAAGCATAGAATTTCCATTTAGTTGGCGTAGCAGAGAGGGCTGCCGCTGCCGGTCGCCGCTGGTTTAATATGTTTACTCAGCGAAATCTGTATGCGAAATGAGAGATTTTGTAACGCATTTTGAAACTGACTGTACACGACGAATCGCTGTACAGTAAATTGTATTCTCTATCCTCTTCTGAACTTTGAGTGTTTTTCCAACACTGAATTTCTTCCAAGGTACTATGTTCCTCTTTTACGCGTTACTTTATGAGCAGTATTTTTGTCCACCCTGAACCAATTGATATCAACATGTGATACATTTTTGGAATCAGCTCAGCTGGAGTAATCCGAAAATTGAGACAAAATGGGGGTGTTCCATTTAAAAAAAAATGACGGTGACGTCATTACTCGAAAGTAATTCACCCTGTTTATTAGATTATTATTTTAAAATACGGTAAATTGAAATCAAAAATCGACGTGTTTCAGGATTATTTCTTAAAATGGTCTGTTTAGCTAAAAATAAATTTGTTCCATACTTTACGGACACAGTGTATAGTTTACGAAGTAAGTACAATAGGACAATAATTTCATTATCTATTTCTCAGGTTGAGAAAATATTTCATGATTTGTTTTAATTACTATAGGATGAGTACTACCAAACTACAATTAATCTGGCTGAAAATTCATCCAATGCGCCCGGCTGAACTACAAGTATGAACAGGCTTATTTTAAGAAATGTTATTGGTCGAGGTAACTAATTGCTAATTGTTATCCTAATGTTAGTTAGTCTCCTCTTTCAAAATATTCCTATTTGTTAATTGTTAAAGAGCAAGAAAACACCATTTATTTGATCGTTAAGGCGGGTTTTCACCAAAACGACACGATGATCGTGTTTCTTTTTGTTGTTCAGTTAGCTTAGCACGGAGAAGCTAAAAATCCAGGAGTAATTGTTAGTCGCCCCTGAACAGGAATCTGTGTACATTTTACAAATCTTGGGACTAACCATGTATGTATGTATGTAAATTGGGGTGACATTCACTGAGACCTAAAAAATCTATTGTGCCCCCTTACTTCTACTTAGTTCCTGAGGAAAGTCTCAGAGACTAGTAGCTCCTTCAGTCCTATTTCCCGGAGGAATTTTAGGATATCTGCAGGCTTTAACTTAGGTAAATGTCCCTCTTCTATCCAGTAATCTCCAAGGTGTTGTGCCCTAGGATTCTGAATTGCTGTGCAGTGGGACTAACCATTTGGAGCAATGTTTCAATGTTGAACTCATCCTCAAGAGCTTACCTCAATTTATTGCGAAGAGGAGTTAGGGGTTAGATCAGTTAGCAGCTCACTAAGATTATCTTTCGTAGGCTACGGCGTATCCAAAAACGACGATGCTCAGTTCGCGTAATAATATGGCGAAATTCTTCTCGTTCCACATGCTACTAAACAATATTTCGTAGGTGTGGACGACGTTATATTTTTCGAGAATGTCGTCAACATGTGTTGCTTTGGTGGAGAGTACGGTGCAAGGGAGTTTCGGTGGTCTAAATGGTTGAATAGCAACGTGTTGTATAATATTCGGATATGACTATTTAAAAATAATGTTGTCGGATTAAGTTAAGTTTCTAAAAGGAACCTGTCAACAAGCAAATAAAAAAGAGAGGAAACTCAATTTCACAAATACAAACACACCACCACAATGTCTCAATTGGGTAGGTAAAACTGTCCAAACAAACAAGGTTAGTTTCATCGGATGTTTTCTGGGGATTATCTACTTAACGTTCGCTCTGATGTTTGCCGATCCTTTTCAATGCCCTTCAATAAAATCCTTGGGTCTCAGTGACAATGATGGCTCCAGACACGTCTAATAAATTTTGGATGCCGATATTCATTGAATTTTTAGAAGTTGGTTGTAATAAACACTTACTTTGCATAAATTATTGAACCTATCGGTATTTTGAGTTTTATTGCAGATGCACATTTTTGGTTTGGTAACTGAGACGTTTAGTGTGGGAAGGCAGTATAAAAATTAAAAGTAGGTATAACTGGTCGTTTTCGTTTATAAATATTTTCCCTAAAAACTATAAAATAAATCTGTTTATCTACTAAGTACTCGGTATTTAGAAATTTTACGTACTACGACAGTGTCGGTATAACAAAGGCCCAATATTAAAATTGTTGAAAAATACAATACAATTTAAATAGTTATTATTGGCATTTCCTTTAATAAAGTCATACCATTTTCAATTAACCACTTAATAGTAATTATTGCTGTAATTGATTTAGATTACCTAAATGTTCGTACTTAATGTTATAAAAATGCTTAACAAAGGTACGTTCAAAATTTTGGAGTCCTCTAGCACACGCTAAATATAAAGGAGGTAAATTCTCTTGGGCATTTCGGAAGAACCTAGTGAAATACACTGGTTTTTATGAATCTTGTTACATTAGAACTAATATTTCATTAGTTAAATACCCAAATAAGTACAGATGTCGCTTTAATATAAGCAGCAATGAAGCGGCATTAGGTGCATAGCAATACATTTTCTATTTTTTCTTGAAAGGCCTAAAACGTCTGGAAAATAGTGTGGGAAAAAAGGGTCTCCAGTTTAATGACAATAAAACAGAATACATGATAACGGGAACAGGCAATGAAAAACTGGATAGAGACTTGACGTATCAGAGTATATTATTTTAGACAATAAAGAGTACACTATTAAGAATACAAAAGAAATAAGTTAGCTAAGAATTCATATAAACAGAAATGATGAGTCAGAAGAAATGAACACAACATTAACAAAAGGCAACAGGAGCGAAGGAGTACTGTTGAAGACATTTGAATCAAAAACGGTATCAAGGTATCATTTTATCTGGAGCAGAGCTGTGGATTGTGGATAAAAAAGAAGAGAAACTACTAGATATATGGGAGAGCTCTTGTGTTATCAGTTCCAAAATGGTGTGGGAATGCCTAGGCAAACTAAATGAACTAGGCGAGAATAATATAGTCACCTTACTGTGGATACCAGGACACTGGGATAGAAGGAAATGAGATAGCAGATGAACTATCAAAGAGGGGGACTGGAACACCCTTTTGGGGGCCGGAACCCTTTTGCGGTATCAGCTCCAATGTAATATTGGGAGAAATAGGCAAAGCCGAAGAAAAGAGAAGATCAGATCATTGGAATGATCTAGTAGGACTTAGACAATCAAAGATTCTTCTGGGTGACTACAACCCGTTGAGATTAAATGAATGCATAAGTCAAAGTAAAATTGCACTAAGAAAACTGCACCTGAAAAAGCTCAAAATAGTGGAGGAAGAAGAATGTAGATTCTGTGGCATGGAAGAAGAAACCTCCTTCCACATACTTGCGAATTGCACAGCAATTCAGAATCCTAGGGCACAACACCTTGGAGATTATTGGATAGAAGAGGGACATTTATCTAAGTTAAAGCCTGCAGATATCCTAAAATTCCTCCGGGAAATAGGACTAAAGGAGCTACTAGTCTCTGAGATTTTCCTCGGGAACTAAGTAGAAGTAAGGGGACTCAATTGATCTTTTAGGTCTCAGTGAATGTCACCCCAATTTACATACATCATATATGCATAGATATATGGGAGATAAGACTACTCTGAAGAATATATGAGGGAAAAAGTGGAAGATACCTGGATCAGTATAACCAATCATATAATAACTAGCAAATAACAGAGCTACAAAAAAAGTACTTAGAAGAGAAACTGGATGTAAAAGAAAGAGAGGAAGACCAAAAAAGCGGATAGAGGCAGTAGAGAAGGACCTTGAACTGCTTGAGCTACGAAGATGGGAAGAGGTGGCAAAAAATAAAAGATAATGGAGGAAAATAGCCAACCAAGCCTTCTTCAAGGTTTGTAGAGCTGTTATGTGTGGCAAAAAATTTAATAAATAATATGAAACTAACTGTTTCCTATTAATTCCACTATTTAATGAAAAAGTTATGAAAATTCTAAGATATTGACAATTATTTCGATATTGACATATCATCGTCGGAATGACAGAAGTAAATTCAATTAATAAAAGTAGTTACTGTAAATTCTCAGGATATTATTATTGCTGTTGGTTTACTATTCTTTAATTTTTTTACAAACTGTCACATTATCGTTTATTGGGGTTGATTCATGGGCGAAAATTAATATTTATATTGAAGATGAACAAAATTTCACGATTGTTTTATTTGTTTCGAATATCCTCAGAAGGGAAGTGCTCCAATTTTATTTCTAAAAAGAATTTCCGACTTAAGATATAGTTCTAAAATCCATAGAAGATGCGGATATACCAAACAAATAGAAACAAACTATGGATAACAATAAAATAACTGAATTTTGGATATGAAAAACACGGTAGAGATTCTGCATTAATTGAGAGTGATGGAATGGTGTCTTGGAGAAGAGATAATCTCAAAAAATCATTGCGTGGATTTATGAAACCACGATGCAAGAAAAAACTTTTTCGGATTTGTAATATATTGATGGGTATACATCGCATAAAGTTTATATTCTAGGAATTAAATAATTACTAGACTTCTCATTTCAGAGATTTATTAACTACTGTTAAAAATAAGGACAGGTACAAGAACACATATAAAAGTAAACGAACCACTTTTTGTTTAGTTCCATTCCAAAACTGATAAGCAATAATATACATTTTTAAATTAAATATAAAGTGATTATACAAAAAGCAATCCGTATTCATCACAGGATTGTAGGCAATTAACTGAAAATTTTCGGAAAATTATTCTATTTAGGGTATTAAAATAGCGTTTTTAATCTTAACTCAATCATAATTGGAATAATTAGAAAATATAGACGCATGTATTTATTAAAATCATTGGATCATTTTGAACTTCAATTATTCTATCAATAACTTCATCTTCGCATTGAGTCTCACAGTCTATAAATGTAACTAATATTTTATGGTACCTATAAAGTAAGTAAACAATGACCTACATCTTATTTTTTCAATGTATGTAGAAAAAACCGTATCCATCGTAGTACCATATTTCGTGGTTGGTATATTTCTATCATTTTTAATTTCAAGATTAAATACTTCTCTCAGGTATTCAGTAAGTGGCGCAGATTCCTCTCTTGTATACTATTGATTTCTTCCCGTACCAAACACTGCATTTCTAAATCAAGCTATAAAGGTAGTAATTCGCGCGACCCCTGTATACACGATACACGTGTGTTTTAACGAACGTTTTTCAGCAAGTATTTATCAGCGCTACTCCACGGCCAGCTGTAACGCGATATACGATAGATGGACGAAAAATTTTGAGGCGATGTAATAAAATTTTCACTCTAAAAATCTAAAATTTTATGAAGAAAATCTGTCAGTCTTCTATACCATGAGGTAATTTGGATCAACCTGGGTTACATTTTTAAGAAAATATGGGACAACAAAAATATTATCAGTGGGTAAGGATTTTTAAATAGATATTTAACAGGAATAAAAACACCACTAGAAATTGGAAAAATATTCATTATAACACAATCATGGAGAAAATATCATGACATTTAAATGGAAAAACTCATACTGCGTCTTAGCGAAAGGAGGACAAAATAAACTGGATAAGAAAAAAACATCTTCTTTAAATATAGTGAAGAAGGATAGCTCCGGTATCGGCAAATTATTTATTAATTTGTAATTCGCTTTCATTTTATTGCATTAAGCGTTTTTTATTATATGTACCTAGGTAGGTACATACGATATTTTCAAAAAAACTGTGGACTGGTTTCTTCAAATTCCTCCTATCTTTGTATTCACCGCTCTGATAGGTACTCATAGTTAATTTATAAACTAAAGACAATAAAATGATTAAAATAATGTAATAAAAGAAGTTCATAAAATTATTAGGTTTATAATGGCCATATATAATGTAGCACTAAAGAAAACTGATTTAGGGTTTTAATGATTGTTATTATTATTGAACTGTAATTTACACTGGAGTGTGTATTGATATTATGATTGTTTTATGGTTATTAATGAACTATTTAATGGAGAATTAAACAAACAAATGATCAAGTAGGTATATATGTTTTGGATTTTTTTAAAATTTATTGTTTATTTACAATGAGTTTAAAGTAAAAAATCATAGTTTCCTTCTGGAATTTGTTGTCTCGAGCTCACACCAAGATATTGAATTACTAACAAAACTTCACTTGTTCTTTTTTTGTAAAACTTCATTTTTTCTTTATCAAACTGTATTGTTTTATAATTAACAAAATATTGTTTTTCTTGTACTCCTTTCAGTAAAAATGTTTGTATTGCAACTGCTTAAAAACTATTAGCTCCTCTACAGCTTCAGGAAGATTAATATTATACCAAACTATACCAAAATCGCGATCGAGAGATTATTAAACCAAAATTTGATGGTAGTCATACAGCACAGGTGGCCCAAACAAAATCTATGGTTTTACCAAGTCCGCTTATAAAAATGTTGTGAATTTCAGAATTTTACCTGTGCCGACCGGTATTATGGAAATATAACAATGAGACACCAAAATAAAATAAATAATGTTGTGTTTTTGTACCCCGTAAAAAATAATGAATACCCACACTTGAAATAATGAACTCGCTGGCAGTTTTAATACACCCGGATTACAACAAGCTTGGAGTACAGGATAACAGTAAACTTGTCATATGTCCTCCATCAGAAACAACTACTCACAATAACCCTTAGTACAAGATATCCTTTACACCTGCCACCACCATCATACTAGAGGTATCTCTGTGAATATCATCTGGATCCCTTCCCATGTAGGAATTACTGGCAACGAATGTGCAGACCAAGCAACGAAACAAACTTGTTCCTCCGACTCGCTAGTAGAGCAAATTCAACTCCATCAAGATTTAGAATCAGCAGTTCGACAAACGATGATTCGAACATAGCAAACACATTGGAATACTATGTACGATTCAACCCACAGTTACCGCTCAGAAGATGCCTCCATTGACAAGAAAGGACAAAAGCATTATAAGAAGACTCGGAATAGGTCACACCCGGCTAACCCATGGTTATCTGATGTCTTCACAAATTCCTCCTACCTGTGAATTATGTGATAGTGCAAGACTTACAATAGAGCATATACTTTTAGATTGCAAATACTACAGCCAAACTCGTCGCAAATACAAGCTAAGTGGAACTCTTAAAAACGTTCTCGGACTACCTAATCAGTTGTTTAGTGATGTTATTCAGTTCCTTAAAGACTTTTACTTTTACTTTTATTATGTAATCAATTGTATAACAGTATAACACTAGAGGCCGAGACACGTTAATTTTAATTTAAAAAAAATACACCCGTCTCGATTGCGATTTTACTATAGCTCATTTTTAGAAAAATCTCAAGGTTTTGTTTGTGGTAATTTAGTTTGCAACATTAATAGATCTTTTAGGTCTCAGTGAATGTCACCCCAATAATATACATACCATACATACTGCAACATTACCAACCCAAACTTTTGCGCATTAGATTACAAAATATTTATTCACGGAAAGTCTATGCATATAATATGTAAACTTGCATGGTTTTGTAACTTTTATAAGAACAATAGAATAAAATTAGAAAATATTATTTGTTTGATTTAGCGTTTTATGTAGGTATCTAAAAAGTTAACTTACAATAAGATCAACGGGATCAAAGCAGATATTATTTAGAGATTAAGGTCTTACTCAATTAAAATAATAATCTTACTATTGTACAGTACTGTTGAGTAGACGAAAAACAGTTTCAACAGACAATTACTTCCACCAAAATTCAGCCTCCCTACATTTAACGCATTTCTACTTTTCGTATATACTTTTGATAAACAATAATTATTAATCTAACAAGAATCATTCTGTCATTTAAGATGGTTAAGTTTAGTTATCAGTGGATATTAAAAAGTTTCCTCAATGGCTAGCTTCTGAATCATTTAACATCTTTAGCATTTTTTACCCTTAGATCTGAGAAATTGGTGCAATATGTTCCAGCTTCTCCCCCATTGTGGCGGCCCTATCAAAATCCTAAATTCCTTTTATAATATATTTAATTAAATTGAAACCAATGTTAACGAACGCTCATTCCAACATGAATATAAAAGAGGAAACTCTAAACTCTTCAAACGACTGAAGAAGAAATGCGGTGGGAAGTTGAACAAAACGAAGATGACATTGACTATTTCACGTACTTGTCAAATGAACCAATCAGGAGGTCTAGTCAAGTTCGGATTATCGATAACACCAAACTTGACTCTTGATCCTGATTGGCCTGTCAAGTTCGGTGTTTTCAGATTTGTGTGTGTGACAGTTAAACGTCAAATATAAATAATCCCACCGTGCACGCATTTAAAAATGAGATGATTTGGGATAAATTCCATCGAATTAATCAATGAAAAAAATTGATGAAAATGTACCGAAAAATACGAATAAATCGAGGGAGTACGTTTGGAAGCAATTTACTAGATTTTGCGATGAACGAAAATACGTATTAGAAGAAGCAACGCCTGTCGAGAGACTAGCTGTTATATTAAAGGACTGGGGCTTCAAGATGAGAAAAATTGATGGGTCTGATTACAAGGAATGTGTCGTAAAGACGATCTGGAATACGAGTGCTAAAATTATTGCAAGAAAAATATTATAATGAATATTCAAGGAGTTTCGACCCATTCAAAGCTATCATTTTTCAATCGGCAGCAAGAAATGCACGAGATACGAAACGCACAGAAACGAAAAATCAGTTCGGTACCGTTGACCCATGAAGAACATCAAGCGATATGGGTAAAAGTCTAGTTTAGTGAACCAACGCGGATTTTGATGAAATATTTTTTTTTAATTAATTCGAGGTCGCTGAACACGAAAATGAAAAAAGAAATGGGCGCTCTCTTACCAAAAACGAGTTATGAATTTTTGAAGATGAGTTCAGATCAGTACTGCACTGGTTTTATTGTCATTTTATAACTGCTTTATAAACATCCATTATAACTGCTACACAATGTTAAGATACACTATAATTGCTTTTTACGATGTTCCTCACACACACACATTTAAAAAATTGATGATGATATTGATATTCATTTCTTGTACATCCTTTTTTTAATTCCACAATTATTATATCTTTTGACGTTTCGATGTAATATGACTGACATAAGTTTTGGTCAGTTTCCTCTTAGTCGTAAAACTTGTACCTAATAGCATATTCAGCCATTAGATATTTAGCCACTTCAATTAGTTGCTGAATATTTTCGATTTCATGATCGTGATATGATCGTGACATAGAAGATATAAACAAGATGAACATCATGAACATACACCTATTTTTCCGATAGCTGGCGCTGTATTTGGCTCAACTTTCGTTTAACTGAAATCAGTTATGGAAAAATTGAATGAACTGCTAGCAACATACTGTGAAAAAGGCGCGAGAGGAATATCGTAAAAAGTAATTATAGTGTATTTAACATTGTGTAGAAGTTATAATGCATCATTTTAAAGCAGTTATAATATGACAATAAAACCAGTGCAGTGCTGATCTGAACTCATCTTCAAAAATTCATAACTCGTTTTTGGTAAGAGAGCGCCGATTTCTTTTTTCATTTTCGTGTTCAGCGACCTCTAATTAACTTAAAAAAAATATTTCATAAAAATCCGCGTTGGTTCACTAAACTAGATTTTTTCCGAGCTTGCTTGAGGATGTGAAGCTGCATATTGTTTTTTAGAATATTTTAAAGAAGAATTAGATAATAAGGAGGCGCCTACCGGTAGAATGGAATATAACAGTTTTTTCAAAAACTTGCCAAGGAGGTGATCAGCGTTGTGCGAATAGCAAATAGTTGATACAACAAGAATTTTATATTATTTATGCAGAGGATTAGGTGAACAGGAAGCCATCAAAAGCACAGGACATTCGAGCTTTGATTCGCTGAAACCTTACATCCAACTTAGTAAACAGCATCACGAAAGACTTATTGCAAATGTGAGAAATAATAGCCATCAAGATTTAACAACTATTGCAAGTACAAGCGGGTGTTCAAATAATCAAGCTCAAAGCATTGCATATAATAACTGTACCATTTATAATTGGTTTATTTAAATATGTTTTTCATTCGATGTCAATGTTTCCTGTTTTATTAAACTATTTCTCTAATCAACGTTTTTGCAAATTTCCTCTATAGTCTATTTCAGAAAGGTATAGAGTAATAAAATGGGGAAATCCGTCCAGTTCGGCTCAATTTCGGTGACGGCCATAGGCGTAGGTCTTGAAATAGTATTGTTTGTACTTTTAAAATTTCAAGTAATTGCGTAAGAGAATTAGGAAAAGTATGTTTTCTGGCCTGAAGTGTCAATATCGAAATATTGTGTAGGGATTACTTAGGTATGAGATTATACAGTTACGTTTTGCGTTTAACAGATACCGTTTAACCTTCTATTAGTGCCTCTGCCTAATTCCAACCCTGTTTCAGAATCGTCTCAACCATGCGCCGCAAGGTGCCTTACCCAAAATTTTTAGACCTTTATAGGTATATTTGTTTAGTTTAACGCATCAGTATTTGCTGTAAAGCCGTAAATAGTGTTCACAGTATTATAATATTAGTAATAAAATGGCGACATTTACACCAACGAAAAGATGTTCCAATAATTCTCCACTATCAGTGAATGAAAAAATTATTTTAAATGTACACGATTGCATAAAATACGATTACCCGAAATTTACTGTACAAGAAACTGTCGACCGATGTTCCCGAATGACTGGAGTTGGAAAGTCCACCGTTTTTAAATTATTGCTGGGGAGAAAGATAGCAGGCCAAGTGGAGCCTCCCAAGAAAAGTCCAGGCAGACCAGTAAAAGTCCTTGATGAAGACACCAAAAGTGTAATTCGAAGAAAAGTTCACTCTTTTTATTTTAAAAAAGAAATACCCACCATAGATAAGATTTTAATGGAGCTTGGCCAGGATGACAGTATTCCGTTGATAACTAAAAAACTTTCATGGACCACTTTGAGAAATATGGATTTTGCCTGGGAAAAGTATAACCGTAAAGCACTTTTACTGGAAAGCGATGAAATTGTTTGCTGGCGACGAAAATACTTAAGAAGTATAAAGCAGAACAGAACAGAGCAGAAGAAAATCTTTTATCTTGATGAGACGTGGATCAATGAAGGTTATACAGTACCAAAAATGTGGCAAGACAAAAATATAACCAGTGCTCGCCAAGCTTTCATGGAAGGCATGTCAAAGGGTATTAATGTGCCTTCAGGTAGAGGGAAAAGAATAATAATCGTCGGGGGGATTTTTAAAAGAAGGTTTGCTAACCTTTTAGTCATACCATACGGGAGATTACCACGAGGACATGGATTCGGATGTTTTTGAAGACTATTTTGGTGAAATGATAAAATATCTTCCGGCTGATTCAGTAGTAGTTATGGATAACGTGAGTTATCATTCTCGGCGCATAGAGAAGACTCCAACTTCATCTTGGAGAAAACAAGAAATTATTGACTGGTTAACCACCAAAAGTATTGAATTTGAAGATAATTTGATAAAAAAAGAACTATTAGCTATAGCAAATTTACACAAACATCGTTTTATGGAATACGCCGTGGAAGATATAGCAGAAAAACATAGTGTAACTGTGCTGCGCACACCGCCATATCATTGCGATCTAAATCCTATAGAACTTATATGGGCGCAAGTGAAAGGATTTGTAGCAATAAGACACAACACGACATTCAAAATGAAAGACGTTAAGCTACTGTTTGATCAAGCCATTAAGGAGGTGACACCAGAGAACTGGCAAAAAGCAGTCCAGCATGTCATTAAAGAAGAGGAGAAAATGTGGGATCTTGACTACTTGATCGATCGGACCGTCGACCCGTTAATTATAACGTCAAGAGGAGATGACAGTTCCTCAGATGACAAAGAATATTATGATTTTTTATAATTTAATTTCTGTATAATGTATTTTTTGTATAATGTTCAATAAAAAATAAGTGTACCTAATACTATGTACCTAATGCTTAATTTTTATTCTGTTAAAATAAAATTCTTTCCTTTTTACGAGTATCCTACCGGCACGCCTTTGGCACACTATTTTCAGTGTTTGTGAATGGATAACAATAGGCTAAACCCATATATTGACCCCAACCCGGGTAGTAATTTTACAATGAAATCAATGCCAAACTATGAAAGTGGCTTAAATATTCGTTGGGTCACTCTGTGCTCCCTTTGCATATTACTCTATACCTTTCTGAAATAAACTATAATTCTGCCGAATTTCAGATTTTTTACCTTTCACTTTGTTTGTGAAATAGTCTAATAAAATTCCATTCGTTACTAAATTTATCTTATAATTCTGTCTTTTATTTCACAACTTGCTTACTTGCTTGCTTGCTTGAAGAAAACACCAAGCAACTCAGTTTCGTTATAATAAATCGTCAGACTTATCGCGAAAATTCAATCACTACTGAATCCAACCGGTTCAACAAATTTAAATCTGACTTCCACAGATTAGTACCGATTGTATTTCCTAATTCAACGAAGACGCAGGTAGTCAGATTTATATTATCCACAGTATTTTGATATAATATTTATCAAAGCATAGCTTCTACGTATACCTGACCTGCAAAGGTAGGTACACCTGTGGCAAAACTGTACAGGTCAAGCTAAGAAACTTGAACAATGAAATTCCAACGATTGTCTCACTTTCTCGAATTAACTAGTGATAAGATTGAACTTGTTTTATTGGTTAATTAAACCACGAGGACTTTAAGAATGAGAATTGGCTTACAGCCATAGTAACCACAAAACGATAACAACCCATGATTTAGAACTAACAAAGCACATACAAGTTGTATTGTACACTGCATTGAACCATAGGCCATATTCTAGCACCCTATGTGCAGATCTATCTGTACATGTTTGGTCTGGATGATTTTAACAGTTAAAAGTGCATTTGCACAATCCACCAGTGCGTTAGTGGCCAAAATAATGTAGTTTTTCAATAAAATGATTTTATTGGAGTCTACCTCCTTAAGAAAAGATTTTCATTTTTAGCCCGTGGTAAAATCGAGTGAGGCTTTACGTTAAATAAAAGTGGTGGAAGAGCGATCAAAAGTGGTTGGAAAATGGACGACTCTCGCGCAGTGAATCAAAACCGTTCACAGAGAGTCGTCCAGTTTCCAACCACTTTTGATCGCTCTTCGAACAAGCCTTTTATAGCAGAGTGGTTAATGGGTCTGGTTGGGAAAATTAATAATTGTAGAAGTAAGGTTCGAATCCGGGTCGTGGTGATAATTTTTTTTATTTGTTATATCGGGAAATTTGTATATAATACAATAAGAATAATTTTTTATAGGACCAATATTTTCAAATTTATATCAAAAATATAAACCATTTATTTCTTAATTGAGGCAAAAAGAGCCAGAATTTTTTCCTTTAAGGTAAACTTGGGCCCCTTAAATTCATCCCATGCTAAGTAACGTTCATTAATTACATAACTAAATTCGTCCCCAAGCGAAGGATTATATATTCTTAGAAATTATCTTGTGTTTTTAATACTGTATGATTCTCCTTGTCTTTCTTAATAAAATTAAAATATTTGTTGGGGACGAGTTTAGTTGTTTAAGGGTAGGATTATCGGTTGATACCTGCTCGGGGACGAGTTTAGGTACGTCCGAATTTTAGATTCTACCTATTTTAATTCCTCGAACCAAATAACAAAAAAAAAATGGTTAAACATAATAAAATGCACTATAAACATATTTCCTTTTAGAAATGTCATGAGTTATGCGCTACTATAACGCTTGTACCTTTTTTTATCTGTCTTTATCTGTGGGTACACATAGCTTTTAAATGTGTTAATTGATACTTAAACACATAAAACGGCTGAGTAAATTTTTTTAAATTATTCATCGGTAAACCAACTTCTGTAGTGCCGGGAAGTTGAATTTGGAAAACAAATTATTCTAATTGTATTCAGTTAACGTTGATATCTCTTTTTACGAAAGCTATTGCTTTTACTCACTCGGACTTTTTGCTGTTATGTGAACGGTTTACAAAATCGGAATACTAAGATTGAATAATTTTATTTAGGTAAAACATCTAGACCATTGAAAATCAGAATAAATGAACTCTTAGGGATTTAATAACATGCTTGGGAAGAGGGGAATCATGTCCAATGGAATTGAAAGCTGAATAACACATTATTTTGAAACCTCATCAACAAAATAACAACAAACGTTTTATTAACTATCTAGTAGTCTCCTAGGTGTTGTGTCCTAGAATTCTGTATTGCTATGCAATCCGCAAATATGATGGATGAAGGTTTCTTCTTCCATATCATAAAACATACATTCTTCTTGCTCCACTATTTAGAGTTTTTTAAGGTGCTCATTCAGGTACAGTTTTCCTCTGGCTTAGACATTGATTTGTTCTCACCTGGTTATAGTCTCCTAGGAGTGTCTAAGCCCCACTAGATCTTTCCAACAGTCAGATCTTCTCCTCCTTTCGGCGTTGCCTATTTCTTCCAATACTAGATTGGAGCTGATACCGCAAAAGAAGGTGTTCCTTTGCTAGTTCATTTCCTTCCATTCCAGAGTGACTTGGAATTCATAGTAAGGTGACTATCTGACATGATGATAATCCATTGCCTTCTATATCAATATTGGACACACTTTCCTGTCGTGAATTTCCGCTTGTGGCTTCTCCCTAGCTTTCGGAGTATTTTTTTTTTATCATAACATCCTGTGGCATGTCCCAGGATTTCTGTTTAAACGTTCAAGATTTATGCATATCATGTGGATGCATAGCCGGTTAAATAAAAGGTTGTTTAAGCCGATATGTGTAAACTTGTACTCTCGTAACGAATAATAATCCTTCGTTGGCGATCCTATCTCATTTGACCGATTACTTCTGTTAAACATGGTGAATTCACTGGTCTTCTTTGATAAAGTGGTATTGTTGTCAAACATGTTACAGAAATCCGCTGTTTTGTTTGAGGCTAATAAGAATGGTTTCAACAAGAATTGACAGTATATATTTGAAACGAAATAGTGCTATTCGCGTACAAGGATTATTTAGTGCCATCTGTGTACAAGGGTCGGCAGTTTGACCAGGTACCAAAAGAAATTTCGGCAGAGTGCCATTTGCGTACACCTTTCTAAATAGACCTATTTCTGTGCTATAGCATGTTGTGTTCATGTCGCGATTATTTATCTATATTTAGTAAAGTGTCTCTCGTAATTTATCGATAAGGGAAAGGAAAATGATTGAAAAAGGTATACCTACCTACACAGCATAAGATTTATTCAGGTACGTGTACGCAAATATCACTCTGTCGAAATTTTTTTTGCTACCTGGTATAAAACCACGACACTATTTGAAACACCTTGATAGTATTTTCTGATAATTTACTTGCACCAAACTAATATACCTATTTTTTCTATACAATTGTCAAATTATGAAAGATTCAATGTGAACTGAAATTCGTATGAAATATTTTAGGAATGCTATTGATCTAGGATGCCTATATACCTGCAGGACAATAGCAGTTCGATCACAGCATCAATTTTCTCGGATGGTGGTGACAGGATTGAATTCTGGAAATATTCAGCTTTGGGATTCATTAAGTATCAATGTCAAATAATCCCCAAAAATTATACGTACATCATAATATAAAACCTCAATGTTAACTGTTTTGGTATAGTCAAATAACTCTTCTACCACATTGTGGTGTAGAGTGATATTTTTACTCTTTCATAAATGTTTTTCCACTTCTTTCTGTCAGTGGCCAGATTTTTAGCTTCTACCCAAGCTATTCCTTTCCCTTGTAATATTTCCCTTATTATCCCATCCTGGATCTACCTATCTTTTTATTCTTTCGAATTTTCGCTCCCCATATTCTTTTAGTTAATCTAGTCTCCTCCATACGCTGCAAATGTTCCCACCATCCCAGTTGTCTTTCTTCAATATACTCCAAAGTTCTTCCAGTTCTTCTTAGTTTCTAATTTTATCTTTTTTTTGTTACTCCTCTTACTCGCCTCAGATACTTCATTTCAGTCGCTTGTATTCTATTAAGTATCCAAGATTCACAGCCATGCGTTAACACTGGTCTGTAAACAGATTTTAAAGACATTTAATTCAGTTGTTCTTGAGATTTCCTTTTTATTAATATTCATAGAATAATGTAGATTACTTGCTTTTTGGACTCTTCTATTTATTTCAGCTTCCTGTGTTCCGCCCTGATCTAACTCTACTCCAAGATACTGAAATGATTCCACTTGTTCTAGACTTTGATCTTCAATACATATTTTTATCTTTTCTCTTTGGTGATCTTATGATCTCAAACACATACCATATTCGAAATGACTACTGATATTATCGATATATTAATATACAAAAATATAGTTTTTCGCACAATTAATAGCATCACGATAATACATCTATAATAAATCTTAAACCGTTATTTTCGGCGATAACGGGAATTTACAAAACCCCAACAATAACGGTAAACAAATTCCAAATGTGGTCCTTACATTACATTTAATTAAGATAATTATTACCTAATTTTAATATTTTAGCAAATATTTTTGTAAGTCGCGTGTGGCAATTATACAACTTGAGAATATAATACAAATTATAATGAATATGTCACATTTAAGCGCTATAGTAAATATTTTTGATATATTGTGCATTTACTCACAACAACGGTGTAGGTACCTAAACCCTGCCCGACAAATACAAATATTTTAATCCTTCATTCAAACATTGTTGCTCTCAAATGTATTATTCCTTTTCAAAAACAAAAACTTTATATTGATTATTTGATTGTTTTAACAAGTTCATGTCTGTATGTCCTCTAGAGGGCGCCATATTCAATTTAATATGAAGATACATAGCCTATAACCATTGATTGATAGCTTACCAATCAACGCTATAACCAACGAACGATCAAGACGCTTCCAACGATTAGTAATGAGCAAAGCAAGACCAAGACCTGGACCATCTTGGTTTTGCTGATCCAGTTTTGGTCTTGGTCAAATTTGTCCGGTCTTGGTCTTGCTTATTTAGTCTTGGTCTTGCTCATTTAGTCTTGGTCTTGCTTATTTAGTCTTGGTCTTGCTCATTTAGTCTTGGTCTTGCTTATTTAGTCTTGGTCTTGCTCATTTAGTCTTGGTCTTGCTCATTTAGTCTTGGTCTTGCGTATCCAGTCTTGGTCTTGCGTATCCAGTCTTGGTCTTGCGTATCCAGTCTTGGTCTGGGTCATTTTATCTGTCTTATATTTAATTTATAAATTTAAAATAATTAGTAAAATATAGAAAAAAAATCTCTATACTTCAACCATGTGTTTTCCAGACGTTATGACAGAACATTCTTGTAGATCCTTTCTATTTTCAAACAGTGGTAAAAAGTTTCTCTTTTATATCGTCCCTTTTCTAAGTAAACCTCTTTTCTGAAAAATAACCATTTTCGGGAAATCATCAAAAACATCTATTAGAAGTGTTGAGGAGTGTATTTCATTAATAATCTCTATTGGAAAAAAATGTAGTTACGTGGCTTTCGTAGAAAGGGGACGTTACGCTCTGAAGTGAGAATTTTAAGTTCAGTCTTGTGTATTTGGTCTTGGTCTTGCATATTCGGTCTTGGTCTTGCTAGTCTAATGATAATCTAGGTCTTGGTCTTGCTTTTTCGCAAGACCAAGACCGAGACTGCCAGACCAAGACCAATTTTGCTCATCACTACCAACGATAACAAATTATTTACTTAATTACAGTTACCTGTAAAAAATTGTCATATTTTAGTTAAGCGTATTATCAGTAGATGTTAAAGATAATAGTTTAATACTATTATAACGCCTTACAAAGTTTTTGAAAAATAAGTTTCACTAAGAAGCAACAACTACTTCTCGGGCTATATACCCCGACAGACATTGAATTACACTTCTAAGTTAAGTTGGTATATCTGCAAGATATAACCAACCATTCTGGTTTCTCCTTTAATGAGGTTAATGTATTGATGTGGTTTCAGTCTAGGATTATGCTCTCAGGGCTTCTGGACGGATAGCATCTATAAGTACCTTGTACTAGTGAGGCGCAAATATGCCGAAACCGGTCTACAAGTGATGTTGTTACTTCTAATCAAAAACCAGAATGGTTAGTTCTGTCTTGCAGATATACCAACCCCGTTTAACTTAGAAGTGTAATTCAAAGTTTGTCGGGGCATATAACCCGAGAAGTAGTTGTTGCTTCTTAGTAAACGTGTTCTATTATTTGAAAAATATTTTTCAAAAACTTTGTAAGGCGTTATAATAGTATTAAACTATTAACTTTGACATGTATGTATATTAGGGTGGGCCAAAACAAAGCGATATTTTTTTTTCTTAGTACTCTGAAAGTTTGAACTATTACTTTTCATATTAAGGTGTGCCGCATCGCAAATTTCGATTTCCCATTTAATTAACATGGGAAAATGTTTTGTTTACACTTTGGAATTTTGTAGCTTATTAACCGAATAAATTATCAGTAGGATCATAACATATTCTTGTAGGAAATTTAATGCTCTACAAAATGTATGTCTTACAAATTTTTCGTAAACCTGCTCCTTCAAAAGTTATTCAAGGTTGAAGTTGAACCCTTGATAAATTTCATCATTTTTTAAGATTTTCAGCGAAATTATCAACTTTATCGAAAAATGTTATTTAACTTTTTTTGTAGATCAGTGAATTTCCTATAAATTATCTCTCAAAATTTTTTCGAAATTTTCTACGGTTCGTGAGCTATATCCAGTCAAAAAACAGTTAAAGTACGATTATTATTCAAAAAAAATCACATTTTAATGGATGTAGTTCACGAACCGTAGAAAATTTCGAAAAACTTATGAAAGACAATTTATAGGAAATTGAATGATCTACAAAAATAGTCAAATAACAATTTTCGATAAAGTTGATAGTTTCGCTGAAAATTTGTAAAAATGATGAAATTTATCAAGGGTTCAACTTCAACCTTGAATAACTTTCGAAGGAGCAGATTTACGAAACATTTGTAAGATATAAATTTTGTAGAGCATTAAATTTCCTATAAGAAGAGTACTCAAGAAAAAAAAATATCGCCTTTTTTTGGCCCACCCTAATGTATATAAATGTATATTAGGGGGTATATTGACATCAAATCAAAATACTCCGACTTTCGGTGACTTCCGGTTGTACCAGAAGTTTCACTCAACTTCGTTATTTAAAATAAAACACCCCGTATATTCTCAACTTTTTAAATTGATTATGGTATGGTTCTCGAGATAATAATTATTTTATTAAAAAAAATCCACTGATACTCCATAAATAATGAAAATTATTTATTTCCAACCATCTACCTATATTGGTCACTGTAAGATGGTTCAATGATATCCTAGAAAAACATTTTTTATACAGGGTGAACAGAATTAACGTTATTTTATATTATGTAAAATGTAGATATTCTTATAGCTAAATTGAACCAATGCCAACGCAGGAAAAATTAAAATAAAAACCTATCGGTGATGAAAATTCCAAAATTCTTTGTGCATACATGATTACTCTGTAGGGGGATTTACTGCTAAAAAGGAGTACCTGGTTCGATTTATAAAATTAGAAGAGTACTGATTAGAAAAATCAATTTGCATATGGATGGACAATACCTAAGTAACTTATCCAACCTTAATCCTCAGCAGATGGTTGATAAAAATGTGGTTTTAGTTACTTACAGGGCCGGACCGCGACCGTTGGGGGCCCTGGGCTAACGATATCCCGAGGGACCCACGAAATAATTGAAATTTTTACCAAAAAGGCTTATGCGGAAAATTAAACATACCGAAAGGTTTTTTTTATTTCAAACGAAAATACATTATAAACTTAGGTCAAAGTAGATAAAATAAACAGGTACCTTCTTTATCTTTGACAAATGAAAACTTAAAGCCATAAATTCTTGACAAACATGATTTAAATGAAGTAGGGCGGAAGAACGAAAGTAAATTGCTCTTGAATATTAAGAATAAATTTGATATGTTATCTCGGGTTTTTTATTTGTTTTACTGGGTTTATTAATTCATTATTCGGGGTCCCTGGAACCCTGGGATGGAGCCCATTAAGTCCATACGTAGATCCGGCCCTAGGTACTTAGCTATATATTCTTGTTGAAATTCTTCTAAAGTTGCAGAGGCGTAGATAATTTTGTAGTTCATAAATTTTTGTTGATTTTATACACAAAATATTTGTAGATGACCTATGAGTATCTTTAAAAATTGGAATTGTATTTATGCCTAAACAGTGGCTGAGAGTAGTGATCTTTATTAACATTCCACGATATCAAGAGAAAACCCCACAACAGGTAGTCGTAAATCCGATAACAATAGCACAGTATCGTTTATCGTACTCGTTCCTTCGAAAAGATAATGCCTAATATTATGATTATTTTACAACTAAAATGTTTGGCTGGTAAAATAATAGTTAATTTTAGTATCTACTACGGATCTGTTAGGTACTGTTTACTGTACAATGAGATATTTATTAAGTTTTATTATTAAATCCTTAAAATCTGATACCGAGTCAACGAAATATTGTGAAATCTACTTTTACCAAACAACCTTTCGATATAGGTATAGTTTAGACGATCAGCTGAACAGCTAAAATAAATGAAAAAAGATTCTGGAAATATTAAAATAATGGGCATAGCAAGAATTAAAACCGGCAATTTTTAAGAATTTATAAATTTCAGGTTATCATGATTAAGGATTAACATCGTACTACTAGAAACTGATTTATACCTAAGTAGGTAAGAAAATATGTGCAGTGGAGGGTCGAATTATGCTCACTCACCTTAAACCTAATACCTGCCTCTAGGTTGGTTATGTGAATAAAATGGGATGGAATTTAGATATTCAAGGATCAAATTAAAAAACTACCTAGCCTATCTACATTTCATTTCTCGAAAGCTAAGAGGTTTGCGTAGGAATTACCTACTTTCTTGACAATAAACCATGAGCTTATTTGTTTAACTATTTTTTTATTTCAATAAATCTAGGAATACCTATGGGTACTTTTACAGAAAGAAATTGTAATTATTATAGAGTTAGAACACTTACCAGGATTAGGCTGTGTCTGATAGGACGGTTTCTTGATCCATTCGTACGGACTTCTAGCAGGAGGCGGCCTACTTTGATGATTTTGATTTTGGTGTGGAGATATATTTCCGCTCTGTCCACCTGGACTAGAAATATCACTTCCCGTTATTGGAGGCGACGGAAGTTGGCTTTCCGGATCCAACTGATGTTGCGGATGCTGCAGTGCCGGTATTCCAGAATGTATAAAATCTGAAAATTCGTGTTGGAACACACTGTGTGGATGAGCGGTATGATGGTGCCATAATTGTTGTTCCTCTTGAACGCAATAGCCTGTAGGGGCAGCTGACGCCAGTTGCGGCGTTTGGCGGTACCCAGCTGCCGCGTACCACGAATGCATAGGTGAATTCGTTTGAAAATGTCCGTTACTACCTAATTGTTGTTGATGATACATTCCGGATGATTGTCCGTAATATGACACCATAATAAGAATAAACACCAAAAAAAAAGTTCCTTAAAACTGTCACTTAGACCTTCTTAGTCACTTAAACAAACACTTCAAACACCGCTATTTTAGCCAACCTCAACCGCCTAATTTTAAGTACGACTGAAACTTACCGATTGAGGAATAAGGTGCGTATTGTGGGAGATAAACACGATAAGGATTAACAGAATAATAGGCGGAGCTAAGGGGTCGTAATGCGCCAATGAAAGAGTCCCTGGCGGATCATGGCTGAAAATATCAAACGCTACCAATCATAGAGTCGGACGCAGTCAACCTGGATATTAAGCAATATTCAATTGGGAAGGCCTTAATTTAGACGCCTACATTATGTGGTTTTATTTTTTTTTGTTATTCTAATTTATTTACTCGTGACTATTGTTATGTATATTTTGTAAAGCTTTAAAAAAATACTTGGATATGTAGGTGAGGGTATAATAATTTATTAGGCATACGGGAACGTTAGTTCAAGGATATAAAAAGGCACATATTAATTTTATTTTCACCCAAATTTATTCAAATGTTCTTTATATATGTGGCGTTCAGAACCATAGTGGCTCAACCCACAAATTTGTAAAAATCATTTTAATAAAGTTTAACCACTATATTTTCAAAACCAGAGTGGCTTAAGCCATCTTTGGTATGTTGTTCATATATAGCAGCACATACTCTTTCTAGCCTAAATATAATTGAATGAAGTTTCTGTTCCATAGTGGCCTATCCTATATTCCATGGGTTTTATTGTGCTTATATTAACTGTAATAAAACCAAAATTTTGGTTAAAATCTCCTGGAATTTGGTGTGAATTAGCAATTTTTATATTCGATTTTCTCCGTTTAAGCAAAGATGGGCTTGGGACACTTTGGTTCTGAGCACCTCATATTATACCTAGGGTAGGTACTATGGTAAAAAGTTTTAGCCTTATTCGTATCGATAGATGAAATAGTAGTTACCTATAGATGTGAATTAACTGATTCCTATTATTATGTAATCTTTTTCTAAAAATAACTAAATTTTTTTACAAAAATAATACTTTTAAAAATATATCTCATAATTACTTAACCAGAGCAAAAACTAGAGTACTAGAGGAAACCTAGAGTAAAAGAATACACATGAGCACGTAAAGTGGTACTGGTAGCATTGTATGCTGGTAGGTAGGTACCTACAATGTTCCTAGGCTAGGCGCTAGAATCTATAATTTACTTCCATTCAAAATCGAAATCAATTATTCAATTTAAAAGTAGGGTTATTAAGTAGATGGTGGTACCTAAATTCGTCCCCAAGATTAAAATGACCTACTCGTTAATCCTCTACCTGAAAAAAGTACCTAAATTAGTCCCCTAAAAGATCTGGTACATAAAAATAGATACATGAATTCGTCCCCGTAAAATTATTTGTGTCAAAATTATTTTATAAAAGCAAGTAATGTAGGTAATTGTTTTATTATCCGGCCATCAAAAATAAAACGATTCTGTATACTTGGAATATATTTTATACTGGGTAAAAATTCCACGACCTATGATGTTAAAAAATACTCAATATCAAGAAACAAATTTTAGTTATTAATAATGATTTACTAACTATACAATGAGTAAAAATAATGACCACTTATATACTAATAATAACACTTGTTTTAACGCTTATAAAAATATGATATACATTTAACGAAATCAAATTTTGAAATAGATCCATTAAAAATATACTTTCATATCAGAAAAAGATCAAATTATAAAATAATCAAGTCAAATAACAGAAATCAAAAATTATTAAATGAATTTGATTGGTCAGCAAATATAGAAAAACTTAAAAATAAAGAGACATATGGTTGTTGAATATAAAAAATTTGATACGTTGCTATCGATTAGAAACGGGTAGTTACGAAAAAAGATACAGAATTCAGAAGTATAAGTTTTTTCATGTTACAAAATTGAGTTAAAATTAGGCTACGTTATGTTAAAAGGTGAAACTATAAAGTGAATTTGTGTTACTAACCTTCCTTACAAGTGCCTGTTAAAAACAGAGGTTATATAACCTCTGTAAATATTAAATTCCTCAAATAAACCAGTGAAAACTCCGAGAGGTAAGTAGAACTGAAAATTTTCCCAAGCTGACCCCGAAGCCATATCGAAGCCACTTCTACGAGAGACTCCAAGGCCCAGAAAGGTCTAAAACACAGAAAATAAGTAATTATCCAATTTACAAAAAGTAATACAAGATAAAAGGTATTCCATAAACTATAAATTAAATCATCAAACTTACGTGCGTGTGAATAAATCCAGAACTTGATATTTATTCCTCTTCGTTACGATTACAATATCGTCCATTTTGTATATAAAATCTGTCAGAAACAGATGTTCTATTTTGTCTTTGGTTTTTAGTGGTACATGTAAAAAGAGTTGCATAATTTCATATATTTATTAGATATAAAAACTTCATTTAGTGTGAATGTTGAGCGAAAGATCATTTAGATAAGTGTTTTAAATTGTTCCTTATGTCCTTATTTATCAATTCTGTATAAATATGCCGCACAATAGAGAATAAATTAAAAAATATTTTTCATAAATTTCAAATATAAAGAGTTTTCTTCCTATAAAGTTGGCAAAACTGCTTCACAGTTAGATAGTTCCTATTATTCAAGGGCAAGGACACAGGACCGGCCAGAGGAAATGTTAAATAATAAAATAAAAAAAGAAACTAAGTGAGCATTAGGCCCATGAACCCAACCTGAGGTGAAGAGACATCATAAAAGGTGAGTGATGTATGATATCACTAAAATTTAAATTAAAATTCATATTAATTGGCGCCCAAATAAATATATTATAAAAAATAAATTAGAATACATATCAATGATATAAATTAAAAATTCATATCAATATATATACATAATAATTTGTTATGCAAATGTAATATTACAAATAAACATATTATTAATATTATGTAAGTACTTATTGATACCTAGTCCAGTGGTGACTAAGCGCTGCAGTGCTGCAGAGCTCCCAAAAAATCTTCTAATTAACTAAAATATTTCCTTTTATCAAATATAAAATTTATAATATATTTTATAAGGCATTCGCATTGTCATAATGATAAAAAAAAACAAGCCACTGAAGCCACATCTGACATAACAAACAAGCGTAAATAGAGTCCACCAGTGGAATAACGAACCTATTTCGCGCGATCGTTGATATTTTATATAGCTGGGCCATACCAACGTGCTCTGCGAGAACTTTAAAACACCCGCGCTGCGCACTTCTCCCCCTTGACTGTCTAAAACTAAGCCGTGATCATGCGTGATTTTCCCTCTTAAAATCGCTGCATTTATCGTTTACAAGAAACTGGAACTTTTGCTTAATCAAAGAATATTATTGGTCGACCCATCAGAAATGTGAGAACTGCAGAATTGGAAAACCAGATTCTTCAAATTATTGACCGCAACATCCAGAAACGAGTAGGTACCAGAAAAATTGCTGATGAATTAAATGTTAGTAACAGAACTGTTTGGAATATTCTAAAAGATAATTTATTGTATCCATATCACGTTCAACGTGTTCAACATATGCTACCTACTCACTATACAATATTGCCAATGGATTTTAAATAAAATCGCAAACAATCCCAATTTGGGTGTCAATATTCTGTTTACGGATGAAGCCAACTTTTCAAGACAACGCATTATGAATTTTCATAATAACCACATATGGGCAGATGTAAATCCATATGCCATACGTGTAAACCTATTCCAATAAACAATTTAGGTAAATGTTTGGCTTGGCATCACCGAAGATTATTTAATTGGACCATTTTTCCTTCCTGCACCGCGGTTGACCGGTGAGACATATCCAGTTCTTTTGGAAGATGTACCTCTTATTATTAGAAGGCGCATGTCGTTCATGCATGACGGTGCTCCTCCACATGTTGCAGTGATTGTATACGCGAGTTTTTAAACAACATTTTTCCAGACCATTGGATCGGACGAGGATCTTCACACCCGTGGCCCCCTAGGTCACCTGAACACAATCCTCTGGATTTTTGTGTGTGGGGATATCTAAAATCGCTCATTTACACAATTCCGATGTTAAATTTAGGAGATCTTCAAAATCGTATCATACAAGGCTGTAATGTTATTCGTAACAATTCTGGTATCTTCGAACGTCACACGTGCACATTTTGAATGAACATTATGCTCTGAAATGTACTATTTTTCCTTTATGTTTAAAACATGTTGTTGCTTCTAGTAAAATAATAAAACAATTCAACACCCTATAGGTATCTCATTAACGACAAGACTTACCTATCACACATGTTTATAAGAAGTTTTCGTCTTAAAATGGAGTGACGAAGCACCCACTAGGTACAATATTTTAGATTACTTAGGAAACACCCTACATATAGGTAGGATACCTACATATAGGTAAAGGTTTGCATTAATTCAATATTTTTTTATATTTTAAAACGATCTAGATGAATTCTGGATTCTGATAGATACAGCACTAAACATATATTTTTTTTATGTCATACCAGTACTCAATTGTGTTTTTATACGTTAGATACCATCTAAATAATGGATTGCGGGCATACAGTACACATTATGGCACGTGCGGGCATTAAGGCGCAAAAAAACAGTTTTCGATTAACTTATTCCTTAATAACAAAATATAAATTTACGTTTATATATTAAATTCTTCTAAATTCTGTAAGGTTCCGCTGATAGCTAAATTTCCTGCAGCAAAGGTTGACTCATGCTTCATTGTCAGGTTCTCTAGTTTCTGTAAGGAAATGCGAGATCCAGATGGTACGCCTGCCAACATCCTTGAAACCTCATTTATTGAGGATATGCTGTATTCTAAATATCCTTCAGCAACTGCGGTATACTCTTCAATCCACCATGGCGCTTCAGCGTAGTCATTTACTTGCTCCAGCTTCTGCTAAAAGAGTTGCCGACGTTCGACGTAAACAATGACCAGTGTACTTTTTGGGGTTGTTCAAACCCAAATATTTTGCAATAATACAGGGAATTTTCCCAAATGTGTTTCTCCAACAGGTTGTACAATACAGCAGCTTTCTCTGTAGCTTCAAAATAGCCAATTGGCCGCAAAGAAATATAATCTCTTTATTTCGTCTTCATCAACAATGGTGAAAACTCGCTTTTGCCAGTTTGGGTTTCTGGCACCATTACAACAAAGACTGATTTTTCTATCTTCTACATGTGTGACTAAAATATTTACAAGTTCTTGCCGCCGACGTCCATCAAGTACATCAAATAATAATGCGACCATTTCATTGAAAACGTTTAATTGGGTGCCCCATGTATAAATTTTTTTGGTTGGTACCCTTTCGACCTTTGCTTTAAATACTTACCTACTCGCATAATTTGTGAAAATTACGAATATTAATATTCTTATTTACCATTAAAATCTTCTTTATCAGAGAGAGCTCGGGGAAATTTTTTTGAATAGATCATTAAAGTACCCCAACAGCACAGTTTCGTTAATATTGTCTGCAGAATTTTCTGACATCCACTTCAAAAATTGGTCATATATTATTTGTCGTATGTCGTATATTTACAAAAAAAGCAAAAATTCGACAAAATTTTTAAAAATGATCAATATTTTCCAACTATTTTCGATAAATAGATTTTCCAAATGTGTTTAACCCTGATTTCTTATTTTAGACTCATTGATACTTTGAATTTTTATGTATATACGTTTTTCTGAAATTCCTAGTAGATGTATACAATGAAGGCAGAAGATAAATTATTAAAATGTGCATGGAAGGATTCACAAGGTTTAGTTGTTCCAGTTATAGATAGGCTCGATTCTGACCATACATCCACTGGAAAATCGTATTTTCACTAGTTGTTAGGTTAATGTTCGTTTTCATTTTATACATAAACAATGTAAAAGGTTATTTTTATAAATGTAGACTGCACCGATCTATTAATAATTTACTCATAATGCTCAGGATGCTTCCTGTATGTGCCAATAAGTGTGCAGTGCGACATAAAATTGCCCGTATCTCTTAAACCGTTAATTTTATCGAGATGTCACAAAAGAACTTTTTTCTTTAAAAATGTTTAAAAAAGTTAATTGTTGCATTTATATAAATGAAAAGAATTATAAGCGCGCAATTACTGTATTTATGAATGGTTAAAATTTTTACTGATTTCCATGCAGTTCGCGATTTAATAATTATAAATAAATAGTATATTTCATTACGAGTCCAGAAAATAGGCTTTTCCCGAGTGCGCGCGACGGGTTCCCGTGTGAGGCGTAGCCGAACACGGGAAGTCGTGCAAGCACGGGAAAAGCATTTATGGATGAGTAATGAACGATACTTTTCATTGTACCTTTCAGAAACCAAAAACTAATAAGTATTTATTATACTAGACTATAATTCAAAACACTGACATCTGCTGTCATAATTAGTACATTATGTTACTAGGAGTAGAAGGCTATCATTATTGTTGAGCCCAGATGGGCGAAACATATCATGGGTCTTCTGCTCCGAGTGACATATACTATTTTTTCTTCAAGCGTAAAAATATTGCAATTTATAAGTAGAAAAAAATTGAATACATTGTTTATATCTCAACTATTTATTAATACAAATATGAAAAAAACAGTTAACGAACTTTCGAATTTTGTTGACAAGTACGTAAAATAAGCAAGCATGTATCTTCGTACAATATTTTCTTTGCACCATTTTATAAATTTTTCATAAGCAAAATCATACTCTTTTCGTGATTTCGTCGGAATTAGTGTTTCAATAGTGGAATTAGCTATTTCGACTAATTCCGGAGCTGTACATTGAAATTTTTCTTCTTGAGACATTTTCATAATACACTTTTCAAAACTGACAAACATGACAGTTCCTGCCTACTTGGTTACAACGCCCATAATAAGACGATGCTATCGTTTCTCATTATTTTGTTACTAGTACAATACTGAGCGTTCATTATTTGACTAGTAAAAGAATAGGATATTTCTACGATCTGTGTTGCCGAAAATAATATAGATATTATTATACGCTTGAAGAAAAAGGTCATTTTCGTAACTCTTAATAGGCATGTTAAGATAGGATTTTCAGTAAGGTATAACGAAAAAACAATTTTTAATTCTCAACTTTAGAGCCCTATAGTTCGTTAACGAAGGGCGTAAGGAAAGAATTTTATATGAAGTACTATAATTATTTTTAATCTCTCTATCATCTCCCAAGTTTTTGGTACGAAGTCCGGTGACACCCTGTATATAATAATATGCACTAGACGGTGTTTTACTGACGTTGTCAATTACTTTTTTGCAGGAATTAGTAATTATTTTTCGATTATGTTTCTTGATATTGTGCAGGTCCAGCGGTAAACAATTTTGATCTTCATCCTTTTTTTGAACTCCAAAATATCTCATCGCACTTAAGCTCCTTTTGGTTATACAGACTTTAAAAATATAATTTCTTCTCCACGATTGCTGTCTATTAATGTTGCCTCCATGATTACCAAAATTTTACATAAATTACCCAAAAGTAATAGTAGGTATATTATGCAACGATCATGTAATAACCATTACATGAGAGTTGCATACACTATTTTTTCTACGAACAAGAAATTTTATTTGAATTCAACAGAGAGATGAGGATTTCAATTTGATTGAGAGTTCTTCAAAGTACACTAGAAACACCGTTTTCAGAAAAGGATGATACCCTCCAATCCATAAATTGACCATAAAATTTATCACAGATATGCCTTTTTTGATTTTGCAGGTAATAAACTATTGGGGATAAATTTTTCGCCTTTTCAGCGATTTCAGGTGGTGTGTATGAAAACTCTTCGTCGCTCGACATTTCTTTTAAAAAGTGGAAGGTATAATAATATCTACCTTTTTGACTAACGCAAAAGATTAAAACACGAATCTCTTAGAAACTGTCAAACATTCTACAGAAAATATTGGGACTGCCTACTTGGTTATTTAAAAATCTAGATTTATATTGGTCAATTTTTCAGTTTCATAATGAAAACCAGTTTTATAATGAGTATCATTATGAAACTGAAAATTGGCATTTAATTAACAACTTATAGTATATAGGAGTAGAAAAAGCACCTTATAGTATCAACTTCCAACATTAATGAATTATGGAACAATTTAAATTAGGTATCTATACTTTATTTATTATCAACCAGGTACCTGAAGACTTTAATTTTGGGAAAACCAACCCTCTACCTGTTGGAGCTCGGTGAGCAATTTACCTACGGGATTACGGTCCCTTTGATTTAAAAATATCATTAAAGGATTATTGGTATGAAATTTACCTGTCCCCAGGGTAAGCTCGTCGTGAAACAACCTGTTTTATGAACTTTGATATGGCAAATTCACAATACTTAATTATGCTGAAATTAAGTTATAAAACTATTATCAAAGTGTATTGATCTTAAATACTTGTATTCCTAATAATATAGATATACGGATGAAATTTTGTGATTATTTTTTATTGTAATATCTACTTTTTAGAATTCAATATAATTTTTCTACATTCTTCTTCTACATGGTTATAACATATAAATGTCACCCACCCGTTATTTATAATAATAGTACCAATTATCTCGTAAATTGCTAGTTCGAATTGTACAAAATTTTGGATAAGCCTATTTTGGGATACGGAGATTCCACATTTGGCATTAACAATGTTGCTAGACTTGCCGTTTCTCTGATATTATTAGTCACTTTGGTTTTTTGAATACATCACCCTGTATATTCAGTCACTATTGGAGTCTCCTCCTCAATACTAGTTCAACCATATGAAACATGATTGACTAGAAAGTCGTAAATAAATAAAACAAAAGTCCGGCAACGCCTTCAATCTGTTTGAAATAGACAGAGAGTAATAAAACCTAATTTAACATGCAAAACCTTTACCGGGTGGGCAACTAAAACTCCAGAATTTTAAAACGATTTACATTATAATAATTGATATATTTATTCTTTTATTTGCCTACCCAACCCTGTACAACGACGGTATACAATAGAAAATCGCATGTTTTGGTCGCTTGTAATTGCAGGCATAACCGTACCAATTATTGAGATTTTTAGAATCACAAGTAGGTACTCCCTTGGAATGGTCATTTTACTAGGGTTTATTGCTCTCTGCCTTTTTCAAATAGAGTATAATTGTCTTATTTTTTAATATGAACTATTTTCAACTACATTAAATCGTAACAATTGAAAGACTACGACATTTTTAACAATGATTAATTAATCAAGTATTCAAAATGTGCTTCATTTGTGAGCTAATCGATGCTAGGATGAGTCTACCACATTTCCCCATGATTGTCTAGAAATTAATCCAGATTCATCGATAATTAGTCGCCTTAGCTCTTCAAGACTTGCTGGTTTAGTTTTGTAAACTAAAGTTTTCAACTATGGGGATCCTAAATATCATTTTTATTGGGGAATATATATATATAGATTTTAACAGGCCTTTTAGGCCCATAGCTTTGTAATTCCTCTACATACTTTTCTATCTTTGGCCTTTTCTCTCCATCGATTCACATTCTTTTCTTTCAGGTCTTCTAGTACCACCTCCCTCCATCTTTTCCTTGGTCTGCCTCTTTTCTTCTTGCCTTCCGGAACTCTCCATGCTATTTGTTTCACTATTCTTCCTCCTTCCATCCTTTCTATGTGCCCCAACCACTGAAGTCTTCTTGATGTAATAGTTGCATCTATTTTGGGTTCACGATAAATGTTATATAATTCTTCGTTAGTCCTTCTTATATACACCCCTTCTACTTTTTTTCCTCCCAGAATTCTTCTTAACATTTTCCTTTCCCATCTAATTACACTTTCTCTTTGATTTTTGTTTAACACCCATGTCTCACAACTATACAAAATCGTAGGTTTCAATATAGTATTGTACAATCTTAGTTTTGATTTCCTTGACAGATGTTTTGACCGGACTAGGTGATTTATTGCTCCTGCACTTTTGTTAGCTTTCATGATTCTATGATTAATTTCCTTTTCTTCACTACAATTATTGTTTAACAGGGTTCCTAGATATACAAACTCTTCCACATATTCAAATTCGATTATTGCTTTTTGGGTTTCTACTCTAAATTTGTCATTTGTTGTCTGGTTTCCGAGTCTCATCAGCTTACTTTTCAGTTCCTTTATCTTAAGTCCCATTTTAGCGGCCGCTTCTATTAAATTCTGTGTTATTTCACCCAAATCCTTCTCTGTTCTTGAAATTATAACCATATCGTCCGCATAACAAATAACAAATAACTTGATGGCTTTTATAGTAAATGTGTCCCTCTCTATTCAATCTGCTGTCTCTTATAATTTTTTCTAATGCAAGGTTGAATAGTAATGTTGACAAGGGGTCACATTGCTTCAGACCTGTTCCTATTTCAAAACTTTCTGAGCCTTCACCTCTGATCTGTACACTACTAGTAGTTTTGATGAGAGTCATCTTCACAAGATTCACCAATTTTCTTGGGGTCTCGAACTCATTCAAAGCCTTTAACAGGTTACTTCTGGAGACACAATCATATGCCTTCTTGAAATCAAGGAAAAGTACTAGTACTGGTATTTTGTACTCATAGCATGATGTTAAAATTTCCTTCATTGTAAATATCTGATCTGTCGTTCCTCTCCCTTTTCTGAAGCCAGCTTGGTATTCTCCTATTACTTTTTCTGAGATCGTTTCTAATCTTTTCTTAATCACAATAGCTAAGACCTTATATACGACATCTAATAGGGATATCCCCCTGTAATTATTACAATCAGTTGCATCTCCTTTTTTTAGAATAGGTATTATCAGAGAATGGTTCCAATTTTTGGGCATCTTTTCTTTTCTCCATATTTCCAATATCAATTCGTAAATTTATTGTTTCAGTTCTTCACCGGCATATTTAATATTTTCTGCTGCAATTCTGTTTATACCAATCCATCGTCCGGGAAATATCTCTAAGGCAATTATTAGGCGTTGCCAGACTTCTGTTTTATTTATTTAAGACTTTCTAGACTACATAAAAAAATGTTACATATATGGTTGATCTCGTATTGAAGAGGAGATTACAATAGTGACTGAATATACAGGGTGATGTACTTAAATATCCAAAGAGACTATTGGTCCACTCTGTATACTCAAGCAAAAATATGAGAAAAATAAGGTGCTCTAAGCGCAAATCACTATAACGTTATAGGAATAGTCAACTACATTTAGTATGACTGCTCTAGAATTCTACATACAATTTCAAAGAATATGTTTTTCGAGTTTAAGTACAAGTTAGGACTGTAATCTTTTCTCTAATAACTACTCTTCTACTTTCTACGATTTTCTTCTCGTTTTAGGGCGAAGAAATGAAATGAAATTATGTGGTTTTTTATTTTCTGACACGTCTATACGCTTTGATTATTGAACAATCTGTAATGATTGAAGCTCCTATACATTCGACGTGTCGCCATATTTCTTTATTAATAGTAGGAGTTTCGTTAATTTTATACATATCTTCTTGTGAAACTAATTGATTTTTCAGTTCGTATTATTGTTGCAAAAATGGATGATTTATATTAAATAATGATATCTCTAAGATGAAAATACCCTTTTACGATTATTATAAATACCTACCTACTACTCAGGTAGGTACCTTCAATAAAATGGTTATTTTGTTGAAATAATGTTCGAGAGGGAAAGGATCACCAATTTAATCTTCCATTTTGAAAGACTTATTTTAATGCTAATGCTGTTAATACCAGATTAACGGAAAGGTTCATGATCGTTCGAATTCTTAAGAACACGGTATTTCCCTACCAAACAAATAAAATTTATATTCTCAAAGTATCACAATTATTATGCCTGTATACTTAGATATATATTTTTATAAATAATATTTAATAAATAATAGCTATTTGTATTACTAGGGAGGAAAGTGCCAATTTTCCTCCCGCAGGATGTAGTTTACAGATGCTCGACATCACAGGGTGAAGTGAAAAATGATTTGACTTATATTGGATATATTCTAATGAAATTGTATATTTTTAGTTAAAAGTAATGTAAAGTATCTTGATTTGGTCCATTTCATTATTTCAATCACCATGTATTTAAAAAATAAATGTGCTATAGCTTATAGGTACCTATATATGATAAATTGTATGCTGTGGCTGACTGACACTAAACATTGCTATTGACTTTTAAAGTGCGAAGATGTTACATGGAGACGAGATGCGTGAGATGTGGAGGCTCACACCGATCAGGAATCTGCGAGAGACCAGCGGAGGAGAGCATCCTGCCAACTACAGGGGATGTCCAGAAACACCTAAGAAGACAGCAGAGCCATCAAAGAGGACAGCGAAAGCACCAGCAGCCGCACAGAAGACAACACCAGGGATGAGCAGCGCCAACGCAGCAAAGAAGACCACCAAAGGAGCAGCAGGACATCTTCGAGATGATGAAGCTCTCCTCTTCACACATGGAGGAGATGAAGAAGTTCTTCCAGAACTTCACCAGGAACAATAATTGATGAACCAGTGAAGACAAAGAAAACAACATTAACATATAAGTAAAACAAGATCACTTACCTAGAGTTCCTGCGTGTCCATAAAACGACCGACAGGAAAGCTAGTAAGGCCAGCTTTAGCAGCAAGTGGATCCACTCTCTAAGATCGTCTTTAGTCGTAGTAAGTCGGCTAACAATTTGCACTTTTTAGAGGCAGCGACATAGATACACACAGACACACCCCGCGAGCGACGAAAACTAAAAAGATCTACGAGAAAAAAGTGAAGCGAAGAAAAAGAACACCGCCAGAACTTTTCCCTAAACCAAGAAAAGAAGATGGACTATCCCATCAGATAGGACTGTGGCTTCATCGGAAGAGATGAGGAGTGGAGGAATTGCTCTTCTCGGGATGCATTGCTCTTAGACTTAAGGACCAAGACCAGTAAAGTAATAAATGTCTAAGATGTGTAATTTTCGGCCGAAGCGAAGCTGAGGACGACAAACATGTGATCTGAGGCTTTCTTACTTACTGGCCGAGGTTTGTATACTATTTTTCTCTTCGACGGAGCCGGAAAGCGACAACTTCGTTTAGCGCGGAGCCCCGAAAGTTGATGCTTTCCGGCCAGAGGACAGAAAAACAAATTGAATCCCTTTAATATTAGCAATTGTTCGAATTTCAATATAAATATTAATATAAACAAGAATTAGAATGTTCTAATTTGTTCTAAAGATAAATATTACAAAGAAACGTGTTTTATTTGTTTATTGTACTACTCGGTTGCCGAAAAAAAAATGTACGCAACATGCCCGGAAACTGTTTTTTCTGTCCTGTAGCCGGAAACGAGGCTGCGTTTTCCGGCTCCGTCGAACAGAAAAATAGTATACACACCTCGGCCAGTAAGTAAAAAAGCCTCAAATCACATGTGATCTGAGACATTTCTTACTTTACTGGACTATGTCTGTAATATACTATTTCGGACTCGTAGACTTCCAGGACTCGCTTACGGCTCGTCCTGGAATCTTGTCTACTCGTCCAAAAAACACTATTTTCCGGACTATTAATGATATTTCAAAAAATGACGGACCTTCTGACCAAAAAGTTTGATGAACCCAAAACGATTCTATCACTTATTTTCGAGAAACAGTGGCGGATATGGGAAAAATGAATGGTATGTTGATATTTTATTTAAAAAAGTAATAAAAACAATTAAATTTTATGTACCGTGTGGGCAAATAAGATTCATATGGTCGGAGTATATAGTAAGGCATTGGGAAAAGAAATTTATAACATAAATGGCCTCGAGAAAAACCTGGAAATTATTAACAGACTTGTAGGTCCACCGCTAGAGGAAGTAATTGAAATGAAAAAATTCAGAAATCCAAATTTTGCTAAATCTACGTAATTTAGGAGCATGGCAAAATCATTCATCGTATCCTTCGAAAAATTGCGTATATTTGATATTACAAGTACAAGTGCAAATAGAGGTGGGAGAGAATTTTT
Organism: Lochmaea crataegi; assembly: GCA_947563755.1. Lineage (NCBI taxonomy): Eukaryota > Metazoa > Arthropoda > Insecta > Coleoptera > Chrysomelidae > Lochmaea > Lochmaea crataegi. The sequence goes on from OX387435.1 coordinate 22,158,746, forward strand.
TATTCATTCGTTGGCGCTATGTCAACGAAAAAATTATTGTTTATTGAACAATTCAACGAATCGATCAGAAACTAAAAATTTTTAATATTTTTGTCACAGTGGCTACCGAACTTTGAATACTGTTTTCTTTCTAATGGTCGAATCTGAAACGTTTTTTTTTTCAAAATACGTGGTTTTTGAAGACCAAAATTATCAAAATATTATTGAACCCATCAGTAATAGATTTCAACATCAAATTTAATAAAATCAGAAAAAACAATTTACAGTAAAGCTCGGAAAAAGTTTTATTTTTTTATTTTCTTGTTATTGTTCATAAAACTACAACTTATTATCTATCGATTGCAACAGACTGTGTATTGATGTGTTAATGTTCATTAAATGAGGTAAGGTTGAAAAAACTTATATATACAGTATGTCTTAAAATGTTGGCAACATATGAGAAACTTTTTTATTTGTAATGTTACGAAAAAAAGTTATTCTTAATAAAAAGTTCTGCATGACTCATAAAGTAAAACGCAAATCTCAAATGTCAATTTTTTAAATCGTATGCGAGGTTTGTCAAAAAATATGAATTTGATACAAGAGTAAAGTACCTTTATTTTTTACAATATCGAAAATTTTAATAATGAAAAGTTGTTCGAAATAGAAAACTATGTTTCGATATGCAATTAAATCATACTACTTGAAAAAATTATGTTATTTTTACAAATTGTTCTTAAAATATTAAATATAATTTTAAGGTGTCGATAGGAATTGAAAATTACGTTTAAGTGCAATTACTGATTACTGCAAAATTGATAAAATTTGACATTATCTGTTAAAAATTATCTCAAATAGACAAATACTTAATAAGAATTATTTATTTCGAAAACGTAACATCAAACTTTATGTGCATTAACAAAAAAAATCCGTTTTAACTTTTTCATCACTAAATATGCATCTCAACTTGTCCACCGTTTCTTTCTAAACATTTAATTGTTCTTTTAGAAAATGCTTTTATTACATTTCTAATAACAGCCGGAGGAATATCTTCACATGCTTCCTGAATTCTTCTTTCCAAAAGATCAATATTGCCGAATGGTCTTTTAAGGTACACTTTTTGCTTTAGGTATCCCCACGAAAAGAAGTCCAGTGGGTTCAGGTTTGGAGATCTTGCAAGCCAAGCAAATTCCACAAATCTTCCTAATACTCGTCCATTAAAAGTTTGCAGTAGATATTCTCGAACATTTCTGGTACTATGACATGGTACCCCATCATGTTGGTACCATATGCGTTGTCTTTCTATTATTGGTAGGTTATCAATTAAATCATTCAAAAATTCTAAGTAACGTTCAGAATTTGTGTATTACAGTAGAAAATACATTATTCTGTTGGGTATTACTTATTTATTACTGATTTAAGTTCATTGCTAAAATATTTCAAATCAACAAATAAACATTTGAGGTTGATTGACTTGTTAAATAAGATAAAAGTTGACGTGTTTCATAACTAAAATTTGCAAAATTTAAGTTGAAATTGAAATGGTGAAAATATTTCTATTAATATTTTGCTATTTTTGGACACCCTGTACAACGTGTCCCAAGTTATCGTTTACAGGCAATATCTCGCTTAATTTAAAATATAATTACTGTAAAAACTGTTGTGAATGGCATTAAAATTCCTTCCTAATGATGTATCAGAAACTCTATTTCACTTAACAGTCATTTGGCAGCCACCCCTCACTTTCTATTTTCAGATGGCACCCCCTGTATATTTTCGTTGAAAATTGCTTGTCACTCTATGTGGAATACAACGTTATGACATACTTGTTGGTTTTTCATTATTAGCACCAAAAAAATTTACATATTGAAATTTATAAATTTCCTTATTAAAATAAAATACAAATAATGAAGAAAAAATTACAGTAAGTGTTCAAAATTATTTCCCGTATATTCCACAAGCTTCAAAACGTCTTAAAAGCGCTCTTGTGCACGCAGCTTGAACCATAGCTGGTGTAATACTACGACATGCCTCACGAATACGTTCTTTAAGATCATCTAAATCTAGAGGCTTTGTTTGATTTACTAATTCTTTAAGATAGCCCCACAGAAAAAGTCCAGTGGCGTTAGATCGTGCGAGCGGGGAGGCCAGGCTATAGGTCCGTAGATACCTATCCATCCATCCATAACTTGGGACACGGTGCTATATTGAAATTTTGTTGTACTTCGAATTTTTGAAATCTGAGAACATCAAAGTTTTCAGGGGCCGGACTACTATATTTTCCTATATTATGAAGTCATTATTATTATTATTATTTTAATTAGGTTTGTCCCTTAAAAAACCATTTTGCAGTTTTTCGAAAATTAGGGGTTGAAAAAAAAATTATGTTTGTTATCTTATAGGGTATAAAATTCTCTACAAGTTTATCGACGGAAAACTGTACACGTGTTCCAAGCTGTACTTGCAAGCTGCGTCGCAAGCTGCAGCGGGAAAAATCAAATCTTGTTACCCAATAAGCTTTTCAATTTCACGACAGCTTTCGGCATAACTTCCCCGGACTAATAAGACTGCAACGGTCGAGATCTACAATATACTAAAATTTGAACAAATTCCGTCATTTTTTGTAATGTGAACAAAAGTTTGCGGGGATCTTTACTGAAACCGTTACAAACTTCTAGTACAGACCTAATTAAATTTTCAAATGCTGCAACTCAATATTTACAATAATTAACGAAATATTAAATTTTGATCGAATTTGAAAATTCCAACTGTATTTTTAAAAACACTTTGGACGCTGATGAATTATAACAGGAAATATAATACTGGTATTGCTATTGAAATTCAAACAAAATAAAAATATGGCCAAAATGACCAGTAGCACTAGAAAATTAGCATTCGATTTTCAAGATCGCCACGCCATAACAAGAGACAAGCAAGAGTCAGAACTTATACAACCTGATCATAAAGCTATAAATATATCATTCTTATCAAAGGACTGGCGGTAAATGTTGACGTTTAATCTTGTTAAAATTACCCGTTTACTTCAAAGGATGGGATAACAGTTGAATACCCTGCTGAGAAGTAACTGAAATAAATGTGGCTTGTATTACACTGATTACAAAAATTGTTATTATCTCCTCAACATAGGTATACTACTTTATACTAGTTCACCATTAAAATAAAGGTTTTGTAGAAAATATAGTATGTTTCCTGATTTAAAGTTTTTTTCATCTAGGGACACAATTTGTAGGTATTCTTAAAAGGAACGATCCGTATATTTTTTTGTCACGTTTTTATTAACTTCTATGTAACGGAATCTTCGAGCGTAATTATTTTCATTGATTTTAAAACGTTAGATTAAATTGGAAATTTGTCCATCACCAACAAAAGTGAATTATTCTGATTTATTGGAATAGGATATAGTGAACATCTTAATTGCTTCAGAAATAAACAGCCAGATAAGAAAAATTATGCAAAGCACTTAATTGAACCAAATAATCACTCCACATTAAATAATATCAGTGAACTTTTACATAGTTGTCAAAATGATAAAGACTCAATTTTCCCGAATAATTATTAGAAACTAAAAAATATATAAAATATCTATCTTCTATATACAGGGTGGTCCTTTAGTAATTGTACATAGAAGTACAGTATAACCGTTAAGATTTGGGGATACTAACAAATATACCTTTTTTTTGTTAAAATGATGTGGCTCCAATTTTTTTTTTCACAAAATTAGCGCCAATTTAAACAGCAAAAAAGTTTACATTTATGCCGCATACGTGGCCTATGTGGCGCCCTCTACAAAATACATCGAAATAGGTACAAAATTATGATTTCTCATATCCAAAAACCCACACCGTCCAAAAGCGTTAAAGTTATTCTAAAAAACAAAAATTAAAATTTCATGTTAACACCCTGTATCTCTCTTAATATCAACATTTTATTAGGTATTAGGGATAGTACGTTTAAATCGCAATATTTTCAGTGAATATTATACTGTACCTACTTCTATGTACAATTACTTAAGGACCACCCTGTATATAAAAGGCAAAAGTGATTGACTGATGACTGATGTATCAACGCATAGTCCAAACCCTTAATGCTAGAAAATTGAAATTTCGCACACGTATTCCTCATATGACGAAGGCATCCACTAAGGAAGGATTTTTCGAAATTCAACCCCCCAGGGGGTGAAATAGGGGATAAAAGTTTGTATTAAACTTTTTATTCCTTGGACATATTTGCATGAAATTTCGTGTGAACTGAGTACCTACGGCAAAAATAATGGTTATGGTCGAATTCCGCAAAACTACCTGAAAAACCCCGAAAGAGGGATTATCGTATCATTGGAATATTCTAATTCTCCCGCGACCTTTTGCGGAACTCGACTTAGGATTAAAGACGCAGGTAGATTTTTGCGGAATTCGTATCATTATAATAATTTAGTGATTTCCAAAAATAGATTATTAAGGTATATTCACTGAGGGTCAAAAAACATCCCTTTCTCTAGGCACAGAATATGGAAGCAGAACCAATGCTTAGCGATAAGGGCTAAACCTTTGATAGTATATAAAAATTACAAATTTAATCTTATTTAATCTTACGTGTCGAAAAGTGGTAAAATACTGTAGCGTTGTGTGAACAATAAGTGCACCGCAAAACTGTATTCATTCATTTATTTGGGTTGTGCTCATCAGCCTGGACACTTGAACTGAATCTTTGTACCTTTCCCCATGTTATCTACTTCTATAAAGGCCACTAGTTTGACTGGAGGAATTTTCAGTAGTTGTGGTTCTATTAATTCCTCTCCAAAGTGCTTCCGTCTAAGTTCCTGTAAGTTCTCGCAGAAGCAGAGTAAGGGAGTAGGTGTTTCATCATCAAGTTCACATTCTCTGCACTAACTTTGCCCATTTTGTACAGATGTTTCCTCAGGGTGCAGTGTCCAGTTATACCAGGTCGGTAAATGTCTTCAAATGTCTCTTACCCCAGTTTCAATAGCCTGGTTGATAGTTCCTTGTCTACCTTGTTCAGTAAACTCTTTGTATGGAGGTGCCCTTGTGTCAACCTCCATTTGAGTTGGTGTTCGTTAACCGCGAATGAAACTTTAATCGTAGATGAGTGTTTTGGACATACACTCGGTGAAGAAAAAACTGTTAATCGCCAGGCTTGTAGCAACTCATTGAAACGAAAAGCTGCTAAAAATATTGAAGAAAAACCAAGCAAATTAATTCGCCAGTAATTTAAAACCAACGAATATGCAGAAAACCTCTCACAGGAGGATCTTCACCGAGTAAGGAAAAATATATGTATGAGAAACGTCGTAAATTACTGCTTAAGTTACCGATATCACAAGATGAAGTATTCGATCAAATTATAAATAGATGTTTGGGCGACCGGCGAGTTGCATCCCAAAAAGTAAAATTTTACCTGAACGAAAAAAGGTAACCGTCGAATTGCATCCGTAATCCAAAAAAGGTCTGTTCATTAATAATCGCCTATAATGGTCAAATGCTGGTCAAATTTTACAGCAATGTTGCCGATACCTTTTTTTGAGATGGAAAATCTTCTAAAGACGTCTGGGAAGATGACCAAGGTGTGCGGATTCAGCCAATCGCGTTTAAAAACCTTTTTCCAAGGTGAAAGGGCCATCCACTCCACTAGGGAGCCGCTCTTGACCGCCTACCATCTAAAACCCACCTCTTTTCTCCGGCGGGCGTCCCGAAACCGTTATTTGCAAACATTTCGTCGAATGACGCCAGCTTTTTGTACGTTCTTCCTACCCTTATTCATCTCTTGCTCTTTCCCTGGCTTCTTTAACTTTTATTAGTTTCGTTATCCACTCTATAAATATTTCGAAATTCCTCTTATCGAGCATTATATCCTTGAATAACTCGCTTGGTCTTCCTATTTGTCTACCCAAGGCCACTCCGCAGACAGGGCATAGATCATCCGGGGTCTTCCTTATTCCAAAAGTATATGCCCTCAATGATCCATGACCCGCCAGGAACTGAGTGAAGAAATAGTTAGTGCGTCTATGGGCGCACTTATACCATTTCCCCACATCAGGGATAAGAGTCCGGGTCCATGCGGCTTTACTTTGCTCCGCATCCCATTTGCGTTGCCATTCATCGAAACTCTTTTTCCTTTCTTCTTCTTTGACCTTTTTATCCGCACCATTTCCTCTCCTGTACAGCCTGGCTCTCTCTTCTGCTTGATTGCGTGAAGCGCTATTGTCGATGCAGTCCTGTAGGCACTACACACTTTTATCAGTGGCTTCCTTTGGGCTCTGGTCAACATATCCCTATTTTTCCTTTTCTCTAAGACTCCATACCATACTGGGGCCCCATATAGGATCACCGAGTGTATGGTTTCCAATAAAATTCTCCTCTTTTGCAGACCGGGACCTCCTATATTCGGCATAATTTTGTGGATTGCCGATGTTCTATCCTCGGCTTTTTTCGTGGCCGCTTCTATGTGTCTTGTAAAAGTCATCCTTTCATCGAATATAATGCCGAGATATTATGTGTGCCCTGTCCCTGGGGCCTTTCAGGATTACTGCTTCTGTTTTCTCAAAAGCTAATTCCAGATCATTTGTTCGCACCCATCTAACAACTGCGTCCATTTCTTTGTTGACCTTGTCTATGAGACCCCAGTTTGTGTTATCATCCACCATTAGTGCCAGATCGTCCGCGTAAGCGATCGGTCTAACCCCCTTCTTATTTTTCCTATCTATTACGCCATTGTATAATAAGTTCCACAAAGTAGGTCCGAGGACTGAACCTTGTGGAACACCGCCGGCCATATTTTGCTTTCAATTTTTTTTGTTATATTGATACTTCTTTCCGAGAGATAGTCTTTAGTAATATTAAGTAAATATCTAGGAGTCCCTATTTTTTGGATATTTTCCACTATTGGTCCCCAGTTTGCCGTGTTAAAAGCGTTCTTAATATCTATCAGGATCACATCCTCCCACCTGCATTTGCTCTTCTTAACTGCCTCCTGAATACTTTTTGCAGCGTCTTTTGAAGATCGTCTTTTCCTAAATCCGTACTGGGAGTCTGATAGTTCCCCCTCATTTACCAATACGCGCTCCAGTCTTCTTTTGATTAGGATTTCAAAATCTTTACCTAGGCAGTCCAAGAGGCAAATCGGTCTGTATGAAGCTGGTGATACCGGAGGTTTACCTGGTTTTAGCAGAAGTATTAAAATTGCCTCTTTGAACTCTCTAGGGGAGATCTGGTGCCTTAATAATTCGTTGAGGACGTCCTTAACCAGGCTCGATTTGAGTTTAGCCAAAATCCTAACCGTCTCTGTTTCAAATCCTCCTGCCGCCACGATTTCTTCTTCGATGAATTCCACAACTTCCAGTTGCCCATACCTAACCTAACCTACCCTACATAACTGAATAATGTTTAAATTAAATTAATATATTATTCACTATATTTTTATAAAACTGTAATAGACGCAGTTTCGGAAATAAAATTTAGTATCAATTACGATATCAGAATAAACATGACAACAATGCCCGCTTTTATTTAATTATCTACCAGTTTTAGACACAATATTAAATTTGTTGACGAGATGCAACTCAGCGGTTGGACGGATGCAAGTCAGCGGTCAAAAGTTTGGCCTGCTCAAATGGGATGCAACTCACCGGTTCCGGAAATTTGTTGACAAGTAAGGAAGAAGATTTTTTAGACGACGCCATCTGAAAGTTGCTCGTTCTGTATTCATTTACATACCGAAAGTTGCGTTTTGAGTGTTCCATGTAGTGAAAGTGACAGTTCCGTACTGCAAAACACTTTCGGGACGCTCTGGAGTAGACAACTTTAACTTCCTTAAATGTGACTCTAGCCACTTCAATGTTGACAGTTGACAGTTTCACTTCGATGATTTTGCATAACCTTAAATTTTTAATTTTCTGAAATTATTTGTTTTATTTTTAGGTACAATCAACATTACTTTTTGCAAATAATTAATAAATTAATATTGACATTGCAAATATCATTAAGTACATTATATTGTTCAATAAATAAAATGTTTATAATTCTCTATTATTTATTTTCTTTCCTCCGTGTAATTGAAAAAGTTTTGGATCTTATGCGTCGTCTAAAAAATGTTGTGTACGCCGCGGCTGAAATACTAATTTGTTGGACTCGTCCGTTGCTCGCCTCGCTTCGCTCGTCTCGCAATTTTCAGACTCGTCCAACAAAGTAGCACTTTCAGTCCTTGACATACAAATAACTATTGTTTTAAATATTAGTAAAAGTGAAAAAATAATATTTTCTTGTTTTATGAATTTAAATTTTTGTAAAATAAGATCAGTGTTAAATGGAACTGTAAAATTGAAAAAGTTTTGGATCTTATGCGTCGTCTAAAAAATATTGTGTACGCCGCGGCTGAAATACTAATTTGTTGGACTCGTCCGTTGCAAAAAATCGATGAATTGACTAAGAACAGCCGTTATCAGTTTTTTCAGAGGTATTGCTATGTAACAAAATGTATTTGGATTATTATTAACACCTTCTCGACGACGGCATATCGATATTATTAATTAAGAAAATTAATTAATTGATTATAATGAAATTAAGTATGAAAATAGTTATTTGTGTATATTTAGAGCGTAAAGTAATAGATTGCCGCTTGAGAAAGAATGTTGCGGCGATCTTTCGAAAGCGGCAATTTTACTTTACGCTCGAAAAATACACATAATTTTTTCTACAGTCGCCCTTTTAGTAATTAAAACAGTTTTTTATATTATCTTAGGTTATAATAGGAGTGCTAGAATAATCGTCATCATGATTAACCTTAAAAAGATCTACTGACTAGGGATGTTAAAAAATAATCGATTTTTATATAAATCAATAATTATTCTTTTCTTATAATCGATTTTTAGTTATCGATTTTTATAGTAATATTAATAGATTTTTAGCAAATCGATTTTATAAATTACGTGTTTAAATCGATTTTCGGATATGGCTCGTATTATTTATTGACTATTTTTCAAAGTTTTGATAACTTTTGACGATTATTGACCATTTTTCAAAATTTTAACAATTATTGACCATTTTTGACAATTATTGACCATTTTGACTGTTTTTCAAAATTAATGACCATTTTTCCAAATTTTGATAATTTTTGACCATTTTTCAAAATCATGACATATTTTAACAATTTTTGACAGTTTTTGACAATAATTCTCCATTTTTAACATTTTTAACAATAATTGACAATTTTTAACCATTTTTGATATTTTTTGACCATTTTTAAAATTATCGGCCATTTTTGATAATTATTGACAATTGTTGACAAATATGGACCATTTTTCCAAATTTTTGACCATTTTTGACAACTATTGACCATTTTTGACCATATTTAAAAACTTTAACAATTTTTGACAATTATCAACTATTTTGATAATTTTTAAAAATAATTGTCCATTTTTGACAGTTTTTGACAATATTTGACCATTTTTGATAGCTTTTGACAAATTTTTGGCCATTTTTGACAATTTTTCAAAATTTTTGACCATTTTTAAAAATTTTAACAATTATTGACCAATTTTGACAATAATTGTCCATTTTTGACAACTTTTGATAGTTTTTGACAATTATTGACCAATTTTGAAAATTTTTGACAATTATTGACCATTTTTGACCATATTTCAAAATGTTTGACAATTTTTCAAAAACTAACAATTTTTGACAATTATCAACTATTTTTCAAAATTTTGACAATTTTTAACAATAATTGTGCATTTTAGATAGTTTTTCAAAATTTTTGACCATTTTTCAAAATTATTGACCATTTTTGATGGTTTATGACAATTATCGACCATTTTTCAAAATTTTAATAATTTTTGACAATTATTGACCAATTTTGACAATTTTTGCCCATTTTTGTTAGTTTTTGACAATTATTGACAATTTTTGAAAATTTTTGAAAATTTTTGACCATTTTTCAAAATTTTTCAAAGTTTTTGACAATTATCGACCATTTTTCAAAATTTTAACAATTATTGACAATTTTTGACAGTTTTTGACAATAATTGACAATTTTTTACAATTATTGACCATTTTTGACCATATTTCAAAATTTTTGACAATTTTCATATAATTTTATTTGATTTTTAATCTGATAAATTGTTAATGAATGAATCTCTTAGGTTTATTATCGGAATATGAAGAGTATGTATACAAAAAAAATCGATTTTTTTCACAGAAATCGATTTATTATTTATTAATTATAAGCGAGCCAAAAAGATTCCTTTTATGCGCTAGAGAGTAAAGTAACAATCCTCGGCATTTGTCGACTTTACGATTTCATTTGAATATAGTAATTAGTCATTTTACGCGTGACTGTAGAAAAACAGTTTTTTATATTATCTTAGGTTATAATACTAGTGGATTATGATTTAAGACGTTTTAGTTGTCATATTATTATATTAATGTTAAATGCCAAAGTGACATTACCATGTGTGTATATTGTCGTTTTTAATATTGAATAAATAGACCAAAGTGTAGGTTGCTTCATTACCTTTTCCATTACCAAATTTGATGGAATAAGCGAGCGAAAAAGATTCATTTTTTCGCTCGTAGAGCGTAAAGTAACAATCCTCGGCATTTGTCGACTTTACGATTTTATTTGAATATAGTAATTAGTCATTTTACGCGCGACTGTAGAAAAATACATGTTTTAGGTTATTATCGATCGATACAAACCTGAACGTAGCTTCGCACGATATCTTGTGGGTTAATTAACCGAATTATAACATAGTATTAAGGCCTGTTTTCTCTGACCAGTTCGGCCCGAAATATTTCGGTGTTATAACGCGAAAATCTCGTTAGCGTTTCCGGTAAAACCTAGTATATGTGTTATACATAGTACCGGTTTCTATAAAAGATCGGAACGAAATTTCTGGGAAGTGTACAATTCTGGGAATTTATTTTTATTAATTATAATTTTATAAAGCATAAAAGTGAAAAGATGTCCAAGAAGTACCATAAATTAGACTTTTCTGTGCTAGAGAATGAATTATTAATTGAAAAAGTAAAAGAAAACCCTCCGTTAAATGCAGTTGTGGAGTTAAACGGAAAAATTATTTGAACTTTGTATCGTTATCCGAAAAATGCTTTAACACCAACAATTGATAAACTCCTTCTTTGGCCCTATTTTCACACATTTTCAACACTGCCTCATTTTCAATATATACTTCTAATAACGCAGCCTCATTATCCTCATCCTGTTCTTCTTCTAGAACCATAGCAATGAAAAAATCCATACTATCCATTTTGAAGCTCAAGAAGCACCCTACGTAAAATAAAAGCGTGTGTCTTTGTTTTTAAACTATTATTTATTTTCTTTCCTACTCCCTATCTTTAAAGTACCTTGTACTTCACCAGTTAAAGCGGCTGTTTATGATGAGAGTGAAAAAAAGTAAAAAAAAAAGTGAAAAAAGTGAAAAAAAAGTGAAAAAAAGTGAAAAATCGTTAAAAAACTGTAATAACGTTAACTTTACTTCTCGCTTTCCATAAGCCAATACAGTTGATTAGGACAATTCGTCCAAATCTTTACCGGAAAAAAATATCAGGTTACCTTTGACTTTGACAGCATATGAACTGTAACTGATTTGACATTTATCCATGATTCAAACAGAAACAAACGTGACTGGATCAAAAATTCACATGAGTCAACCAAACAATTGTGTTTTCAATATTCAAATTGCGAAATAAAACTTAAATACATAATATAGTTGTTAATTTTTCTTAATATTACTGTGTACCTTTTTCAATTCAGTCATTATGCCATTCATTAGTTGTAATTTACTGAAGGAGTTTAATTAAAATATTCCAAATTACTATTTTGATTTTATTATTTGTATAGGGCTGTAGAAATAATATTGTATGTAACATATGCATAAAGTGACTTTTTTTCACAATCGCTTGACGGCTCTTGCGCTCAACTTTTCCATTCGTGAAAAAAAGTATTACTATTGGAATGAGTTCAGTAGAAACGGTGAAGCTTTTCCATCACGTGATCCAATCTACGATTTATGCAGCACATATTTTCTATATTCTATCTTCTTCTAAGAATATAAATCAAACATAACAACCTACGATCGATTGTTTTCTTCACAAGACCAAATACAAGACAGGCGTAATAGATTCTTTATATTTACCGTAGTAATCGTAAAAAGAGACAACGATATAATTGACGTAACGTGAATAACTGATCGTAGGTACTAAAAGTTGAATTTGACATTACCGTATTTGAGGTTATGCATGCTTAGTTTACTGTCTTGTTTTTAGCGAATTTTTGGATTAAAAGTGTATTTATTGTTAAAATCAGTTCTTGTAAGAACTAATTTGAATTTTTATTAGTACGAATATAATACATTATCAACTTGTAAACTTTTGACATTTCATAATACCTAAAATACCGTGAGACGGGAGTATTACAATGCTTATTTTACTACTTATTGGTGGTAATTAGTATTTATAATTCTCTACAATTTGTAAATCTCTGTAGAATTTTCAAATTTGCATGAATCAAGTGTCTGATTGTACTTGTAACGGTATATTAACCAATAGCTATTTTCAGAAAATGTCTGGAAAATGGCTTAATTCACGAGCACAGGAGTTTGTTAAAAACTTGATTGAATATTTTGAGAAGGAAAAAAAACCACGGCGGACCCTTTCAACCTATTTCATCTGTTCAGGAGGTATTATACTAAAGTTAACATCTATTTAAGGACATTTATATTTAATATTATATTTTAGAGAGTGGCAACTGCACTGAAAATATCTGTGAAAACGGTATGTTCCCTTAAAAAAAGTAAGGAAAATACCTCGATTACAACTAAAAACAGAGTATTTACCCGAGGGAACCAAAATGGCAGTATGGAATACCTTATATAATAACATGTATGAACAAAGTAAGTTAACAAACATGTGAAACAATAATACAACACCTTCTAATGTTCTTAACCCTTAGATTAAAGTCAGCTTATACTTTAAACAAAATAGAAGTGAGATCATAGTACCTCATAGTGCATGTAGTATTTATTATCTATACAGTGAGATTTTTCACCAGCAGCTTATAGTGTGATATATGAAAATCTTAGAAAACTAGTAGGTAATTTAACTAAATTCGATTATAGAGGTTATGAGTAGGTAATAAAAGTTTTAGAATACAGAAAGTTGTGCATATTTTGAATTTGAATGTGATAAATTATAGCTTCTACATATGCTGATTTCTAAGTTGAATACTGTCCGTAAATGTTTACCAATTTGTTCGGTCTGAGTGTAGATTGTGTTTTTCACAATTAAGTTTTCTAATTTGAATTATTTGATTTCACATATACGGGGTTGCTTTATACATTATTTGGTACAAATAATAAAAAAATCTGAACATCAAAAATTTGTGTTCAACTTCAGTATGAAGTAAATATAAAAAAATCTTTTGTCTTGTTTGAGATAATTGAGATAATTTTCAAATTTTTATTTTTTTAGGGAAACATGTTACTGTGAAAACCATAAATGACGAACTAAAAAATAAGGAAATTCTTTCTGTTGGAAATACCTCTTTATTGGTGTTATTGAAAAATTTGGGATTTAAATATAAAAAGGAAGACAACAGAAGAGCATTAATAGAATGAACAAATATTGCTAGCCAAAGAGGCTGCTTTCTTCGTTATAGTATATTTTCAAGACACATATTAATTTTGGATTTTGTAACTTATTCACTCAGTATATCAATAGTTTTAATAAATATGTCGATGTTAACCATATAAATTAAATTAATACTTACAATTAAAAAAGTTAAATTTCTTGTTTAATTACCAATTCGTAAAATATTAAATTTTGGTAGGTGAAATTTTATTTTTTATTTAGATTTAATAAAAGGAGAATTTAGTAGTTTTAGCTAATATAACAAAAAGAGCTCAAATACCTTTTGGCCGACATTTGGAATATTAGTCATAACGATTATTCCTATTGAGTTGACAGAAGTTTTGATTTGATTTATATGAATAATATTGCTGACGTAACAGTCACGTGATGGAAAAGCTTCACCGTTTCTACTGTATTTGATATTCATTTTGTAATTGTATGCATCAGCAATAACCAATATTTAGTTGTAAATTCACTTTATGTAAATTCAACCTTGCTCACCTTTTTATAGATACCCTTTTATTATTTGATACCAGGAAATTTATAAATATAATTTCTTGATTATTATCATCAACAGGTAAATTTGACAAAGCTGAAGCATTGTAACCTGATAAGACTATTTATAGAAGGGATGTTTGGAAGGGGTCGCTACTTTGCATAAAGCGGACACAGGGATTATAGCAATAATTCGAAATTTTGAAGAATTAACCATTTAAAGATGTTGTCGGCACCTCTCAGGTACATTATGAATGGTTTTCAACGAAAATCTGTCTCCCACTTGTAAAATGAGATTTACCCAAAATAAACATGTTGTGGAACAGGCAATATAAAGTATCCAAATTAGTCAACTATTGTATAAAATAATACTATTTACTTACCCATTCAATAACAAACAATTTTGTTGACAAATTCGGCGACAGATGAGTTTTTTATTTAAATTTGCCAATAATTTTATGAGAATGCAACAAAGCTTGCCCCAACTAGCAATATTATATTTTTTAATAAGTAGTTGTGTAACCTTCAAAAAAAAATTATGAAACAGAGTAACTCTCAGGAAGGCGACCGCCGAGTTGCATCCCAAAAAGTAAAATGTGTGCGGAGTAAAATGTATAGAAGTGAAATTGTGACTATGATTTTGCTTGTAAAATAGTGTAAAATATGGGCTAAAATTATTTGTTTCTGAGACATCTTGAAAATTCTCGAAAATATTTTTTATTTGTTTCCAAAAATAGAGTTTTTAAAAATAGAGATTTCATTGACGTAAGTAATTTTTGTTGATTCTTGGCACAAAGCATCTAAGAAATAAATCATCACGACTGGTTTTTTTGAATGTTGATTTACAAAATTTTAATCTAAGTAAATATGACCGTAATAATTTTAGAAGTGTGTACATGATAATTTATATCCATAATTGAGATAAAACACATTGATCAAAGCTGGAGTTATATGTTATATTTACGAGGACCGATTGGATAGTTTAATAGCTTTAAAAAGATATATTTAAATCCTTTATTTGGATTTTAAATGGTAAATTTTAAAATTATTAACTTTTTATATACAGATCTGGTCACTTTTTTACCAGCCTCTACATTTTCGTGACGAATTGTTACAAACACTGCGCCATATTCATAGATAAGAGATACGTTGGCCAGATTCATTACTGTTCTGTTGTAATGGGTGGGATAAATCTCTGACCCTGTCAATATCAAACCTCCTGAAAGTTAACAAGAAGGCGCCGAACTGCCCGAGTTATTTCATTCAGCACAAACTGCAAATATTTGCAACCGTTTAGGTTACCATCAATAAAAATGGTCCTTTAATATGGATACCTAAAATCTCGGTAAGTACGAACTTTTGAGGATATTGAGTAGGTACGTAATGCAATACTAAGATGTTTATTCTTCTCTTCTGAGACTACCTTGTAACGAATGGATTGTGTTTTTTTATGTAGAGAAAATGAAGACGCATCTGCAAATGAAAAAGTTTCTAAAAAGGTCATTTGCATTCTGATTCTTTATCATAATTTCACAAAAACCTCCATTCGTCTATAGTTATAATCGGGAAAAAAATCTTGTAAAGTTTGTACTTTCAAACAGTGGTACCCATGCCTTTTGAGACCACGCCGAACAGTTCGAGCAGTAACATTAACTTCCGCAGAAATTTTTCCACTGGAGCAATGTTTACTATAGCTTCAATCAAAGTGAACTTTCTTCCGCACTTGAACCCACAACTGCGGTCACGTACGGAAAAGTATCACTTTCCGCACTAGTTAAGAAATAGTATATTGTGCAACAAGGGGGGAAGTTCAACTTTTCCCACGAGTGAGAAAAGTACTTTCCCCACATGTTGCACACTATACAAATTTAAAGAATACAAGTAAAGTAACTTAATATTTATTTTTTGGTTAGTAAAACAAAAATAACACTAAAGTATCCCATCTCTATACTGTTAAATAATTTTATTTAAAATTATAGTTGATGGTGAAATTTGTACAATTTTGTATGGTAAAATCCGGAACGTCATTTCTTTTCACTAAATTCTTCGTTATATTAATTAATCTGACAGTTTCGTGACAACTAAGTAGGTATTTAAAGATGACAGAAGCCTACTAAGTTTTTGTCCATTTTATTTGATTCTCCATATAAATGTATGTGGCGTGAGCAAAGTGCCGTGAGAAATGATATTTCTCACAGTATGAGCAATATTTGGTTTTGACTGCATTTTTCGTTTTTTGATGAAAATTTAGTAGAAATTAGCTTTGATAGTCAAAAACCATGAAAAAAAATTTCAAATTGAAATATTGGAAATTCTTCGAGTTATAACGTTTTTTTGGTAAAAAACACGTTTTTGGGGGGTGGAAAAAGACATTATTGCGATTTCATTCCAAAGTTGAGGTTCTAAAATAAAAAGTTGATCATAAATGTTGTAGATCTTGAGAAAATCTACAACTTTTTCATCAGTGACTTTTCCACATAACCTTAAAATTAGCTGGAAAAACGCAAAAAACTGCATTTTTCGTTTTTTATTTTTGGTTTCGTTAAAAATGTTCGATTTTGATGAAAATGTAGTACAAATTAGCTTTGATAGTCAAAAACCATGAAAAAAAATTTCAAATTGAAATATTGGAAATTTTTCGAGTTATAACGTTTTTTTGGTACAAAACACTTTTTTTGGGGGATGGAAAAAGACATTATTGCGATTTCCGTCCAAAGTTGAGGTTCTAAAATAAAAAGTTGATTATAAATGTTGTAGATCTTGAGAAAATATACAACTTTTTCATCAGTGACTTTTCTACATAACCTTAAAATTAGCTCGAAAAACGCAAAAAACTGCATTTTTCGCTTTTTATTTAAAAAAAAATGTTCGATTTTGATGAAAATTTAGTAGAAGGTAGCTTTGATAGTCAAAACCCATAAAAAAAATTTCAAATTGATATATTGGAAATTTTTCGAGTTATGACGTTTTTCGGAAAAAAACCCTTTTTTCGGGGGGTGTGGAAAAAGACATTATTGCGATTTCCGGCCAAAGTTGAGTTCCTAGAATAAAAAGTTGATTATAAAAGTTGTAGATCTTGGGAAAATCTATAACTTTTTATCAGTGACTTTTTCACACAACCTCAAAATTAGCTCGAAAAACGCAAAAAACTGCATTTTTCGTTTTTTATTTTTAGTTTCGTTAAAAAAAGCACGATATCATTTCACAACGTGATTAAAAAATCACGATATCGCTCATCACTATAGATAACGCCACTTGCCGCTACCACTAAAAATCCCGTATCGTAAGGTATCGATTCACTACAAATTTATCGATACTTGGAATGTATCGAAAAGCATAGTATCGATACAAAATATCGAGTATCGGAAGTAAAAGTATCGATACACTGGAATATCGGATAGTATCGCGCATCCCTAGTTCAGACACAGTTTGCCGTGTCACGCGTGAGTGTGACTTATGTTTTCCTTGTTTTTTTTTAAGAAACAATGACAGAATAAAAGTTAATAGAGGCGGTAAGGGAACACAGAGAGCTTTACTATACAAAAAATGCTATTTATATGAAGACAAAACTGAAGAATCGGATTTGGGGTGATATTGCAAATTATTTAAATTTAAAAGATGGTAAGTACAAAACATATTTCGAAGTTTATAGCTAAAGTTCGTTTCAAAGGAGTTGATACCACAGAGCGCGCCTATAATAAACGGAAAACGGAGGTCGGGTGTCTCAAAAATTTTTATCTCTTATTTATGTTTTACAATGTATCTAGACTAAGAAGAATGAAATGGTGACCAGGCCACCCGGTAATCGGTCAAATAACAATAGGTAATAAAATGCAAATGAATCATACGCAGTGAACCAAACGGTCCATAGTCGTAGAACAGGGTTAGGGTTTATTTATGATTTTTGCTTAACGTTTATTATAATTAATATTATAATGAAAATACAAAGCAATTGTGCACTAAGATTTATATACCTACACACATATGCTAAACACTGCATAACTAAAAATATACAAATGAAGAGTACTATATTGTCAATATTTTCCAAGCATAACGGATTGATTCCCCCCCCCCCCAATATTGAAATATGCAGTAAAATGCTCCCTCACTCTAAAAGCAGCTGATGAAGTTCTCGCCCTGCTTCCCTGTACATGTAGTAGCTGAGTTTGTGGCAACTCTTCGGTATCATTTACATCTTCACCTATCACAAGTGAGCGTAGTATATAATTGTGCAAAACACAAGCGGCTTTTACAATATCTTTCACAGTGTCCACTTTATTTTCAAATGGCCTTCTGAACACACGAAACCGCGAGGAGAGTATGCCAAAACCGCATCTACGGTTTGTCGAGCTCGAGAAAGCCTGGCGTTGAAATTTGGTGTTCATAATTGCCAGTTACATGCCTCATTAAGTTTATGGAGAGGGGAAAAGCCTCATCTCCCAAAAAAACGTACGGGAGTGACTCAGAAATCGTGGGTATTTGTTTAGGAGGTGGAAGTTGTAAAGTGTGTTTCATCATTTTCTTGCCTAAGCCACTGCTAGCAAATACATTTCCATCGCTAAATCTTCCCATCGTTCCAATATCAACCGTAACAAATTTGTAGTCTCAATTATTGTTTCAGGAGAAGAGGCAAAAACTTTATGGTTCAAATTACGAAACAGCTAACGAGATGCACGACGAATGCAACTGACATGTATGAAAAGTGGAGCTGCTCCCGAAAATATCAAGCCATGGAGGTTTCAGCAACAGATGTCATCTTTGGAAGCTTTTATGTCGACTGGATCTCGTGAAGGAAACGTAAACGATAGCGATGACGATTCACAGCCTCCATCTACTGTAGCAGTAATCGATGATTTGGAGGAAGTTCCAGAGGGTGATTTAGATGAAAGTGAGTGGCCTGAACAATTTAACACTGCGGTTGATACATTCAGTAGGACTATAACGAAACGTGCAAGTGCATTACCTACTACTAGCTCAACCCCCGGGGTTAAAAGAAAACAGGTCGATAATATGCAAAGTTTAATGAAGCGGTCTCTACAGCAGCGGGATGAAAGGGCAAAACAACGGGAGGAAGAAAGAAAAAAATTGTTATCACAGGACAATCCAACAGACGACCCTCTATATAATTTTTTCCTTTCTATGTACCAACTAATAAAAATAATGCCCAATAATTACCAGCATAGAGTGAGGACCCAACTTTTTCAGGCTGTCTCAAAAGCGGAAGAAGAAATAATGAACATCCCAAGACGACCAACCACATCACTGACTTCTTCTCATTATTCAAATGTATGTACTCCATATCCATCGCCTCATAATTGGTCAGAATCTCAAAGCCAAACGCCAATCCACCATCCTCAAACACAAGAAAATGGAAACCTGCAAGATTTCACAGATCAACCTGACATTTCCTCTTTGCCAGACTATGAGACCGGATTTGAGGAACTTTGATTTTTATAACAGAATGTAATAAAAATAAAATATATGCTCGTTACTTACCTCAGGAAAACTGCAAGTTTTTCTTCAGTCGCGATGGCTTCTGCGCATTACATCCATGTGACTCGATGTCTTGTCGGATCATCCCCCGTACTTCAGCAAACTGGTTTCGATTCATTCGGAAATAATTAGTAAAATCAGCATCACTCATTTTAGTTGTAATTGTAAATTGTCCACTGCTTTTTCTCTTCGATAGAATAAATTTATTAGGTGACTTAAATTCCTTCTTCATCAACGAATAAAACAACATCTCCGCCTCAGCATCATCCGATTCTGATTCAACGACCTGCCGTTTAAGTGGAACTAAAGATGGACGACGATACTGCCTAGTGTTGTTTTTTGTTATTGGACGATCCTGTCAAGTAATTCAAACAGTGAATTGAAAAAAAAAACACTAAAACGGTTACAAAAGTAGAAGTTGTTAAATCATACAATAGACCAGCGACTTGAAAATGGGATTCAGATTCTATTATACATATGATAGCAAGAAAATTATGTGGAAAAGCCAGACAGTTGTATGATGAGCGGGTGAAGTATGCTATTTTTTGGAAAGAAACGAAGCAGGACATGACAGAACAATTCCATCAAAACAGATCTTCAAGGATAGACGGATCTTCAATGATAGACGGATCTTCAAGGATAGACGGATCTTCAAGGATCAATGGGGTCTTCTGAAATCAACGGGATCTTTGTTACGAATAGACCAACGGGGTCTTCTGCGATCAACGGGATCTTTGTTGTGTATAGACCTACCGGTCTCCTGAGATCAACGGGATCTTTGTTACGAATAGACCAACGGGGTCTTCTGAGATCAACGGGATCTTTGTTGTGTATAGACCGACGGGTCTCCTGAGATCAACGGGATCTTTGTTACGCATAGACCGACGGATCTCCAGTGATCGATGGATCTCAAGGATAGACGGATCTTCAAGGATCAATGGGGTCTTCTGAAATCAACGGGATCTTTGTTACGCATAGACCGACGGATCTCCAGTGATCGATGGATCTCAAGGATAGACGGATCTTCAAGGATCAATGGGGTCTTCTGAAATCAACGGGATCTTTGTTACGAATAGACCAACGGGGTCTCCTGAGATCAACGGGATCTTTGTTACGCATAGACCGACGGATCTCCAGTGATCGATGGATCTCAAGGATAGACGGATCTTCAAGGATCAATGGGGTCTTCTGAAATCAACGGGATCTTTGTTACGAATAGACCAACGGGGTTTTCTGAGATCAACGGGATCTTTGTTGTGTATAGTCCGACCGGCCTCCTGAGATCAACGGGATCTTTGTTACGCATAGACCGACGGATCTCCAGTGATCGATGGATCTCAAGGATAGACGGATCTTCAAGGATAGACGGATCTTCAAGGATAGACGGATCTCCAAGGATAGACGGATCTTCAAGGATCAATGGGGTCTTCTGAAATCAACGGGATCTTTGTTACGAATAGACCAACGGGGTCTTCTGAGATCAACGGGTTCTTTGTTGTGTATAGACCGACGGGTCTCCTGAGATCAACGGGATCTTTGTTACGCATAGACCGACGGATCTCCAGTGATCGATGGATCTCTGTCATATTTAGACCAACGGGTCTCCTGAGATTGACGGAACTCTTACTATTTGTTGCAGATCTATGACACCCGAGGACAGGCTGTATCTACAGGATGGCCGAATGTAGAAAATGCGCCACGAATCTCTATACTGCTACCTGTATTGGGTCAAGCACTGCAACCCTAGCGAAGATAAGAAGGGAACCCTTTTTTGTGGAGTTGTTTATATATTTATCACGTATTCAGTATCGTTCGTTCGTTCTTGACAAAAAGAATAGTTAGTCTATTTCTGGTATATGTAGAGTAATTGTACTGACTGTTTATTTCGCAATGTTTTGTATAAACTTACTATTCAATTTGGAGGTGTCGTTTTATTAAATATCTATCACACAAGCACGCCTATTGTAACTATTGATCAATTGATAGGATCTCACACACCATATGAATAACGAACATTAATTACTGCTGAATAATGCTAAAATATTTTTTAACTAATAATAGTGAACAAATTCGGTTTCAAATAATTTTTTTTATAAATTTCAAAATAAAACACATCGTGTTAAGCTAAATGTTAATCTAAGTGAGATTTCCTCGGAATAGTACCTAAGAGAACATAAAATAATAATTTTTGGTGTATATTTTTTTAAGTTTGTCAAAAATGATATCTGGCGAATAAAAGGATAAGCCACATCTTGATAAAGTTAAGTAAACTATGTTTTGAAACAAGCCGACACACTTATATTTTATCTCAGCAGATTTTATGTTCTAAATGAGACAGGTTGTCGTAAATCAAAAATAAACATGATATGATAAGAGATGTATAATATGTGGAGGTATGCGTTGACTTCATTATCAAAGACAACGGAATAATTCCAGGTATTTCGTCAGCTTTAGAAATACAGAATATATGATGTATATTTTTGAGCAATTTATCTTACATTTTTAAACAAAAAATTAATCCACCATTACAATTTCTAAAACAGAACTATCGAAAACATACAGGGTGATTGATTAGTGTGATAAATCTCAGTAGGTCGATTATCATGTAGTAGGCGTTAGCGGAGGGCTAATAACTGGTGGAATGAGGAAATAGAGGAGCTGTGGAGGGAGTGTAAGAAAGAACGAAGACGGATGCTGAGGGGAAGAGGAAGGATAGAGTGAAAAGGGGGATACAAGGAGAAGAAGAAACTGGAGCGTAGGATGGAGAGGGAAGTGGGAAGAGTTACTGGGGGAATTGGAAAACAATCCATGGGGAAAGGCGTATGAAATAGTGGTGAAAAAGATAGGTGGACATAGGAACGAGGTGCTAGAGGAAGGAGATTATAGGGAAATTGTTCACAGGGGGAGAATGAGGAGGGGGGGAAGGATTCGGGAAGTCCAGGATACTAGGGAGGTAGGGAAAATGTGGGGGATAGGGCCGGTAGAGAAGTGGGAAGTAGAGGAGGGAGAGGGAGGTACAGGAAAGCCCCAGGGTTAGATGGCCTGAGGGGTGATATGATGAAGAGGCTGTTGGATGACAATGGGGAGTACTTCTGGGAACTATTCAACAGGGTGCTGAGAGAGGAAGAGTTACCGGAAGGATGGAAGGTGGCCAGGATGATACTTATAAAGAAGGCGGGAAGAGAGAGGAAGCAGGCGGGTGACTACAGGTCCATCGGCCTGCTGTGTGGTATGGGTCAATTGATGGATGGAGATAATAAATGATAGGATTGAGGAGGAAGTTGGAAGGAATGGGGGTTTCAGGGTAAACCAGCATGGGTGTGCGAAGGGGAAATCATGCATCTCGGCGCTGAGCAGGGTGATGGGCCTGGTGGAAAGAGCTAGGGAGGGTAACTGGAGGAACAAGAAATATATGCCCTACTCGTGTTCTTCGACGTCGGCAAACGGGCGGTGTTGAGGGCGTTGCTGAGGATTGGAGTAGGAGAGGGACTAGTTAACATATATAGTAGAGGACTACCTGACGGGGCTTCCCCTTGCAGATGAGTCCAACACTGTTTGGGTCCTGGATAGGACCCATTCGAACGTGAGTTTCCCATCTTGACCCGAAAAAAAAGGTCTTTTATCATGAAATATACCAATAAAAGTTAATTAGGTATAATTGTAGGCAGCTTTAAGCAGGGTGTGCTTAACTTGGTGCCAGATCAAAGTAATGGTTTTTTAAATGAAACACCTTATATTTTACTTTAAAACTGAAGCCTGCTTCACTTCCCCATTACAAAAAAATGTTGTAATCTGTTATACAGGGTATTTTAAACGTCCAATTTTTCGTCAAAATCGTAACAAGTTCAACGTACTGTATAATTGGATAGGAGTAAAAGAATAACAATGTATTAGAGCCAATGATTTTTAAAGATTATCAAAATTTGCAAACACGACTGATTTTGCAAATATTTATTAAATCAAATACATGGCGAGTCAAAACTCAAGTACCTACATTATTTTCTCAGTGATTTTAAATATATATATTTTATATCATTGTCGAAGAGTACTATTACCATTAACTAAAAACGGAAAATTCCTAATTTTTAATTACATCTACGGGGACATTTTTTGACAAAGAGGTAGACGTTAAAAAATGAATTTATTTAAATACAACTATTTGTAAAGAATGTTTCACAATATTTCGTTGACTCGGCATCTGGCCTTAAGGATTTAGTAAAAAAGTCTATAAATCCCTCATTGTACATTAAACAGTAACAGATACGTAGTCGGTAAAATTTAGATATCTAAAACATAAATTAAATTTATTTTGAGAAAAAAAATCACTACATTTTTCAAAAAAAAATTTACTTTTATTTATTAATTGGAATTGAACAATTTAAACTGTTCAAACATACAGGGTGGCCCACCGTATACGCTTTGATTCATTAAATCTAATTGGCAGATATTATCAAAAAATATTTCAAATAAAAAATATGTACCTACTATACCTACAGGGTATCTGCAAAACAGTGGAAGGAATCACAGTTACATTTTTTAAATAATAACTGATATGAAATTGAAATTAGATCGAAAAGGAGCAAAGTGAGTAATACATGAACTATGACTGTAAATAAAACAAAAAAGCTGGCAGTAAATAGAGAAAGAAAAATATTATATAGATCTATGAAATTTGATATCTATGTGTAAAAATACGTCATTTGCAAGTATGGTTGATTTCAAATTGAAAGATAAATTAATAATTTTGAAAGCAATTTTTAAAAACAGAGCTATCAGGGGAAAAGAATATAAATTGAATGTGGGTGGTAATTGTAACGATTATGAGATTTTGGAGATAGATGTTGACAGGAGAAAAAAAAGAATAAAAATTAAAATAACCCATTTTAAAATATATTTAACTGGAAAATAGGAAGAAGTATTGATGCAAATCATATGAAAATTGGAGATATAAATTATACCACAAAAGACGTATTTGGCGGTGATACAAAATTGAAGAATTGACAGTATTCAGAACAGGGAAGTAATATTCCAATTATTTCAATAATAAGTAAATTTGAATAAATAATAGAATTGGCATTTGGACCGAAGAAACATAAAAATTCACCATTAAACCATTAGAAATTTTGATATTTGATATTAATAAGTAAGCTAATTAAATAGTTCTAACAGAAAGCCAATTGTTTAGAGAGAAAAAAAAATTAATTTATAAATTTGAACTTTGTAATTGTTGTAATCAAATTGTCTAATAAATAAGGATATTTGAAACAGAATTTCATTTAAAAATAATTTACTATTGAACCCATCCCTGAGATAAGAATTTTTGAAATAAATTAACAATTAAAATTAAATAAAAAATTATACATATAATTACCGAAAATTAATAAAACAATTTAGAATATTTATCACGCTACGAGCAGTTTTAAAAATCAATTATATTACCTACTTACAACTAATGAACTAATTCTTTATTATTTACAACTAACTATTTAACCGAAATCTGGTTCAGTATCACTATCGTCTTCATTTAAATTAATAACTAAGGGTGCCATAACAAACCATGAAAAAAAATTTCAAATTGAAATATTGGAAATTTTTCGAGTTATAACGTTTTTTCGGTAAAAAACACTTTTTTTGGGGGGTGGAAAAAGACAATATTGCGATTTCCGGCCAAAGTTGAGTTCCTAGAATAAAAGGTGGATTATAAAAGTTGTAGATCTTGGGAAAATCTACAACTTTTTCATTAGTGACTTTTTCACATAACCTCAAAATTAGCTCGAAAAACGCAAAAAACTGCATTGTTCGTTTTTGATTATTAGTTTCCTTAAAAAATGTTCGATTTTGATGAAAATTTAGTAGAAGGTAGCTTTCTTAGTCACAAACTATGAAAATAATTTTCAAATGAAAATATTGGAAATTTTTCGAGTTATAACGTTTTTTCGGCAAAAAACACTTTTTTTGGGGGTTGGAATTTATTTTGTTCGGATAATGGACTTTGTCCCTGGTCATAAACAGGAAGGAAAAAAAAAATTTATTTTGTGAAAAAAAATCACTACATTTTTCAAAAAAAAGTTTAATTTTTATTTATTAATTGGAATTGAACAAATTTTACTGTTCAAACATACAGGGTGGCCCACCGTATACGCTTTGATTCATTACATCTAATTGGCAGATATTATCAAAAAATATTTCAAATAAAAAATATGTACCTACTATACCTACAGGGTATCTGCAAAACAGTGGCAGGAATCACAGTTACATTTTTTAAATAATAACTGATATGAAATTGAAATTAGATCGAAAAGGAGCAAAGTGAATAATACATGAACTATGACTGTAAATAAAACAAAAATGCTGGCAGTAAATAGAGAAAGAAAAATATTATATAGATCTATGAAATTTGATATCTATGTGTAAAAATACGTCATTTGCAAGTATGGTTGATTTCAAATTGAAAGATTTATAATAATTTTGAAATCAACTTTTAAAAACAGAGCTATCAGGGGAAAAGAATATAAATTGAATGTGGGTGGTAATTGTAACGATTATGAGATTTTGGAGATAGATGTTGACAGGAGAAAAAAAAAAGAATAAAAATTAAAATAACCCATTTTAAAATATATTTAACTGGAAAATAGAAAGAAGTTGATGCAAATCATATGAAAATTGGAGATATAAAATATACCACAAAAGACATATTTGGCGGTGATACAAAATTGAAGAATTGACAGTATTCAGAACAGGGAAGTAATATTCCAATTATTTCAATAATAAGTAAATTTGAATAAATAATAGAATTGGCATTTGGACCGAAGAAACATAAAAATTCACCATTAAACCATTAGAAATTTTGATATTAATAAGTAAATTAATTAAATAGTTCTAACAGAAAGCCAATTCTTTAGAAAAAAAATAATAATTAATTTATAAATTTGAACTTTGTAATTTTTGTAATCAAAATGTCTAATAAATAAGGATATTTGAAACAGAATTTCATTTAAAAATAATTTACTATTGAACCCATCCCTGAGATAACAATTTTTGAAATAAATTAACAATTATAATTAAATAAAAAATTTTACATATAATTACCGAAAATTAATAAAACAATTTAGAATATTTATCATGCTACGAGCAGTTTTAAAAATCAATTAATATATTTATACTTATATTATTTACGTCAATACATTACCTACTTACAACTAATGAACTAATTCTTTATTATTTACAACTAACTATTTAACCGAAATCTGGTTCAGTATCACTATCGTCTTCATTTAAATTAATAACTAAGGGTGCTACAATTACATTTCGCGTGTACCTTCAACCTTAATACTTAAAATGCTGAATCGAATTTTTCCAGCTATCCTTAGGAATATTACTTGTAACATTTCGTGAACGATTTTCTCATCTATATTTATGAATATCTTGTAAGTAATCATGACTCCATTATCGCTTGCCTCTTATTGATTGTACAATATTTAAATCCCATTTGAGAAATAGCTCTCCACAAACTTGTTCGGCTACAAACAATTCCCGTTTCGTTGGTATCTTTTGTTCTTGGTATAGGACATATATCGTTTTTCGGATTATATCTTTTTGCATTTGGTTTTATTAGCGTCACTTCGTTTTTTTCGTTTATGTATTGGCTCATTGATATAAAGTCTTTTACTGTGGATATTGGGGTTTTGGTCAGCATGCTTCTTTTGATTCATCGGTTATACTATAACCTCGATGTTTCAATGATTCAAACACATTTTTCACAATTCGCTTCACATCCGGCGATAAATAATCATACTAGTAGGCATTATCTTTTCGCTTTTCGAAGAAACGAGTAGGATACTGTGCTATTGTTATCGGATTAACGACTAACTGCTGTGAGTTTTGGTCTTAAATCAATCATGTTTGCATAATTCAAAACGAAATATCTTGGAACGAAGTATACAAATAAAGATAAGATGATTAAACGAGTAAGATCAACTATAATAATTATTATATGTGCATTGAGAAGAATTTTATCAATAATGTGAGTAAACACAAACCAATATTCTTTTATTTTAGTAATTTCAAGTGATCTGTATCTAAGTTGTTAAAAAAATTAGTCGTAATCTCATTGGATATATAGTATGAATCACATAAAAATTATTATATAATTTGTAATTTACAATTATTGCAAAGACTTATTTTATTATTGAGAATAATTATCCGTGGATGAAATCATTGTTGCAGCAAAAAAAAATTCATTTTTGTGCACCTCGATCATTTGGTTTAGAATGATCATAACGTTTTGTTAAGATATCTCTCTGATGCTCTAAATGAAACTCTACACGCAATAGTGAGTTTTGGCCCCAGTTGAGGTAGGTATTAATTTCACTTACACTGTGGTGAAGTGAACTATCTATCAATTTTAAGTTGTTTTTTTCTCGAGCTCCTCTGACAAAGTTTTCAATAACACTGCAACGGCTTAGGGCAGACTAGGGAGGTTTGATACGTGGAGAGGCTTGATACACGTTCAAATTTCCCGCCTCGGTTCCTTAAGGAAGAAGGGGTAACCACATGCAGTGCCGACCGTTAGTATTGAAACAGTGGTGTATATTATCTCTGAAACAGTGTCACAACACAACCCCACTTAGCATTGCAACTGGGATATGATAAATTGGGATGAAGTTACGATGCGGCCAGTCACGAGCGGCGCTGCAATCGAATAAGCTACGGCTACATTGATGCATCTCGCAGCATGTTATTGGCGCTACCAACTGTCAATTGAATTTTTGAGGCAATAACACCAATCAGATAAACTCTTCTGATGCGCGAACGCTGCATATTAAGTTGACTTTTTTGGCGCTGTTTGTAGTTTGTGTTTTGGTTCGGCCATTGTTTATTGTTTGATTGTTGTGTTCTGTTCTTGCTGTTGTGCTATTTGATTCTTTTTTTAAATCTATTATTTTTAATTGCTTCTTTGTGTATAAAGATGGAAACCACCACTCACAAAAACAAAACAAAATGCTGCATCCCAGGATGTACTGACACCGCAAGTAGTCAGTATCGTTTCCCGAATCCCAAAAACGAATTCAATATGTTACAAACGTGGTTAAATGTAATACAAAGTGAAAGAGTAAGTAACATGACTGCAGAGGACATTTACAATAATATGCGTGTTTGCGAAAGACATTTCAGTGAGGAAGATAAAGTTGAAGTAGGAAAAAGAGGTGTGAAGAGAACAGCGATTCCGGCTTTATTTTTATTAGGTAAGATAATTTTAAACTACCATAAAGTTGGGGATCCAAAATATAATTTTGAATACTGATAATTTGTTTTAAACAACAAATTTTTAAGCTGCATTCAATGATCTACAAACATCTCTCATTTCAGCTGCTGATACTCCTGACCATGATGCCAGGATGCTCCTGGAAATACCTTCTAAACGAAGGTTGGTTGATGCAATAGGTAATGTTAAAACGGTAACATAATTTGATTTTTTTTACAATAGCTCAATTTCAGATATCGATCAGCCATCCTGTAGCTTTCACATGGATGAAAATTTGAAAAATCCTGATGAAGTTGTTCCTACTACAAATATTTGTGAGGATCAAATTCAGAAAAAGGAACTATTATTCACACCCAAAAGTGAGTTGTTAATCTGTAAATTTTCTATAATCCATCATTTCTTTCTACCACCAAGTTTTACTTAACTTTAAGTACAAAAGTTAGTTTGCATTATTCAACCAATTATCTTTATAATTGCCATAACTTAACTAATACTAGGTACCATTGTTTGTTTTAGGTGACAGATCAAGTATTTTGAAAACGATCAATGTGACTAGACAGAAAAGTTTGACACCTAAAAAAAACTTATGTATGCCAAAGTAATCAACGCTAGCAATAGACTTGCCACATTGAGGTGTAGGATGAATACTTATCAGCAAAGACTGTCAGCAGCAAAACAATTGGCAGAAAGTACAGCTTTTGAAAAATTATCAGAAAAAGTTGACTATTTAACCCAGACTTTCATAATGTCACAGATTAGAACGCAACAACAATGCTCTAGAGGTAGACGGTTCACAGAAGAAGAGAAGATTTTAGCATTGACACTATGGAAGGGCAGTGGAAAAGGGTATCGGCTGTTGTCAAAAATTTTTGCTTTACCATCTAAAAGGACTCTCATAAAATCGATATCAACTACAATTGGTCAAGGCAAGTAAGACAGTTTTCCATTGATTTGAATGTATTCGATTACTGGAATAATTTTTCATCATTCAACTTTTCTGTTTTAAAGAAAGGCGTTTTAGCTAAATATTACACACATTTTCACAAAGTGGATGTCAATCTTGTGTCTAGGTATTTTCATATGTCTTTATATAGTATTTTTGATATTTCTGAAGCACCAAGTCTGTATTTACCAAAAAAGTTACCTATACAAGTCACCCGCACCCTGGCTCAACTACGTATGGCTAATGATTATAAAATTAAATTTACGTTTAATGGTATTGTCTATTTTATTGACCCGAAATTAGTTTGCTCTATATGTAACAATCAAGAAAAGGAAAAACTTCTACATGTTGGTTTTGAGTGTCCCATAAATACTGTGATGAAGGGCAATATATCTTGTTTACAGAATGTAGGTGCTTTAATTAATGCTTTGCAAAATATTACAAATGAGAAAGCTATGGTGATAAGCCAATACATCTGGAATATACTCAAATTAAGATCCTTTATATTAAATGACTAAGCTTTTATTCTTTTATTATTCTCAGTCTAGCTGACTAATTGAATCAAAATATTTATGTAATTATATATGTGTTTGTAACATTGCTGTAAGCAAGTTCTTAGAAGCAATAGTGTATTTTTTATTATTGTATTTTATATCCACACAATTTTACTCAAATTTTGTATGAAAATGGTAAAACCACTTAACAAATATATAAGAATTGTATTTTTATTTAATTGATATTAATTTCGTAGTTTATTTTTCTTTTACCTATGAACAATTTAATAAAATATAGATAAGATAAATTACCTTTGTTTTAATGCCCCATTCTATAAAGTATTTATGATCCAATAACTCCGAAATGGTTTAGATTTTGAGGTTGACAACAGGAGCTGGTTTCATTTTAAATATTTTTTCTGTCATTCAAATATCAATTCCCAGTAATAATAAAGAATATTTTCGAAATCACCTCGTGTTTTTAACCTCAAATATCTCAAACCGCTATATAATTAATTGAAGACTTTTTAAATTTTACCGCCAACCTTCAAATGGTTATGCGGCCAGTCACGAGTGGCGCTAGTAACTGTATCCCCACTTCTTAACATGGGAGTTGCAATGCTAGGTGGGGTTGTGTTGTGAACAGTGTCTGATAAAGTCCAGTAACGATTGCGTGTTTGAAATTTTTCGAGGTTAAACTGTGTTTTGTACCAAATCGATGTAAGTTTTCGTTTAACAAACGTAAGCCTTTATCTATTTAATATCAACAACTAACAAAATTGATTACATTATGCTTCAAGCCCATTTTCTTTAGATCATAGATCTTTAATCGAATGTCATGATACTTTAATCTCAAATATTTCATAGATTTGTCGTCCTGGGAGGTTTGATACAGTTTACGTCGAGAGGGTTGATACGCGTATCAAACCTCCCTATATGAAATGAATGTATATTCTATTTTTTGATTTTATAATTTATAATAATTTATTAAATTTTCACGGCAATTATTAAGGTTAATTGGGTATATTGTTATAGATGCCGTTTAAATGGAAATCCAAAGGTCGGACGAAGTATTCCCCAGATGATTTAAAAAGAGCAGTGCTTGAAGTAGTGAATGAAAATAAAGCACTAAGGGCTACAGCCAGAGAGTACAATGTTGACAAAATGACATTGAAGAGGTATGTTTCAAAATACCAGGAGGATAGGGGTATCACCTTTCAACCAAACTTTGTCACTTCACACATTTTTTCGACTCACGAAGAATCGCTTTTGATGGAATACTTGGTCACTTCTGCAAACTTTTACTATGGTGTTACGCCTAATCAAACAGGGAAATTTGCGTATCAGTTTGGACAAGAAAACAATAAAAAACAGGAATACAGGATTACATGATGATCCAAGGTGCTCCTCCAGGTTCCATGGCTGTGACGCATGAAAGCGGTTGGATGACCGCTGATAATTTCGTGAAATACCTAGAACACTTCATAAAACACGCAAAATGTTCGCAAGAAAACAAATGCATATTCATATTGGACATATGATAATCACGATCGCCACAGGATCTACAGGATCTACAGAATCTTAACCGATATCCCGGAAAAAGACGCCATTGAGGCCGAATATAATATGAGGGGAGAAACAAAATTGATGAAAACGAAAATTCAACAGTTCAAACGGAAAATAACTGGTGAAACTCAAAAAACTGATCATTTTGAACAACACAATGCAGGCTGTAGTGAATTCCACCTAAAAAGAAAAGTATTGGATAGAAATACAAAAACGAAAAGAGGTGTGTGCGAAGACTCGGACCCTGAGGTAGAAAACGAGAAAGATCCATATTCTGTTTCAGATTCGTTATTTTCAACCTCTCGTTCTCGAGAACTAGAGTTGCACAAGTTTGACTTGAATGTTTGAGATTGACTTGAAATTAAGTCAAACTCAAGTCAATCTTTCTCACAAATTATTCAAGTCAAATCAAACTGGACAATGGTTACAGGTTTGAAAATTCAAACTTCATTGTCAAACTAGTTTGAAAGAGTTTGAAAAATAATATACCTTAAATGGGTAAAATATTTATGTTAAATATAGTAAGTAGGTACAACATATACATTTATTTAAAACAAAAAGAAAATACATTATTTTAAACATTTTTTTAATCAATTCCAACTTGTCACCTCAGAATTCTTCGTGAAAAATAAAGTTCTTACAAATTAAGTGAAAGCAACAATATATTAGATAGTGACCTATTCCTGCGATCCTTGTATGATATTTGTTAAGGATTCTTGTTGAAGCCACGAATTTAAACACAATATTGTTCTAATAGACTGGTCATTTAATCGGTTTCGTTTTTTTGTGACTGTCAAAGAAGCTCTCGAAAAATAGCGTTCTATGCAGGCTGATGTTGCTGGGGTGGCAACGTCATTTCGCCATTTTTGATAAAGTTGGAAATACAGTTTCGTGCCGTTTCCACCAACATTTCCACTCTTTGTCAGTGTGAGGTTAATAATAATTTTTTTTATAAATTTCTTCAAATTTCTTGATGGCTTCATCTTTTAAGGATTGTCCCCATGTCGGTAAAGAAAACGTTTCAATTCTATGACCAGGATCCAAAATCAAAACGATACAATACATCCAGTTAGTCCTACTGCCTGAAGGGCAAGAATTATTTTTGCATCAAGATCGTCTCTATTTTCTTTATTATCTAGTTCATGCGCCCATCGTTCTAGTTTGTCGAGTGGCATATTGATCCCAATGACCACCATAGGAAGGTTAGAATATTTATCTCCTTCTAGAATTGTAGTTAGTGTTTTGAAACTTTGTAAATATTCACATCCTCTTTCAATACAATTCCATTCTGTATCATGTATTCCAAAATTTAAAAGAGTATCGGTATTGTCACAAAGGATATTAATCGAACGTTTGAATTGTAACGTCCAGGACAGCATTTCCAATGTATAGTTCCATCTGGTTTTCACCTCCAGTTTGGAAATGGTCTTGTGTAAATTTAATGAGTCGCAAAATTTTGTGAAGTTTAATCTTAACATTTCGGAGTTTTTAAGTTTTTCACAAATTACCTTATCCTTTGCAATTGCTGCAGTATTTTCGAATATTGTACTTTCGTTATCACTAGTATCAGAATCTTCGTCTTCGTTTTCTTCAGACGTTAACTCAAACACTTTCATTAAATCTCGAATAGAATATGTGCAAATCACACGTAATGCTTAGTCGCACCATCAAAATTTTCTATTAAGTTTCCCAATTCTTTTGAAAAAGTGAAATTACTATTAGTGTTGTCAGCAGTAATACCTTGAATAGAGTGTGTAATATTGAATTCAGTCGTTATTTTAAAAAAACAAAGTTGTCATTGAAACGCCAGTATGTTGTCCTTTTGCGGGTACAAAATCTAATAAAAAAGAATGTAATGTCCAGTTATTATCAATAAAATGAACGCCTACTCCATAGTAGCCCTTCATCGAATGGGTAGACCATCCATCCATCGTAAACGAAATTTTTGAGTCACAAGCATTTAAAAGTATCTTTACTGAATTTTTCAAAACATCAAATTTGGAAAATATTCGTGACTTCAACTGGTTTCTTGAAGGGACAATTAAGTTTGGATTAGTGTAATTATATCATCTTCAAAGAAGTTAAATGGCAAATATTTTTTTACAGTGTACCTACTCCACTAATAGATCCATACATTTATTTTTCTTCTTCTTATTTTATTAGAATTGGAAATAAACACGTTGCGCAATATCATATTCAAACTTCAAACTGTTTGATGAAGTTTGATTTCAAGTCAAACCTAAACGTACAGAAATCAAGTCAAGTCAAACTTTTTTACATAAAAAGTTTGATTGTCAAGTCAAGTTTGTTGAGTAAAATCAAACTATTTACTTAATTACAGTTACCTGTAAATAATTGTCATATTAGTAAAGCGTGATCTATAGACGTCAAAAAAATAATAGTTCAATACTATTAAACGCTTTACAAAATTAGAAAAATTAATTTCCAAAGAGCAGACCGTCCACTAAGAAGCAACAACTACTTCTCGAGCTATATGCCCCGACAGACATTGAATTACACTTCTAAAGTAAACGGGGTTGGTATATCTGTTAAGATAGAACCAACCATTCTGGTTTGCGATTAGAAGGAATAACATCACTCGTGGACCGGTTGTTGCTTCTTAGTGGACGGTCTGCTCTTTGGAAATTAATTTTTCTAATTTTGTAAAGCGTTTAATAGTATTAAAATCAAACTAGTTTGACTTGATGCATATCTATCGAGAACAATGGATTCGTTGCCAGCAATCTCTAAAATGGTGCCATTCGGCATGTACAGGTGTTAACTGAAACATAAAAATGTTTACTTGAGAATTATGTATCGATTAGGTAGTGTTCTATTAATAAAAGTTTGCGTTTCTATTATTGCTTATACCTAATTTCTGATTGTTTCAAACCTCCCCTTTATTGTATCAAGCCTCCCATGTATAGGGAGGTTTAAGACACTTTGCATTGACAATTTCAAAAATTCATAATCAAGGTTAAAATTTCAATTTTCAGTAATTTATTATTGCCAAATTCATTCCTTAAATTCAGCTCTGACATAAATTGATTGGTAAATGCAAATTACAAATTTGTAAAAAAACGTATCAACCCTCCCTAGTCTCCCCTATTGTATTTTTGCTCATGCTCCTTCAGAGCCCCCAGCCCAGCACCTTTGTCCTCTGCACCAATTTGTACAAGCTCTTAGCTGGGTGTATCTGTCTAGAAGATGAACACATTCTGTTTGAATTTGAAGGGGTAATTTAATTTTGAGGCACACTAGACGGTATTGTCGAAGTGCACGATTCCGAAAAGACAGGAACTAAACCAACAAGCTACAAGTCTATCGGCTGGTTTATTAGTTTTAACAAGTGGCCTTTAAAAAAAACACTGCTTTCTTTCGGTCTGTGAAGACGTTAACTTGGTTATCGAAGCGCGCGTCAGATCTAGTTTCCTTTGAATTTTGCTTCCATGATTACCAAAATTTTACAAAAACTACAACCTTCTAGTATCAAATTTCAACAGGAAATATGCAACAATTTAAATTAGGTATCTATACTTTATTTATTGTATCGACTGAGTATGGCTTCCTGGAGGTTTTAATTTGGGGAAATCAACCTTCTACCTCTTAGAGCTCGGTGTGGAATTCACCTATGGGGTTGCGGTCTCTTTAATTGAACATTCTCATTGAAGGATTATTGATGTGCTATTTACCTGTGGCCAAAAATAGCACGTATTAGTTCATTGTAAGCACCTAATCACTTCTTCCATTTTGAATAAATAGGTTCTCTTAAGTATTAAAAATTACGGCTATAAAAGATAACTACCCCACAAATTTAACTTCGATTATTGTAAACATAAAAATTCGCAGCACGAAGAATCGGCAGGATGGCATGATGTGAAATCCCGGGAGAGGCCGTGAAACCGACGGGGCGGCATAAATCACGGATGCTAAGCGAACCTTAGGGACGCATTCGGGCTGTTCAACCGTCGTCGAACTTCTTCATATATTCGCCGATATGATTCATGGGATCACTAATGGCTTGACTCTCTAACATAACAATTCAAATTTGTCAACACCATCCACACTGCAAAAAATTTGCTATTAAATTTGTAAGAAAACTTAAAAAAGATCTCACGCTTTCCATATTTTTATTTTACAGTAATCTTACGCAGGATTGTACAATCTGAGCTTATACAAAGTCAATTCTGAACCTAGCTTGAAGGTGATATTCTAACACAGCTGCACAATATCTGAATTTAAGCCAAACTTAAATTTGAGCTTAGCTTAAAGAGAATATTCTGGCCTGGCTGTAAAATCTGAGTTTAAGCCAAGTTTAAATTTGAGCATAGCTTAAAAGTGATATTCTGGCCTGGCTGTACAATCTGAGTTTAAGCCAAGCTTTAAGGTGATATTCTGGCCTGGTTTTACAATGTAAGCTTAAGCCATTCTCAAATTTGAACTCAGATTAAAGGGTGATATTCTGGCCCGGTTGTACAGGGTTATTCATTATAAATTATCCACCCCTTATTATCGTTATTATTGCCTATAGAAAAAAGGTTTCAAATAAAAGTTGAGTGGTTGTTATAACTGTTTTTTGTTAAAATGCTATCAAATGTACAGTAGCATGCAGATTTCAGGGGATACAAAAATTTGTTTTTAATGGGATACCCTGTATATTTTTACATTTTTATAATCCTCTCGACGAGCTGACGTCAACGATGTATCATACTTGATGTCTAATCTGGATAATAAAGGATCTACAGCCACCTGAAAAATTCCATAATCACAAATTAATAAGGGGTGGGTAATTTATAATGAATAACCTTGTACAATCTGAGTTTAAGTCAAGCTTAATGGTGATATTCTGGCCTGGTAGTACAATCTGAGCTTAAGCCATACTCAAATTTGAACCTAGCTTAAAGGGTGATGTTCTGACCCGGTTGTACAATCTGAGTTTAAGTCAAGCTTAAATTTGAACCTAGCTTAAAGGTGATATTCTGGTCTGGTTTTACAATCTAAGCTTAAGCAATACTCAAATTTGAACCT
The DNA here is from genome assembly GCA_947563755.1 of Lochmaea crataegi. Lineage (NCBI taxonomy): Eukaryota > Metazoa > Arthropoda > Insecta > Coleoptera > Chrysomelidae > Lochmaea > Lochmaea crataegi. The sequence continues at coordinate 22,195,685 of OX387435.1, forward strand.
AGCTTAAAGGGGGATATTCTGGCCCAGTTGTACAATCTGAGTTCAAGCCAAGTTTAAATTTGAACCTAGCTTAAAGGTGATATTCTGGCCTGATTGTACAAATCTGCGTTTAGTATATCTGATAGATAAGGAATTTTTTGTTAGTGATTGATACGATAGGTTGTTGAATCCAATCTGTAAATTAATTCATTTTCGTTGTACCACTGTATGTGTACAAAAGGGTCAATTATCCCAGCGCACGAAACGAAACTATTGCGCGGCAGCGATTAGGCGTCATGGTGGGAGAAGTAACGCTCTCGCCGAGCCGAGCCGAGCGAATCTATCACGAACTGAAAATTCCTTACAGTATTCTGTCAGTGTCTAGCGAACTTTGAGTTTCGTTTTCTCGGCTTCTAATGATCGTATTAATTTTTTTTCAAATTATAAAAATATTGAAACTAATTTTGTATCAATAAATCTTGGGAAACCGTATAGAAAAACTTTTTTCCTACAGTCGCGCGTAAAATGAATTCAAATGAAATCGAAAAGTCGACAAATGCCTAGGACTGTTACTTTACGCGCAAAAAAGGAATCTTTTTCGCTCGCTTATTTCATCAAATTTGGTTGGATTAGCAATGAAGACGAAAAACAATAAATGAACGTCAAGTTACCAGATAATACTATACTACCTACTTTATCAAACATTTTAATCGGCTTTATTAATTTCTCACAACATTATAATAATTTTTATAACAATTTATATAAAAATTTAAAAGAAATTAAAAGGTGAATTTCAAAAGTCATTGTTATTGTTGATATCTCGGGCACGCCTTTACCTAGAGCGACGGCGAATCAAATGTCGACAGGGGAGGGAGGTATAAGCACTCTGCAGATTCTGACAAGTCTGAACAATTTAGTAGATCATTTTAACGCCATAAAGAGAAAGCATTCAAATACTCAAATTGAAATAGGTACTTAAATAGATAATAAACCAGAAAAACACAAAAAAGTTATTACACGTTTTTTATATCATTTGTAAATTTCATTTTTAATCTTCAGTAATATATAAATCGTTTATTTAGTCAAAAATAACTAATTTTACATAGAAATTTACATGATAATACATTCACATTTAATATAAAAAATACATAAGTATATATTTAAAATACATTTTCCGTCGACCGTGTATTAACATATGCTATTAACGTTCTCAAAATTAGACAAAATCATACATTAATGACCCCCATTAATGCATGATTTACCTACATTAATCAACGATTTTCTGCAGGCAACCCAACGCACATCTTATACATTATATTTATATTGACAGTTACCTGTGGTGTAGGCAACCAAACATACAATAACGTCTTCAAAAAATGAATCCTAGTATAGAATACTTCTAGTTTTTGACTTACATATCGTTTTTATTTTATTATTCTACAAAATTATAATAATATTAGTGTTGAAACAATAAAACATCCAAAATATAATGTAAGAAAAACGAAAACAGTGACATTTGAACTGGCGACCTTCTCTGTGACATTTCAATGTCATCATTTATTTTTGACAGTACTTACCTATGAAACAAATAAATATTTTTAGTTTTTAAATATTGAGAAAAACGAATACAACTGATACAGTCGACGAGTATTAAAAGGGCAATTAACAATCTCGAACATTAACGCACTCGCTCTGCTCGTGCGTTAAATTATCTCGATTGTTAATGGCCCTCATTAATACACTTGTTGGTTAAATAACTATTAAAATATGATAAAACAAAGTCAATTTTACAAAACATTACACAAAAAAACATCAACAACATCACTCAGTTTTCTCAATATTATTATGCTTGTAGAGCATTTAATATCTTCAGGCAAATTATAAGAAGCCTGTACACCTTAAAAAAAAACTGAATTTTGTGTACATTTTTTCGTGGCCCTATGAACTCTAAAATTTTGCTTATTTCTAGTATTGTGTTCATGAACATCCTGGTTATAACTTAAAATATTTTGTAAATATACTGGGGAGATTCCTAATTTAATCTTAAATATAAATAGCACGGAATAAAAGAGTAAATATTTTTTAACAGGCAACCACTGAAGCACATTTAACATGGAGTTGATCGGTTCCAATCGCGAACAGTTCAATATTATCCTCATACCTCCATTCTGCAATCTTTGCAATCGCTGCAACTCATTTTGGTCGAGCAAATACAAAATAGTCGCACAATAATTAAAATGAGGTAATACAAGAGTATTATAGATAACTATTTTAGCCCATTTGCTGAGATGTGGAGAACAGCGACTCAAATAATTAATTTTGAATGAAATATTTTTGATGACGTTATTAGCATGTTCCTTAAATTGTAAATTTGTATCAACCATCACCCCTAGATATTTAATTTTTTCGACTCTCTGAAGCTTTATTACGTCAACAGAAACACTCTGTGCTGCTATATTTAATTTTCTTAAATTTCCACTACCCCCAATTAACATCCATTTTGTCTTTTCGTAATTTATTTTCAACGAATTTCCGTGACAATAATCATTTATTTTACTTATAGAGCTATTTATTTCTTTAAAACAAGTCTCAATGTTTTCATGGGTAAAATAGACCAGGGTATCATCCGCAAATAAGTGTATTGAGCATCTTTTGACTACACTAGCAATGTCATTGAAATAAATTAAAAACAGTAGCGGACCCAGAACACTACCCTGTGGCCCCCCCATATTATTCTCTATAGTATCTGGGACACAATTACTTACCTTTACCTTATGTTTCCTGTTTTCCAAATAATGTCCCAACCGGTCAAGTGCACAACCCCCAATCCAATAGCTCTTAATTTCATTAATAATCTACCCCTATTAATAGTTTCAAACGCCCTCTGCAAGTCCAAAAATACCGCCATTGTGACAAGATTATTTTCAATTGACAACTTCCAGTCATGTAACACCAACTGTAAAGCAGTTTCACAGTTGTGTTTACTAATAATGGAATAATGGAAGAAATTTCTTCCGAATCAAAAACAGCAATAAATAATTGTAACAATTGTACTTTCATATCTAACATTAATAAATAATATGACAACTAAAATGTCAGAGTACTATCTTAAATCATAATCCACTCCTATTTTAACCTAAGATAATATAAAAAACTGTTTTAATTATTAAAAGGGCGACTGTAGAAAAAATTATGTGTGTTTTTGCGAGAGTAAAGTAAAATTGCCGCTTTCAAAAGATAGCCGCACTCCGCTCCGCGTCGCGAGGCAATCTGTTACTTTACGCTCTAAATACATAAATAACTATTTCCTACGATCACTACCCAAAGTAGGCTTTTGCACACTCAAATCTAACCGCAAAGTTGATGTTTTCCGCGAGCTGTCATAATTTGACATTATTGGCGCTCTTAAGCAGAAAGTAACTTTGGCGCATGCCTAATTTTATTTATAGATAAAAGAGAGCTAGTAGTTATTTTAATATAAACTGTAGAATAAAATAAATATTTAAGTTGATTCTCAAAAATGTTAAAGCATCCAACAGTATTTTCCGTAATAATTTAATGAGAAATAGGGAAATCTAAGAAATATCTGACAATAATGTAATAAATATCTGACATTAATGTAATAAGTGTTGCCTACGTACATAGGTACACGAAACTGCAATCTACAAACAATGGCAATAGGTAGGCAACACAACATACTTTCAAATAACTTACGGATTATAAGAATCAAGTATGTCTATGTCAAAGAAAGAACCTAGTGCATTGTCACTGAAACATTTGTTGAGATAGTTCCGTGCTGTGTAATTGTATTAATATTTTACGATAAGTCAGTAAGTACTTGAAAAAAATATCTGGTCAAGTTTCAGCTCAAGTGCCAGAAAAAATTCCCTATCTGTTTTGTATCCCTTCAGAGCCATCAACATCTGGAATCAACATTAATACTTGCCACCAGAAAGATTTGACATTTTCTAACCTTTCAGAGACATCTACCTCAGGCATAAACATAAAAAATTGCCAAAATTGTACCTTTAATTTTAATTTATTTAATAAGTAAAAGATATGTTTGTTTATTATCGTTCTGTATTCCGTTCAAATAAAATTTAAAAAAGTTGTAATTTATTTAATGAACTATAATATTCATACAACCATAAAATCATAAATCTTTAAATCATAAAGTCTATTGTCATAAGTAGGCAACACAACATACACAATTAATCTTTTGTCTTCAAATAGTAGGCTTAATATGTCAAATAAACTTCCAATATTGTAATGAAAGTAACACGTTTTTAATAAAAAATTAATTTTATTTTGGTGTGATCGTAGAAAAAATCCTGTGTGTATTTCGAGCAGAAAGTCCTTTGGTAGTCTCGACAGATTGCCGTCTCGTCTGCCAAAGTACTACTTTCTGCTCTTGATACACAAATAGCTATTACAGTTTTACGAATATCTTCAGAGGATTTCAATTCTTGTAGGTATCGTTCTTTGTCTCCATTTACGTGTCTTGTCATTCTCCTTTTTGTTGTTGAAATCATAATATTGAATAGAATAACATTTCAACCTACCTATAATATATTTCTTTCTCGCGCTACCTCTTTTCTTTTTTTTTTCTATCAAAAGGCTGTGTTTTTATTTTGGTATTTCTATCTGAAAATATAAGAAAAAAACCTTAAGCAATAATTATTTTACATAAATCCCGAGCTCTCTTAAAATAAAACGATATAAGTATTCGTGCTGGTAAGATTATTGCTAAAGTAATTTCTCTTCCAATTCTACCCTTTCTGAAACCAAAACAAGAATAAATTGCTTTACGACATGAATTCCAATTATTTCACTAGTAATTATTTCAGTTTTGTTTTCGTCGAATTTCAATGAATTTGGTTTGTTCCGTCCTGGGTTACGTTGACTTTGAACAGCTATGCTAGAGACGACACCCATTAGCGAACTTATGAATTTATACACTGTAAAAAGAAAAAAAGACATACGAACACGCTTGAAAAACGCCCCATTTTCAATTATTTATTTATGCATATTTTACGTTCAAAGTATTTACTTGGCTAGTTTATAAACTAGCTGGATAGTATTTATACAAAATATACAAGGTATCTAGAAAAGACCTACGAACACGCTTGAAAAACGCCCCATTTTCAATCATTTATTTATGCATATTTTACGTTTAAAGTATTTACTTGGCTAGTTTATAAACTAGCTGGATAGTATTTATACAAAATATACAAGGTATCTAGAAAAGACCTACGAACACGCTTGAAAAACGCCCCATTTTCAATCATTTATTTATGCATATTTTACGTTTAAAGTATTTACTTGGCTAGTTTATAAACTAGATGGATAGTATTTTTTATACAAAATATACAGGGTGTCTAGAAAAGACCTACGAACACGCTTGAAAAACGCCCCATTTTCAATTATTTATTTATGCATATTTTACGTTTAAAGTATTTACTTGGCTAGTTTATAAACTAGCTGGATAGTATTTACACAAAATATACAGGGTATCTAGAAAAGACCTACGAACACGCTTGAAAAACGCCCCATTTTCAATTATTTATTTATGCATATTTTACGTTTAAAGTATTTACTTGGCTAGTTTATAAACTAGCTGGATAGTATTTATACAAAATATACAGGGTATCTAGAAAAGACCTACGAACACGCTTGAAAAACGCCCCATTTTCAATTATATATTTATGCATATTTTACGTTTAAAGTATTTACTTGGCTAGTTTATAAACTAGCTGGATAGTATTTATACAAAATATACAGGGTGTCTAGAAAAGACCCACGAACACGCTTGAAAAACGCCCCATTTTCAATTATTTATTTATGCATATTTTACGTTCAAAGTATTTACTTGGCTAGTTTATAAACTAGCTGGATAGTATTTATACAAAATATACAGGGTGTCTAGAAAAGACCTACGAACACGCTTGAAAAACGCCCCATTTTCAATTATTTATTTATGCATATTTTACGTTCAAAGTATTTACTTGGCTAGTTTATAAACTAGCTGGATAGTATTTATACAAAATATACAGGGTGTCTAGAAAAGACCTACGAACACGCTTGAAAAACGCCCCATTTTCAATTATTTATTTATGCATATTTTACGTTTAAAGTATCTACTTGGCTAGTTTATAAACTAGCTGGATAGTATTTATACAAAATATACAGGGTGTCTAGAAAAGACCTACGAACACGCTTGAAAAACGCCCCATTTTCAATTATTTATTTATGCATATTTTACGTTTAAAGTATTTACTTGGCTAGTTTATAAACTAGCTTGATAGTATTTATACAAAATATACAGGGTGCCTAGAAAAGACCTACGAACACGCTTGAAAAACGCCCCATTTTCAATTATTTATTTATGCATATTTTACGTTTAAAGTATTTACTTGGCTAGTTTATAAACTAGCTGGATAGTATTTATACAAAATATACAGGGTGTCTAGAAAAGACCTACGAACACGCTTGAAAAACGCCCCATTTTCAATTATTTATTTATGCATATTTTACGTTTAAAGTATTTAGTTGGCTAGTTTATAAACTAGCTGGATAGTATTTATACAAAATATACAGGGTGTCTAGAAAAGACCTACGAACACGCTTGAAAAACGCCCCATTTTCAATTATTTATTTATGCATATTTTACGTTTAAAGTATTTACTTGGCTAGTTTATAAACTAGATGGATAGTATTTTTTATACAAAATATACAGGGTGCCTAGAAAAGACCTACGAACACGCTTGAAAAACGCCCCATTTTCAATTATTTATTTATGCATATTTTACGTTTAAAGTATTTACTTGGCTAGTTTATAAACTAGCTTGATAGTATTTATACAAAATATACAGGGTGCCTAGAAAAGACCTACGAACACGCTTGAAAAACGCCCCATTTTCAATTATTTATTTATGCATATTTTACGTTTAAAGTATTTACTTGGCTAGTTTATAAACTAGCTGGATAGTATTTATACAAAATATACAGGGTGTCTAGAAAAGACCTACGAACACGCTTGAAAAACGCCCCATTTTCAATTATTTATTTATGCATATTTTACGTTTAAAGTATTTAGTTGGCTAGTTTATAAACTAGCTGGATAGTATTTATACAAAATATACAGGGTGTCTAGAAAAGACCTACGAACACGCTTGAAAAACGCCCCATTTTCAATTATTTATTTATGCATATTTTACGTTTAAAGTATTTACTTGGCTAGTTTATAAACTAGATGGATAGTATTTTTTATACAAAATATACAGGGTGCCTAGAAAAGACCTACGAACACGCTTGAAAAACGCCCCATTTTCAATTATTTATTTATGCATATTTTACGTTTAAAGTATTTACTTGGCTAGTTTATAAACTAGCTGGATAGTATTTATACAAAATATACAGGGTGTCTAGAAAAGACCTACGAACACGCTTGAAAAACGCCCCATTTTCAATTATTTATTTATGCATATTTTACGTTTAAAGTATTTACTTGGCTAGTTTATAAACTAGATGGATAGTATTTTTTATACAAAATATACAGGGTGTCTAGAAAAGACCTACGAACACGCTTGAAAAACGCCCCATTTTCAATTATTTATTTATGCATATTTCACGTTTGAAGTATTTACTTGGCTAGTTTATAAACTAGCTGGATAGTATTTATACAAATTATACAGGGTGTCTAGAAAAGACCTACGAACACGCTTGAAAAACGCCCCATTTTCAATTATTTATTTATGCATATTTTACGTTTAAAGTATTTACTTGGCTAGTTTATAAAGTAGATGGATAGTATTTTTTATACAAATATACAGGGTGTCTAGAAAAGACCTACGATCACGCTTGAAAAACGCCCCATTTTAAATTATTTATTCATGCATATTTTACGTTTAAAGTATTTACTTGGCTAGTTTATAAACTAGCTGGATAGTATTTATACAAAATATACAGGGTATCTAGAAAAGACCTACGAACACGCTTGAAAAACGCCCCATTTTCAATTATTTATTTATGCATATTTTACGTTTAAAGTATTTACTTGGCTAGTTTATAAACTAGCTGGATAGTATTTATACAAATTATACAGGGTGTCTAGAAAAGACCCTTCGAACACGCTTGAAAAACGCCCCATTTTCAATTATTTATTTATGCATATTTTACGTTTAAAGTATTTACTTGGCTAGTTTATAAACTAGATGGATAGTATTCATACAAAATATACAGGGTGTCTAAAAAAGACCTACGAACACGCTTGAAAAACGCCCCACTTTCAATTATTTATTTATGCATATTTTACGTTTAAAGTATTTACTTGGCTAGTTTATAAACTAGATGGATAGTATTTATACAAAATATACTGGGTGTCTAGAAAAGACCTACGAACACGCTTGAAAAACGCCCCATTTTCAATTATTTATTTATGCATATTTTACGTTCAAAGTATTTACTTGGCTAGTTTATAAACTAGCTGGATAGTATTTATACAAAATATACAGGGTGTCTAGAAAAGACCTACGAACACGCTTGAAAAACGCCCCATTTTCAATTATTTATTTATGCATATTTTACGTTCAAAGTATTTACTTGGCTAGTTTATAAACTAGCTGGATAGTATTTATACAAAATATACTGGGTGTCTAGAAAAGACCTACGAACACGCTTGAAAAACGCCCCATTTTCAATTATTTATTTATGCATATTTTACGTTTAAAGTATTTACTTGGCTAGTTTATAAACTAGCTGGATAGTATTTATACAAAATATACAGGGTGTCTAGAAAAGACCTACGAACACGCTTGAAAAACGCCCCATTTTCAATTATTTATTTATGCATATTTTACGTTTAAAGTATTTACTTGGCTAGTTTATAAACTAGCTGGATAGTATTTATATAAAATATACAGGGTGCCTAGAAAAGACCTGCGAACACGCTTGAAAAACGCCCCATTTTCAATTATTTATTTATGCATATTTCACGTTTAAAGTATTTACTTGGCTAGTTTATAAACTAGCTGGATAGTATTTATACAAATTATACAGGGTGTCTAGAAAAGACCTACGAACACGCTTGAAAAACGCCCCATTTTCAATTATTTATTTATGCATATTTTACGTTTAAAGTATTTACTTGGCTAGTTTATAAACTAGATGGATAGTATTTTTTATACAAAATATACAGGGTGTCTAGAAAAGACCTACGATCACGCTTGAAAAACGCCCCATTTTAAATTATTTATTCATGCATATTTTACGTTTAAAGTATTTACTTGGCTAGTTTATAAACTAGCTGGATAGTATTTATACAAAATATACAGGGTGTCTAGAAAAGACCTACGAACACGCTTGAAAAACGCCCCATTTTCAATTATTTATTTATGCATATTTTACGTTTAAAGTATCTACTTGGCTAGTTTATAAACTAGCTGGATAGTATTTATACAAAATATACAGGGTGTCTAGAAAAGACCTACGAACACGCTTGAAAAACGCCCCATTTTCAATTATTTATTTATGCATATTTTACGTTTAAAGTATTTACTTGGCTAGTTTATAAACTAGCTTGATAGTATTTATACAAAATATACAGGGTGCCTAGAAAAGACCTACGAACACGCTTGAAAAACGCCCCATTTTCAATTATTTATTTATGCATATTTTACGTTTAAAGTATTTACTTGGCTAGTTTATAAACTAGCTGGATAGTATTTATACAAAATATACAGGGTGTCTAGAAAAGACCTACGAACACGCTTGAAAAACGCCCCATTTTCAATTATTTATTTATGCATATTTTACGTTTAAAGTATTTAGTTGGCTAGTTTATAAACTAGCTGGATAGTATTTATACAAAATATACAGGGTGTCTAGAAAAGACCTACGAACACGCTTGAAAAACGCCCCATTTTCAATTATTTATTTATGCATATTTTACGTTTAAAGTATTTACTTGGCTAGTTTATAAACTAGATGGATAGTATTTTTTATACAAAATATACAGGGTGCCTAGAAAAGACCTACGAACACGCTTGAAAAACGCCCCATTTTCAATTATTTATTTATGCATATTTTACGTTTAAAGTATTTACTTGGCTAGTTTATAAACTAGCTGGATAGTATTTATACAAAATATACAGGGTGTCTAGAAAAGACCTACGAACACGCTTGAAAAACGCCCCATTTTCAATTATTTATTTATGCATATTTTACGTTTAAAGTATTTACTTGGCTAGTTTATAAACTAGATGGATAGTATTTTTTATACAAAATATACAGGGTGTCTAGAAAAGACCTACGAACACGCTTGAAAAACGCCCCATTTTCAATTATTTATTTATGCATATTTCACGTTTGAAGTATTTACTTGGCTAGTTTATAAACTAGCTGGATAGTATTTATACAAATTATACAGGGTGTCTAGAAAAGACCTACGAACACGCTTGAAAAACGCCCCATTTTCAATTATTTATTTATGCATATTTTACGTTTAAAGTATTTACTTGGCTAGTTTATAAAGTAGATGGATAGTATTTTTTATACAAATATACAGGGTGTCTAGAAAAGACCTACGATCACGCTTGAAAAACGCCCCATTTTAAATTATTTATTCATGCATATTTTACGTTTAAAGTATTTACTTGGCTAGTTTATAAACTAGCTGGATAGTATTTATACAAAATATACAGGGTATCTAGAAAAGACCTACGAACACGCTTGAAAAACGCCCCATTTTCAATTATTTATTTATGCATATTTTACGTTTAAAGTATTTACTTGGCTAGTTTATAAACTAGCTGGATAGTATTTATACAAATTATACAGGGTGTCTAGAAAAGACCCTTCGAACACGCTTGAAAAACGCCCCATTTTCAATTATTTATTTATGCATATTTTACGTTTAAAGTATTTACTTGGCTAGTTTATAAACTAGATGGATAGTATTCATACAAAATATACAGGGTGTCTAAAAAAGACCTACGAACACGCTTGAAAAACGCCCCACTTTCAATTATTTATTTATGCATATTTTACGTTTAAAGTATTTACTTGGCTAGTTTATAAACTAGATGGATAGTATTTATACAAAATATACTGGGTGTCTAGAAAAGACCTACGAACACGCTTGAAAAACGCCCCATTTTCAATTATTTATTTATGCATATTATACGTTCAAAGTATTTACTTGGCTAGTTTATAAACTAGCTGGATAGTATTTATACAAAATATACAGGGTGTCTAGAAAAGACCTACGAACACGCTTGAAAAACGCCCCATTTTCAATTATTTATTTATGCATATTTTACGTTCAAAGTATTTACTTGGCTAGTTTATAAACTAGCTGGATAGTATTTATACAAAATATACTGGGTGTCTAGAAAAGACCTACGAACACGCTTGAAAAACGCCCCATTTTCAATTATTTATTTATGCATATTTTACGTTTAAAGTATTTACTTGGCTAGTTTATAAACTAGCTGGATAGTATTTATACAAAATATACAGGGTGTCTAGAAAAGACCTACGAACACGCTTGAAAAACGCCCCATTTTCAATTATTTATTTATGCATATTTTACGTTTAAAGTATTTACTTGGCTAGTTTATAAACTAGCTGGATAGTATTTATATAAAATATACAGGGTGCCTAGAAAAGACCTACGAACACGCTTGAAAAACGCCCCATTTTCAATTATTTATTTATGCATATTTCACGTTTAAAGTATTTACTTGGCTAGTTTATAAACTAGCTGGATAGTATTTATACAAATTATACAGGGTGTCTAGAAAAGACCTACGAACACGCTTGAAAAACGCCCCATTTTCAATTATTTATTTATGCATATTTTACGTTTAAAGTATTTACTTGGCTAGTTTATAAACTAGATGGATAGTATTTTTTATACAAAATATACAGGGTGTCTAGAAAAGACCTACGATCACGCTTGAAAAACGCCCCATTTTAAATTATTTATTCATGCATATTTTACGTTTAAAGTATTTACTTGGCTAGTTTATAAACTAGCTGGATAGTATTTATACAAAATATACAGGGTGTCTAGAAAAGACCTACGAACACGCTTGAAAAACGCCCCATTTTCAATTATTTATTTATGCATATTTTACGTTTAAAGTATCTACTTGGCTAGTTTATAAACTAGCTGGATAGTATTTATACAAAATATACAGGGTGTCTAGAAAAGACCTACGAACACGCTTGAAAAACGCCCCATTTTCAATTATTTATTTATGCATATTTTACGTTTAAAGTATTTACTTGGCTAGTTTATAAACTAGCTTGATAGTATTTATACAAAATATACAGGGTGCCTAGAAAAGACCTACGAACACGCTTGAAAAACGCCCCATTTTCAATTATTTATTTATGCATATTTTACGTTTAAAGTATTTACTTGGCTAGTTTATAAACTAGCTGGATAGTATTTATACAAAATATACAGGGTGTCTAGAAAAGACCTACGAACACGCTTGAAAAACGCCCCATTTTCAATTATTTATTTATGCATATTTTACGTTTAAAGTATTTAGTTGGCTAGTTTATAAACTAGCTGGATAGTATTTATACAAAATATACAGGGTGTCTAGAAAAGACCTACGAACACGCTTGAAAAACGCCCCATTTTCAATTATTTATTTATGCATATTTTACGTTTAAAGTATTTACTTGGCTAGTTTATAAACTAGATGGATAGTATTTTTTATACAAAATATACAGGGTGCCTAGAAAAGACCTACGAACACGCTTGAAAAACGCCCCATTTTCAATTATTTATTTATGCATATTTTACGTTTAAAGTATTTACTTGGCTAGTTTATAAACTAGCTGGATAGTATTTATACAAAATATACAGGGTGTCTAGAAAAGACCTACGAACACGCTTGAAAAACGCCCCATTTTCAATTATTTATTTATGCATATTTTACGTTTAAAGTATTTACTTGGCTAGTTTATAAACTAGCTGGATAGTATTTATACAAATTATACAGGGTGTCTAGAAAAGACCTACGAACACGCTTGAAAAACGCCCCATTTTCAATTATTTATTTATGCATATTTTACGTTTAAAGTATTTACTTGGCTAGTTTATAAAGTAGATGGATAGTATTTTTTATACAAATATACAGGGTGTCTAGAAAAGACCTACGATCACGCTTGAAAAACGCCCCATTTTAAATTATTTATTCATGCATATTTTACGTTTAAAGTATTTACTTGGCTAGTTTATAAACTAGCTGGATAGTATTTATACAAAATATACAGGGTATCTAGAAAAGACCTACGAACACGCTTGAAAAACGCCCCATTTTCAATTATTTATTTATGCATATTTTACGTTTAAAGTATTTACTTGGCTAGTTTATAAACTAGCTGGATAGTATTTATACAAATTATACAGGGTGTCTAGAAAAGACCCTTCGAACACGCTTGAAAAACGCCCCATTTTCAATTATTTATTTATGCATATTTTACGTTTAAAGTATTTACTTGGCTAGTTTATAAACTAGATGGATAGTATTCATACAAAATATACAGGGTGTCTAAAAAATACCTACGAACACGCTTGAAAAACGCCCCACTTTCAATTATTTATTTATGCATATTTTACGTTTAAAGTATTTACTTGGCTAGTTTATAAACTAGATGGATAGTATTTATACAAAATATACTGGGTGTCTAGAAAAGACCTACGAACACGCTTGAAAAACGCCCCATTTTCAATTATTTATTTATGCATATTTTACGTTCAAAGTATTTACTTGGCTAGTTTATAAACTAGCTGGATAGTATTTATACAAAATATACAGGGTGTCTAGAAAAGACCTACGAACACGCTTGAAAAACGCCCCATTTTCAATTATTTATTTATGCATATTTTACGTTCAAAGTATTTACTTGGCTAGTTTATAAACTAGCTGGATAGTATTTATACAAAATATACTGGGTGTCTAGAAAAGACCTACGAACACGCTTGAAAAACGCCCCATTTTCAATTATTTATTTATGCATATTTTACGTTTAAAGTATTTACTTGGCTAGTTTATAAACTAGCTGGATAGTATTTATACAAAATATACAGGGTGTCTAGAAAAGACCTACGAACACGCTTGAAAAACGCCCCATTTTCAATTATTTATTTATGCATATTTTACGTTTAAAGTATTTACTTGGCTAGTTTATAAACTAGCTGGATAGTATTTATATAAAATATACAGGGTGCCTAGAAAAGACCTACGAACACGCTTGAAAAACGCCCCATTTTCAATTATTTATTTATGCATATTTCACGTTTAAAGTATTTACTTGGCTAGTTTATAAACTAGCTGGATAGTATTTATACAAATTATACAGGGTGTCTAGAAAAGACCTACGAACACGCTTGAAAAACGCCCCATTTTCAATTATTTATTTATGCATATTTTACGTTTAAAGTATTTACTTGGCTAGTTTATAAACTAGATGGATAGTATTTTTTATACAAAATATACAGGGTGTCTAGAAAAGACCTACGATCACGCTTGAAAAACGCCCCATTTTAAATTATTTATTCATGCATATTTTACGTTTAAAGTATTTACTTGGCTAGTTTATAAACTAGCTGGATAGTATTTATACAAAATATACAGGGTATCTAGAAAAGACCTACGAACACGCTTGAAAAACGCCCCATTTTCAATTATTTATTTATGCATATTTTACGTTTAAAGTATTTACTTGGCTAGTTTATAAACTAGCTGGATAGTATTTATACAAAATATACAGGGTATCTAGAAAAGACCTACGAACACGCTTGAAAAACGCCCCATTTTCAATTATTTATTTATGCATATTTTACGTTTAAAGTATTTACTTGGCTAGTTTATAAACTAGCTGGATAGTATTTATACAAAATATACAGGGTATCTAGAAAAGACCTACGAACACGCTTGAAAAACGCCCCATTTTCAATTATTTATTTATGCATATTTTACGTTTAAAGTATTTACTTGGCTAGTTTATAAACTAGCTGGATAGTATTTATACAAAATATACAGGGTGTCTAGAAAAGACCCACGAACACGCTTGAAAAACGCCCCATTTTAAATTATTTATTTATGCATATTTTACGTTTAAAGTATTTACTTGGCTAGTTTATAAACTAGCTGGATAGTATTTATACAAAATATACAGGGTGTCTAGAAAAGACCCACGAACACGCTTGAAAAACGCCCCATTTTCAATTATTTATTTATGCATATTTTACGTTTAAAGTATTTACTTGGCTAGTTTATAAACTAGCTGGATAGTATTTATACAAAATATACAGGGTATCTAGAAAAGACCTACGAACACGCTTGAAAAACGCCCCATTTTCAATTATTTATTAATGCATATTTTACGTTTAAAGTATCTACTTGGCTAGTTTATAAACTAGCTGGATAGTATTTATACAAATTATACAGGGTGTCTAGAAAAGACCTACGAACCCGCTTGAAAAACGCCCCATTTTCAATTATTTATTTATGCATATTTTACGTTTAAAGTATCTACTTGGCTAGTTTATAAACTAGCTGGATAGTATTTATACAAAATATACAGGGTGCCTAGAAAAGACCTACGAACACACTTGAAAAACGCCCCATTTTCAATTATTTATTTATGCATATTTTACGTTTAAAGTATTTACTTGGCTAGTTTATAAACTAGCTGGATAGTATTTATACAAAATATACAGGGTGCCTAGAAAAGACCTACGAACACACTTGAAAAACGCCCCATTTTCAATTATTTATTTATGCATATTTTACGTTTAAAGTATTTACTTGGCTAGTTTATAAACTAGCTGGATAGTATTTATACAAAATATACAGGGTGTCTAGAAATGCTCCTAAGAAACGCAAACTACAGACTAGATGTGATCTTATATGTCTATCTAACCTAATTTAACTTTATCCAAAAGTTCCTCCTAAGGGAGCTAGTGTCCTATTGAAATGACGAGTTTTTATAAGCATAAGTATCCCAAAAAAAAAACGCTACCTATCTACTGCAAACTTGTTTACATACCCGAGTTTTTTATTGCCATCACAAGCGTTCAACATGGAAGGGAAAACGGGTAAATTTTACATTAAATTGAAAAAAGACTCAAATAAGTTTCGAACATTATGTAACATTTCTGGGGTTATTTGTCGACATTCTTGAATAATTTGCTGACGTAAATCATCTATAGATGCTTGCTGAGTGGCGTACATTTTGGTTTTTAGATATCCCCATAAAAAAGTCTAGGGGGGTTAAATCGGGTGACCTAGGTGGCCATTCCAACATTGGCCTTGCCTACCTATCCACAGAGCAGGAAATGATTCGTATTAAAAACCGTTTTACATCGAGAGCGTAATGTGGAGGTGCCCCCCCAATAAACAATTTTCGTTACTTATAGTAACTGATATTTTTATAAAGTATTTATAAAGGTTACACAATTATATAGGGAAAATTTTATTGCAGCACTCATAGTAAATTAGGTTTATTAGGGTTTTATGCCATTACTGTAAGCTCTAGATGTATAATGGAGTGTTGTAACTATTTATATAACTGTGATATAAAACTTGAAGTAATCGTTACCTCAATTTATATAAGGTTTGCCGTTACTTCTGTAACAAAACTAATGGTTTCTGAGTTTTATAATAGCATCGTTGTTTGCATTTTTAAAACTTGAGATACTCAAGTTTTTTTATAAATACGTTATGAAACTTTTAGTAACAAGTTCTTTTATAAATATGTTATGAAACTTTGGGTAACTGATGTTTTCTCTTTGTGTTCTCAGTAAAAAGTTAACCTAAAAGAGGAGTGGTCTGGATCATACTTTATTAACTAGTTCTATAATTGTGAATATAACTATGATTAATAGCTGGAAAAAAATCAAGTACACCAGTACATTTTGCCGGAAAGTTTCTATGCGTTTCTCCAGAATAACACAAATAGTGCCAGCATCTTCTGTTAAATTAAAAAGTACCACTTTCGTTAATCGACAGGTATCTTCCAGATCCACTTTATCAACAAATGACACAGAAAAGAAAAGTTTTGATAATGAAATTGGGACCACTGGAAACTCATCAGTGTTTTCTGAAAATAATGAGAATGCTAATGACAACGATGACTATAGAATGAAATGGCTAACAGAATTTGAAGATGCAGAACAAGAACGTATTCTTGATGCAGAACATGTAGAATTAAAAGAAAAAAATGAAATATTTATAAATGATTTGAGAAAATGGGCAATTAACTATAATATACTACAGCGATATTTAAAGAAACTATTGTGCCCAATAACAATTTACCATTAGATCCCAGAACATTGTTAGGAACACCGACTAAAATTGCACTACAAAAAATGGGCGAAGGCCAGTATTGGCACCAGGGTTTAGAAGTTTCCATAAGACAGTGTTATGAGAGCATTAAACATTTAACAAATATATCTATAAATGTAAACATAGATGGTCTTCCTACTTATAAGAGTTCAAAGGATGAGTTTTGGCTCCTCTTCTTGGTTGGGGGCCAAAATAACGGTCCGTCTTTTTCCCATGCCAATGGTACAATGGTTAATGATGGGGCTTTTCGCCCTAGTTCTCTATTTTGAACAATTTTAAACATTGAATTTTGTCTGACTCAAGACACCGACACAGAGAGAAAAGTAAAAATGTATGTAGTAAAGTTCGTCAAAATTTCTTCTTTTTCTTCTTTATCGTTGAATATTACCACCAATAGTTCTCTAACCATCACTTGTAGTGTGCTGTGACACTCAACTAACACCTAAGAATTTATAGTAGTCTTAAAGTTTTATAGAATCACCAGTTATGGATATATAGTGTTACTTTAAGTTTTATATTGTTACCGACAGTAATTTTGTGGTAACTTATTTTTATAAGAGTGTTGGTTGTATCCGCCATGACAATTTTCTAAAACGCAGATATAAACAGGAATAAACAATTAAATATTTAACATAATTTTGGAAAACTGACTTCAGATTGGACTCTTATTTTACCTTATATCATAAGAACATATGATTGATTCCGTTTTATGAACAAATTTAAAAAAATAAAAATAATTATTTTTTAAAATTTAATAATAATTTTTTTAATAATACATATTTGAAAGGCCAATGAATTTTTTAGAAGTGCCTTGCTAACATTTACAGTAAAAAATGATTGGCAATATAATTTTGGTCTAGTCTTATGTGTGGAAATGATGTGACAAGTATTAAAGTGCACATAATATATCACACCATCCATCTTAATATCGTATAAACATGGAGACAAAAATGAATTACTATACTGCATGATGTTTAAAATTGTGGAATTAACAAAAAGAAACATAGTATAATAACCAATGTATGCTAAAAAGAGAAAACACATATTGGAAATATGACAGATGACAGCTTGACAAAGAAATTATTTAGTAACGGTAAGGTTACCAACAACTCTATAGGAAAAGTTTATAAGAGTAACCAAGTCAGTAATAAAACTAAATATCATTCCATCCTCTTCCTAGAAGAAGTTTTATAGAAAGTTTTATAAAGGTCTGTTACTTTTAGTTATAGACTTATAGGTTTTATAACGTTACTAAATAAAGGTGTTCGCAACTCTTATAAATTGCCCCATTTAAGTGTTGTAAAGGGTTTATAAGAGTTACAGAAATATTACTACGCTCAGCTTATATAAATTACAGTTTTGTAAAATAGTGATGGTAACTTTACGGTTACTATTATAAAAACAAAAATGTTTATTGGGTCCCATCTTGTTGAAACGCTAGCAAAGCTTCTGACATATGGTGTCATCATTTTCTAATATTCCTGTTATTTCGGGATCAATAGTTTCTCTGAGTAATTGTAGATAAGACTCACCATTTAAGGGGTGCACCTGAACTGCGCCAAATTTATCTTGAGGATATAATCCCTCACCCGAACTGCGCCATTTTTTTTTACCTGCTTACTTGGTTTAATCCTAGTCCGAACTGCGCCAAAATATTGCCATTTTTATATTCACTAGTCAGTCCTAAATTTTGAATTTGGTTTGGTTTGGTTTGGTTTGGTTTGGTTTGGTTTGGTTTGGTTTGGTTTGGTTTGGTTTGGTTTGGTTTGGTTTGGTTTGGTTTGGTTTGGTTTGGTTTGGTTTGGTTTGGTTTGGTTTGGTTTGGTTTGGTTTGGTTTGGTTTGGTTTGGTTTGGTTTGGTTTGGTTTGGTTTGGTTTGGTTTGGTTTGGTTTGGTCCATTTTTATACTTAATTGATTTTAAACTTTACCACCTTACTCAAACGCAAACGTAAAACTAAAAATAAAATTGATATAATTTGCTACCCTTCCTCCTGTTAGAAGACAATTAGGAGTTATCATAATATTTTCAGAAATGTTTACTTTTAAATAAGATTTGTTAATTCCTAATAAAACGATAATCCCTATAACCGGCGCAATTCAGGCAAGAGATTAAGACCTTCCATAACTGCAATTCTACCTGAGGATTACTTTGGTGCTATTCGTGTGCGACCCATTTAAGTTTCCCACAATAAAATATGGTCCAACAATAGGGTCAACAAAAATGCCACACCAGACGTTGAATTTTTGTGGTGTTTGACTATGAAACTCCCGCATTACGTGTGTCTGCCCAATATCTACAATTATGTCTGTTTACTCCATCATTTAATGCAAATGAACATTCGTCGGAAAAGCAGATATTGTACAATAAAGCTGGAGTGTCGTGCAGTCGTTCACTCATCAATTCACAAAACTGTAGACGCCGGTTGAAATCGTGTTCATGTGGTTCTTGGACTAATTTAATTTTGTAAGGATGGAATTTGTGTTCATGTAAAATTCTGAAAACACTGCTGCGAGAAACACACACTTCTGATATTGACTGTTGTTCTTCTAACGTATAAGTTGTCCTAAAACGGCATGTAATGAAAACCTCTTAAATAACTGAGGTTTTATTAATCACAAAACTAACGTTGAATGAGAATATTACAAACACGTCAAAATTACTGAAAACGTCATCTATACAACTTAACAAATACGTCATAGTCCTGGGGCTAGAGCCATAGTATTACTACATTCTTCCACCCTTCAATAATTCATGTAGTAGTCCTTGAATCGTTCAGGCAGTCGACGTTCCCTGGTTGAACGATGAAGAGTATTATCTTGAGAAGGAGAATCTGAACTACTTTCATCAGCAGATGGGTCTCCTGGTAGAATATCCTCTGCTTGATCTTGATCTTCATAAGAAAGCGGTTGAAACTCCGGTTCTAAATCTTCTTCACCGTTAGGAGCCAAGTGTTTTAAAGCCACGGTTGCCTCCCTTCCATCTTCAAGCCGAACTCGGGCGTTTTGTGGATTGACATCAATTACCTCCACTTCTTCTACTAGTGGGTCATATTTACTCAATCGTACATGATTCTTCATAGAAACTTTGTTGAAAGGAACCAACCAGGAAGGCAAAGAACAATAATTGGTAGATCTTCGATTATGTTTAAACATTCTTTGGGGATGGGGAGTTTCGTTAGTAGCGGTGCATAGAAGAGATCTAATAGAATGTGAAGCACCTGAAATCATTTCCAAATTCCTTTGTTTGAGGACAAGAGATATTGTCCGCCAAATAGTGCCATTTTCACGCTCTGTTTGTCCATTTCCAGGAGGATTGTATGGAGTAGATGTAGATGTAGCAACACCACGTGTGTGAAGAAATTTTTTCATTTCTTTTGATATAAAAAAGGCACCTCTATCCGTATGAATCTAAGAAGGTATTCCAAACAAAGAAAATAATTCTACTAGACAGTCTATTATAATTGAAGAATTCATATCTGAACAAGGATAGGCAAATGGGAATCTAGAATACGCATCAATAATTGTAAGTAGATATTTGTTACTAATTCTTGGTGGAAGTGGACCCTTGAAATCCATACTGAGTCTTTCGAAAGGATAGGTTGTCCTGATGAGAATAGAATTATTGTTTCATTGTCATTTTGCGTATTTCTTCAACGGAAAATGGTAAATTATGAGTTCTTACCCAAAGAATCATCCGAGTCACACCTGGATGTCACAAGTCACAATGAAATGAGTAGAGTTTGTTTGGTTAAATGTAATTACACACTCTTGAAAAAGCATCAGCAGCCTGATTTGTTTTCCAGATCTGTAGATAATGTCAAAAATAAAACAAGAAAGTTCTAGACGCCACCGTTGAATTTTTTCATTCTTCCTCTTGTTTTTATGATTCATGTCAAACATAAAGGATACAGAACGCTGATCGGTAATTATTAAGAAATGACGCGTCTCATCAAATTATGACTCCATTTCTTTAAGGCACCTACTATAGCATACGCTACTTTTTCTACAGCCGAATGTTTTCGCTCACTATCGTTGAGTTTTTGTGAAAAGAAAGCTACAGGACGACCAGATTGAGAAAAAACAGCAGAAATAGAAAAATCAGAGGCATCTGTTTAAACTACAAAGAGTTCTTTGTCATTTATTGTTTTTACCACTGATTTCGATATCTCTTCTTTTCAAAATCATTGTTTGCTTCTGGAGATAACGGAAATTGTTTGGTATTCAAAAGCCTTCTGACTTTGTCAGAATAGTTAGATACCAATCTGGAATAATGTACGTTCGAGTTCTTTGGGGCTTTTCGGAGGGGGTTTCAGGGTTTCAAAGGTTTCAGACGATCAGGATCAGGAGAAATAGTATTATTTTCTATTTTATATCCGAGCCGATTTATTGATGTTAGAGCATAACTGCTTTTCTCCTGATTTATTGTAAAACCGTATTTATTTACTGCTTCCATAAATCGCTGGAGGTTTCGGTCGAGTTCTTCTTTATCCTTTCCACAAACTGTCACATCGTCGAGGTAAGCGTATGTTTTGTCCAATTTTTCTTCTGAAATTACGTCATCAATTACACGTTGGAAACAAGGAACTCCATCAGTGAGACCAAATGCAAGGCGGCAAAACTGGTAAAGTCGACCACAAGCATCGAAAGCAGTAAAAAGTCTATCCTTTTCTCTCAAGGGAATTTGATGATAGGCACTTTTGAAGTCTACAGTACTGAAAATCGAGTTTTGAGAAACTTTTGACACTATTTGTTCAAGATCAGTCAGGGGCAGGGGGTACGCATCCAATAATGTGTAACGATTAATTGTTTGGGAATAATCAATGACCATGCTCTTCTTGTGGTTCTCGTTCTTTAATACAAACGATTGAGCTCTCCATCGCGATCTACTTTCTTCAATTATTCCATCTGCGAGTAGGGACGTCTTTAACCTATTGGAGGCCCTGGGCATATTAGGATAATGGGGCCCCTATGACTTTGACAGAACATTATTATGTTAGAATAGACAAAGAAAGTAGATAAACAAGGTTAAATATTCATTTTTATTAACAATCACATGAAACGAATAGATAAATATAATATAGTCCACAAAAGTAACTCTTTTAGCATTTATAGGTTAGTGCTTAAAAATCTTATTTGAAGAGGAACCCTTCTAGATCTCAAATGGGCACAATCGTTAATAACTTCTTCAAAATCTATGCTTTTTAGCACATCAGATTCTATGGACATCAGCGACAAACTGGTTAATCTCTCTTGAAGCATTGTACTTCTTAATTCATTTTTAATTCTTTTTAATTTGGAGAAGGAGCGTTCCTCACTGCAGTTAGTTCTCAATGCGATTTCTACATTTGGAAATGTGTCTTCAATTTTGTTTTCTTTTTAAAGTTGATATATTTTTAATATACAATCCTTATTTTCACTGTCAACAATTTTCAAGTATTCTG
Organism: Lochmaea crataegi; assembly: GCA_947563755.1. Lineage (NCBI taxonomy): Eukaryota > Metazoa > Arthropoda > Insecta > Coleoptera > Chrysomelidae > Lochmaea > Lochmaea crataegi. The sequence continues at coordinate 22,218,478 of OX387435.1, forward strand.
TTAAATGCAAAAATTTTATTTGTAGCACTTTCTCATTAACATCTTCATAATAAAATTCTTTGCAGCTTTGTCTCAACTCTTCAGAATTCGCAGACTGCGCAGACTGCGGGTAATTTCTCAATTTCACTCTTCATTCTGAGCTTACTAGTGTAACGTGTTGATTTTGGCTTTTGGTAAAATCAGTATTTTTGATTTATTGGTTCCTACTAGATAGGACACCAACAGAACTTGTCTAGTATAGAGTATTTGTTAGGACATACTCCTTGGGTTGTGGGAGAGGGACATAGTGATCTCCTTGTTTTCTTTGGATAGGAAATTTTTTGAATCGACATTTGGTAGAAACCTTGTGTTGTTCTTTTGTTACTGGTTAAAAACCCTTAGTAATCCCAAATTTGTGATTTGTGTGGGATATAACCCTTTTAATAAGGTGAGCTGCCTCCTTAAGATCTTAACTATTCAAATTTGATTTATCCATCCTTTTTTTTGTCATCTCAAAATCAGAAATGTGTTTTTTTTGTTTATTAAACAGAGTTTTCTTTTTAGGGTTCTAAGGTAGTTTTAGAATTAGCTTTTGTTGGGTAAAATACGTCTATTACACGTTTTGTTGTGTAAGACGTGTGCTTGATCTCGAATATACACTCCACGCCCAAAACAACAGAAAATAATGCCTTTGTAGTGGAACTCCATTTGATTGATACGACACAGAAGGATATTCTAGAGACCGAGAGAGCTTGGAGAATTTTTCAGAACGTTGGAGGACCTATAAGGACGAACAGGCAAGAATTTTCTTTATTTTTACTTTCGTTAATTTACTTATTAATTGTAAAATCTAAGGGAAATTGTATTATCAGCAATAGTAGTTAAGCTTAACTAAAATCTCATCATAAACAAATTTACAATCCTACTATATAATACATAACAGCTGCCGTTCGCACTTATAACCTTCAAATTTTCTTAAATATAGTTAAAAGGGTTATACTAGCATCATCAAGATCTTGAAAGGAAGCGGCAAAATTTTCGAAAGTTTTCAACCAGTAGGGGAGATGTCGGTATAGTGGCCACCCTAAGGTTCAAAAATCTGCTTACATAGTTTTTAAATTTAGTTATTTAAACCACTTTACTCTTTTTCGTAATGTAGTTATTTAGACTCGCTTCTGGGAAATCATTGTTTGGTTAATTTTAGAAATCCCAAAAAAGGTTATAAATAATTTTTTTAATTAAACGCTCTAACTTTTATAACGAATATTAACTGCTCCGTTAAAATGACATCAACACCGAATAGAAGATCAACACGATCTAGAACTCCAAGTTCTAAACATTTTGAATGGCCGAGGGAATCGCTATATTCAGTGAAAATGCAAAATTGTGGTTTAGTTCAACTGGTTGATACAGATGAAGATGTCCAGGACCCAAACAGTGTTGGGCTCATCCCCAGGGGGATGCCTACCAGCCAAACCCACCTCAAACTCGTCGTTATCCCCGCCGCCTCGGAATCAATACCCTAGACCCTAGACGGGCGGCGGTCCCTCGCATACTCTCGATCACACCGTCGTCTTCTCTCCAACTTTCACTCTTACCTCTCATGCCATATCGAGTCGTTCTCTCTCCCTAACCATGCTCTCTGCTAGCCACTTACCTCCATCCATTCCTCTTCACCCCTCAACATTATCTCCACCATGTTCTCCCAATACACCGCCTCCCCTAGCTTCCTCTCCAACTTCTTCAGCACTTCCTCGTTCCTCTAGCATCCAAACAGATGCCCCACATCATCCTCCACTTCACACATCTCGCACACTCCAGTCTCTCTTTCTCCAATCTTGTGGAGTACCCTACTCTCGACCCCAGTGAACACCTTGTGTCAAGAAGTAGTTCACCTCCCCGAATTTCCGGTCCATCCAATCTCTCCTATTCCCAATCGCTTTTTTAGCGCGCCCTCATACTCCTCCCACCTTCTCTCCATTTCCTCCTCCATCCATTCCTGTACTTCCCCTCTGGTCGCAACCATCCTGCGTTTATTTCTGGATCTAGCCATCACGTCCAATGGGTAGGTCCTTGCCAGCACCGCTGCTGCCAGTCCACCCACTGTCCTGTACCCCTGCATCACCCTCAGCAATATCCCTCTCTGCACCCGCAGGAGTGGCCTAACCCTCGCATTCACTCCCGCTCTTTCAGCCCACACCTCCGCACCGTACAGCATACTCTGCTCTACCCTCCTACCAATTATCCTCCTCTTCCACTCTCCCGGCCCCTTCACATTCCACATCAATCTCCACAGCCATGCTGCCCTCATTCTCCCCTTCTCTGCCGCCTTTAACATGTGTGTTCTGAAGGATAATTTACTATCCAACCACACCTCTAGGTATTTCACAGACTCCTCCATTCGAATTCTCCTTCCATTCATCATCACTCCCACTTCTCTCGTCTTGCTCGTCCCTTCACTAGCAACCCCACCGTCTTATCTTCCGCCACTTCTAGTCCGCACCGCTCTATCTTCTCCACCTTCTTCCTATACATTCTCTCCGCCTTTCTTCCTATCTCCGCCTCTCCCTTTGCCGTACATACCAGACACACATCGTCCGCATACATCCCTCTTCACATATTATTCCACAAACCTCATCAAACACACACTTCCATAGCGTCGGTCCAAGAACCGAGCCCTGGGGCACTGCAGCCTCCGTCTCATACCTCCTCCCTCTAGGGTCTATTATCACACGACCCGTCAGGTAGTCCTCCTCCAGGTTAACCAAACCCTCCCCCACTCCAAGCCTCAGATTTATTTTTGTTAATTTGATGATTTGTGCTTTGTGACAAAACACAACGGCGGCGAACATCAAACGTCAGATTTATAAATTGACACCACAAAGCACTAGTATAGGTGCTTTGTGATTGACACCACAGATCACACCTATTGACACTATCAACGGCAACAAACAAACAGAAAGAAAGATTTTAGGTAAAATTTTAGTGGTCAAACTTGAGTTTTTGTGAAATTAACATCGATTCGATGTTTTATGAAAAAACATCGATACATCGAGTATATCGATGGCTTTTCAAAACATCGGATTGATTCATTGTATCGAATTGTAAACATCGATGTTTTCGATGCATCGATGTATATCGAATATCCCTACTTGACATTACCAAAGAATACACGTGTATTCTTTGACATTTGCTTTAACCTCAAAGTTGTTGTGCACCACAAACCACATTGCACAGCAGTTATTGTATGGCAGTGTGTCTTCGCAAATGGTGAAAACCATATTATATGCTAATGCAAGCTGTAGTATTCTTTAATATTTTCAACTTAATTATTCAAAAATGGTATGTACGTCATGATAATAGATAGATAAAAAGATTATCAAATACTTTATTTACTAGGTGAGCATTGAAAGAAAAGGAACATTTAAAGTAGAATATCTGCAAAAAATCGAAAAAAATATTCAAAATCGATGGAAAAATGATAAAATTTTTGAAGTGGATGCTCCAGCTTCTCCAAAAAAATCCGAGGATGAAAAGTTCTTTTGCAATTTTCCTTATCCCTATATGAATGGTAGTTTACATTTGGGACATACCTTTAGTTTATCCAAATGTGAATTTGCTGTTCGGTACCATAGACTTAAAGGCAAAAAGGTAACACTTATTTCTATTTTAGTATTATCATATTTGTTTTATTTCTGCTAATGATGCAATACTTAATATTCTCTCAATTACATCGATTATGTACTAACATTAAACATTTTAAGGTTCAATTTCCTTTTGGTTTTCATTGTACGGGAATGCCAATTAAGGCATGTGCTGATAAACTTAAAAGAGAAATGGAATTGTTTGGAAATCCTCCCAAGTTTCCTGATGTTGAAGAAGTCAAAGAAGAAGAAAATAATGATGGTGTTCCCAAGGATAAGAGTAAATCTAAAAAGGTACAGTCAACTAAATTGTGTAAATTAGTTAGCCTCCTCTATAAATTTTAATTCAATTAACAGAACATTTTAATAATACCCATAAATATAGGTACTGCAAACCTTTGTAGTAATTTTAGATAAATGATCTTTTGGATAATGCTGGAAGGGAATAATGTTAAATGTTCGAATTATAATGATGGAAGGGAATAATGCTTAATGTTCAAATTACTTACCTGAAATTATTATAGGAATAAATGTGAATTCAATGAAATATAATACAATCCATTTATTGATATTTAATAACTATGTCTCTAATATTTCATTTAATGTTTTTATTTTACAAATGAGTACTTTGAGTATAATACATAAAACAGTTCTACATACTTACATTTCCATAAACAAACAATTACTTACTTATCTAGAAAAAATAGCAAGGAACATTAAAATGAATGTCCAATATTCCTGGTACAGAGTTGTTTCAAAAGTGCTTTCTTAATAAAAAGAAATATTTATTTAGTTATTCACCACTAAATTATAGTAAATTTTATACCCATTTAGAATAAGACCATCCTTATTTATTATTAATAAATCGGTTGAAACAAAAAATTACCAACAAAAATGAACGTCGTAACTAATTTATTAGATGTCACGTTTTTGAAGTTACGTCAAATTTTGATTTCATGTTAATGTCAGATGGTTCAAGAAGCCGCATACGTTAAGTTACTAAAACTGCTGGTACCTCTAAATAGGTATTAATTTTACTATACCTATACCTACATCAGTACATATGTATACCTGCAAAGGCAATACATATTGCCCTTTCACAGGACTGGATCTCATAAACTAGTAATAAGTACTTACATATATTTATATTTTAATTTTACAAATCTTAGTATAATGACACCACATACTTGAGTTTTCTTACAGTTTTTTTTCAAATTCTATATTATTCTACTTATTTGAAAAATACATTGCGTGTAACAGTCATACCTAAAAGTTACTAATGAATTCCTATAATTCAAACACAAAAAATAATATAATACAAAACTTTGATATATATCTTATAAACCATTCTTTAAGTTTGTTACCTATTTATAGTACTTATATTTCCAAATAATATTTTCAGTTCACTAGGCATCATATTAAATATCTTTACAGCTTTAACATAACTGCTTTTAAATCCAAATGTTTTGTATATTTTTGATATTGGAAAATGTATTTATTTCTAGTTACATCAGTTGATTTAAATAAAATCTTTGTAATCCTGAATAGTTAACTTTCAGTGAATGATAGACAAACATTTGCTCAATATTCATTGGTATTTTCATACAAAAAATGTTCTTGCTTATTATTTTCCATATCATTTTATGTAAGTTATGCTTGAACTCAATATATCAAACTATTATTATCCACTCCCCAAGCTATTATACCATATTAACACCTTAGCCAGCTTGTAGAATATAAACAATAGATATTTGGTCTTGTTAATCAAATATTCAAAATGTGTGACCCACCTTAAATCAAGGGCGTAGATTTGGGAGGGGGGCAGAGGGTGTCATTGCCTTCCCCCCTCAGAGCCGCTTAAGAAAGTAATATCGAGTTTTTATTTTATTAGGTAAACTAAAAAAATGATAATTATAATTGGCCCCAAATGCTCCCATCTGAGGGACAAAGCACAAAGCAACTCATAAAATTATTTTTAAAAACTTGTCAGAATCCATTTTAAAAATAAAGTCCCTTAAAAATTTGCCTTTCTGATATTGTATACCTACCTAGTTAAATCATGTTTTTGATTATTTTTAAGTATGTATTAAGAATTGTCCTTTTTTTAATTGTTTATATTGGTATAAGTATTTTGTCACAATTTAAATTTTATTTTTATTAAATAATCGCCATGTTGCCCATTTGTTATAAATTATTGACCAAAATTTGAGCTACTCGAGATTTGTAGTAGTTTATACAAAAAGTTTCGGGGTAGTTTGGATTACTTCAGGTTATGCCAAAAAAATTTTTGCCTGTGGCGCTGTTCTACTGTATCCGTCCTTTGCAAACATCTCAACAATGCCCATGTGTCCCATTTTTTTCAAATTGAAATCTCTACCCCCCCAGAAAAATCTACGCCCTTGCCTTAAACTATAATCTATTATAATGCCTAGATTTTTAGTATACTTAATAGTATATTTAATGCACAACCTATAATTAGAATTTTTATTTCTTTGGATAAACTATTGGAGCAAATTCCAAAATGTCTTGTCTACATTTAGATGAAGCTTATTGAATATCCAATCTGCAATCTTAATTAAATATTCATTCATTTTCCCTTCAACTTAATTCCCATTTTTTCCAGTTGATATCACTGCCATGTCATCAGCTTATGACAAGACCCTATTATCAGGAATATCTACCAATATACCAGTAGACCCAAAATTGTATCATGTGGAACTCTCAACTATTTAATTTCATCTGTTTCTTTAATAAAAATGCTTTTCTTATTTATAGGTGGTAATTCTATTGCCATGTATATTGGTCGTCTAATCTTTTTGCATACATTTTCTCCTATTTCACAGAAATAGTCATGACATTGGCAATTAATTCTAATGTTTTTGTTCACCTTATTTCCCCGGTTTTGTGTTAATTACCTTTCATAATTTTTTGATACATCACAGGTTAAACTATTTTAATAAATCATTTCAAGTAAATAAATTTTGTACCACTCACAATTACACCCATCAATGAAGGTTTCTAACTATTTTGATTTAAAGCAATACTCTTATATTGAGTATACATGATATATTATTTATATTTACTTGATAATTGGAATGTATTGAATATATTTTTTAATAGAGTAAAGCTGTAGCCAAGACTGGTCCTGCAAAATATCAGTGGCAGATTATGCAGAGCATTGGAATTAAAGATGAAGATATTCCAAAATTTGCAGATGCTTTGTATTGGTGTGATTTTTTCCCTCCAAAAGCTGTTAGTGATCTCAATAAATTTGGAATTCATGTAAGTATATCATAATATATTAGTATTGTAGCTTCATTGCACATAATTCAAGGCTACGATAGAAAGATTTTGATTTATGTGCTGCTAAAATGGCGCACCACACTTATTTTACAAAGAACTTTACATGTTGAGATCAACTCTCGAATATACATGTGTTCTGTTAATACACTTACAATCTGTTAAGTGTACAATTTCACTTGTGTGTGTGGCTTTGCAGTTTGGGCTTAGGTTCTGAGACCATTAGCAAGAACAATTTTCCTATAAGGCTGACTTCTCATCTAGCGTGATAGTAATGAAGTGCTGTTTTTATTTTTAGACTGATTGGAGGAGAACATTCATAACAACAGACGCAAATCCATTCTATGATTCTTTTGTTAGATGGCAATTTATAAGACTCAAAGAACGCAACAAGATTAAATTTGGTAAAAGACATACAATATTTTCAGTTAGAGACGGGCAGCCCTGCATGGATCATGATCGTTCTTCAGGAGAGGGTGTCGGACCGCAGGAATATACACTTGTAAAGATGAAAATTCTAGCCCCATATCCTAAAAAATTAAGGTAAACAAATAAATTTGATTGTGCTCTCAAGTAATAGCAAAAAGTAATCTACAAATACAACTCTTTAAACTGAAAAATTCACATTTTCCAAATCAACATTTCAAAGTTGGACTGGAGACGGTACCGGGTGGGCAAATAGGAATGGCCATCTTAGGATCTGATAGTGTAGTACAGCTTTGGGAACAAAAAATTCTATTTCAAAACCTGGAAATTATTAACAGATTTGAAAGTTCACTGCTAGAAGTGCTAGAGGGCGTAATTGAATTAAAAAACACTTAAGTCCAATAGAGATCTTGCACATTATTTTATTTAACTGAATTTATAATCTAGACATAACTAATAGATAATCCACCAAAGGATTTTTTTAAATTCTTAAATTTAAAGAAGTTAGAAGGTTTTGAAATTCATAATATTTAGTGGAAACGCCAGTTCAAAATTACTTAGTGCGGTAACGTCATAGAACAGCAAGGTAGAAGTACACGCAGCAAGATTTTACGCTGTTGAACAGGGACTCACATGTAGTTTTAGTTTGTTATCAGACAGATTGGAATAAATTTGGGACTTAACATTAGAAAAGAAGTGTAATAAGAATATACAATGAAAAAGAACAAAATTCATAAGAGGTGCATTGTTCCTTTCTGTAAAAATACTTCAATAACCACCCGGAGAAGTGTTTTAGACAAGTACCCAAAAATGATGTAGAACAGAGAAAATTGTGGATTAGGCAGATTAGTCGTGAACCAAAAGAATTTTTAATGGTTTCTACAATATATGTATGTGAAAATCATTTTGATGAAAGTACCCAAGCATAAAAAACCTACAGTGCGAGCCAAAATTAAATCTACAAAATATATCTACAAATTAAGCTAATGCGAGCTATTTATTATGACAGTAATTAATGAAAAAACTATTAGTTCCTATACTTCTGATGAAAAGATATTTTTAACACGTAATATCTTTGTATTATATTATAATTATGGTTACATTTAAATATTTCAAAATCAAATTTACAGAACGGGAACGGTCAAATATCTCAGCAACGACTTGACATAATGGTATGAAATTTGATTACGGTGGTTACCAATAGTGCCGAATCTAAGAATAATGTTTGCAAACGTTGCTAGCTAAAATTTTCCGGTAAAGCTTTCAACTTTATTTTTGTAAAAGCAATTTTCATACTAGTTTTTCGCTTATAATTCTAATAAAATTAAAGGTTTTCAATTTTAGAATATATTTTGTTATCTGCGGATTTTAAAGCATAATATCTATTAAATGAAAATGCTGTTAGCATATTGTTATGGCAACAGCATTTTCATATCTCCAGTGTAACCACATAAGAAATCGTACTGCATGTTTATAGTCCCCTAAAAAATTAAATAGAACGTAGTATACATAGGCAGCAGTGTATTTTTTCAAGTGCATATAAATAATAAACAACAGTACCCTCTGAGGCCGCACAATCATGACAGTTTTCGCTTAAAACTTATTCAGTTTGTTCATTAATTTGTACTGAAACATTGTAATGTATGCTTCTAACATTATTACAAATTTTTGCTCTAACAGTACATACATTCGGTACCGTCTCTTTTGACCTGAACAACCAACCAACTGCTTAATCTCCGTAGCTTTCATGGACGGTCCTTAAATATCCATTAATATTATATGCATCCTTGAATATCCACCTATTCATTTTATAAATATAATACAAACACTAAATTTGGGAAGTCTTACTTTATTATAAATATTTATGCAACTAGTGTCCACCCACTTTACATGGAAGATTTTTTTGTACTAACAGAGGGGATCTTAAAAATAAATTTACTTTAGGTACAAAATAATAACTAAAAGTAAAATCAGTTCAGCCGAACAGTACAAAACATTTATTGAAAAATGCTGTCATAAGCGAGTACACTTTGGGAAGGTCATGAGTCTGGCTTTTTAAATATCCCTCGCCGGTCATATTTTGAATAACGAGAAAGCGTGTCTTTATATTTTTTAAAGGAGACTGTATATAAATAAGGATATCAATAGGAATGTTATTTATATATTTATAATAATAATAATCCCACCCCAACAGACAACCCGTTTTTAAGTGCTTGAGATTATAAAGCTGCAAATTCTGCACTTACCATATACCTAATCCCTCAACTTGGGGACTTGAATTTTTACGTTTGCTGCGTGGACGAAACCTGTCAAATCGATGTCACATGTCTTGTTTTTGACATTTGAAATTAACTCCAGTACTGGGACTATGCACACTATAGAATTCTACCGGTTGCTTTCTACAGTAGATAACTATTATTCCAGTCGACAGCAGTCAAAAATCTCACTCTGTACACTGTCGACAACTCTTCTATTATTTCTGAATTATTACTATCCGTTTGAAAGGATATTGAAGTTTTTATGTAAAAATGTCATAGTTATCATTGTGGCTTTACTGCATTTTTTGTGGTAATTCAATTTTTGACGTGGTAACCGTTTTATAATTAACTTTTAAAGGTACTTTTGCATTGATTAATTGTGTCTATGGTATTTGCCATTAATATTTCTAGATTGGATGAACTGTAAATTTATGAAGATGAAATTTGTTAGTAATAAGTTTTGGGTTATTTACGCAAAAATGCAATAATTCAATTGGTATTCACTAATCAAGATTAGGTGATTTGTGTTGTTATTGTTTTGTTTTCTAATTAGGAACTTGTCCTTTATTAATTTGATCTACTATACTTTATGTCTTTTGTGTCAAATGTCATAAATTTGAAAATATAACATTGTAGATGACCCAGTAATCGTAAAAAACGTCACGTCTTCACATATAGAAAGCGATAACGATTACTTTTGTCGACTAGACGTGTAGAATATTGTCGATAGTAGAGTTCTATAGTGTGCAGAGTCCCACTCCTGCAAACGTGTGTCAAAGGTCAAAGTCAAGTGTCAACATAAAATGTCATCCGTCTAAGTCACACCATAGACTAAAGATTAGTATCGAAAGTGCACTCTTGCACCTGTTCGAGCGCATCTTGCAAAGATAATAGGTGTTCTTTATCTATGGCATCTTGGTATTGGTCTTACGGACGTACCCGTGCGATGCCACACATAAAAACGTATTGTCGGGTTTCACCATGTTTGAGTTAACTGTCGTATTTCTTACTGACCAGTGCTAATCTGTCAAAATCGACATGGGGAGGTTCCAGGAGGTTTTTTCGGAAAAGACATTGGTGTGAAGTCGGTGTATTGTTCTTGCCCAAATTTTTCATTGAAGAATATTTTGAAATTGATAATACTAATAACAGGAAAAATAAGAATTTGTTTCCTTTTATGTACAAGCTTCCATTAACTCCGTACAAAAAAGATGATTACCCTTGGAGTAATTAACGCGCCGCCTATCTGTTCAACTGTTTCAATTAATTTTTGTATTACGACTTTTATAGAATAAAATATTTTTTTATTAATAATTTTTTATTTAATAATTAAATTATTAAGACACCTAATAGCCAACTGAGGAAGGTCTACTTGCAGTAGAATAGACGTTCTTCAACAAAGACGTATTTTCATCATATTTATTTTTGGGAATTGGAATTTATGAATGAAGAAACATTTTTTAAGGAAGGAATGATTGGGGACTGCCGTTGCTGTTGAAAGATGTCCCCAACCGGTGAAGGATGTCACTACCGATAAAACATATATCCAACCGGTAAGAGATCTCCCCCATCGGTGGAGGACCGTCTTCTCGGCTGGTGGATCCCCCTCTTGGTTGGAAGGTGTCCCTCGCGGCTGGAAGCTGTAAATGGAACATAGTTAGACTTGCTGTGGATAAAAGTAAAATTAATTACAAACAAAAATAAACAATAAAAACAACTCGATAAATTCAATACATATGGAAAAATAAAAACAATTGCAATTGAAGGAAAACTTTTGTGGTTGAAATATGTTCCTCGCGGATGGAAGATATCCCAAACCAGTAGAAAGTGGCGGTAGAAAATTATTTCTCACCGGTGGAAGACGATCCTCCTGGCTGGAAGATGACCCTCTCGGATGTATGATGACCCTCTCGGATAGATGATGACCCTCTCGGATGGTTGATGACCCTCTCGGATGGATGATGTCTCTCTCGGTTGGAAGATTACCTCTCGATTGGACGATACCTCTCTCTGCTGGATGATATCCCTTTCGGTTGGAAGATGCCCTCTAGACTCGGTGAGGTTCCTCTTGGTTGGGTGATATCCCTCTCGGTTGGAAGACGCCCTCTAAGCTGAATGATACCCTTCTCGGTTGGAAAATTATCTCTAGGCCGAATAATGTACCTCTCGGTTGGGTGAAACCACTCTACAAGGCAACAATATTACCAAAAAAATACCACTACCACCTTCGGCAAATGTAATAATCCCTTACTAGGCAACAACAATACAAAAAATTACCACTACCACCTTCGGCAAATATAATAATCCCCTACTAGGCAATAACTGTACAAAAAATTACCACCACCACCATTACCAGCAAAGATAATAATTCTCTACAAGGCCCATGCTGATGTGGAATATTGGAAAGCTTTCTGAAACAAAAAATCAACTAGAACTAAAAATTCACTAAAAATCCAAGGGATCCCAAAAATACGTCTATCACCTCCATCCACACCTAAAAAAAACTGAAACAGAAAATCAAATGTTATTGAAAAAATTCAAAAAAAACATCGTTTGAACCTATAAACCCTGTAAAAAAATATATGCAAATTACAAACCAAATGGCGACAACAGGGAAAAAATCTAGAATTTACAGGTGTACAATTTACGATCCCCCTGGATGGAAGATGCGACCCTCTCGGCTAGATGATGCCCTTGGAAGATATCCTTTAGGCTAAATGGTACCCCCTCGGTTGTAAGAACTTTAAAAATTGCTGAAACGGAAGATCAAACGAAGTTGAGAAAATTTAACAAAAACATCGTTGGAACCTATGAACCCTGTGAAAAAATATATGCAAATTACAAACCAAATGGCGACAACAAGAGAGACACCTGGAATTTACAGGTGTACAGTTGACGATCCTCCTGGCTGGAAGATGACCCTCTTAGCTGGATGATAACCCTTTGGGTTGGGGGAAACTGATCTCGGTTGGAAGACGTCTCCTTCGGCTGGATGTAATTCCTCTCGACTAGAAGATGTCCCTCTAGGTTGGATGATACACACCCCAGTTGGAAGAATCTAAAAAAATTCCTGGAACAGAAAATTAAATAAAACTGAAAAAAATTCAACAAAAACATCGTTGGAATCTGTAAACCCTGTAAAATAATATATGCAAATTACAGACCAAATGGCGACAACAGGAAAGACACCTGGAATTTATAGGTGTACAGTTGACGATCCTCCTGGCTGAATGATAACTCTCTCGGCTGATGGATGAAATTCCTCTAGGTTGGATGAAACACCCCCCGGTTGGAGGAACCTAAAATAATTTCTGGAACAGAAAATCAAACAAAATTGAACCTGGAATTTACAGGTGTACAGTTGTTTAAAAAAAAGAACAAAAAATACAAGATTATTATAAATTATGCGCCATCCTAGGTTGGCTGATACATCCCCCAATTGGAAGAATCTGAAAAAATTCCTGGAACAGAAAATCAAACAAAATTGAAAAAATTCAACAAAAACTTCGTTGGAAACTATGAACCCTGTAAATAAATATATGCAAATTACAAACCAAATGGCGAAAACAGGGGAGCAAAAAATACAAGATTACCTATTATAAATTATGCTCCAACCTACTTTTTTTTGTCAAAGTTATGGTCGAGTTATTCCTTCTTGGAATGTGCGATGGAAAATTGGTAATTAAATTCATTGTTGTTTGTCTATCCAATATGAACAATTGCTCAAGCTGGAAATCCGGTATTTCATAAAGATCCATCTCATCCCTTAAAACTCTCCATTGAAATATCAAATGATTTCTAAAATAATATGTATGTATTATGATACCACATATACCTATGATATAGGACCATTATCTTACCTGTCACGATCTTCTATCATTGGAAATACCAATTTTTCATTTTTTTTTCACTGAAGAATGTAGCTCCACACATAAATACACAACACAAAAACAAACTGTAAGACGCACCGATTTCCGAAACCCGATCGAAAATATTCACAATTCTGATTTTCTGTAAGTTATGAGATTCGCGAAATTTTATATATAGCCTGAAAAGTTATAAATTTGCGCAGAATTTTATATGTAGCCTTAAAAGTTATAAATTTGCACATAATTGACCTTGAAGACATATGAAATTGCATTTTCATAACATTTGGTTGCATGGAATAAATAATATAGGTACATACGCGTTTAGGGTAGTTACTCTCCGTTACCTTGAACAAAAAAATTAAATAAATATCGATCTATTGATCATCTAACCTTTACCAATTTCAGATGTCCCAAAAGGTTCTGGTCTATTTTCTATTCATTCTCTCTATTACTTGTGAGTTTGGAGATATTTGCAGTTAAAATAGGTCGGAAACTTCTGGGACACCCGGTATTTTATCCAATATTTCTCCATAACTATTCTAAATAAACGTAGAAATGTTTTCAGAAAAAAAATGAATTAACGTCAAAATAACTGATATAAAAGCTGTTCTATTTTAAATATATAAGCAAAAATTATTAAGTAAAAGTTTTCTAGTAATCACCCTGTAAATAGAATTTAAAGAAATATATTGAAAATCGTATAAATTTGTATTGAAATATTTCTAGGTTTATCACAAGAAATAATGGAACTTTGTTAAAATTATTGTTATTTTAAATTAAAATCAATAAAAGACCAAAAATAATGAAAAAATAATTCACATTAACCGATTAATTCAAATATTCTTAATTCACGTGTCCAAGAATCAATCAAAAGTAAAAAAAAATATTTGTACGAGATAAAAAATATAATAAAACATAAACTTACCCTAAACCTATTATTATAAACTAGATCTCCAGATCCATTCCAATTTTGTGAATTTGAGTTCCAATTCCTACAAAATTCAGTCATAAGTAATGAGTCAATGCGTTATATAAGCCCAATTAGTCATGCAGGCCGGTCTTTTTTGGTAGAATATGGAAATTTTTAGTTAAAAAGGACTCAAAAGTTGATTATAAATAATTATAAACTTTCATTATTGATTACCAGGATATTCGGAAGAAGTTCGAAATAAATAATTGTTGTAAATTTTATTTTTTAAAGACCGGAAAATTTCTGTTTTTAGATAAAATATATTCTTTGCAGTAATTGTAAAATATATATTTTTGTGATAAAAAATAATATGGAAACTTTTATAATTACTAGTAAAACCCGTTAAATAAAAGAAAAGCTTACCATATTCATTCCATTTCAATATATGATTCCAATCCATGGCACTTTCACTACACTACACTTCACAAAATTTCGAAATCGCCACTCCCGACAGATCCGTACTACAAGACGGTTTGCGCGGCACTGATGACTGATGAGAATGTTGAATGTTTGAAAATTCGTAACGTTTGTGAATTGTTTTTTTCTTTTCTACATACAGGGTGTTTTGCTCGTATGAAATTAAGATGGCTCTTTCCTATAACAAAATTTCCTCAGCTCACCCCTTTCCGAGATATCACCCTTAAAAGGTGGTGACTAAAATTGATTTTTTTTTCTAAAATTTCAGTAAAGCTAGAAACTTGAAATTCTGTAATTTACAGCATTTATTATGAATCGTATTACATTTTACATCTTTACTGTTTTCCACTATAATTTTTTAAAAAAATTATAAATTATGGTGTTTATTTTTTATCTCTGCAGCTATTGGTTTTGGGGAAAAATTTTAAGAATAAAAAAAGTTTTTAAATAAAACAAGGATTTTAAGTTAAATTTTAATTCATAAAACTTTATCTCGAAAAAAAGTTTTGATATGAAATAAAGTAAGGGTTGCTAGTTTCACCCCCGTATAATGTAACAGGAATATTGAAAAAATACCCGTGGCTAGTCCTTTGCGAGTGCACGAAAATTACAGAATTTCAAGTTTCTAGCTTTACTGAAATTTTAGAAAAAAAATAAAAACTCAATTTTAGTCACCACCTTTTAAGGGTGATATCTCGGAAAGGGGTGGGCTGAGGAAATTTTGTTATAGGAAAGACCCATCTTAATTTCATACGAGCAATCACCGCATGTATTTAGAAACACCCTGTATATCTCCCAATATCTAGGGAACCAATCGAAATAATTACACAAACTGTTTTTTATTCCATGAGGGAGCTAATTTAATTTTCTTTAAATGTATAATTTTTTAACAAACTGGAGGGAAACTTGCGGACTTTTCTTGTCGCACTTTTTTCAGTGAGCGAGAAATTTTTATGTTTTCAACAATTTTGCTATACTATCTGCGTATGAATTAAAGCTAAATATTCTGGGAAAGTTTTTGAAAAAAACTGCAGTACTATACAATGTTTACTTTTAAAGTTATCGTCGAAAATATCTCTGGCCACGTTAGCTTTTCCCTTGATGCGCCTAAAATTTCAAAGGAGCCGCCTTAATGATTAAAATGGCCAGTAAAACCACCTGGAAAGGGCCTATTTAACCCTTTAAGGTGCAGAACTTTTTTTTATATTTCAAGTTCATTTCATTATTAAAAAAATTCTGTAATTTACTTACTACTCGCATACAATGTCTAATATTCACTTAGGTGTTTATAAACGCACCTTCATGAATATCATTATATGCTTGTTGAATAATATACTATTAATTTTAATGCTGTAATATTTTAAGAACAAGTTGTGAAAAGTAAAAAAAGATTTAAGTAAAACTGATCTTTTTTAAATTATGTTTTTAGTTCACTTAATAACAAACCAATATTTTTGGTAGCAGCAACGTTGAGGCCTGAAACTATGTATGGACAAACGAATTGTTGGTTAAGACCTGATATGAAGTATATTGCTTTTGAAACAAAAAATGGAGAAATCTTTATTTGTACACATCGTGCTGCAAGAAATATGGCTTATCAGGAAATTACAAAAGAACAAGGAAAGTTTGATGTTGTCTTGGAGCTCTTAGGACAAGTAAGATATTTATAGTATTCAATGGGCAGTATAGGGATGGAAAAACTCACCCGCAGTGTTTTTTGTCAGTCTGAAGTGAGAGTAGTAGTTGTCGATTATACAGTAAATGTAGTGGAATTTTAGTTAAAGTTCCATTTCATTTCTACTTGATGAATGTTATTTTTTTAGAGCTTAATATTTTCTATCTACAATAAATTGCTTGAATTTACTGTTTGGACCCTTACTTTGTGGAATTAATATATATGTAAATTATGAATTATAATTTTTTCATTGAATAGTGGAATTAATTAAAAACACTTAGTTTCATTTAAAAAAGTAATAAATTGCTTATTGGTTACTTTAAATGTTCTATCTTTTCTCACATTTTTTCTTGTAACATATTAATTTAATTTGTTTCGTTATACATTTGTTTGAATTTCCCTTGCTTCATATTTTGACCTAATGCCTTGAATATATCACCTCAGAAAATTTGATGCAAAGCTTCTCTTATGTTTCCCGATAATATTTTTCATTCCCAAATTGATGAACAGTTTGGCATAACTTGAAAAGTTTCGTATGGGTTTGTATTTTATACAGAAAGTTTAGTTAGATGTATATATATTTAACAATACAAAAAGCTACATACATGCCTTCACTTCGACATGTGTACAGAGAAGCGCGAACATATTTTCTAGGTTAGGAAAGCGCACGAAATTGTCGAGAAAATCCTTTTGCAACTATACGTGCTTTCTTTGTTCCGTCTTCTTTCGTTCCGAATATCCATTTTGTTCCAATTGATTTCTTTCCTTCTGGCAGCTGCGATTCACTCCAAGTTTGAAATTTTTCATGAGAGTCCTATTATTTCTTGATGGCCATGTTCCATTCTGTGTCTTTTTCTGCTTCATTATAGCTGATCGGATCGGATCGTTGTGTGGCGAAAATAAACAATATGTAGCATATATTTCATATTCATTCAAGTGTTTTAGCTTATTTATGAGTCTTCCTCTACTTGTTACGGTGTTTGGTAATCTAGCCTCTTCGTCTGAACTTTCTGCAGTGTCATCAATATTCTCCATGTTTTCTTCTTCAATTTTTCTAAATTCTTCAATTTCTTCACTTTCTATAAAATCTTTGTTTTCTTCACTATGTATTATCATTTGTTCATTATCACTATATATGTTTTCCATTATCTGTTTGAAATTTGTTTTGTTTTCATCAAATGTCACATCTCTGGAGCTTATGATTTCATGTGTTTCATAGTCCTGTAGTATTGTAACCTACCATAACGCATGACTTTGCATTTCTATCCAGCTTACTTGTCCTTGGTAAGATGGCTGAATCCAAATACTCTTAATTTAGTTGAATCATTTTTGTTATACCACCTCATTGCTTGTGTTTCTCCATTATTTGCTTCTGTTGGTGATCTATTTAACTTGTATTCAGAGCGTTGTATCGCTTCACCCCACAACTCCTTCGGTAGATTTGTTTCGGAAAACTTTGTTCTGACTTTATCTAAAAGTGTTCTATTTACATCATTCTGATGTACCATTTGGGGCTATATGGTAGTGTATACTCTATCCTTATTCCTTTATGACGACAAAAATCTTTAAAATCTCTTGAAGAAAACTCTCCTCCTTTATCTCATCTAATTCTTTTAGTTTTTACACCATGTTGAGTTTTTAATAATTTGATAAAGTCTACAATGTTTTGTTTGGCTTTGCTTTAGTGTTTTATAAGATTAACTATTACAAAGTGAGAATAATCATCAATCAATACCTGAAAGTACCTATGACCCTGTGATGTTGGTGTAGATACTGGACCAGATATGTCTGTGTGTATTAACTCATCAATTTTTCTAGTTTCATTTTGACTTGTACGAAAAACTATTTCTACTACTTTCAGATTCAATACAATTTTTACATATATTACTACTGTATTGTAGCCCTAGTCGCTTTAAACTAAATCGATTAAGATGGCCTAATTTTCTGTGCTATAAATTTTCATCATTTTTAGGGTGATCAATATTTAAGTTGCATTTGTTTGCATTATTAGCATTTTCATTAAATTCTAGGTTTAAAAAGAATAAATCATTTAATGAGTAACAATAGAAAGAGGAATTATTTTGGCATTTGTTTGTCCATTTTCATTACAGTCAAATATTACTTTAAAATTTTTAGCTAACAGTATTGATACGGACAGTAAATTATGAGTCAAACCTGGACCTCTATTTTTATTATTTTACCTTGACATTTGCCTCTTAAAGTACCCTTTTTAGTTGCATATAGTTCTTGATTGCTTTTGGCAGTACCTATTTTAACTCTGCTCTCTAGATCTATTACATCCGTCATAATAATTTCTAAACATCCTACAACCATGTGTTGAGTACAACCTGAATCTAAAATAAAAGTATTATTAGTTTTTAAATATACAGAACTACTTAATGCTACAAATGAGATTTCATCAGCTTTGTTTGCTTGAGATCTAACTACATGTCCTTGTCCTCTTCCTTTGAAATCTTGTCGTCTTCCTCTGAAACCTTGTCCTCTGTGAACTCTTTCACCTCTTGAGTATCTATCACTACTTTGTCTACATTTAATACTCTTGTGACCAACTTTTCCACATCAGTAGCAAGTATACAAGTTTGTTTTGAATGATACATATGGCATGCAATTGTTACAAATTCCTTATTTGATTTAACTTTTAGTTCTTCATCCAACAGCCTCGATTTAACATTAAAATGACAAATCTTGTCCGACTCTTCAACTTTTGAACCCATACTTTCCAATTCCCTGATAAGTGTATCAAACTTATGGAAGTGGTCTTCTAGCTTTTCATTCTTATTGTGTTTTAGTATCAATAGTTTTTTCTTCAATGTGAGCTTAGTAAAAATACTCTTTCGTTGAAATACATAGCGATTTCAACATATGCTTTGCAGTCTTTGATAATGTCCAAGTGCTTATCTCTTACACATTGAACTATTATTGATTTAGATTTGGCGTCTCTAATTTTGAATTCAGTCTTGTCTTTTTCACGGTCAAAATCAGTTACTTCTTTTTCCAAGGTATCTACAATTTGCTTTTCTTCCAGAAGAGCTCTTACTCGAAAATTCCACTTGTTATAATTCTCCGAATTTAACTAAGGTACTATATTTGATTATTTTGAATTCATTTTCAATATATATTTGGTTTGGTCTTGCCACTGTTTTCTTGTAGTACCCGTTTTTATGTTATATTGCTGTTTTCACGAGAAACGTATCCTGTGTCCAACTTTTCTATACTTACCTACTTTCCTTTACTCTAGGATCTTCTGGGCTGCGCTATAAGTAGCCCAATGGCTGAATACAAAAAAGTATATGCTCTTCCAATGCTTACTATTAAAGAAGATAAAGGTACAGGTGTAGTTACAAGTGTACCATCCGATTCGCCAGATGATTATGCCGCTTTAACTGACTTGAAGAAAAAGCCAGCACTTCGAGAAAAATATGGAATCACTGATGATATGGTTTTACCTTTTGAACCAATTCCAATTATTGAAATTCCAGAATTTGGTAATCTTTCTGCAGTAACTGCCTGTGAAAAATTGAAAATTCAGAGTCAGAATGATAAGGATAAACTGGTAGAAGCCAAGGAAATGGTTTACACTAAAGGATTTTATGAAGGGGTAAGCAGTGTTTTTCATTTTTCCACTTATCTATAAAGTTAGACAACCAAAGCATTTTAAATTGTCAATGATTTACCTTGTACAAAAACCGTGGCAAAATTTGATGAAAATTATTACTTATTTATTTGTATGACATATTCTAATATTTATAACTAGGTTAGGAATTTTTAACTTAACCCGATAACAGTAAAATAATGTTGCCACGGCATGTTTACATTTTTCACCCAAGATTATACTCTTTTCCACCATGTTTTTCAGGCCACGTCCACATATTGTCATTTTAGTTAAATTGATGTCAATTCAACTTCAATTATTACAAATTAAATGATGGCCAATATAAGCACAAAGTAATTAAACTAAAACAACTCCGAAAGTTTTAGGCCGTCATCGTGTTATTGGTTTTTGACGTGAAAACTTCGTTGGCCGCGACCTTCTTGAAAAACTTGTTAGTTTGGTATTTAGTATTGCAGTGAAATTTGTTTTTGTACCTCACCGATAATTTTTCCTTTTCTTGTAGGTAATGATTATTGGTGAATTCAAAGGTAAAAAGGTTCAAGACATTAAGAAAGCCTTGCAAAAAGTTTTAACTGACAAATCTGAAGCTGTAATATACTTTGAACCAGAAAAAAAAGTTATGTCACGCTCTGGTGACGAATGCGTCGTAGCACTTTGCAACCAGTGGTTCTTAGATTATGGTAATCAAGAGTGGAAAAACACAACCCTAAAAGCTCTAGAAAACATAAACACCTACTATGATGAAGTCAAGAAGAATTTCATTGGGTGTATCAATTGGTTACATGAACACGCTTGTTCCAGAACTTATGGATTAGGTACTAAACTACCTTGGGATACTCAATGGTTAATTGAGTCACTCTCCGATTCTACTATTTATATGGCTTATTATACAATTGCTCATTTTCTTCAAGGAGGCACTTTTAAGTGAGTTGAATTTATTATAAATAGTTGTAGGAACAATTTAGAGTATTTTAGAAGACGACATTAACATTTGTATTGTATTCTATTAAATTTGTAATTAATTAACGTTTAGTTTTCAGAAGTTAGTTATCTTGCAAATAGATGTAAAAAAGAACTATACTAATTGTTACTGTCGGAGTAAACCAGACTTTCCTCTAAATACTACATTAAGTACTTTTTAAACGGTCATTCTTACAAAATTAATCAGCAAGAACTGTGGACTATCTGTAATCTGCATCAAACAGAAACGTTAGAACACATATTTTTAACTTGTCCAATATACAACTGAATAAGACCTTTAGAGTTTCGAAATTTCAATAACATCTGTCTCTGTTTACACTACCACTACACCAACAGTAACACTTTACACTATCTTACGAGCGTTTCGATAGTCAGTTTACCTTCAGTCTCTGAAGAAGTTAACTTTTTTATCGTAACGCGCGTAAGATATTGTAAAGAGTTAGTGTTGGTGTAGTGGTGGTGTAAACAGTGTTCAGTGTCAAGTATCGCCAACAGTTCCAGAATTCCTAACCTGGCAATCATTCTGTGAGTGGAAGAGAGGAAGTTATAGAATAACAGAGAGACAAGGGCGTTTTGTGGAGGGGAAGTATGCTATTCTCTCTTGGACATATATAATTTAATGTATAGTGCTTACTGTTGCTCCCATAATGAGATTCTATATATGGAAGATAAATATTTGCCGAACCTGTATACAAAAACGTTAATATAGTATTTGAATATTATTGGTGGTTAGATAAATGATCACATTACTACTTGAAATATGTTACAGAGGAACTGGACCGAACGCACTTGGTATCAAAGCTGAGCAAATGACACCAGACGTTTGGGATTACATATTTTTCAAGGAAGCAAAATATCCAGAAAAATGTGGTATCAAAAAAGAAAGTCTAAATAAGATGAAGCAAGAATTTGAATATTGGATGCCATTTGATTTGAGAGTTTCAGGTAATTTTTTCTATTACATTCTTCATACATTATAGAATTTGGTGCAATTTTATTTCGATATTTACGGTATGAAGAGATTTTTGAACAGAATTTTGTTCGTAAAGTATATCATTGCACGATTTCATGATTTTAAAGATAATCACGGTGATCAAATCTGAGTAAATCAAGAAAAAAATTTCTGCCATGAAATTCCAATTGAAAATTTTTGTTCAGTAACATGGCGCCCTGTAACAAAACATTAAATAACGTAGGCCTCTGTACCGATTTTAAAAACAATTGTTGAATATAAAGTGATTTTTTTACCAAAAAATGAAAAAAATAAATAAAATTTAACGCCCTGTGTCTTTTTCCACATGAGAATTTTATTGAAGCAAATTTGGTCCTATTGCCGTGCTTTGGTCCAAATAATCCGCCCTAAGTTTATGTCCCAATACTTATTAATCATCCCATATATTACCTACAATTTATTATTGTTTGTCTAAAATATTTAAACCCTCACTCTTCCAAATAACCAAAATATGGAGACTTCTTCATCTTGAATGCAACATGCAGTCGTTTTATATTAATGGTGATTTTAGGCAAAGATCTCGTGCAGAATCATTTAACATACAGCATATTCAATCATTGTGCAATTTGGCCAAACGACAATAGTAAATGGCCAAAAAGTATATGGGCTAATGGATTACTAATGTTAAATTCTGCTAAAATGTCAAAATCGGACGGAAACTTCCTTACCCTTTCTGAAGCTATTGACAAATTCAGTGCTGACGGAATGAGGTTGTGCCTTGCTGATTCTGGAGATACAATCGAAGATGCCAATTTTGTTGAAAGTAATGCAGATGCTGGCATTTTGCGACTGTACACTTTTATTGAATGGGTAAAAGAAGTCCTAGCAAACAAGTCGTCTTTTAGGTAAGTAACTGGTTTTAAATAATGTTTCGATCTTACAAACATTTAGTCATCGCTTCTTACTTATGAACCCCATGAGATTAAAAAAATTGACCATATTGTATAGCTTTTTTGGTATTTGTGTCCTCCACGCATTTTACAGCTTCAAGGTATAAGAATGTAATGAAACTAACTATATTGGTACGTTATAACGGGAAAATGAACCAGTTGAATAAAGAGCCAAAGAGAACCAAAAAAAGATATCTATATTCTTATACGTTATTCTGTTAAATAAAAAAGGACGGCCAAAAAGACGATGGTGATAGACACAGTTGAATACTACTAGAATTGTGTATCATGGAAGGTTAGGTTAGGAAAGGAGGAATTAATCAACTGTACGCCCAGCTTATATAAACTAAAAAATTTGAAAAAAAAATCAAACACATAAATGTGCTTCCACATGGTAAAATATGTCTACAAATTAATATATTTTGAAAAATCTCTGTTTGATATAATAGGTAATAATAAAAATACTTCATTTTCCACAATTTGATTTTGTGTTTTAAACATTTAAATATACAGTATGCGCCAAAATATACAATACTGAAAATACTGAAGTATATTACTTATACATTATTATTTCTATACAATACATGTTCAAAATGTGCACCATTGCGCTATAGGCACTGCTACATAACGGTCACGCAGATTTTCAAACATATTCGAGAACACATATTCGTGAAAAACGTAATGTCATGTAAATCATTAACAGTTCTGGGTGGGTCTGTACTGATGTAGTCCTTCTCCTTTAACATACCCCATACGTAGGCATCCGGTGGTGTAAGATCGGGGGAATGTGATAAATAGTTGAAATTAGAACCCGGGAAATGATGCGCCCTTCAAAAGTTTCCTGCAGCAATGCTATCGATTGTCGAGCAGTGTGACTGGTCGCCCCGTCCTGTTGAAACCACTGATTTTCCATCCGAAGATTCCTGGCACCTGGCAAGACAAAACCTTTTGAGATCCTGGACAAATGGCGTTACCACCATGTTTCTATAACGTTCCTGGGTAACAGTGAGAGGTTTGCCATCATTATCCTCAATGAAATACGGACCAATCACACTGTGTACTGACAATGTACGGGTTTTGGATAATGTCTGGCTTATTAAAACCAAGGAAGCGAGTTATTAATGTATATCTCCAAGTGAATGTGACTTTCGTCTGAGAACCACACGCTAAACATTGTCTACAATACACAACCCTGGTTTTCATATCTTGGTTTTGTCAATAGTTGTCCAACTTGAATTCGATGCGGAAATCCACCTACGTCTTTGACAAACGCCGAATCGACGTATTGCTGATATTCAACTTCAATGACGTTTGCCGAAGACTTCGGTTCGGTGATTGCAAAACCTAATTGACGACACGTCTGTGGTTCTCATTTTTTCTCACAGTTACTGGCATACCAGACTTTCCCTTCCGTTGGCACAATACACTGCCAGAACGACGACATTTCTTTACAATAAAAAAGCAATATAACTGCGTTGGTTGGTCCCTCTTTATGCAATTCTTTGCGATAATTTTGCGTCACTAACTTCAAACTCGCTCCACCTTGTTTGCCAATTCCGTACGAACGAAAATAATGCTCAACAATAAACACTTTTTCCTCAGTCGTGAAACCCATTCTCAACTATAACATCACATAACAACGATCGTTGCGGTACTAATATTATACGTCAAAAATCAGACTTGCTCATAACAGTATTGTATATTTTGGCGCATATCGTATATTGCGAAAACTACTAGAGGCACACAACTGACACTAACAATTCTTCATTGCAATGGTATGACAAATTTCAGTTCACCTTTACTTTCAGAACAGGGGCATTTAACAACTTCAGCGATGAAGTATTCCAAAACGAAATTAATAAAAAAATTAAGGAAACGGACGAATCCTATAAAAATATGCTATTCAAGGAAGGTTTAAGAACAGGTCTTTTTGAATTCCAAGCAATTAGAGACAAGTATAGAGAACTTAGCTTAAATGGCATGCACCTTGATCTAGTTATGCGGTTCATTGAAATTCAAACTTTAATTTTATCTCCTATTTGTCCTCACGTAGCTGAACATGTTTGGGAACTAATTGGAAATGTAAGTATATATAATAATTATTTAAAGTGACCTAATATACGTTTTCTGCTCCCTATATTGTAAACAACGCATTTTGACACTGTTTTGAAGAACGTAAATAACAATTACCAATAAGGTATCGATTGCCCTTGACGACGGGTTGTCAGTCAACTTACCACCCTTGGGTGGTAATAATTTATGCCATATAAAACGTGTATCTTATTTATTTATATGAATATGAATAGTACAATTATAAACATTATTTACAAAATTTGGATAAATGTTTTCTCGTTTTTTCGCAATTTGGATGAAATGTTGTGACTCCATAATTTCTCCATCTCTAACCAAGCTTTATGTTACTCTTGAAATACTGCAGAGGAGACTTATGGCTTCGTTATATTGTATAAAATTTCATTTGCAACTTCATTTTTATTGTTGACGCTCTCCGCAAGATAAAACTTTCCGAAATAGTTGCAGATTTCCATCCGCCATGTCGCTTGAGAGCTAAGACATCAACTCCAGTATTCGCTAAAAAAGTGGCCGATGTTCTTCTAAGGGAGTGTCCAGTATACTCCTTAAAGTTCAGAAATGTAGCAATTTTACTTAGAATTGAAGAAATCGAGTTTTTCAAACCTTCATCGTCACTTTTACTCACTGTAATTTTACGTGCCATTCCATTTTTGGAATCAAGAATAGTAACAATTATGACTTCACCCCTTAATTCAACATTGTCCATTTTCATTGCACAGAGTTCACTAGAACGGCACACTCCAGCAATTCCCATTATCATTACAATCTTCATCATTAAATAAATATCATCGGGGGCTTCAAACAGGAATTTATTTACATCTTCCCTGTCAAACACATTGGATTTTTTATCCGTCATTTCTTCTTTTTAAAATGAAAAAGGTGGAATATTGGAATATTCACACCATAAGCTTGATGGAAACTTTAATACAGCAGATTTTTCGTGAAAGTGCGCCAAAAGCACGGTTTCTGAAACTGCAGTAGCAGTCTTTGTTTGGCATAATTTCTTGAAGTATTTATACGTTGCTTCATACCTCTTCCTTGTACCTCGAAATTTATTGCCAGTACTCGCTATCGCTCGGGCGCAAAATCGTTCTCGACTAGTAAATGTTACTTACATCATTTCTACCTCTAATGATTCAGCTAAAACAAACACCGTGATTCTTTATTCTTGAAATTAATTTTTTTCCAAAATTCCAAAATCTCCAGCCTAAAATGAATGCAAGTTGTTCGATAGTTCTAACACATATGTAGTTTACCCTTGCAAAAATTGAATCACGAGACTTTTTCTAATTAGCTTCAATAATCAATCACATTATTCTCCTATAATTTTAAGTAATTTTGTCGATATTTCATCCAAGCAAACCGCTTTCCGTGAAATTTCGACCTCCCTATTTTTCTTTTTTTCTCTTTTTCATTTTTTGCTAAACCCTTCTCTACCTTGCATATTCCTACATATTCTTCATTAGCGTAATTTTATTTTAGAGATATTAGTGCACTTGCACCAAAGTGCTCCTTTTCTTTGTACCCCAATTCTACTTTTTCAATCCTTGACTGTCCCTTGATTTTTTGCACTTCTTTTTCAATTATGTACGTACTGGAATGTCAAACAATGAGGAATTTTAGTTAACAGGTAAATAAGAGTTAAGTTAGGGACACATAAGCTATTTTGCCAAACATTCAGTGGTTTTGTCAAAAAACGACCTTAAGCTGAAAAGCTGTGATTTTTAACACCCGGTATTTCTGTAAATATTCACTGGAGACCCTATGTCTGAAATAATAAGATCATAGAAAAATGTATAGGTCTCTTAGCCTCTGACTGGTGGTGCCGAATCAATCAATAAATCACTTATATTGGGAATTCTGGAACAGTTGTCTATACTTGACACTGTTTACACTAACACTTTCACTATTTTACGCGCGTTTCGACAACCACATTATCTTCTTCGGAGTACTTCAGTATCACATCTTAAATTTTCTTATACAAATTTAAAATAGCAAGGACTTATAATAGCGTAAGCCATAGGAATGGTCTTATGTTATCATATTATTAAAAATCTTCATTTTAAAAACTTGGATTAAAAATTTGATATTTACTGGAAATCATAGCTGCGTTGACAAATAATACGTCAGTGAACTAACAAAGGGTTCCAGTTAGTCCGTTAGAAATATTTTCGATTTGTGTAAAACAGTGGAACACAAATTTTTATTAATAAATATTTGTCTTAATTTTTTTAGAAATTTAGCATACTTAATGCGTCTTGGCCAGTCGCCGGACCTATTGATGACATTAAAATTAAAGCATCTGAATATCTAATGGAATGTGCTCATTCATTCAGGGTTCATCTTAAAACCTATTTGCAAGGTGTTAAAACAAAAAATAATCCAAATCCTTCACCTGTTGAAAAGCCTAATGTTATTAATATATGGGTAGCAAAGACCTTTCCACAATGGCAGACGTCTGTGTTAACCACATTGAAAACGCACTTCGAGGTAAGTTAATAACATGAATAGTTTTATTAGTGTGTAATATACTTAAAAAGATAAAATAAATCTTTGAACTGAACAGCCCTAGTGCTACCACACTGCGTGTTTTGACACGTTTTTTTTTTGTTAAATTTCATAATACAGAAGTTTATTAAAAATAAGTTTACATAAATTTAACCTGTATTCACATTACGAAATATATAAAAAATTTAATTTTTAATTAAATAATTGTTTTACATACTACCTTTTTCTGTATATCCTCATTTACACTTTAACTGTCCACGTAGCCATTTGATATGTATTATTTTGGTGTGTGGTCGCTATCAAGTGCTATTTTCTTCAAAAATTGAATAGATGAGGCTTTTACTTGATGAAGATCCATACTAAACGATGAAATAAAACAATTTAATTTGTTTAAATCTTCATTTTAATTGAACTAATGTTCAAATTAAATTCACTAGTTTGAAAAAGCTACTGTGTAGCGAAACGCGTCACTAATTTAATTGGAACGTTAGTTCAAAATAAAATGAAGTTATAAACAAATTAAATTGTTTTATTTCATCGTTTGCTATTTTCTTTTTATATATGGTGGATCAGATTAAATATTTGGGTATGGGTATGTTTAACGACTGCCTTGTGTTAAATCCATGGAAGAATTTTAAGTCTGAGATTTTGATCCACCTACCTCAACGGAGTTTCTGACTTTATTATAATTAATTTTTAGAAAAACAAAGGCATTCTTCCAGACAATAAAACCCTTTCGATAGAATTTGCAAAAATGGGCGAACTTAAAAAATATATGAAGAGAGTAATGCCATTTGTACAAGCCACAAGAGAGAAAATGGAGCAGTTTGGCGTTAAAGCTTTAGCTTTAACGTTGGAGTTTGATGAAGCGGAAGTATTAAAAATCAATAGTGCTTATTTGGCAAATACATTAGATGTAAGTAAGCTTTTATAATTTAAATTACCTAAAATATGAAAATTCATCTGAAATTCCAATTTTAGCTTGAAGAAGTTGTGATTAAGTTTACGGACGATCCAGAAGCTTCAGAAAAAATGAAAGAATGTTGCCCGGGTGCACCATTCGTTCTGTTTTCAACAAAACCTGGTGTAAAAGTAGAATTTGCAAATCCCATTGCTCATAACGGATTGTTTTCAAAGAATTTGATAATAAGTGATGGTGACACATATTCCAAAGTAGTCAATAGACTCTCCAAAGATGCTAAAGCGATAAAAAGTGAGTTACTTCTAGTTAACACCATTACATTTCATATAATTTGATTTTATTTTTTTATATTTGCAAATCATTCGGCAAACCAGAAAGTAAATATTTTATTTACATGAGATGTGGATAAATACGGTTTATGCAACTAAAGGAAATGCATCGAGGATGTAATCAAATACATCAAAAAAGAAACACTCAATTATATTCAATTCAGATTCATTCAAAACGTCCCAAACATTTATTGCATTTTCCCTGCGCGTCACTGACTACTGCAATAACTTATTTTTTATACTATTGCAATAAAAAAAGCCTACACTCGTACCGTTACGAGGTGACGCTATCTGCCCGATACAGAAAAATTCAATGCTTACGAAAATATTTCAATATAAGTTGGATGGTTCACCCTGTATTGGTTTTGCAAGAGACAGGAAGATTTTTTACCCGCCGCATATATGTCCCGACTATAGTTCAGTTTGTGTCTATCAATTTTTCTTGGTTTGTCTTTGACAGTGGTTGTTAGAACCAACTGGGGCAAATTTGGATAAAATCACATAAAATAAATAGTTCATATCATAATACAGTCGTCCGTCATTGTAAACTATTTTTAATTTGTCGGATCTTAAGTAGGATGAGCTATAGATAATAGTTAAATTCCACATTTGTTATTAATTCATTTTATTAGATATGGAAAGATTCCACGTAGTAAGGGTTGAAACAATTAATATGTACGTATGTTGGGGTAAATATTCACTGAGATATAAAAAATGTACTGTGCCCCCTTCTTTTACTAAGTGCCTGAGGAAAGTCTTAAAGACTAGTAGTTCGTTCAGTCCTATTTCTTGGAGGAATTATAGGATATCCGCAGGCTTAAGTTTAGTTCTTTTTCTACCAATCAGTCTCCCAGTTGCCTAGGGATTATGTCGTGCTGTCAAAACTTTTAGTGCAGCTTAGCCCTACTGCGTATTTCAACTCGCAAGTTAATTTACACAATTTCCTTTTATAACCTCCATTATTCTCTATGCAGAAGACCTATCGTCTTCTCAAATTACGAAAAGTATTCAATAATATTTCTTGGGTGAACTTTAGGGTAATAATTTTCAAATAGAGAACTACCTATAGTCGGGCAGCACTGAAATCTTTAGCGTGCCTCCAGATCAGATCAACTCTGGTCTGGAACTCGCTCAAAAACTCTTAACCCTGGTAAACCACAATAAGGTGACACTTAAGTTGGTCCCGGGGCACAAGGGTATTGTAGGCAATGAAACTGCATTCACTGGTCTGGAACCAGCATTTGGAATATCATAAACTGCAGCATGTGGTTGTTTATCTCGGTGGATTGAAACTAAACATCAGGCGTACTGGATCCACATGCCAATGCAGGAACAGCAAATTCCTCGGAGTCGCTGACTAACGAAATATTAAGCCTCAGCAGGGGCCAGATAAGGAAAGTGACTGGATTACTCACCGGTCACTTTACCCTATGGAAGCAAATGCATACAATTGGAAAATATAGGGATGAACCTATCTCTCGGCTGTACATGGAAGGAATGAGAAAACAGCCTCACACATTATCTTTGACTATAGACTCCTAGGTCTAGAGAGCCCAAGGGATGATTTATCCAAGAAGGACCTAGTAAAAAGTCTGTTGAGCCTGATAAGGGCTACTGGTCTCTTCACATAAACAGCACAACCAAGAGCACAAAAAGCCTAAAGGCTGAGGTGCAAAGTTTCTAACTGGTGGTGCCGAACTAATCAATCAACATAACTACCATTTTAAATGTTCAATAAATGAACAATGGTTCAAGCTAGAGGTATAATGTGGTTTAATTTTTGAATACAAAAAAATATTGGGTTAACAGAGATAAAATAAAATACAAATATATTATTTTTTTTACCTACCCCTCAGCTGTGGTAAGCCACTGTGTTTTTCATGATACATTAAGACGACTCACTGTCAATCCTACAACTTTCTCGTTAAGTGTATACCTCTATCTGCGATAATAACAAAAATATCCATCAAGTTATTTATATCTATATCCCTGTAGACCAATAAAAATGAACATGAAATTTATTGTCATTCATCTGATTTTTTTATTAATAAAATGCTTACCTTTTAGAAGAGAATTCTATAGAATTATGGAGATTTGAAGATCCAGTATTAGGCCCAACGAAAATACCAGGGTTTGAAGAGCCCACTAAATACAAAATTAAAATACCCACAAATGGTGTATTTAAAGTTGACCAATCAACGGTAAAATTGTTAATAGGTAATAAAATTTTCGACATAGGAACTCAAATAACTTACATTGTTGTATAACAAAATATTTTTTATTTATTTCAATAAATGCAGGATCCAAAAGCACTTGTTTCATTTCATACCCATAATATTTGAAATTTTTTTTTTCAAATGCAAGGATGATTGTCTAAACACATAACTCAAGCCGTTTAACTAGCGCCCTCTATGAAAATCAAAACAAATTCATGATATGTGACAGCTTTCAAAACAGATTCACACAAAATTTCGTTACAATGTTGCCTGTAGTTTCGACATAACTTCAAAAATGTGTAAAACTTTCTTTCAACGCACTGTATCTTGAATACGGATAGCGTTAAGAAATTTTTTTACTAAGCAAACCTCACTCATTTTTCAGTGTTCTACTCACTTTTTTTGTAACATTCTGTATAAGATAGATAGAACTTGGCAAATATATTTTTTAAAATTTTTGGGTATTAAGGGTAAAAAAGGACAATTAATTTTCTTATAATTTATTTACATTGTATATCTATTGATTGGGAATGACTAGAATGAAATTCATCTCTGACTAGATTTGCTATTACATACATACTATATACTTAATTAATAATAATTATAAACATATTTGTTTCTGAGGTTAATCACATCAATTTTAATTATAAATTTCCTGAAATCGATTATTTACTGCATAATTGAAAATATAATTTTTATCGACAATAGGGTGTGTATGCATAACAGAGTTGATTCAAAAGGAACAAATTAGGTCACCTCATATTTTAATAAAATTTAATACTGTTGTTTTGTTTTTATATCCAATTAAAATATCATATTTTCAAAATCCGCCTTTTACATTTTGACGTCAATAGTATAAATTGAAGTTAGGCACAAATTTTGACATGGAACAAAATAATCATAAACATTAAAGTTTGGGTTAGAGTGACAGAGAGTTATTTGAATTTGTTTATGGTTTTATTTTGGTTTATATTTTATTTGCTATTAGTTCGTGTTTACACTTTTAATGAGTTATTTTCCCTAATTATGTATTTTACTTATATTAAAATTATCTTGACAACAAAAATAATGTATTGAAAGTTCTTGCACAAGGTACTAACAACTTCAAACCAATTTTTCCTTTATTCTTCTCTGTTCCGCACAGTACCTTATACGTTTTCTACTTGATCTTCTTTATGTATTACTACAGAATACGTTTTTGTCGTTTCAAATATTCACAACAAATAAATGAAAAACATTCACGTGTTCAAAACATACTTGGTAATGTCTTTTATATGATGGCACCATCCGCTTGCTACAAGGATTCTTATCAAAAATATTTACTTACTCATTGCCTGGTCTATTATTGAACCTAGTCTGCTCATATCTTTACTATAAATACAAAAGTTGGTGAATTTAATTTGCCGAAATATAATATAGGTAATACTGGGTGTCCCAGAAGTTTCTGACCCATTTTAACCAAGTCGTGCTTCTTTCCAAAACATTCGGTAAATATTTTTTTTAAACGTAGGTATTAGTTAGCAGGCAAATTTTGTAATTGTTTTTTATTTAAAACCTTGTGTCAGACATCTTTATCTAATAAACAATCATCATTAAAAACCAAATAACTTACTAATTTTTCATTTAAACTTCAACAAATTATACATTTTCGGTTCGGGAAAGAGTTCAGCTTTCAGATAGAATAAAAATATATTTGCATTTAAAAAATACCATTTTTTTAAAACACCCTTTATAAGATTTCACTAATTAAACATTTATACTGAAAAAACTTGATTATAAAAAGATATTGTTCATCGAAAACTGCACCTCCCTATCGTTTCAAGAGTTCCGAGATTTTTGCAGTCAGAAACTTCTGGGACACCCAGTATTCCAGTAACAAAAGGACATAATAGCTCATAGTATTTAAGTCCACTGACGATCTAGTCAGTCAGTGAATTACAGACCGAGAGCTACGTCGTTGAGTTCGATTTATTCTTTTCTATTTATGTTCAAGATACAACTACTTAGTTGTTTAAAGGAGTTAAACTTTGTTCTTCAGGTATTGTGTTTCCTATATGAACAGTGAAACTGAAAATAAAGCCTTTAAAACTGAAAATTGTTAATTTTTTAATCATGATAGTCATATGAAAGTTGGTGTTTTCCCATCCTCAACTAATTTTTACTCTAACAATTTCCACTGGATTCAAGATTTTATGAAGCTCAGAATATGATCTTGACGGAATGGCTCAATTCAAGGCAGTGTTTTCTACTGAAGGAATCAAGACTGCAGAATATTACATAATGACCGAAACAAATTGGATTTCAAATTGATTAACCTCAGTAAAAATATTTATCTACAAATACCGTAGTTAAAAATAATAATATACTAGTTAATACTATTACTTTTAAAAATATAAACCATTTTAAAGCGTAATATTAATTTTGCCATAAAATTTTTCCAAGGATCGCCTTTTTCATTCCAGTTCATAGTCGTAACTGTCAGGTAGATATACGAAATCGTAATATTTATCCTAAAAAATAAAATTTGGTTAATTCGTAGTAGTTTTAAGATGTACTGTCAGCCCGGAATATACGATTTTTTTCGAACCGGGGTAGAAACTTATTGTGGCGCCCCCTCACTCCAGTATTTGAGATAAATTGTTCAAAGAAACTCACAAATATATGAGTGGTATTTTCTGTAAACGACAGGAAAGAGTAAGAACCTTTAAATAAATGTGCACTCACCTATTAGCTAATATCTTTTTCGTCACTCCGTTCAAATTTTATTCAGGCCGCGTCACCTGACAACATCTCCAACGGACACGCTTTGCGTTCGTATTGGTGGACAAAAATAGTTGAGTGTCGATGCAACGTATCCACCAAATACGAACGCAAAACGTCTGTCGTTAGAGCTGCTGTTAGTTGGGGATTTTGTTTTGACGAGGCGTAAACGAAATTTGAACAGAGTATAGACTAAAATGATGGTGCCTAGACTAAAATCATGGCTAAGTGGCTTCTACAGTATATATTAACTACATCATTAATATTGTAAACAGTTTTTGATTACCACCACAGGTTATTGAAAAAGAGCTTTGTGCACCGTAGTTTGAAAATATGATTTTCCCAAATTCCAACTAGGAATAGTAATTTGAAGTCATTACTAAATGCCAAGGTAAAACAAAAGAACATTTTTATTTAAATACCCTAAACAACCATTTTTCTGTTTAATAAACATGTCATAAACTTTTAAGAAGCCATTTTTTGATAGTGATGTTAAGCTTCAAGCTTAACTCAAATCTTCCAATCTTTTAACTTTTTTTATTTTCGAAAAACAAAAAAAATGTTGCATGGAACAAGATCATAAAAAGTACGGGGAGGACAACCCATTATTTTCACACCTATTTCACTAAGTCGGAACATTGTACTGTAGGATCCAACTCAAGTCTCGATAAAACGGTCATTTTGATCCGAATGTTGCCTTGATGCATTTTGCTGACTTCGTTAATTTCCTACGGTATTCGGTTATTACAGTACATATAGAGTAATTATCGGTATATTCTTTAGGATAAAGGAACTATAGTTTTCTGCACCAATCTATATCTTGTTAATCTTGAAATCATGCTGCTAGATTCTTGTGGTAATAGGCAACACACCTTGCTCAATTTGTATGTATAAAAGACAGATATGAAAACAGGAACAGGTGGTACAAAACAGGAACAGGGGTGTATACTGAAATGAGGAACACAAGATGTTCCTTCTCACTAGGAAAACACACCTCTGTATTTCAGGCGTAGATTCATATGCAATCCTACAATGTGTCAGAATTAACAAATACAGGACTGATACTCGTAGAATAAACATATTGTTACGTCGGACCTGTTCTGAGGATATGTAGAGGTCCATAAAGAAAAAGAAGAAAACATACATCTGAAATCATCTAGAACTGTCATCGAAAAATCTAGAAATGTCGGTTAGGTATGGGAGAACGACTTCTCAAGGACGCATATCTACTGTGGTTATTTCTTGTAGGACTTTGTGAGGGGCTAAGGGAAGGCGATCTAGGCGACCTTCTGACTTCATTTCTTGACTCCCTATTCGTTGAACGGGCTCTGCTTTTGCAAGTTCTCTGAACGTGTCCGATTCTTCCGCAGTTGAAGCATCTCCTACTTTCATTTTGGGTATTTCGTCGCATAGATTGGAGTATACCCAATATTTGTGAGAGGGTAGATTGTGGGTGGCTATTGGAAGTTATACCATCGTGTTCTTGAAATCTTATTTCTCTCAATTTAGGACGGACAGATTTTGATATACTTTTTGCTGCCACATATACCTGAGCTGCAATCAGAGTTTCATTTAACATTCTGTGGTGTTGTAGCCGGAGAGCTTGTTGCGTTTCCACATCTTGTAATCCATCAACGAATGCCGGTGTGCCGATTTGCTCTAGGAAATCTTGAGGTGCCTGAGGATAGGAAAGATGCAGCAATCTTTTTATATCGGTCCCAAATTCCTGTAGGCTTTCATTTAATTTTTGATTACGGACTTTTAGCTGACTGCCCACGAAGCGACACTATCAATGAAGCCTTCCATCTTTAAAAACCATGCTGGGGATCCGGAAGAATCCATGTTTCTGTCGTATTCGGTGGATCTAGTATATTTACCATAAATAGATAGTAGAACAAATATTTCTTAAATCCCACCGCTCTCACCAATGTTATTCCTTTTACTTTCTTATACCTTCTTTATTTCTACAACTTTAACTTTAACAATTCAATAATAATAACTTCTCACTATTACTTAGAACACAGAACTGAACTCTAATACTTCAAAAACTAAGTAACTAATGTCAATTGTCCCACTTTTTATAATTTTCACCTATTCCAGACAGTTCTCGACTTTTCGATGACAGTTCTAGATGATTCCAGATGTATGTCTTCTTCTTTTTCTTTATGGACCTCTACATAACCTCAGTACAGATCCGACGTAACACTGCTCCCTCTTTTCTGGTTTTTCGTCCCGAATAATCTTACTGCTGGGGTCTAGTTGAAGTCAACAGGGTGGATCGGGCTTGCAGTAATGGGCTAACCTCTCGACATGAATCACATTGGGCTTACTCCTCGCTAACAATTGGATGCGGTAGACTATGTCGTTGATTTTCTTGAGAACGGTGTAGGGGCCTTCCCAGTTTCGTTGCAGATTTTGGCATAAACCTTTTCTGCGCTTGGGATTGAAGAGCCATACAGGGTCTCCTCTCGAGAAACTTGTGTTTGTAGTATGCACGTCGAGTCTAGCCTTCACCTTATCGTTGCAGAGCTTCAAACGTTCACGAGCAAAATTGTGGACTTTTCCAATTTTTCTTTCAAGATTTCTATGTACATAGGAGGTGTACGTTCTTATGCTTCTTCGCCAGGAGAAAGTCTTCCGGAAAGAAGATCATGGGGAAGCTTAATTTCTCTGCCAGTATCTGCATAGAATGACTATAACCAGTCGATTCGTGTTCAGAATTTCTATACGCTAGCAGAAATAGAGGAACTAAAGTGTCCAGTCTTTTTGGTTTTCAGAGACGAACATTAAAAGATATTCTACCATTCCATCGGACTGAGAGTAGAGAGGCGTAGTGCGTGTTTTCTTGATGTCTAATGACTTCATCAACTCCTGCCATAATTCGGATTCAAAATTTAGTCCTTGATCAGAATGCAATTCCAGAGGGACTCCGTGTCTCGCAATAACGTTGGTTACAAAAGCCTCTGCTACTGTCGCCGTTTCTTGTTTAGGAAGAGGTGCTATTTCGGGCCATTTGGAAAATAAATTGTTTTATTTCATCATTTGGAAAATAATCCATTACAACTATCAGGTATTTGTTTCCTCTTTCTGTCAAAGGAAGTGGACCGAGAATATCAATCAGTCTTTCAAAAGGCTCTCCGGAAAGATACTGTGCCACTTTTCCTCGACTTCTTGTTTTAGAACCGTTTCTACTATTGCACAGATCACATTTCTTGCATCAATCTTCTGCGTCCCTTCGACAGTTGACCCAATAATATCTTTTCTTCTCTTCTTCCATCTTTAAAAACCATGCTGAGGGTTCGGAATTATCCATGTTTCTGTCGTATGCGGTGGATCTAGTATTTACAATAAATAGATAGTAGAACAAACATTTCTTAAATCCCACCGCTGTCACCAATGTTACTCCTTTTACTTTCTTATTCTTTCTTTAATTTGAAAGGTTTCTTCGATAAATTAGCAACTCTTACAGGAATTGGTTGATCTACATTGACGAGACATCGAGCAATCAGAATTCCTTCATTTATATTTACTTCTTCTTTTTCTTTATGGACCTCTACATATACTCAGTACAGGTCCGACGTAACAATATTAACTGGCAGCCCTTGCGTCTTTGAATAGTCGCAAGGTAACATCCAGACTGGTAGAGGAATGCCAGAAATAACTAAATGAACTGGCAGCCCACATTAAAGCAAGATTAGTGTAGATGTGGGGACATAATGATATTTTTGGAAATTAACACGCCAAAGGAGGTTCAGCAACGATGGATGATGGATCAGAACCAGTCCTTGAGAGCACAAAGAAAGTGGTCCGAGGACAAATACAAAAATGGTTACAAAGCCAATATAGACTACAGAAGCAGGTACACAGTAAGACCTTTATAGATGATACTACTAAACATCAGTAAGAATCAGCTAAGAATCATTACGGGTCAATCTCCGGTAATAGACAATCTGTTTAAAATGGGTACCCATCCAGTGGACCTATATCGTCTACTCGAAGGTACGGGGATAACTGGGTGGGTGGACTAAATGTGGGAGTAGAGTACAATCAGACAACAGGTTGCAATCCTCCCGGCATGAGAACGGCTCCCAAAAAGGGAAAAAATGTATGGAAGAGGTTTTAATAAGTAAATCTATAACTTGAAAAATATTTCTTCGATTTTCTCTACTTTTCCTTACCCTATTTTTGTTCATCCCGTCTATTCATACAAAGTTGAAGTTGAAGGTTTAGGTAATTATAGGGTGTAGATATATAGTTGAAGATTTTAATATCGCCGAATTCACGTAAACTCACTTCTTTATCAGGTATTCATACTTACATTTTTAAAATATGCCTCGTATATCTGGGTGTCCTGTAATATTACTTTCAGTTCCTGAATATATTTAATCGCATTTTTCAATGTTTTTACCTTGCTTATCCTTTTTCCTCTAAAAACAAATTTAATATTATTATTATCTTTTACCGTATCGAAAAAAATGCCGATTGCACACTTTTGGCATTTCCGCTTTTTTATATCAAATGTATTTTCGGATGACTTGAGAGTGTATTAACTTTTAAAGTGAGTACTTAACAATGATTGAATTATAACTATGTTAATGTTTCTAAGCAGATTTCCCATACAGATCGGAATTTTCAATCCCGCTTCTTCTAATGCGTTTATACAAATGCCAGGTTTTCTGGGGATATATTGTTTTGGTTGGGATATATTAGCAATTTATATAGCTGTTGAGAGTATCTGAAATTCCCCAAAAAATTGTAAATGGTGTTCAACCGTCCGTTGGTCAGTATTAAATAGATACATTGAGTTAGTTGTTCCAGACCTTGCAAGTCTTATAAGAAGTTTATCGAGCAAAACAATTTTAATACGGGCCATTCGGAGGAATTATGAGGCTTTATTTCATAGAAGGCATACTTTCAAGTAAAGTACGACCAGAGATCTAAGAAGGTCGTAAATCAATATAAGCCGACGACCTTCATTATTACCTATTGTTCTAAATATAGATAAGCAATAAAAGTGTGTGTACCTTAAAAGATTCCCAGGTCCAGATTAAAATATCTCATGAAATAGTTTGGCATTTAACGCAACGGCTTAAAAATAATGAAACTGGTATCCAGTGTTTCATAGAGACTTTAAGGAAGTCTCTTTTACAAAACGGATTTAAATTTAAAAATCTCACTAGTATCTAGCAGAAAAATCATAATGGAATCTGTGCGCCTTAAGAAGTAGATATTTGAATATTTATTGGCAATAAACGAATTTAGAGAATATGGTAGAACAGTAGTGTATTTGGATGAAACTTGGTTCGATTCACACGAAATGATATTCCAAACAAAAGTTGGGTAGACTCTTCTGATTTGTGCCGTCTAATAAAGGAAAATGCATTACGATAATTCATGCAGGAACCGAAAATGGTTTGATGCCAAATGCGTTGTTTCGGCAAATAATATTGAAGACTCTTTAGTCGATTATCATGATGATACTACAGCTGAATTATTTGAAGACTGGTTCCAAAATAAACTCATACCAAATATTCCACCCAACAGTATTATCGTCATGGATAATGCTAGCTACAACAGTCGAAGACTAGATAAAGCACCATGTTCAAATGACACCAAAGCTACTATACAAGAATATATGTTGAATAATGATATGTAGGTACTATGAGGAAAGGTACACAAAAAAACAGTTACTAGAAGTTTTACGCAGTTATTCGATGAAGAAGAAATATGTTTGTGATTCTTCGGCTGAAAGCTTGAGACATGAGGTGCTCAGACTTTCTCCTTATCACTGTATGTTTAACCTAATTGAATATATATGGCATCAGGTTAAGTCAGCAGTTCGAAGATATAATACTTCTCCAACCTTAAGTTCAACTGTGGTAGCTCTTATTCAAACAGAAACTGTAAACATTCCTGATAGCAGCTGGGCCAAGTGTGTTTCCCATATTAAAATTAAAAGGGTGGACAAGTCATATATGGATATAGAAAATATTCCCAAAGAAAAGTTTATTATCAATTTGGATGACGATAGTGAAAGTGAAACTGATCTTCGTGAGTAATTTTATTCATAAATACCTTTAACTCATACTATACATATACTTATATGCAAAAAACAGCGGCTTCACAAGTGTGTGTATATTAAATTTAATTCTAAACAACTTAAATTTTATAAACTTTCTGAACTATACATATAGTATAGTATATATACATAAAAAATTCTCATTTATATTGAAGCAATTTTTCTTAATAATTATCTAAACCCAATTATACCTACCTATAAATAGGTATCGATCGCCTGCTGATAACTCAAGTGGTTGGTGATTTAT
Organism: Lochmaea crataegi; assembly: GCA_947563755.1. NCBI lineage: Eukaryota > Metazoa > Arthropoda > Insecta > Coleoptera > Chrysomelidae > Lochmaea > Lochmaea crataegi. The sequence goes on from OX387435.1 coordinate 22,258,685, forward strand.
GACCTACTTAAATTTCTGTTCGTACTTTCAATTAAATAATTTTTCTAGACTTTTGTTAGGGCTGCTGGCCTTAAACACTTTTTTTTATCTTCAACCTCTCTTTCCTTTTCTCGTAAATTTATCTTTTTGGTATATGTTTATGAACAGATACCTGGATCTGTTAAGTGCACAGTTTTTAAAAAGTAAGCGCTTTTTTGGAAAAACTGGATAAAAACTTATGATACTATCCTGATAATGAAGGTAATTGATTATTGGTTATTTTGATGTTATGTTCGCTAAATTCCATTGGATAAGATGCCCCTCTTTCCAAGCATGTTTGCATTTTATATGAACTGAATTTCCATAAAAAACATTTAATTGTAATGTCGAAATAAAGCTCAAAATAAAAATTATTTTGAAACTATTGAAACAATAAATTTTGTGAAAACTTTTTGATTTTAACAGTTCATTATTCATTAACAATCAAAAGAAATAAAAATAGTTGATCGACCTACCACTTACATACATCAAATATGAATCTTTGCTAAAAACAGTGGGCTACCTTTAATAAATATACAGGGTACGGCATCGAAAACCAAAATAATCAAATATCTCCAATACTCCATGATCTTCGAGTAGCTCTACAAGAAAAATTCGATGCAAATCCTCAGCATTTCAATACTAACCTTATTAATTCGATGCCACGTCTTTTCACAGACGTCATTTTGGCAAGAGAAAGTCCCACCCGGAGATATTAACGCATAGTATTTTATTCCTTTACAACATTTTGTTTTTATCAGAATCAAGAGATTAACACGTTGAATGCCTTATGTATCCAACATGGATACATGAGACACAATGTTTCTGGTATCCACTACGAATACAAACCGGTTTTTATATTTCTAGACGTATGTATCCGCGTTGAATGCAGGCTTATTGCACTTATTCTTATGGGAGCTTTCATATGGTGGCCTGGGGTTCCCAAGAACCGTTTGGCCTGCAGATTTTATTTCTGATTATTATTATACAGAGAGATTGATAAATAAGTACAACCACTGCTTTCCGCATGATACTCATTTGCCAAATAAACATCCTCGAAAAGAGAATTCTCATCGTCAGATGGTATTTCTTGCTTATTACTAATTTAGCTTGTTCTTTTTCGTACGCCATTTCGAGAAATTGTTGTAGCACTAATTTACGTGGAACAAAATTACTGACCAACGCGTGCTTCTGCTGGTTCTGAGAACACTGCACTTGCCTGCAACTAATATTTTGGAGAGCAAAGTGCAATACCAAAAGGCTCTACATTGTTGCCAATGTTCAGTCAATGTATCTGCGTTGGATATACGTGGTTATAATGTCCAAAAGTGATATATTGGCCACGTGTATCCAACATGGATACATTTTCAAAACCAAGCATCTACATTTTTCATACATTAGTTTTGTTGCATTTCAACTTCAAAATAATATTTTATTACCAAATTCAGAAAAAAACAGGTTTGGCCATAGAACCAGAATTATTTGGTACCATTGTGGTACGTTTTAATACTCCTTTTAGTTATTTTATACCATTGGCTTAAAAACAATGAATTTTCTTTTATAACCGAGATAATAACGTTAATAAGAATATTAGATATCGAAGAATAAATTTATTATTATTACAAAGTTTTGAAAAATATTTTTCAAAAGCAGTGACCGTTCAACTAAGAAGAAACAACGACTTCCCGGGCACTATGCCCCGACAGACATTGAATTACACTTCTAAGTCAAACGGGTCGGTATAATCTTCAGGATTTAACCAACTATTCTGGTTTGCAATTAGAAGGGACAACATAACTTGCAGACCGGTTTCGGCGTATTTGCGCCTCATCAGTACAAGGTATATGTTCTCCGCCCGAGAGTTCTGGGAGCCTAGTCCCGGACTGAATTTGACACTAAAATCACAATCAATACATGTCTTCCAGTAACAGAAATATTAAAGGTGTGACAATAGCTACATCTTCACTTCCAACCGCAAACCAAAATTCGAAAAATTTGACAACACTTTACTAAATACGACAATTTTACAGGAAACTGTAATAATATTTTAATAAGCTTATTAATAAAGTATTATGCTACATTTTTAGGCACCAGTTGACTCCCCCTATTGTAGTTGCTGTATGCTAAAGAATATGTTCTTCAAATTTCGGGTGGAACTCATCTTCACATTTATGCACCCCGTATATTTTCAAATTCAACTCTACATTAAAAATTCACAGGATTGTTACAGGAATTGACCTATAGTTCACAAAAAAATCATCAAAATCAAATAGGTAGTTAACCACTTTTGAAAATGTGTCAATTTTTTGGTGGTCAGTTTTTTTTCGATGGTCAGTGTATTGGGAATATTTGATACAATACAACTTGATAAAATAAATAGTATATTACAAACCTAGGCCAGTAAAGTAAGAAATGTCTCAGATCACATGTGAAGCGAAGCTGAGGTCGACAAACATGTGATCTGAGGCTTTCTTACTTACTGGCCGAGGTGTGTATACTATTTTTCTGTTCGACGGAGCCGGAAAGCGGCAACTTCGTTTAGCGCGGCGGCCCGAAAGTTGATGCTTTCCGGCTTCGTTGAACAGAAAAATACACACCTCGGCCAGTAAATAAGAAAGGCTAATATCACATGTTTGTCGAAAATTACATGTGATCTGAGACATTTCTTACCTTACTGGCCTAGGTCTGTAATATACAATATTTCAAAATGTCATTTTTTCGAATCGTGTCAATGTGTTAAATAAAAGAAACGCAACTCTGTAGGTAGGTATTCGTTCTTCAAAAATACTGACAAAAAAGTAATTTGACTCTTAAACCTACTTTCACCAAAGCAAACAAAATTCTAAAAATCGTATCAAATTACCTCGTATTCTGATAGGGAATGGCCTTTCTCAATCTCACAAAAGCCATGTTGACAGCTTGGACTCTTCTTCTTTCTCGAGCATTCCGTCGCGCCACCACTTGCGGAGGTTTTTCTTTGTACGCCACGTGTTTGATATTTTTTGGATTTTTTTCCCTCAATGGTCTTTTAGTAGTAAATTGTTTTGAATAAGTGGCATCTGCCGTAGATATATGATCTTTGGGAGACGTCCAAGGATCGTTTTGTGTAGAATATTCTGAGTACATACAGGAGACGGAGTGGTGTACGTTTTGCATTTTTTTCATGAATGACAATTTAAATGTTCAATTCAATGGTTGTGCTCGGCTTTTGAATAGTTTTATTGCTTTTTTTTGGGGCTGTTAAGTTGTCTCTTTATAAAGATTCGAAGAATAAAAAATATTATAATAAATACAATGAAAAATAAAAAACACTAAATTAAAAAATAATCAGACTTTCGCCATTTATGTTTGCAATTCACTAGGATTTAAAATATATAAGTTTGTTTATTCAGTAATAGGCATGTCATATTATTTTAAGGATTTATAGTTAATTAGTTTATTCAACTGTGTAATGTACGACTTCAAAATACCACACTGTATATTATTTCCAACAATTCATATTTTTTTAAGATTTGCATTACTCTAAATATTAAATTTAAATTTTTAAGTCAAATGTCTAATTAAATATTTGTTACTTATCAGGCAAATTTTCAAAATCATTTTTTTTGTTTTTAGAGTTCATTTCATAATTAGTTTGGGAAGTCTATCTGAAGCTACGCGGCATCGGTAAGGGGCGAGGAAACATGGCCGATATCTGTCATAAACGTACCAATGGCGTAAGGTACCTATTTTATAAAAGTATTAAAAATAATAATTATTATTATATAATAACTATATATAGAAACAGATTTATGCATTGCATTAAAGGTAAGGTATTTTTCAAAACACGGTATTTGTTGAAAACAAATAATGTTAAAAATCGTACTTGAATTCAATATGGATACGAAATAATAAGATACCAAGTAAAACTGAAAATACGAAGGTAAACTCTGACCAACGCCACTGAATAATCAATATCAGTCAATTGTTGAAGTGGGATGGAAGAACACACGCACGCGCTTGCCAATAGGAAGTCAGGTGGTAACTTAGCAACGGAGGTTCGATAAATATTCACCAATTGAGTTAGTTCGGAGGGTGTGGTAATTATGGTTTTTGCACGACGTTGCCGGCTTGAAGAAAACGCATAACATATTTGGAAAAGTGTTCATCTTTTAATATTCAGAAATTGAAAAAATAATGTTAATAGACAAAATCCAATGAAACAAGCACATTAAAGAACTAACGTTTAATCATTATTGACATATTGTTAATAATAAAAAGTCCATTTTCTAATTATTATCACTACATAGGTACTTAGCACTTTAGCTTTTTCATAGTTAAACGTGGCAATATCGAATGTTTTCGACCGCATTCCTTTCACAGCTTCAGTTAAGTTTGCCAAACTATACCTACAACTGAATAGTTATGTCTATTTTTAATTATAATTCTAAGTGTATACAGAATGAATCACGACCAATACGGGAGGGAGGTTTATAGCGAAATGGTAAGGTTTTAAAGAAAACAATTAAAATCGAATAGGAAATATAATATAGTGATTGAGGTATTGTGAGGTTTATGGCGATTCCAAAATAAGGTAGGTGTCTAACTATGATCAGGGGCGTACTATATCTATCCATCACTCGAAATTGTAAAATAAATAACAAAAAAAAAACGACAAATATAAAAGTTCCATAAAGAAATTAAGTACTTATTTGCTATTTTGTTTAATGTGGTTATAAGATCTTTTGTTAATTATGTTATTATTCATTTGAAGCAGCAAAATTGAAACAAAGAGTTAAAATTTAACATTGCTGAGTGCCGACAAATTTTGCGACGGAATATGAAGGCAGACATTTACTTGGCACCGACTTCAAAATTGAAAAACGATTAATAATTATTAAGAAATTATGGATATATTCTACGTAGTAAGGGCGGAAACAATTAAAATGTTAACAATAATTACTTAATAAACAATAATTTGTTTATTACATTAAATTTTTTTACTTTTTAGTTAACTGTGTTTGCCAAGTGCCCGATTGTAGCTACTTATGTTCAACTTAGTTGACAGCTGATTCAACCTGAAAAACTTTTCTTTATGAATGACGTTTTCGAAGTTGGTTTTGATATTCTCGAAACAATACTTCGAATGTTGTTTACGGGTCTTAGGATTGATAGAGGATGCTCCGAAATTTCGAAGTAAAAGGAGGAAGCCTACTACACCAAATGATCAACTATTATTACAGAAACTTGTCTCCCATGAATCAGTTGCTAGCAGCACTTCGGCTTTATGCATGCGCTGGGCATAACCATTGCTAGTTTCTGAAGATTGCTGTTATAATTGTATTTATAGGTTAACTATTCACATTTTACGCGGGTGAAGGCTAACTGTCATTCGATACAAAGCCTAATCTGAAAAGTCACTAAAAAGTTACTGGATTTTCTCCGTGTTGTCATGTACGCAATGAGGTGGCTCTTTACTACGTAATGCTTAAGCTGCAGAGGTGCAACAAGCTAGACAGAGTGATATGAAAAATAGTTTTTGAGTTACCATACTCACTCCCAATATACAGGGCGAATCATGACCAGCTGGACGGAGGTTTCCAATAGCGAAATGGTAGAAGTTTTAAAATTTTTGTTACTTCAGTAGTTCGCATATTGATAAAGGCTACATTTAAAAATAAACAGGATGTCCCAATATAGTGTGACATCAAAGTTATATTTTGAATCCTATTGAATTTTTTCTGATAGTCCGTGAAAAATTATCTATACTTTAATGAGTATCACAACATAAGGGTAGAAACTATTGCATTTCTTTGAATACTGAACTTGTTTGAAAAAAGTTACTTTTTTTGTAAGTAATCTAACCAAATAATAACAAAAAAGTTTTAATTAACACAGTTGGAAAGCCAAGAAGAAAAGGATCATTAACAAAAAAGAAATATAGAGTAAAAACAAGCAAAGAAAAGAGTGAGAGAGTTATTAAGAGAGCTGTAAAACTCAATATCTCATACCTTACTTCTCACGCTAGACTTTGTATTGAAAAGTAAATAAAATAAATCATTCTTCATTTATATTCACATCAATTTATAAAAAATGTTTACCTCCAAAATTTGTTGCACTGAATTTTTCAATTTTTCATAAAAATGAACACATTTTAACAGAAAAGGAAATAGTAGTAACTTAGTTGATAATTTTGTAGAAACTGAAGGGATCATTAGAATGTGTAATATCAACTTAATTTTAAATCACCCGCATACACCTGGTCAAGGAGGGGTTAACAGCGATGTTCACCTTTGACCGAAATATTCCACATAATATTATTAAGAACCTTGGAAAGGATAAAATAGTTTAATAGTTATTTAACCAACAAGTGTATTAATAAAGGATATTAACAATCGAGATATTTTAACGTTTGAGATTACTAATGGCCCTTTCAATACTCGTGTTGGCTACAAAATTTTTCCGTCGACCGTAGGTACAAGGTGTATCCCTTTTTCTCAATCTTTGGAAACTAAGAATATTTATTTGTCATAGGTAGGTTCCTAAATATCGTAGAAGGTAAATTAGGTTTTGTCGTTCTTTCCTTAGATATCTAGGTTATGTAGTGGATGAAAATGGTCTTCGTACCGATCCTGAAAAGGTTTCTGCTATTTGTGAGTATCCTGTTCCGAAAACTGCCACTCAGGTGTGTAGATTCTTGGGAATGGTTTCGTATTATCGACGGTTTCTTAAAGATTTTTCTTCTTTATCTGCTCCAATTTCTGATCTTCTAAGTGAGCGAAAGAAGGTTTTTTCATGTTATTCAACCAAACCAGAGAAGAATGATCGGTAATTACGGTGAAATGACGACCGATCAGATAATACCTAAAATGATCAATCCCTAACAAAAATGCTAACAGTTCCTTTTCGGTAGCCATTAATTTTGTTACCTTGATTAAAAAGGACCTGTTAATCTCAGGGTGGGATTCGAAATAAAAACCGATTCAGATGTAATGTTGGTTTAATATAATAAAATAAAGTTGGTTAATATATGAATGTGCAGAAAACAAACAAGGCCTTGCCTACTAATTGTAACGCCAAAAACTCCCTGAAGGATTTCCGCTGTACGACACTATTTATGTGAAGTTAGCTTTCCACAATTATTTTAGGTTATCAAAAAGGCATGCACAAAATTATAACTATAATGAAATCTTACCTTAGGGGTGGTTGGATACAGAATTATATTAATGAACTACCTTTTGTATGCATACGCTGGTTTACAAACTCTAGTGATTGTGCTATTTGTTATTAAATAATTCTACAAGTTGTCCTCAACAGAGGGTAAAGACACCAGGAAACTAAGTTCCTCAGTAGGTATGACAAAATACTCTACTTACAATAATTTTTCATAAAGATATTTGTTATTTCAGTCAAATGTGTTTTCTACTCAAACCCCTGGATTCCTTGATATAAATAAGGTAGGAAGGTTACCTGTTACCGCTCGGGTGCTGTGGTGTGTCCCTCCAAAAGATCTGGTGGTGGCTTACTATCTCCTAGAGGTAGAGGTGTATACAGGTGTGATGACTGGGTGTAGACGATGTACCTTATAGACGATGTCGATGCAGGAACGAAATGAAGATGTCGATGTATACAATAAAGCCAAAGAATGAAGAAATAACCAAAGGAAGAAGATCGATAGAAGAAAGAATAACGAAAGAAAGAAAGAGACCGTAGAAGTTGTGTGGCCTCAAAGTGGTTTCGCCTACGGATGTGGAGACAGGAATTTAAGCTGAGCCAAATAAATATCCACTTATACAAATGGTAGAGCTCCAACAGGATCACTCTAATAAAATTTAAGCTCACTTAAATATATTTCAAAAAATCAGCAAAATTGCTAAACCATCACGAACCTCACATGGAAGATTGTTGGGCTTCTTGGTGCAATGGAATACGCATGTGGATATTACAGTGAAGGTCATCGGTTAAAATCTTAATGTTCTCGTTTTTTTTTAAATTCTATTTGGAAAGTCTTAACATTAATAAGGAGGAGGAGGAGATTATCTTTATTGGTTACCCAAATGGCTAACGACCGAGGTCTTTCTGCCACAGATTTTTACAATTTACTTGTATAACATAATTTTTTTTTTTTTGATATAGATATAATAAATAAAATGCAAAAAAGAAAAAAAAAATTGTGAAAATAAATAGCTAACAATTATATAAGTATATATGTAAGATGTAATTGGAACACTTAATAGAGTCTGATTCAGAGACCTACATTGCACTAATTTACAGAGTTTGCTTTAATATTCATTATTTTTGTCCACAGTGACTTTTCTGGAATTTTCCTTTTTGGTGGTATATTCGGATCCCGGGCTATGACCATATCTTGAAGCATTTCAATATTTAAGTTTTTTGCGAAATTCTTGCTTAGCTCATCCATTCTTTCCAAGATAGGTGTGATGTTGACAGTACTATATAGCATTTGGTTTGATGGACAGTGTATAGGGTTCTGGGGGTGTCTTAATTTGGTTATGCTTCTGAGGCAAGTTGTTTCTGCTACTTGTAGATTGTTCAGGGCTGGTTTCGAGCAGGTTTGAAATAATATAGAGCCATATTCCAGAAGTGGTCTACATATCATTTGGTATATCTCACTTGCTACTTTTCTGCTGATCCCTTCGTTTTTGTAAGTCAAAGTTCTAAAATGTTTAGCTCTTGCAATGGCTTTTTTCTTAACTTCCTTTGTATGGTAGTTGAAATTTAGTTTATGGTCGAGGTTTATACCAAGGTATTTACAGTGTTGTGAGGGCTGAATTATGTGATTTTGGATATTTATTGTATAAACATTTTGGTAGGCTATGTGGTTGAAGATAATAAAGTTAGTTTTTGTAGGGTTTATTTGAATTCTCCATTTGTTAGAAAATGAAACTATGCTGATGCATATATTTTGTAAAGCATCAACAGTTTGTTGCAGGGTTTTGTTATGGGCAATGGCGGCAGTATCATCGGTTTGCTTGTTGAAGGTTGGAATAGAACATTAATAATTATTATAGTTTTGTAGAATAATATAACAAAAACTAGTATTCTACTATTTTCGATAGGGCTGTATGTTTGGTAGCACCTTCCAAAATCGTGTGAATTAGGTGGAGAGAATTTAAAACCAACCCAATTTTGGAGTAGTTGTGCTAGATGTAACTTTGCCCGGACAGTAAAGGATAAGGTTATCTGTGTATGTCATATATTTAATTAGAAAGAGAACAAAGGACTCTAAGCAGTTAATATTGAGTAGGAATACTGTGGTACTTAGAACAGAACCCTGAGGTATTACACTTTCTAGTTGGTATTATTTGAATGTCTTTCCATTGTAGGATACAAGAACGATTTTTCAGGAAGCGCTTGAAAAGAAGGGGGTTGAACGTCTATGCTTTGACGCTCTGTGACAAACAGATAAACACATCACATAACCTTTATATTTATTTTCTAAATATAAAGCGCATTCAATGGAAAACCTGATTAAGACAAGAAGAATATTTAGATATTCTAGCATTAGGAGAAGAAGATAATCCTGTAAAGTCCGCTTTACAGTTCGCAATTTTTCTTGCAACATGCAATATTCTTGATCGAATGCGCAGTAGAGGATAATATGGCAAGTCTCTTGCCATTTTAAACTTTTGTCCAAAATCGATCTGGTTCGATTTGTATTGCAGCTTGCATGCAATTCTGGGGGAAAACTTGGTAATTTTTTTGTTCTAACAAAACAAAAGTTCCTAGACGAGATGGGAGGTGATGTATGATATGTGAATTTTGACTGTGTACTTTCAAACACAACATAAATAGGTACATATCAATAATTTTAATACAAAGTTAGTTTATCAACAATATCAACATCGTATGACACACTAACCTAACCTCACAAATAAACTTTAATTTTTTTGTTGGTATCATTGAAAATTGCATATTGCAATTGTGACATGTAAAACGATTGTCCATAGTTGCAAGCAAGACCTTGCGAGGTCGAAGTGTTGCTGCAATACATTGCAAGAAGAATTGCAAACTGTAAAGCGGGTTTAAGACATTTAAATTATTTCGAGGAAGTAATTCACTTAATTAAAACTAATTAACACAGAAATTTTAACTTAGAGGTTAGAATTGTTGTTTGTTGTTGTTGACGTAACGAACCGCTGTCCAACTGGAAAAAATGGCGACCGCTGTCACTTAGCGGTCAAAATTGCCCTCGGCTTACTCAGCGCTAACGTGGCTGAACGCTTATTATTTCGAGGATTTCAAAATCAACTTCGAAAATTTCATCCACAAAGAAAAGTTTTTCAGGTTAAATCAGCTGTCAACCGCGATTTTAAACTAAGTCAAACTCAACTCAACCCAATCGGGGACTTATATTGCTCCTTAACTAGGTTAAATAATACTTAGATAGCGGTGCAGCGCAAACTAGTCTTTTTAAGATTACTCTATTGAAGACTGTCTTAAAGTAAATGGTGGAAACGGGCATTAGTGTAATTAAATATTCCCTCTCTTTTTATCTTCTTATTTTATTTTATGAACAGGACGTGTTCAAATTCAACCTAACAAGTATGTTATAGGTGGGTGGAATGGTTTGGTTACAAGAGGTACCTTTTTAACATTGTAACTTTTCGATATCCAATTAGGTACTATCTTTTAACACTTTCAGCTGCCCGTTGCAGCTCTATTATTAATTAACTCGGCATTCAAAATAATGAAAGCGTTTGTGTTATAACCATAATAATAGTAATATGAACAGATTGCGGTGTGGTTTAAAAATAGATTTTCTGCAACGAATACACCCCCGTTGTATTACATTCAAGTATTAAATATTCCTATTCTGATAAAATGCGTTATGATTATGTGTTACAGATGTATTTATTGGATATCTTTATTATTGTATTTAGCTTCATAAGAAATATTACAAATAGTGTGACTATAAAATAAATGTCAATTTTATTTAGTTTTTTTTCCTTTTTGGGAGCCGTTTTCATGCCTGGAGCACTGCAGCCTGTTGAGTTATTGTACTTTACTTCCATATTTAGTCTACCCACCCAGTTATCCCCGTCCCTTGGAGTAGATGATTTTGGTCCACTGAATGCGTGCCATATATGTTTCAGGCACATTATCCTCTCCGAAAATTGTTTATCTCCTTGAGTCCAGTGCCTCACAGTCAAGATATGAGTTACGGTCTCGATCTCCATATGCCCCATTTTATGCAGGTGATCTTTTGCCGGGACATGACCCGTTAGATAACCTGTGATGCTTCTTAGCTGATTCCTACTGATATTCAGTAGTTCTTCGGCCCTCTAATACATGTATCATCTTGAATAAGAATATCCCGTGGCCAAAAATCGTAAAGTAAGAGCTAGCCTTTTTTAACTGATATTGCCTTTTTGAAATTTGTGTCCATTCTCTTCGTTTTAGGTCCAAACAAATTGAGTAAAATTTCAAAATCGGCTTGTGACATTCGGAGAAAATTTCTAAATTGCCCAGTTGTCTCATGAACTACTAACGTTTTTAATAGATTTTCGTCACCTCTCTGGCTTCTATACTGAAAACAGTATTATATAAACTGCACACTTTCTATTGATAGCAAGATGGGAGGACATGATTGCACCCAAAAAGCAATAACTATATACACACTACTATACATCAGACACAAATATTTCTAAGCTCAAGTCCACATTAAGACAAGCATCACACAAATCTCTTTGAAATTGGTAGAAAACCCAAGAGATCGGTGGATGGCCTGTGTTTCCTTATACGGCGCTCAGTCCACATACTATAAATAGTTTAACGAACACGAATATATTTGCGTCAAATTAAATATTTATTGATGTGGACCTGGCTTTAGGAAATGTGACTTTGTAAGAATACCACAATAAATGGATAGGATCCATGCTTGAGCATAGGAGAATAACAGCACATATGCATGATAAAACATACACCGTTAGGACAACTAAAGGATGTCCTCAATGTGGAGTACTTTCACCACTTTTGTGGATGACTTGATCTGTAGGTTGAATGATCAAGGCTTATGGACGCAGGGCTTTGCGGACGACATAGTGATTGTCACCAATGGGAAATTCCCGGAGGTGGTTATGAATGCCCTACAGGAAGCACTGCGAATTATGGAGGAATGGTGCCTTACAGAGGACCTTTCAGTTAATCCAAAAAAACCCAAACTAGTTGCTTTTACGAATAGAAGAGTTCTCCCGCAGGGTAGAGTACTGTTGTTCGGAGAAGAACTAGAAATATCCAAAGAAGTCAAATATCTGGGAGTGACCCTTGATTCCAAACTGAATTGGAAGGCACCCCTGGAAAAAATTACTACCAGGGCGACTAGGCTTTTCTGGCAATGCAGAAGAGTTGGGGGCAAAACCTGGGGAATACGACCTGAGGTGGTTCACTGGCTCTACACAACTGTGATAAGGCCAACGATCACCTATGGAACAATAGTCTGGTGGAGGAGGACAGAATTGACCTCTGCAGTTAATATGTTAACTGCAATCCAAAGACAAGCCCTTCTTGGTATTACGGGGGCAATGAACAGCACGGGGACGGCATCAATGGAGCCCTTATTGGACTTCCTCCTCTAGAACTTTCTATAAGGGCGGAGGCAATGATGGCAATTCTTAGGCTGAAATCGGGAGACTTATGGTCCCCGAACAATGTTCGAGAAGGACACACTGATACAACTGGGACATTACTAGACGAACCCATATTTCACATGATACAGAGCATGACACCAGAGAATATATTCACTGAGCGAGTGAATATCATCATCCCATCTAGGGAACAGGTGATGCACCCAGGTAATTCTGGAGAAATCATCTGGTTCACCGATGGCTCCAAAACAAACCAAGGCACTGGAGCTGGTATAAAAGGACCTAGAAAGAGAATGTTCTTTAGCCTTGGTCGATATACGACTGTGTTTCAAGCAGAGACGATTGCCGCTATAGCCTGTATTGATGAAAACATCAGAAGAGGCTATCCCGGACAAAAAATTGAGATATTCACTGACAGCCAGGCTCTGCTTAAGGCTATCAGTAATCCAACAACTAGATATATACTGGTGAAAAACTGCAAAGAAACCCTTAACAGGCTGGCAAGAGACAACAAAGTGTCTCTAATATGGGTGCCGGCACATGAGGGGATTGCAGGTAATGAAATGGCGGACCAGTTAGCTAAAGAAGGAGACTTTATAGGTCCGGAACCGTTTTGTGGAATCACAAAAGATTGCATAAGAGGGGAAATCGGGAACTGGCTAGACAGGGAACACCAATTCAAATGGAGGGTGACACAAGGGCACTTTCATACAAAGAGTTTACTGAACAAGGTAGACAAGGAACTCTCAACCAGGCTACTGAAACTGGGTAAGAGACATTTGAAGACAGTTACCGACCTGGTGACTGGACACTGCACCTTGAGAAAACATTTGTAAAATATGGGCAAAGTAAGTGAACCTATGTGCAGAAAATGTGAACTTGATGATGAAACACCTACTCACAGACTCTGCTTCTGAACTTCAAGAACTTATACGGAAGCACTTTGGAGAGGAATTTATACAACCATCACAACTACTGAAAATCCCTCCAGTCAAACGAGTGGCCTTTATAGAAGACACGAAGCTTCTGGAATGGAAGTAGATAACATGGGAAATGGTACAAAGATTCAGTTCAGGTGCCTGGGCTGATGAGCACAACCCAAATATATGAATGAATGATAGAATATCTATCGTTATGTTTCACATTATCTTCTATTAAGAGAAATTTCAAATAATTTCTTTTAAACCCTTTTTCTACGACCCTGTCGACCAACATAATATCTCTTATACCCTTTTTCTACGTTCTCCCGTCCTAAAAAACTTTTCGATAATTTATCTTTAGAATCCGTTGCCTTCCGATGGATGATGACGTTGAGGTTGCAATTGCCGCAAACAGAGGTGTCAACTTTAAAAAATTTTTCAATATGTATCAAATTAATAAAAATTTTCAATGTCCACTGTAGCGTCGATTATCAAGTTTGGGCCTTGGGTAATAGTCTTATTCTACTTGCTCACATGAAACTCGATGGTGAAACCAAAGATTATATACACTGGCTTCCATTTGAAATAATGAAGCCTACATGTGACATGGGCTACCGGTCTATAACCTTCCCACTTCTTTACCTACGTCACTCGAAAATTGTAAGATTCGTGGAATATACACTTTTTAGCATGTCATTAATCACCTACCTTAATCTGACGCGCTCGAGAATTTCTGATGATTAACATTTTTTTATTAATCTGATCCTTTATCCTTGACGGGGGGGGCTCATATTTGGTGGAGGTACTGAACCGGATATAAGGTATCACCCTGTATGAATGTTAATCTGCCGCGCTTTAGTAAATATCGAAATCCCCGCTTGGGATCCCCTACTAGGTATTTTTTAGCACGTAAATTGCATTTAGGAAATGGTTAATTTATTTGGTACCTTTTTATAAACTACTTAGGGGAAGGAAAAAATCATAATTTTTTTGTATTGCTTTATTTTGAAAATATTTTCACAGAAGGGCAAATAAAAATGAATAATCCCTAAATGTCCTAAAGAAAAACGTAATATAATGAAAAATAAATGGAACAGAGACCTAAAATGTTATTACTTGAACTATATCATTTTAGACACTGGGGGTGTCCAAAATGACACCAAAATATTAGTAAAAATTATTGCACAAGTCACAAATAAAGTCTTTGAATTTGGAGTTAAATTTCCACTCCAAATGAGCCCACAACTGACACAGCATACACTGGATCCAATTTTCCTTAGATTTTGGATGCCCTAAATAACCCATTGTAATAAATGCAAGACGCATCATCTTCATCATCAGTCTCTTGAAAGGGTTCACTTTCCTCATCTGTCTCATCTTCAATTATTGCCTTGGTACTCTTTTTTGTAGTTTGATCACGCAAATTCATATGTAATTTAGAACAATGTGCTTCCGACATGTTTTGTTCTCTAGAGTTGTCACAGGAAATCTTGTCTTTAATTTTCCGTGCGTCAATTTTTGATTTTTTCTTTGCTTGCTCTTCGTTTTTATATTTCAATTCCTCAAGATTCGGAGAACATGTTAGGACTGCGTACTTTTTTGTTACATTCATTTTTCTTGACTGGTATACTTATTGCTTCTGGAGGTGGGGATGTTTCTAAAAATGGCACCTTTGCGACTACTGTCTTACTATTGATTGGAAGTTTAGAAACGACATCTGGTTGATTTTATTTTTCTGTTTGTCATCGTGAAGCTGCTCTCCCAACGCATTTGGTGTTTCATCCTGAGTATCTTCTAGTGCAATATAAGTTGTGTCCGCTGGTACAAAAAGGTAATCGGGAAATATGTTGGAATTAAATGGACTGATTCCTGTTTTAGCAAATCCGCTCAATGCATTTTGGATTGTGGCTGTTTTACCATACGCTTCAGAAAAGAGTTCACTCACTTGGTAAGCTGTAATAACACGACCTGGATGATTTTTCATCCATGTAGTACAATCCTGATTGTAATACGCCTTTAGGGGTCCAAAAAAAACTCACATCAAGCGGCTGCATTCGGTGGGTGCAGTAAGCAGGGAAGCACATGAGAATGATGTTATTATCTCTACAAAACGACACAGCTGCTAAGGAGGTATGGCTTACATGACCATCAAGCAGAAGGAGTACTTTATTCTCCGGAAAGGGATTAGCAAAAATGTTTCAGCCATTGAACGAAGAGTTCTGAGTATATCCAACCAGACTCTTGGCACAAACCTAAACTTCCAGGAGGTGCTTTATCAAAAAGTTCATCTTCTTTGTTTTTTCTTGAAAAGGTCAAGGTTGGAGGAATATAGTTACCTGTTGCACTCATGCAACAAGCAACAGTTACATGCTGGCCTCTTTCTGCGCTTGTCAGGGATCCTACTTGTTTTCGCCCAGTTGATGCCAATATTTTCGGAGGTTTCTGGACAGTAGACAGTCCACTTTCATCCATATTGTAAATCTTTTCAACAGTGATAGATTTCTCTTGTAGAACAGAATCTAAAACCTCAAAAAATTTGGAAACTTGAGGCTTGTTAAAAGCTCGTGCCCTGGCTGCTGAAGTGGGTTCTGGCCGTCGTAGAGATATGTCGGTATTTCATTTGCGAAATCCTCCGAGCCACTCTTTTCCTGCGATTCCTTTTTCACGGTTATATGATCTACTTTATTCTTTTCCGCAAACTCATAAGCTAATTGTCTCACTTCGGTTGTGGTTAAACCAATGAACTATGAATACGGATGGAATAGCCCCTTCCCATTTAAACAATGAAACGTTTTTGCGGCCAGCATAAGATAAGGAGGTCCGAGAGAGAGAAGAGAGAGTCAGGGCAAAAGGCCCGCGAATTTGAAGGTGGTGTAAGCGGATTTATAGTAATTTGATTTTAAAATTTATTTGTAAATTGTAATTGGATAAAAGGGAGTAATAGGGATAGGTAAAGAGGATAAAAGAATTATATAGGTAATATTAAATTTAATAATTTCAATAAAAATACTGATTTTGGAAGATTACAAAAAATTATTTCTCAAAATACAAAATATTTTTAGCAGATTTGTGTAGAAAAAAACAGTTCTCCTTATGAGGCTATTGGTTTTTAAAATGAATAGCTTTAGTTTTGTCCGATTCTATCAGGAATTTGGTTTTTTATTGAATTTATGTGGTGAAGCCGAATTGTAAAATAATTTTTCATTATTAATCTTATCAATTGAATTATATGACCATGAAGCGGATTTTGATCTAGACAATGATGAGATAAACATAAAAACACTTCACTGATGTTAAAATTTCTCTTTGCAAGAGAGACCAACCTCAACATTATATTCGGCACAGAAAAATTTTTTTCAGTCTTAATTACACTTTCTGCAACCATACAAATTTAACTATATCTTTTGAAGGCTTGCTAAGACCCCCTCTATTTTTTCTATTCAGTAGCACGCAAGTAGAATTAGAAGTTATTAAAGAACGGGCACATTCATTGCAATTAAGAGCTTTAATAAGTTTTTTGCTAATAGAACGTGCTATATACTCTACCACATTACAAATACAGAGTGTGTCTAAATTCATGCGACAAAATTCAGGAGGTGATTGCTCGTATGAAATTAAGATGGGTCTTTCCTACAACAAAATTGCCTCAGCCCAGCGAGATATCACGTTTTTTGCTAATAGAACTTGCTATATACTCTACCACATTACAAATACAGAGTGTGTCTAAATTCATGCGACAAAATTCAGGAGGAGATTGCTCGTATGAAATTAAGATGGGTCTTTCCTATAACAAAATTTCCTCAGCCCACCCCTTTCCGAGATATCACCCTTAAAAGGTGCTGACTAAAAATTGAGTTTTTATTTTTTTTCTAAAATTTCAGTAAAGCTAGAAACTTGAAATTCTGTAGTTTTCGTGAACTCGCAAAGGACTAACCACTAGTATTTTTTCAATATTCCTGTTACATTATACGGGGGAGAAATTAGCAACCCTTACTTTATTTCATATCAAAACTTTTTTTCAAGATGCAATAAAATTTAACTTAAAATCCTTGTTTTATTTAAAAACTTTTTTTTATTCTTAAATTTTTTCCCAAAACCAATAGCTACAGAGAATAAACGCCATAATTTATAATTTTTTTAATAAATTGAGTGGAAAACAGTAAATATGTAAAATGTAATACGATTCATAATAAATGCTGGAAATGACCACCTCTAGCCAAAATACATGAACGTAGCCTGCAGATATTTTCTTCTGTTTGAGTAATTCATTCCATAGGCTATTTAGACTTTTCATTCTTTGCCTACTTATTTTGCATTGATTATACTTGTTCACTTTCTTGTACTTTTGAACAGTTTCATGAGCAACTTTCCAAAACCTCTTCCTACGCTGCATATTATTTAAATCAGAAGACTTGAAATCCCCAAAATATACAGGTTCTCAACGGGTCCTGCAAACACATAAATATTTCAACAAATTAGTAGACGTGAAAATTTTGATAATAACTATATTATTATTAAAGCTACCTTAAATTGCAAATTTGTTTGCTCAAAGTTTCACATATCAGGATTGTGCGTTAAATTTGAAGGACCAGCTTCTAACATATTTTCGTAATCTATAAGTTCACAATTTTCAGGTTTCTCTACCACCTCACAGATATCCAAAGTTTGATCTGAAAATAATAAAATGAATAATAAACACTTCAAATTACTTAGAAGTAAATAGGAATATTCAAATGAAAATACCTGGTTCTTTTAGGGTTATTTCTTCATGTTTTTTTTTAAAACCTTTCGTTGGGATCTTTAAGGAATCCTAAAACTAAATTTTTTCATCACTCCAAAATGAATTGAACGATTAAACTAACCTGTGAAACTTCATTTTGATACCTTTTGTTCGTCTATTAGTACAATTCACTGCACTGCAAGATTCAACCATTTTCAGACAAATATAAAACAAATTCAAAATCTCTTAAAGGCTATAGATATTTATAATAATCACCAAAAAGTACTATTATTAATTTAAAAGTTCAGCAGAAGCAGAATTATTTAAAAGCAAACACAATGAATACACTTTCTCTAATGTTAAATACAAGTTTTCTGCCCTGACTAGCGCTATCCTTCTCGCTATCCTAACATCAATTCATCTGCAAAGTGCCTGTTCCATCCGTATTTATAGTTCATCAGGTTAAAACAAACAGTCTAGATTCGAGATATTTTAGGTGTTTTACCAACTCTCTCTCTGTTTGGGAATCAAAAGTTATTGAAAATCGGCCCAGACTTTTCTCTACACCTTTTATTCTTATTAGCAGCTCTACGTCTAAGAGTTGCTTGGGGAACGTTATACACTTTAGATGCTTTTAGCCATCCCATTCTCTTTTCTTGTACATCTTTTATAGCTTGCTGCATAAATGCTTCATCCCAGGACTGTCTATTAGCCTTTCTGACCTACCTTCCAACCATGGTCATTGTAAAAAAAATTAACAATCGAATTACAATTAATATAAATCATTGTACCAAAAAGACTAGAAAATGTACTGTGCGTCGTATAAAATGACATACTATGTCACAACCACAATATGTCATTTTAAACGCAATGTTACATTTTCAATATATAGATTATTTTTGATAATGTTAAAGTTGCTATTAAAAAACCTACTTACCAATCAATTGTTCACTGTTCACACATAACAATTAATGCTAACACAATATTTAATACCACGAAGAATGATATAAAAACTTTCTAGCCACTGAAACATAACCTACACAATAAAACCGTTAAATAATCCTGGGGAGATCTGTAAACTTATAGTATATTTTAATAGAGTGTTTGTTACTTAGGACAGTTACCGAATAAGAGATGCCGCTTCTAGTTTTCTATATAGAGCAAGAGTGTCATTTTAGCAGCTATGTCATTTTAGGACACTTTCCCCTATTCAATTCTAAAATTAATCAGATCCCAATTTTGAATTACAACCCGAATGTTGATGTGAATAGCTATAATGTCAAGTTATTAGATATAATTAAAAATGTTTTGAAAATGCCTTGGAAATTATCTATTGGACCAGATTGTTTGCTAGCATATGTGTTGTATTTTTACTCGTATAAAAACTATTCATTACTTTTATAATTTATCATTGAGTTCTGGTGTATTTCCAGAGTTTTGGAAAACCAGTTATATCGAAAATTATCGAGCTGCCTGTATCCAATCAGTTTTACCTAAATTATTTGATTGTCTTGTAAATAATTTGTTAAATTGGATTTTAAAGATTTAGTTGGTTTTCAACAGCATGTGTTTTCTAAAGGTAAATCTACAAGTTCTAACTTAGTACTTTAGAATTATTTTATAGCTAATTCTATGGTACATAGAGATCAGGTTGACTCTATCTACACATACTTCTCTAGAACCTTTGATATAGTTAACCATGATTCTCTTATTGCTAAGTTGGAAAGTTATGGATTTGGAGGTAAAATTCTCAAGTGGATAAATAGTTACCTTTCTGGTAGGTGTCAGTATGTAAAATCTGGAAATTGTCTCTCACATTGGACATCTTGTGTTCAATATATTCGTAAATGACATATCATTAATAATAAAAAAAAGGTAATTTCCTTGTGTTTGCTGATGACTTTGAAATGTTTCGAATAGTTGATAACCTAGCCGATGCCTCTTTGTTACAAGATTACCTTAAATGCTTAGCCAGTTGGTGTGAAGTAAATATGCTTCACTTATAAAAAAATGTTTCAAGATTACTTTCAGTAGGTCTCGGGAGCTACAACAAAAACAATGGACGCGTTCAGAAGGGCTTAACGGTTGAGTTGCTGACTCAGCGGTTACCTCCAGACGGGATGCTGCCGATTATCCACCTCATCAAATCTAATCTACATAAAGATGAGAAATTTTATTTATTATCCACAGGGTTCCCAAATTGGACCTCTTTTGTTTAATATATTTGTAAATGAAATATCATCAATAATTAAAAATAGTGAGTTCCTTATGTTTGCTGATGACCTTAAAATATTTCCTGTCGTTAATAACCTAGCTGATGCATATTTGTTGCAAGATGACCATAAAGCCAGCTAGTGCGAAGTAAATATGCTTTACTTAAATATAAAAAAAATGTTTCAAGATTACTTTCAGTAGGTCACGAAACCTTGTCAACTATTGTTACAACATAAACAGGAACATGATAAGGAATAAATTTCGATTCTAAATTAACATTTAAATATCATATTAACGAAACTACTACTAAGGCATTAAAGACATTGGGATTTGATAGAAATAGCAAGTCCTTTTCTGTGCAAACTTTAAAGATGTTGTATTTTAGTTTAGTGCGATCAGTTTTGGAATATGGTTCTCTTATTTGGTCTCCTTCATATAATACTGATATAGAAAGCATTGAGAAAGTACAAAATAAATGTTTGAGAGTAGGTATGCGCATACAATACTTAATATCTCGACACTACACCATAGAAGGTTAGTAGCAGATTTGTGTTTTCTCCATAAAATTTTAAATAGTAGTATTCAACAGTGGCGGCTCGTGAACTTTTTAAGAGAGGAGGCTGGACATAAAAATTGTAAAAATTTTTGAAAAATTGTCAAAATTTTGAGAAAATGGTCAATAATTATAAAAAAACTGTCAAAAATGGTCAATAATTGTTGAAAATTGTCAAAAATTTTGAAAAATTGTCAAAAACTCAAGAGTTTTAGAAAATTGTCAAATATGGTCAATAATTATCAAAAATTGTCGAAAATTTTGGTAAAAAATTTTTGAAAAATTGTCAAAATTTTGAGAAAATGGTCAATAATTATAAAAAAACTGTCAAAAATGGTCAATAATTGTTGAAAATTGTCAAAATTTTTGAAAAATTGTCAAAAACTCAAGAGTTTTAGAAAATTGTCAAATATGGTCAATAATTATCAAAAATTGTCGAAAATTTTGGTAAAAAATTGTTAATAATTGTCAAAAATGGTCAATAATTGTCAATTATTGTTAAAAACTGTCAAAAATAGACATTCATTGTCAAAAACTGTCCGAAAAGGTTTAAAGATTGTCACTAATTTTGGAAAACAGTCAAAATGGTCAATAATTGTCAAAAAATGGTCAATCATTGTAAAAACTTTTAGAAAAATTGTCAAAAATTTCGAAAAATGGTCGATAATTGTCAAAAATCGTTAAAAACTGTCAAAATATTTGAAAAATTGTCAAAAATTCTCAAAAATTGATCAATAATTGTCAAAAATGTTCAATAATTTTCAAAAAATGGTCAATAATTGTCAAAACTTTTAGAAAAATTGTCAAAAATCTCCAAAAATGGTCAATAATTGTCAAAAATCGTTAAAAACTGTCAAAATTCTTGAAAAATTGTCAAAAATCGTTAAAAACTGTCAAAATTCTTGAAAAATTGTCAAAAATGTTCAAAAATTTTTAAATTAATCAATAATTGTCAAAAATGGTCAATAATTGTCAAAAAATGGTCAATAATTGTCAAAAAATGGACAATAATTGTCAAAACTTTTAGAAAAATTATCAAAAATTTCGAAAAATGGTCAATAATTGTCAAAACTTTTAGAAAAATTATCAAAAATTTCGAAAAATGGTCAATAATTGTCAAAAACGATCAAAAATTGTCAAAATTGATCAGTAATTGCCATTTGCTGGATAAATTGGTGAGGAGGCTGAGCCTCCTTAGCCTTCTCCGAGGAGCCGCCCCTGGTATTCAAATTCCAGAGGTATTACGTTTAATATGTTTTAATACTAACACTAGAAGAACTCGTAATACTGAGGTATTTAATATTCCATTTCATACCACCAATTATGGTCAAAATGAATCAATCACAAGAATTTTAAAATCTGCCAATAAACATGGTGGTAGTCTAGATTTATTTGGAATATCTACATCAACATTTAAGAAATCAGTTGAGCTTCTAAATATTTAAGCATAATAATTTAATGTTTAATAATTTTTTTTATATACATCACTTATCTTGTTAACATGAACTCTTTATACTGAATGAACATTCTTTTGTAAAAAAGGTAAAACCGTAAATAAATAAATAAATTGTAACCATTTTGTTGTTGCTTCGGAGCACCTTTCATAATTGTATTATATAAAAACTAACAATAGTATTCAAAAGAGGATATAAGTATAAGAATATCGCAAAATAACCCATATGGAAATGAATTATGGGTAAGAACAAACTTCTTTCTTTTAATCGAAACAGTGATTAAATAATTATTAAGTACCTGGTACAGCGTCGTATTTTCCCAAATTTAAATAAAAATTTCTGCTTCCAGTATCCATGGCAAAACCAATGATGGAATGCGGGATGCTTAATAATTATTATAATACGGGGTTTTTATATTGAGTTTCACGGAATATGAGAGGCAACCAGAAATTATAACCAAGTGATTTTCAATTGTATGTCCAACACAAGATCAAATATATTTATCTTTAGTACTTGGATGACAGTCCTTCTTTCTCTCAAAGTACATTAATATTTTCAAGTAGTGAGTAGTTTTTACTAGTAGGATCACTAGAAGTCAAAAAGTTGTTAGGTAGGGAATAATTGTATAAAAAAATACTTATATAAACCCGTTTCTTTATATTTTAAAAATATCAAAAACAGGGAGATCCATTTAAAGAAATTGTGAAACCGCTGTATTCGAGTTTGGGCTCGCCCTGTATTTGGTTTCTTAGATATGGAAGCAGGTCTGGTGAATTATGATACTAAACGACCATCACAGACGTATGGTTTGAAATATTAATTTCAAAGTAAGCAATTTAAAGTATACGGGGCGTTGAATTCATTACGATTTTTAGGAATAAGTGGTCAGAACTTTTTAAATACACTTTATAATCTATTACAACCTTGACAATGAACACTGTTTACACTACCACTACACCAACACTAACTCTTTACACTATCTTACGCGCGTTTCGATAACCAAGTTATCCTCTTCAGAGACTGAAGTTAAACACCAGTTTATCGAAACGCGCGTAAGATAGTGTAAAGTGTTAGTGTTGGTGTAGTGGTAGTGTAAACAGTGTTCAGTGTCAAGTATCGCCAACGGTTCCAGAATTCCCAACTTAGTTATTACAACCTTATATCATCGCAATAGCGAAGTCAAGCAGAATTCAAATTTGAAGTAAAATACAGGGTGTTCCATTTAAAAAAATGTACTTTTGATCTGGCACTGTACAATTAATAATAATAATATTAAAATATGGGCCTGTAGGCATGGCTACAAACGGTCAAAATTTCATTCGAATATCTCCGAGGATTTACAAGATAACCCTGTATATTATCCTAAGTTATTATTTTTTTGTTATTATCATGTGTGAGATACTTAATTATTTATGAATCTAATTAAAAAATTTTGAATATGAAATGAGGAAACGTAATTTTTACACTTTATTAATTTCGCATCATAAAGGGTGAAAGGATAATGAACGAAAAATATTTCATTTACCATTGGTTGACTGACGTCAGTCTCCGCTGCACCGACATGTTAAAGTCACCAGTGATAAAAATCGCAGTTGTTGTTTACATCATTCATCATTATATCTGACAACTGACAATCGATACCACTTGAAATTTCTTCAATTTCTGACGCTGTTAATAGCGCAGTCATTACTTTATTATCGTATTCTAAATTAATTTCTATTTATTTCTCCATTTCTTTAATAATTCGCTATAACCGCTTCAAATATTTTCTTTTTTGAGGATAAGCTATCAGTTTGTAAAGCACCAAATTTATCCACCACCTCGAAACAGCGGTGGAGTGATTTGCAATTTTGGTTGATGCAACAGTAATAAATGAAAATGAACTCGTCATTTCTTCAATCTGAAATCCTCCAATGAATATAAAAACTAAATTAGTGGATCTACAGGTGAATAAAAAAACATGCCTAACTACAGGTGAAGTAAAATTGGAACTGGCATGGAAATTCGGGGCACAGAAAGGAATAATAATTTAAAATTAATATTTTAGTGAAGGAATTACGAAAGACACAGTTGAAAAAAAAAACGCACAAATATTTTTAATATTAGAAGAAATTGACTCTTGCAAAGACGATGTACAGGGTTTCTTATTATATTTTGACCCCCACTTATTTTCATTAATTTCGGGAATACAAAAAAAAGTTTTAAATAAAAGTTGTATTATTTTAGCTGTACCGACCAAAAATTTAGCAACAGACTGAATTTTGTATATAAGGAGTGCCCAATAAAATGCATCTTCAATATTTTAAATGGGACACCCTGTATTTTTTATAGTTTTGAGTAGCCCTGCATTTCCTGATTACAAATATATAACATTGTGTAGCATTAGTTTTGTTCTATAATGGCGTACTACTATAAGAAAAGAAATAAATTCCACATATAGTTCAAAAACAACTTATATATTTACAAAGTCAACAAAATAAAATAAATAAAAGATACAATACTACATTTAAGATTACAATAGATGCTCAATGAGCCCTCCATTGTTATCAATGCACAAGTAATATCTTGGTTTAAAATTTTCTAATGTGTCTAATGTTATTATGACCATTTAAATTTTCAAGTTCCGCGCGAACTTTTGTCGTGATAGTGTTAATATTTGTATTTGAATCAAAATACACTTTTTCTTTTAAAAACCCCCATAAAAATCTATCGCATGGTGTTAAGTCAGGACTATTTGGCCTATTTGACTATTTGACCCTTATTGCCGATCCACACATGAAATTGATTACTTAAATGTTCTTGAACGGCTACGACATTATGTGGTGGTGCTCCATCCTACTGCCATATCATACTTTTTCAGCTGCAGTATAACCCATTTTGGTATAAGGACTGACAGCTTATAATGAATTAATAATTGTTTCATTTTTAAATGTCAGTTGCATTACGCCATTATAGAACAAAACTAATGCTACACAATGTTATATATTTACAAAATTCAGTCTGTTGCTACATTTTTGGTCGGTACAGATAAAATAATACAACTTTTATTTGGAACTTTTTTTTTGTATTCCCAAAATTAATGAAAATAAGTGGGGGTCAAAATATAATGAGAAACCCTGTACATACAGTGAATATCAAAAATTAATTACCGCGAGTAAAAGATAAACAATGTGTTATTTTATAGAAAAGTTAAATGCAATAACTATGATATAATTCATGTAATTGAACGGTTGTACATAAAGCCGCCACCTGTCCTTGAAATTCCCTTTCCTATTTTTTCACTTAAATCGATTAACAAACTTATTCAAATCTTTTTTTATTACGGAAATACACATGGAAGCGTTGTTTAAAATTTATGTAAGTATAATCATAATCGGGTTTCCGTATTTAAACTATTATTTGTTCCAATCATTCATTTTTCAATACTGACAGATAAATTAGTCAAGTTAGTGACCTTCACAGTTAAACATTTTCTCTTCCCGTAATAAAATACAGGTATATGTACATCGTGGTGAATGTTGAAATAAATCAATTTAAAATTATCATTAAAATGACATATATCTTTTTTATGGCTATTATTTCAACCATTTTTGCGCAATTAATTAAGCGTTAGAAACCTTTAACTCATAAAAATATTAGCAATAAAAAACATAAAGCACAAAACGCACATTCCGTCAGATACCTTGTATAAGTAGGAATTTACTAGAAAAATAAAAAAAGAGAGAAATTAATGGGGGTAGTGTTTTAAAATGGGGGTGCCAAAGACATGGCCGCACCCTCATTTGCAGATTAATTAAAACTGATCATATTTTTCGTTTGTATTTATTTGTGCCGCAAAAATTATATCGTTTGTACTCAATGTGTAAGCGCCATAACAATGTTCAAAGTTGGGGGTGCTAAAAACTTGGCTGCACCCCTAATCTTTGAAAACCTATCACACGATCCATTTCCATTTGTATTTCGTTTGTACTCAAACATACAACAATTTGTGATAATTGTTATAAAATAAAGATGTATAAAATCAAATTTATTCCATTCTAGTGAATATATATAAAGGCTTGACACCCCATGTGGGGTTACGCCGCGTATGCTTTCTAAATCCGCTTAATTGGGGTGGATCAGTCCCCGTTGTAAGTTTAAATTCTTTCACTTATGTTCCTCCATAATTTCCTATTTTTTGCTCTTTCTTTCCAGTTTGCTACTCCTGCTCTATTGAGGCCCGCCTCTACCTCATTTTGCCACTTTGACCTGGGTCTACCGCGTCTCCTCCTTCCTCCTGGGTTCCACTGAAAGATATTGTAGGTTACTGATTTAGCTCCTTCTCTCCATACGTGTCCTAGCGATTTAACTCGTTGTACTTTTATTCTTTTTACAATGTCTTCTCCTTTCCGTTCGTCCAAAATTTCACGATTCGTTCTAATTCTATATTCATTCTCATTTATTTTTACCGGCCCCAATATTGTTCTCATGATCTTCCTCTCAGTTATTCTTAATTTTTCCTCTTCCTTCTTCGTTTACGTCATTGTTTCTGCTGAGTACATCATTATTGGCCTTATTATCGTTTTATATATATTTAATTTTTTGTTTTCTTAACATTTTGCTTTTAAGTAGTTTCTTATTAGCGTGGTAGGCTCTATTTGTAGAGATTATCTTTTCTTCAATTTCAGTGCTTCTATCCCCTGTATTGCTAATCATGACCCCCAAATATTTATATTTTTTAACTTCTTTAAATTTATAAGCGTTGATTTTTCTTTTTTCTATTTGGCTTCGGTTCCCCAGTCTCATTAGCTTTGTTTTACTTTCATTAATGTTTAGCCCCATTTTTCCTCCTTCTGCGACTATCTCCTTCAGCATATTTTCCATGATACTCCTTCTGCTGCCACTTGATCTTTAGCTACCCTTGTGTAATGTTCTCATTGTGTATTCTAATGATAGATTAATTGCGGACAATGAGTCACCTTATTTTACCCATTTATTAATCATATATTGCTTTGTTTCTACTTTTTGTGTTATTATACTAACCCTTGTATGATTCTTGTCATTTTGATTAACCTTCTTAGTTTTGCGTTTACTCCTTGCTCTTTTAATGCTGTCATGAGTTCACTTCTTAAGATTGAGTCGAAGGCTTGTTGAAAATCGATGAAGAGCATTTCTATGTTTAATCTGCTTTTTCCATTATTTGTTTTAATGTGTGTATAGCATCAGTTGTTGATCTGCCCTTTGTGGAATAATATTCAAGAACGAATTAGATCTGCCGGGAAATCAAACAAATTGTGGCTAAGCCTCTTCCAAGTCTGATTAACCCTTGAATGTAAATAAAGCCGGTAACTATTATTCCAAAAAAATAATATTCAAGAACGAATTAGATCTGCCGGGAAATCAGACAAATTGTGGCTAAGCCTCTTCCAAGTCTGATTAACCCTTGAATCTAAATAAAGCCGGTAACTATTATTCCAAAAAAATTTTTTCCCACGAGTTAAACGGTACCCAACTATCTACATACAGAGTAAAAATATTAGTACTAGCATAAAATTAAAATATTATAATCCACTTGGATATCAATTTAATATAAAACTACTGAGAACCAAAAGCATAAAATAATTCGAGAATCCACTAATAATTCATATCAGTTAATTAATATATAATAAACGCTGTAAATAAAATTCGAAATCAAATTACAGTTCACAAATCTTTATTTCCATATAAAAGAAACAAATAAAAAAAAAACCAATTTCAATTCAACAAGAAAAGAAAAAAATAGCCGGTCGGAAAATTTTCAAAACCATACATTTAACAATTTAATATTAAGCGGCGGTACGGAAAGTTTCGCATACACAGTTTATTTGTAAAAATGATTTACTTTATAGAATACAGCTTCCACACACAATCGTAATGCACTAAATTTTCACAATACTTTTCGGTTTATCGGTTATCGGAAGAAAGTTGAGAGAAGAGTCACGAAAGCATAATTTTTCTGAATAATTGAGAGCCGGAATGAATCAGAGCTTCTTCTATCAATTGTTCACTAATTTATATCCAAAATCCTAGCTATTTTTCGGCCGTAGTCGTGGTGAGGGAATTAAACGTGAAATTTATCTACTTACAACAAAAAGTTGTACCTATACTGAACGGCTTCGGCTTCAATTAAAATGGTGTATATACCGGGCGTCCCTTCAGTTGAAAAATTTAAATATCGGAAATGAATAAATTGTGTATGGTAGAATTTGGATTTGCGTAACTCGGACTTATACTAAAATATACAACGGTAATAACGAAAAAAAAAATCAATGCGGTAGTAGAAAGGGTTGTAAAGTAACGAGTTATATACACCCTAGTGGTAAAATAAAATATATTACGGGAAAAAATAAAAATCAAACTTGCAAAAAAAATAACTTGTTACAGGTCAAATGAACAGCCTTTGTGACATTTTCACCAATAGTATCTGTCAAGCATAATCTCTAACTCCTCGACATGTTCCAATAATTGATTTAAAAGAACGATTTCATCCATGGTTACAATCTATTTTATATAGTTTAAGATGTTAATTAAGAATATTCAAGTTATTTTATTCGCATAAAACGTACACAGGAAAGAAATAACCTAAAAACAAATGAATGCAACAGAGGAACACACAATATAGACCAGGGCTGAGGCCTTTGAAAATGGAAAAAAGTGAAAAAAAATTATAGTAGGATGAAACCCACTGGAAAAGAAAGAAAATACAATAAAAATGAAATGAGAAATAATTTACGGGCGATCTGAGGTAGGGAAGTGGTAGGGGGTGAGTTTTTAAGGGTAAGAAACGGTTTATCTCGATTTCCGGCTAAACTACAAGTCCTATGGAAAAAAGTTAGATGGCAAAGTTGTAGGCAATATAAAGATTTACAACTTTTGTGGTTACACTTTTTTCACATAACTTCAAAATTCAAAAAACCAAGTTTTTCGTTTTTTATTTTTATCTCTTACGAAAAAATTTTGTTTTCTTACAAAATTTGGTGAAAACTTACCTTTTTATGCCCAAACACACTGTAATTTGTTTGAATTATTGATTTTTTCACCTTATTTTGACTCAATATCGAAAAAGCACCCTAATTTTCAATCGAAAATTCTCACGTCAAAATATCAGCTTTTTCAAAAAAGTCGGTGGGCTTTTTGTTCGTTGAAATCTCTACTTTCTGATGGTCAAAAAAAAATACATGACTATGGTAAATCTTCTCGCTAAGAAACGAAAAATACTCGAATTCGAAATTTTTTTTAAATATTTAATGTACAATTTTGAGCTATTTCTTAAAATAGTATCGTAAATTCGTTATTAGACGATACAAATTTGTCAAATTTGGCTAATATTAAAAAAAAATACAAAAAAATGGATTACAATTATTCAAATCTATTTATAAATGTGAAAATAATAATATAACATAACATAAAAAGGTAAGAATTTTGAGGTTATATGAAAAAAGTGTAACTACAAAAGCTGTAGATCTTTATATTACCTACAACTTTTCCATTTAACTTTTTCCATAGGACCTGTAGTTTAGCCGAAAATCGAGATAAACCGTTTTTTCCCTTAAAAACTCACCCCCTACCACTTCCCGACCTCAGATCTCCTGTAAATTATTTTTCCTTTCATTTTCGTTGTATTCTATTCCTTTTCCAATAGGTTTCATCCTACTACAATTTTTTTTTTCAAAAATTATCGACCCTGGTCGGTATTACATCGACAGCACACCCTCGCATGCGCTTTGGTGACTGATTTGCATTTTCCCATGATTTAGGACCATGTGAATAGGTTCCAAATTCGTCGTGTAGGATAACTCTTCAACTACACAGAATAACATATATCCGTCATCGTAGATCGCAATTAGCTACTTATCCAGTAGATCTAGCAACATCCAAGACGAACGTAGCTCCAGTTATTAAAATCGTGTAAGACCCTGTATATAATGAATTGATTTTACCAATTAATATTACAAGTCGTATATCATAGTCGAGTTGTCAAGTAGTTATATGGATTTATTATATTCCTTCGTGATTTTTTAAATGCCATAGAGGGATCAACGTTTCATGCATAATACATAAATAATTCATAACTTTGCAGTAAACACCACCAACTACAAATGCTCATAACAATTGCCATCCTGACTTGACTGTATCATGTTCATTACAAGAAATACGAGCGTTGTATATTAAATTTTATAAATGGCACCGGTAGTTCCAATATAAGGAACAACGGACTTAATGTAAGATATAGTACGTTTGCTCCAGCGGTAGTCTGATTGGTATATTGTTCTAATGCTGTTTTTTTTAATATTAGAACTTTTATAAGGTCAAGCAGTTATAGTGCCCTGAATTGTGACATATACTCGCATGCATGCACATTTGTTTACTGTCCTCCGGCCGGAAAGCATCAACTTTAGGGCCGCTGCGCTAAACGAAGTTGTTGCTTTCCGGCTCCGTAGAACAGAAAAATTAGTATATACACCTTGGCCAGTAAATAAGAAAGCCTCAGATCACATGTTTGTCGATAATTACATGTGATCTGAGACATTTCTTACTTTACTGGACGAGGTACGTAATATACTATTTTTTAGTAAATGGAATATTATTAATGTTAATACTTGTCCCCGACCTTATTTCATTATTTACATAACATAACCTAACTTTCTCCGATTTTTATCTTTTTGTCACTGGTAGTCCTTCTTCAGACAAATTAAAAAAGGATATGTGTATTACTTGGAAAAAAGAAAAGTTAAATTTTGAAAAACAAAATACATACCTCCTAATGTATAGTCATTATTGGGTTTCAATAACTTCTGTAACTCGAATAGAAATGAGTAAGATCGAATAGAAGTCTAGCAGTCAAATCGGAATCAGACGCGATCGGCATAACGTAACCCTGGGGCTGTATTTTCGAGATCACTCGAGTACAATTCGTGTACGAAATTGAATGAATTTCGCACGAAAATCGTATATCCGTAATTTCGAATCACTTTCGAAGGCACCGTGCACGTTTTGTTTCACATGTGGTGACTCGAGTGGGTATGCACCATTCGAATATCAAACTTCGTATACGATTATAACCTTATTTCTGTTTAGTTATGTGTTATATACAAGTGAAATGAATAAACATAGCTATTTTTTTGAAGATTACAACTTTCTTGTGTTTTATTTATTTATGAACACATTATCAATATGTTTCAACACTTGCAATAGGATCAGTGGATTTTAAGTT
Organism: Lochmaea crataegi; assembly: GCA_947563755.1. Taxonomy (NCBI): domain Eukaryota; kingdom Metazoa; phylum Arthropoda; class Insecta; order Coleoptera; family Chrysomelidae; genus Lochmaea; species Lochmaea crataegi. The sequence continues at coordinate 22,290,383 of OX387435.1, forward strand.
GGGCGTTTATGATAAAAGATTTACATATCAGTCTAATAAAACAGATGTCTGCGGGGAAGGCAATAAAACAATCTTTTCTATATAGTTGAGTTAAATAAACATTTATGTAGTATATAACATAATTTCCTTACATAAGAAATTGACAACCTTCTTTATTACAACTAGTTATCTGTTGTATACTAACAAAACAGTTCTATTTTTTTAAAGAAAAGTTGGGTTAGGTTCGCTCATTCATTCATATAATTGGGTTGTGCTCATCAGCCCAGGCACTTAAGCTGAATCTTTGTACCATTTCCCATGTTATCTACTTCCATTCCAGAAGCTTCGTGTCTTCTATAAAGGCCACTAGTTTGACTGGAGGGATTTTCAGTAGTTGTGATGGTTGTATTAATTCCTCTCCAAAGAGCTTCCGTCTAAGTTCTCGCAGAAGCAGAGTATGTAAGTAGGTGTTTCAACATTCATCAAGTTCACATTTTCTGCACATAGGTTCACTAACTTTGCCCATTTTGTACAGATGTTTCCTTAAGGTGCAGTGTTCAGTCACCAAGTCGGTAATTGTCTTCAAATGTCTCTTACCCAGTTTCAGTAGCCTGGTTCCTTGTCTACCTTCTTCAGTAAACTCTTCGTATGAAGGTGCCCTTGTGTCACCCTCCATTTGAAATGGTGTTCCCGATTTCCCCTCTTATGCAATCTTTTGCGATTCCACAAAACGGTTCCGGACCTACGAAGTCTCCTTTAGTGCCTTCTTTAGCTATCTGGTCCGCCATTTCATTACTTACAATCCCCTCATGTGCCAGCACCCATATTAGAGACACTTTGTTGTCTCTTGCCAGCCTGTTGAGGGATTCTTTGCAGTTTTTCACCAGTCTATATCTAGTGGTTGGATTACTGATAGCCTTAAGCAGAGCCTGGCTGTCAGTTGGGTTAAGTGTTGGTGATAAATATCGAAAAATGGTCTTAAAGATCTCTGGAATGGTCGAATTTGCGGTATTGCCAATGCAAATATTTATCGCATTCGAATACATTTTCGCAGATGGTTCAAAAATACGATCTTCGAATTTTTTCATTCGAATTAAATCGCATACGAAAAAGTTCGACTGATCTATAAAATACGGCATCTGTAAGATTTCTACCGTCGAGATGCTTAGAAATAGTTTTCGATATCACCAGAACTGTCGAAATAACATTTCGATATTGGAATATGTCGCTAAGCAAGCTTTTGTCGACTTGATAGTTGCAGTGCATTCACGTGCATTTCAAAAAGCAGTTTTTAAATTTTATTTTCTGGTAAAAATGGATTTTGGATGATATTTTGATTAGAAATAAAATGCAGGAGGAATTGGAATGTTATGTATTTCCAATAACACCGATTCATTAAAAATTGAAATTGAGAACGAGTATGGTGTCCTCTAATATCAATTACAGCCAAACAACGCCGCTGAATACTTTCAATAAGGTCACTGAAGTAGCCATGATCGATTTGTCTTCAAAGTTGGTACAGTTGGGATAGCTGTCTAAGTTCTTGGAGTGTCTGTGGGGGTGGTTCATCGGAATTCAAGGCTCTTTGTAGCTGGTCCCAAGTATTCCCGATGGGATTGAGGTCGGGCAATCGAGGGGACAGTACAAAATCCTGGATACCATGGAAGTTCAAAACGTCTTACACTACTCTTGCACGATGCGGTCGAGCATTATCGTCTAATAAGAGGAAGGAAGTTGGTCCAATAGCAGCATTAAACAAACCTATAACATTGTTTATAACTTGTTGTACGTAAATCTGCGCAGTCATACTCCCATCAAGCACAAACACTTATGTACGCCTATTAAAACAAATGCATCCTCAAACAGCAGCTATACCACCTCTGAACGGATAAACTGCACTGCTCTTCGATTTCTGGGCACTAGAGGAAGAGTCCATACATGAACACACCGAATATCAGAAAACCGCCTATTCCTTCAGCATCCCAATTCCCATGCTCATTACCTAATGCCAATGGAGGATGCATATGAATTTGTGTTTATGGAACTCATAAAGTCGTCGTTTATCATTAAATATAAAATTATAGATATCTTTAAGCTTCATACTTCAAAATTAGTTATGTTGCAGGGTGTTCCATAACTCGGTGCCAGATCAAAGTTATGGTGTTTTAAATGGAACACCCTATATTTTACTATAAAATCGAAATCCCATTACAATTTGAGGTTGTAATCTGCTATACAGGATATTTAAAAAGTTCTAGCGTAAAAGTTTGATCATTATTCTTCTCGATGGATTTTCTTAAAATAGGTGAGCACAGTTAATTTTTTTGGAAAATCAATTAAAAATACATGGAACCGTAAGGCTGAAAATTGGAAATTATCAACTTTGTTTATGGAAAATAAAAACTTTTGTAACAAAGTATATTATAAATATTCTTGAGTAGTTTCTCATGTACTGCACTAAAAATTTCAAGGAATCGAGCAGTAAATACTCGTCCTGCACAATGACCCTAATTTTTCCCGCTAATTATATACCAATCAAGCATTAAATCACATAAACGGTATTAGGTTTTTAGTATGTTAACTAATCAGTATATCAGTAATAAGAAAATTTCCATAGGTATTTGAGGTAATTTTCTAAGAATAAAGATCGATTAATCACTTTTATTATTTATGTATTTCGTGAAATTGCATAAAGTAGAAATATTTCTCCTTACAAGTTAACAGATCAAAAAATAGTTATGATAACAATTATACCATATGGATTGCAGCTCCGGATGTGGTAGGCCTTTGGGATTTTGATATAAATTTGATCGTGGTAATACTTCTGGAATTGTCTTTGGATCTAAAAATTGAACGGCCTACGTTAAATCTTAACATACAGGCTAAATACAACATTACTATAATAAATATTAAGCCCGCAATTGACCAGCTCGATACCATTTTGACACTTTCACCTTTTTCCAGCATTATATGTGTCTAATGAAAATGTATACAGCACATGCGTAGCTGTCAGTAGGTACCAAAGAATACCCAACTAATAAGAAGCGAAACTTCGGATAAAAACGATGCCATGTTTTAAAACAGTCATATGTCAAGCGATCACATGTTGGCCTCTGCTTATATGGTCTTTACAGATCCAAATTAGAATAGAGTTTGCTTGTAGGTTGAAATTATTTTCTTAAATGATCTATTTCACGTCTATATTGTCAACGAAAAGTGCAGAAATAGTTACTGATGGAAAAATACCTATATTATAAAACACAACTTTATGCTAAAATACTTTTTCTCGGTGTGATTCCAGTAAAGCTGTAAGCATTTATTATAGTTCTCAGTGTATGCCAGTTAGCTGTCACCTTCAAGTTTATTTATATTTGCCTCTCCAACGTCAAAGGTTTTTCGCCGGGCTTCACTTCTTTTTGTTGTGTATTCTTTGTATATTGTATTCTTTGTGTTCCCGTATGTAAAAGATGATCAACTTAGACGTACCACATACATGAACTACATCATTATATACTATCTAAGTAAAATGGTTCCTATCCATGAATGTATTATAGTTGTTAACGTTACAAGGCCGATATGTAGCAAATAACGGATGAGGTTGAATATTGTAATCCGAGGCGCTCCTTCGTAGTAAACATCTAGACTTGTACTTTAATAATAAGCCATTTCCCGGACTTGTAACGTAAATTACTATTTCAGTTCAGAATGAAATTTTTTCGACGTTCTATGAAAAAACTGCAGTCTATGTCTAGATTAACAAAAAAGTAATTCAGAGTGTTTACCATAGAGCTACTAAAACTAACATTGAAACGGTCAATATACACTGTGTTCATTTGAAAAAGACCCACCCTTAATATTTCAAAAATGGGACATATTAGAAAGAAATGCCGAGACACGTCAACTTTTAATTTGAGTGAGACACTTTTGGCGCTAATGTCATAAACGTCAGATTCACCGCCTCCCTACTGGAGACACCCCTTACATTTTTTCAAATGGCATTAGGTATCAAGTCATACCTCATTTAAAAGGTCTGGTAAATCTCTATTCAATCATTTTGTTTTGCCTTTGATACCAGCCTTCCATTGTTATTTAATCATTTTTTAAAATTGGCTCTTTTTCAACTTTTATTGCCTGAATGTTAACGGTGGTCACTTTGACACATGGTTAAATAGCAGCTTTTTCTTGTTAACAGTTGTTTTTTTACTATTTGTAAATTTTTTATTCTTTAAAGAGTCTTTTTATCATAACACAATACGGGGGCATACGAAAAGTTGAAAAAGGGCCAATTTTAAACAATGATTAAATAACAATGGAAGGCTGGTATCAAAGGCAAAACAAAATTATTGAATAGGGATTTACCAGACCTTTTAAATAAAGTATGACTTGATACCTAATGCCATTTGAAAAAATGTAAGGGGTGTCTCCAGTAGGGAGAGGGTGAATCTGACGTTTACGACATTAGCGCCAAAAAGTGCCCCCCTCAAGTTAAAAGTTGACGTGTTTCGGCATTTCTTTCTAATATGTCCCATTTTTGAAATATTAAGGGTGGGTCCTTTTCAAATGAACACAGTGTATATTTAATTTTGTTTGTTTTGTTAACATTTTGCTTTCAAGTAGTTTCTTATTAGCGTGGTAGGCTCTATTTGTAGAGATTATCTTTTCTTCAATTTCAGTGCTTTGTTTTATTTTCATTAATGTTTAGCCCCATTTTTCCTCCTTCTGCGACTATCTCCTTCAGCATATTTTCCATGATACTCCTTCGGCTGCCACTTGATCTTAAGCTACCCTTGTGTAATTTACTCATTGTGTATTCTAATGATAGATTAATTGTGGACAATGAGTCACCTTGTTTTACCCCTTTATTAATCATATATTGATTTGTTTCTCCTTTTTGTGTTATTATACTAACCCTTGTAAGATTCATTGTCATTTTGATTAACCTTCTTAGTTTTGCGTTGACTCCTTGTTCTTTTAATGCTGTCATGAGTTCACTTCTTAAGATTGAGTCGAAGGCTTGTTGAAAATCGATGAAGAGCATTTCTATGTTTAATCTGCTTTTTCCATTATTTGTTTTAATGTGTGTATAGCATCAGTTGTTGATCTGCCCTTTATGGAGCCGCATTGGTACTGCCCTGTCACCTCCTTTGTACTTCTTATACGTCTTCTGTTAATTAATGTTGATAGTATTTTATATGCAACGTTTATTAATGTGATTCCTCTGTAGTTTTTACATTCATGTTGGTCTCCTTTTTTATGTAGGGTGACAATTTGTCCAATTCCCCATTCTTCCGGCATCCTTTCCTCGTTCCATATTTTTTTAATCAGATGATATATTCTTTCATGTAGAGTATTCCCTCAATATTTAATTAGCTCTATGCTTATTCCATCCTTTCCAGGGGCTTTTCCATTTCGGTTTTTATTGATTATTTCCTTAACAATTGTTGGTTCTTCTGTTAATGTCTCTTGGTTATTATCTTCTCTTAGTTCTTCACATTCATCCAAATGATATGGTCCAGTTAATAGTTCCTCAAACTGCTCTACCCACATTTGTTTATACTGGTGTTCTTCTTCTGTCAGCCTTCCTTCCTTGTTTTTTTTTTCCTTTTGTTTTGTCCTTATTTGTTTTGTTGTTTTCGCTAATTTTTTTATAGTAACCTTTCGTGTTTCTCCTCGACTTTTCTGTTTCAATTCCACTGATATTATTATCTATCCACCCTCGCTTTCTCTTTTTAATTATTTTATTGCTTTCCTTCCTTTTCGTTTTCTTGCCTGTACTCTAGATTATTAGTTTTTATCCATTTTAATCTTGCTTTAGCTTTCTTCTCCACCGCACTATTGCACGTCGTGTCAAACCACTCTTGTATTTTCCCCTTTTTCTTTTCACCTAACTGCGTTTCCGCTGCTTTTTCTAAACATTTCTTTATATTGCTCCATTCCGACTTTACTGTTTCTTGTTGACTTTCGTCTTGTGATAGAAGGTTCTCTATTTGTATTGTATATTCTTCTCTTATGTTTTTATTTTTAGCCTTATCCACGTCCCATTTCTTGTTTTTGTACTTTGTATCAGTTGCTTTCTTATTTTTTGCTTTACTTTAGCCATTACCAAGAAATGATCGGTGTCTGATATTCTAGTGGCTAGAAAAGTACATTTTATATATATGAACATCATTATAAGAAGCTAAATTGTAATTGCCTTGCATGAACTCTCCTGGGCCTCGATTCTCCACTTCATGCGAAAATATTCCTAGATTAATTGTTTCCTACACTTATATTCCTGTAGGAATACAAAACTCTATTCTGGACTACCATCGGCAATAGTTTGGCATAGTTTGGCATAGTTTGGCAATTCTATCTGAAGCTACGGGGCATCCGAAAGGGGGGAGGAAACATGGCCTCGGCATTTCTTTCTAAAATGTCCCATTTTTGAAATATTAAAAGGGTGGGTCCTTTTCAAATGAACACAGTGTATATTTTTTAAAACGCAGAACAAATTCATCAATTGGAAGAAAACGTCCAACCCACAAATTGTAAAAATGAGTTTTTGCTGTATCAAACTTTAAAAATGTCGTTTTATTAAATTGCAGAAATCGTCCAAGTCAAATAAAAATTTTTTGTAACGATATTCTGTAAAATTCTAACCTACATAATTACAAAATAAGATTTTTATGTTCACAATGTGTCCAAGTGGTTTGGATGTATTCTGTTAAAACAAAATTGGTTTAGATTTTCTACCACAATAAATTGTTGAAACATCTTAAGTGGGTTGGATTGATTTTACCAAATAAATTACGTAAAAAATTCTAGTGTTATTATTTCGTTGAAATCGTCCAAGAAAGTTGGACGTTTTCTTCTTTACAATTTTAGGTATAACTTTTAGTCGTCAAAAAAATAATAGTTCAATACTATTAAACGCTTTACAAAATTAGAAAAATTAATTTCCAAAGAGCAGACCGTCCACTAAGAAGGAACAACTACTTCTCGGGCTATATGCCCCGACAGACATTGAATTACACTTCTAAAGTAAACGGGGTTGGTATATCTGTTAAGATAGAACCAACCATTCTGGTTTGCGATTAGAAGGAATAACATCACTTGTAGACCGGTTTCGGCGTTTTTGCGCCTCATCAGCACATAACTTTTAGTGTTTAATTTTTACGAAAGAGTCCAAGCCTCTTGGATGAATTCGATGTTTTCACATAATAGGATGTAAGTCAGCCAGAGATCAGCATAGATCACGTTAATACGTTTATTCAGCTTACTAGACGTTGTCGCAAATTTTTTTAATAATGTCTGGAAGATTAATGTGTGAAATAGTTGAAGTTAATGAATTGATATATGCCCAAAGTTAATCGAAATAACCATAAACCTTACATCGACTATAAAGGTACATTAAGACCAGGAAAACCATTCCTGGATAATTACGACTGTAACTACTGTCCACGAAAGTGTCGAGAGGTTGTTTCTGTGGAAAAAGGGAAAGAAGAATATGTTCGTTTTTAGAGTCTTGGTTGTTACAGCTCTCAAACAGGTTTCATGGCAAGTTTGGTACAAGAAATACCAAAAAGAAGGAATTATAGAACAAATATCGAAAAACGTTTATATACAAGAAAATACTCGTTGTCCAAAGAACAAGTTTGTAAGCAGATGTTTCTAAATACCTTGAGAATTACTCAAACGAGAGTTACAACAAAATAATCGTGCTCCACTTCTTCACCAAAAACGGACGAAAAAATCCTTCAAGTTATTCAGCAAGTAATTAAAATACCGAAATACATGTCTCACTATTGCCGCAAAGAAACTTCTGCAATGTTTTTATCTCCGCATCTTTCTTTAGCATAAATATATGATATGTATAAAAATGAAATTGAAAATCCTGTGACTTTTCCTATATATAAGAGAATATTTTATAATAAGTTTAACTTGAGGTTCAAAGTTCCACAAAAAGGTACGTGTCAAATCTGCGTTACTTTTCGAGTCAAGTTACAACAAGAATCGGATGAACATAAGAATTGGGAAAAAAGGCCAAAACTTTGCTTAAGAATGACTTGCAAAGAGCCAGAAATGAGGAAAATATAGAATGTCCAACATTCGATTTGCAGAAGACTCTTCCATTGCCCAGAATTCCTAGTAATATAATCTTTTACAAAAGACAAGTTTGATTATACAACGTGATAATATTTTTTGGGAAACAAAATAAAACTAGTTGCTATGTATGGATTGAAGGAACAGCAGGAGGAGGAGCTCATGAGATTGGCTCTTGTCTCTTAAGGCACTCAATAACCTTGCCTAACACAATTGAACACTTAATATTGTGGCTTGACTCTTGCGGTGGTCAAAACCGCAATATTAAACTTACTCCAATGATGGCAAGTTTACTTCAATCAATTCCTAATTTAAAAAGTGTCACTTGTAAGTTCCTCGTTTCAGGTCATAGTTTTTTTACCGAATGATAAAGATTTTGGTGACATTGAATGTCAACTAAAACGACATGAACGCATTGATATGCTTTTTCGGATTATGTGAATATTATAAAGTAATGCCGTAAGAATAATTCAAAAGCTGTAACTGAAATGGAAGGGGAGTGGTTTTTGGAGACCAGCAGATTGGAAAATTCTATAGTTAATAGAAAAGACAAACAAAAAATTAATTGGCTAAAAGTAAGGCAGATAACTAAGAAAAAAGAAAATCCAAATTACATTTTTATGAAGACTGATTTTGACAAAGAGGATATTTTTGTGAACATACAGCGACGAGAAAGAACACAGATAGAAAACTTTTCTTCATTACTTGTAGAACTGTGGCCCAACGGAAAACCTTTATCTGATCCAAAGCTAAAAGACATTGAAAGCTATATGCATCTTATACCAGACGATGCTAAAGCCTTTTTTTACAAATTTTTCGACCTCTCCAAGAATCATAGAAGACATTGATGGATCCAATAATGAGCTAGACTTCGACATAGAGGCAGATGGATTAGTTTCTTGTTTCATAATAATTGATTTTTTTGTTCCTTAAAAAATATTTTGTTGCATTTTTGTTTCGGTTTAGTGAAGTGAACTATTTCAAAAATTCACTTTTTTTATTTATCTGAAATGTGCCAACCCACATAACCATCTTTTGCCAAAATATTTACTCACTTAATGTTTTTCTCTAAAATAGTCTAGACCACAATTTTGTAAATTATTCCAAAAATTTCGAAATTTGAAGTAAATTATCATGTTATAATTCCATTACAGTTGCAGCTACAGAAGAAAATCAATGTGACATTTAATTTAATTATTTTATGTTTAAAGGGCACATCAATAAACTGTAAGTTCAAATTATCAAAATTTATCATCTGTGGATTGGACGTTTTCTGCTTAACTACGTCCAATTAACAGTTAGGTTTTTGAAAGTTTCTGGTAGTAAGTTTTTTTTTCTAAAATGAAAAACTCTTCATTGCTCTTCACGTTAATGATCCAAAATTTAACTATGTGAGGTAAGAGAGGTATGATATGATAGAAAACCACAAGTAAAAGTGAATTACAGTTTTCCGCCAAACATTTATGCCTCAATAAGGACTCCTCCAGAGCTCCCCACTGTCCCATTTGCTCTATAATATAATATCTGTGCTGTTACAACATATTGCATTATGTAGATGACATCGCTTTGATTAGTCATAATAACAAAAATAACAGAATAGTGAAATGGTTTAATAGGCGTAGGATGAAACCCCTGTTTATAATAACAATAAAAAATACAATATATTTTTAATCATTAGGCACAACCTACTAATGACATTAGTTCATGCACGTTTTCAATATAATAGTTATTTATTGTACGAAAGCGAAATAATATTTAACAGAAAAATATTATTACTAAAAATTATATTAAGCAGCTTTGAGTTTGACATTATTCGTTTATCTACAAATTGTGTGCTGTTTACAGGTTTTTTGCTGGTAACTTTTTTGTTGTAAACAACTTTTTTTGTTATTCCCGACAAGCTAATGATAAAAATTGTGAGTGCGTATTCGTCCGCGGTAGGTTCGTTTTGTAGAAAAATAGGAATATTTTATTTAAATAATGAGACTCTTTTATAATATTAAATTTAATAATAATATACAAATATATTCGCGTCGGTTCGGGTTAAATGTGTTGTGTAATGGTTAAATCTTTGGTAGAAAGTGGTAAGTAATTTTGAATTACATTTAATTATGTGTTATGTAACGTTTCTTTAAAAAATTGCACAACTCATAGTTGTATTCATAAAGATTGTAAAACCAGCTTCGCTCATGAAAATATTCATTTAATTCGTTATCAACAAACAAACTGGGGTAGGTATAACACTTTTAAAAGAAACTGTACAATAAGATAAAACTAAATTAATACAATTACAATTGACGATAATGATAGCAACAGTATTAGAAATAATGGTAGGTATTCTGATAATCCTTAATTAGAAAGGCTAAAGAAACACATGGATGTAAGGCAGGTTTTCCATGGAATGTGAGTAGTTTTAAAAAAATTGCCGTGTTAGTGGAAAACTGTTTATCAGATAATTACTATTTCACTTATAATGTCACAAGAGCTTAAATTATTTACGGAAATTTTCTTAAGGGCACGAATATTTTGAAAATTTTTCTTAAAATATTCGTGCACGAAAATTTCACACCATAATTTGGAAAAAATCAAAATCAAATGTATTGAAACAGTTTGTTGAATTTTGTGACGAAATGATGTAAAATTCTTATAGAAATTTTGCATTATTCACAGGTATATATTATTTAATGGTTGTCGATCATATATGTTTACCTTTTCAACTGTCAAAAAATTTCCACTAAAATATCGTGGCGCCTCGAAAAAATTTCCGGAAATTTTTTTAGTGGCCATGGTAACTAGTCAAAAATTAAGGCATCTTATTGGTTAAAAAGTGGAGGTGTGAAATTTTCATTTCAATTGAATTCCACCATTTTGAAAAAATAAAAGGGATGTTTTGGTGAAGGCTTGTATAAAATAGTAATTATGCGCCAAGGTAGAAAAGTGAGGTATTATTGTCGATTACTGAAAAAGTATATTTTGTTTGTGATCATGAAAAAAATGATTTATAATAAAAATAATTTATTTATTTATTAAAGTCCTAACAGATCTCACAGCCTAATTATAAGGACAGTAGCTTATTTAACAATTTAACAACTATAATAATCTTTTAGTGTAATATAAACGAACAAATTCAAAATATATTATACCAAATATAAAATATAATATACTAATATAATATATAATAATTCATCTTAGCCCACTACTCAGTTTGGTATGATAAACCATAGGTGGAATATAGCTACAAATGTTGGTTTATTCTTACGGTATTCCCACACATATCTTTCAGATATTTCTTAGAATAAAGCGAACAAAATAAACATTACATAGCTGTTGTTAAAAGTCACTTCCGCTCATGGCTCGTTGAAATATTTTCACGTGTAATTTTCAAAGAATAATATGCAAAAGGCTCATTGTTTGAAATCGATTTTCGAAGAAGACAATTGAATTATTGAGAATCAAATTATTGGTTATTCACAAAAAGTAAATAATGTACTGATGTTTCCTTATTTGTTATTATATATCAGAGCCGCCGTATCCAGTATTTCAGTTTAGTCTACGAATACCGCAAAATAAGTTTTGACAGAAATATGAATTAGAATTATATACAGAGGCATCACTGAAAATAGTCCAGCCAAATATTTCAAATGGGGATATAGTTCAAATGGGACAATGTATGTATAATAGTTATAAACATTATTTACAGGGTGAATCACAGCCAACGGGATGAAGGTTTTTATCAAAACGATAAAAGTTTTAATATTTTCGTCACTTTGGTAGTTAGGTAAAGCTACATTTTTAAATTAATACAGATCGTTCCATTCAAGAGTATCACATCAAAGTTACATTTTTTCTTTGAGGACACGCTGTATTTTATTGACATTTTTTATAGGATTGCCTAAACCAAAGTACAGAGAGTTCTAGGTTATGTCAACTTTTTTTCAAATGTAAAGCTTCAAAAAACAGTAAGTAGCTATTAATCCAGTACTAATTATAATAAATTTACTTCTACATATTTTTACAGGATGTCCAAAGTTCATTCAATATGTAATATGGGCCACCATGTATTTTAATGATTTATGATGTTAAAAAAAGTGTAAAATGAGAAATTAATGCTTGCCAATTATATGAGTCTCCTCTATCTATCCATTTATTTCTAATTTTTTTGTTTAGGTTAAGGTTCCTAATAACACGTGAAAAATTATGAAAAATACCTGAATTGAATCAAACCATCACCCCATATTCAAAAACCATTGAACTTTTACACAGTTGTCAAAATTATCACAGACTAAAGCTTAATACTGACTTAGGCGAAATTCGCGTTTTTTTGACATAATGTGTCAAATCCATATTTAAAAATATTCGCGGCGGGAAATTTTAACTTTTCTGCGATTTTTACAAGTATCGTTTGTCATAAATGAAGGGAAATAACATAACCTAGAATTTTTATTATTATTTGTTGGTGTTGGTGCAATTTTCATAAAAAGAATATAGTTCGGTTTAATACAGACAAATAAAATTAATTAAGTCACTCATAGTGTATTATGTACACAAAACAAAATATCTCTCAAGAGCCGATTTATGATATGCACAAACCATCAGAAAATGACACTATAAATGACAGTAATGACAGAAACTCGCAAAATAGTTAAAACCATTTCAACTTTTTTGCCATTTATCCGCACTTTCGCGTAGGCAAATTTCGCATTTGTGAGTATGTATGAAATACGCGAATGTGCGACAACAATCTGGATTTGACACATTAAGTAAAAAAAAACGCGAATTTCGCATAAGTGAGTATTAAGCTTAAGAGGTCGTTGCACTAACATACTATTTACGCGGTTTAACTAATCCAGGTTTTAAATCTTAAACGAGTTCTGTGGTTTGCACCTGCCTTAAACCGGTTTAACAATACCGTGCAACACAAAATTGCACCGTTTACCGTTTATATAACTAAACCCGTTTCACTAAACTTGTTTAAATAGTCAAACGCACTTAATGTTTCCTTGGTATGCACCCAACGGAGTTTAAACGAGTTTAAGTGTGAACGGTGCATACGGCCATTAAACCAGGTTTTGACTTGAACTTGGCTTAATAGAAATCAGTGCAATAGACCATTGTACTATAAAGGGTGCATACGGCAATTTTTTGACATTTCTGTCATTGTCTCATATACAAGGTTTCATTAGATTTGATTAGGTGACTGATTGACCTTTTCCACTGCGACCTTTCCAAATCTTTTGTGGTCCCCAGGTTAGTTTTGTGTGTATGAGCGTCTGAATTTAGTGCTGACAGTAAAAAAAGTTGTTTACTAATTATTTACTATTGTACGTTTTATCCAAGGAGACAATATAATTTTATCATTGAAATACGTCCAAACACATGTAATTCGAAATTCAAATAATATCCGTCACGTCCGTAATCATGGAGTCCGTAACTGTAAACGAGAGTACTCAAAATTCAAATAATGTCAAGCATTGTTACCAACGAACATTTTTCACACAAAAAATCCCTAAATTTTTCGACGTTGTCAAACTTCTTTCAGGTTTAACTAAACTTCTTTCGGTAACGGTATCGTTAAGTGCGTTTAATGTTTAATTATTTGAACATGTTTAGTTAAACGGGTTTACAGCCATTTTCATAATAAACTCCTTAAAGTCACTTTAGCTAAAGTTACTTTAAGAACTCAATAGTCATCCTTTTTCATAATCACTTTGTTTGGTTACTTTAAGTAAAGTTAGATTTCTACTTTTTGTGATGCATGATGGCAAACCTGATTGTCTAAATTGTAACAACTATCTTCACGATAAAAGTTCTGTCATTTTTTGAAATAAAGTTACAGGTTAGAAGTGAAAACGTCTATATTGTTTACCAAATTAAAAATATAAGCAACGATTAAAATGCAATCCTGTGCAATGAGTGTACCGAAAGTTCCTCAAAACGTTTCGAATAAGCGTATAAGGGAGTCAAACTTCACTAAACAAGAAGAATTATCGTTAGTTTCTTTGTCCGAGCTTGTTGCCATCATGGAGTCAGTTGGAATATCTGAATCTGTCGGGTCCATTACACTTTTTCAAATATTTCAATATTTATGTTATTCCAAAACACATTGATGACAAAACAAAAAAAAATTATAGGTTAAAGTAGTTCTAAAGTGACGTAGAACCTCATTTTATAGTAAAAGTGACTCTAACGACTAAAGTGGTTTCATGAAACTCACTGGACTGGTTTAAAGTCAAAGTCGTAAAGTATTTTTAAAGTGCATTTTGAAAATGGGCATTAGTACTATAAACGGTGCATAATAATTAGAAATTGAAAAATATGTACTCTTATAAATGAACTGCATATGAACGATGTATACCTACTGTGTTTCTGCTATTATGTTAAACCAAGAAATATCTCAATATGACGTATCCTAGGTTACATATAAAAATTAGGCATCTTTGATCTTATGTCCGCCTGCACCATTTGGAATTAAGGCACGCCTTCCGTAAGTTGTGCCTAACTTTAAGGGCGAGTTGTATCGCAATTGGTTAACTCACTGGTTGCGGAACAAATGGTAAACTTTTAACCAGGTATTGAGTTGTCGCGCAGACAGTTAGTTGCTGGTCACGTAACTGACATTTTTGTGGTGTTGGTAGAACTGACACCTAAGTTCATGTTGTTTTTTGACGTTGTTTGTCGATGGTGATAGCGACATATTGCTTATTTTCTCTTCGACTTGGTTAGTGCTTTAGACGTCGCTTTGTGCATATTTTTTTTTAATTCAACTTTTATATAAATTTAGTTGTGTTAGTTTTTAGGTTTATTTTAAAATTTCATCTAATGCGGAATTCTAGAGACAGTAACTGCATAACCCCACAAAATATATTTGATGAACAATTGTCAATACATGAAACTACACAAAACGCCAATAAAATAACCGTTCTGTGACATGAGATTAACCAGCCGATATCAAGTAGTTAGAAAACCTAGTTTTAACCAACGTATAACCACTTGTTAGCGGTCGATACAACGACCTATCACGGTATAACCAGTGGTTAGCGTTAGTCAACTGGTAACCAACTGCGATACAACCCCCCTAAGAAGAACATAATTGCCTCGCTTGCTGCACCGCTCCAGCTTAAGCATTACTTAGTAAAGAACCGGTTAACGAATTGCGTACATGGCAATTCTGAGAAAATCTGGTTACTTACTAGTGACTTTTCAGATTTGCGTTGGTATCGAATGACAGCTTCAGGTTTAGTCAAATGTGAACGGTTAACCTAAAAATTCAAAGAAAACAACAAACTTCATAAAACCAAAGTGCCGCTAGGTAGCAACTGATTCATTAGGGCCGCTTTTATAGGTTGCAGTTAACTGTGACCTTGACATAACTTCTACTTTAAGCTACGGATGCGTTGTATGGGTGGATGTTAACCCGAAATTGTATACGTTAACTTACTAGGTGGATGAGGTGCCAGATAACTTGAAGATTTGACATTTGAAAGCATTATATATTAACTAGAAGACCTGACAGACGTTGTCCTGTCCCAACATTTTCTTGTCAATAGGATATTATGCAAGCGGTCATTTTCTGCTCGCTGAGTGGAGTGTCAGAGTAGCTCTTGTTTATTTCAAACTTAACGATGCCTATACAGAAACTTTAAATTTTAATTTACCGCCATTTTTTGTCCAAAGTAGAATTTTTTCCCGAGAAATAACAATTCAAAAACCATGAAAATCGGTCCAGCCGTTCTCGAGTTAAAAATGTTCCAATAAACCCGACTAAATAAGATATTATGCAAGCGGTCGTTTTCTGTCCGTTGAGTGGAGTGTCAGAGTAGCTTTTGTTTATTTCAAACTTTTAAAAATGCCATGAATTTCTTTCTTTCTTTCTATAAATGCCATCCTTCCAATTAGCCATTTTTTGTCCAAAGTAAAATTTTTTTAAATATTATTTACCCGCTGAGTGGAGTGTCAGAGTAGCTTTTGTTTATTTCAAATTTCTATAAATGCCATCCTTACAATTAGCTAATCTCCTTTAGCTCTTATATCGCACTACAATTATTATATTCGATTGCCATCTTGCAAAAATAAAAATCGCGATGAAAAATAGGGGTTGATCGTATAAAGTTGAAAAAAGAGAAATATTAAATTTTTTATTCTGTCATGACAAAATTAAAGTTTATAATTAACAAATAAAAAATAGGGGTTGATCGTTAAAAAAATAAAAACAAAAAATTTTGTCTAAAAAATAAAAAAATTAAATTATGGGGTGGACCACCCTTAACATTTAGGCGGATGAAAAATAGATGTTGTCCGATTCGCAGACCTACCCGATATGCACACAATATTTCATGAGAATCGGTCGAGCCATTTCGGAGGAGTTTAACTACAAACACCGTGACACGAGAATTTTATATATTAGATTGTGAATTTATTTAATTTTCCATCATTTCATTTCGGTCTACGATTTTGATGAAATGTATGAGGATATTCAAGATATATTACAGATGACGAGGATGATATTATTGAAATTGTTGAGGCATCCCGTCGAAATAGGATATTCAGAGAAAGGCCTGAACATATACACGATCGGCGGTTTTTTCCTTTCTCCATTTCCGACAAATTTTCACTAAAACAATTGGTAATATTTAATACTGAAAGAAGGCCTACTCGTATAATCACAATGAAAAATGAAAAATAATGTCTGAGTGAGAGTCTGAGAACTATTAAACTTTATCTGACTTTATCCTCATCAATTGACAGCTGACATCAAGATGACATGGACTTATAAAATCAACAGTTTTCGCAGGTAGAGTGAACCAATATGGTTAATCAATGTGAGTTAACTCGAAGATTTAACAGTAACCTATAAAAGCTGTCGTTTCTGCATAATAATAGTTGATCATTTGGTCTTGTTCGAAATTTCAGAGCTTCCTCTATCAATCCTAAAACCCGTAAAGCATCTCGAAAATGTTATCTATAAATAAAAGCTTTTTAGGTTAAATCAGCTGTCAACCGCGATTTTAAACTGTTTAACTTAAGTCACCCCAATCGGGTAAATTAAGTGCTCCTTAACTAGTTTAAGGAATACTTAGAGACCGGTGCAACATTTAATTTTTTTACTATGCAAAACAGATTTATTGTATAGATATGACAGATGATAAAGTTTTTTGTCAATTATTTAAAAAAATAAGATAATGTCTAATTCATAATGTTAACGCATGTCAAATATAGGATAAACCTTAGAGAAGGTCTTCTCTGTAATTACTAACTTAATATCTGCAATTCCTTCACTAGGTAACATTTTAGTACAATGAATTTTAGGAGGATTTGTAGTTGATAATGCAACTTTAACTCGATTTATTTTACCATTTATTGTTTTTGCATTTATAATTGTTTATCTTCTTTATTTACATCAAACAGGATCTAGAAATCCAATTGGTTCAAATAGAAATATTGATAAAATTCCTTTTCATTCTTACCTTACTTTTAAAGATATCTTAGGAAAAATAATTATAATATTTTTATTAATTGGATAAACCAATTGAAAAAATTTAAATTTGAAAAGAAGGGTTATCTAAAAAATCTGAGAGAGGTTGCGAGATAAAAAATAAGGTTGTTGATATTTAAATATTTGGGGAGAAGCCAGAAAAATAATTTTAACACAAAAAAATCAATTACATTAATCAAAATTATAAGTAAGAATATATGGGATTAGTAATATGCAGAACATAAAAAGTTAGAAATCCAGTCAGACTTTTAAATTTTTTTGACAGAATAGAAAAATCAATTGACAAGAAATTTCATGGTATAGGAAGAGTTAAAATTTCAGAAAAAAACAAGGAAAGTAAATTTCAATTACTTAATAGAAATTTCAAATTAATTTCCAATTATTTGATTCCTGAACAATTCATATCAAAATATAATAAAAAATTATAAATGATCAGAAATTAATAATATTTTGGACATTTAAAAAAATTAAAATAATAACTTTTGTGGGGAATATAAAGTCATAATAATAATTATTATTATAATTAAACAATAATAATTCTTCATCATAAATTTTAAGTAGATAATTTATAGATATATCTAAAGACTATGTAATTATTTTATTGTATCATTATAATTCAATATAAAAAATCTTTCTGGAAAATTTTATTACAAACATTTTTTTTGAACCACAACCTGAGAAGAGTAAGCTGGGGCAGATAAAAGACTAAAAACTAATTAATATTAATTAAATTAAATTCAATATATTATACCTCGAGTATTGTTCCTGTGAATATGCATAACATAATATATTTTTTCTACTCCTGTTTTATAATATACTTACTAAAAGACTAAAATCTGTATCATAATGATATTCATTATGATACAAATTTTCATTATGATACAGATTTTTAAGCCAATAGGAATGCGACATGCGCACAATATTTAATATAGCCTGCGGCTCGTTTCGTATCCTACAACATGCTCGTGTCTTAATGGCTATCATTACATGATCGTTGCATAAAATACTATTATTTTGCAAACGTTTTTTAAATATCGAACGCTTTATTCCTACCATAAAAATCGAATGGTTACAGTTCAGTCAACTACGAAATAATGAATTAATTCCTAGGTTTAGGTATGTATTATCCACGTCAATGAATAGTTGGATGTCAAAGGTCAGAGAGTTGAAATTTTTTAATATTTATCAAACTAACTTGGTAATTCGAAGTACAACTTATTTATAATTCACTAAAAGAAGTGGTTATTTCTAATAAAAACGTATTACTTGTGAATCATCCGGTATAGATACAGTTATGACTGTTATGAGAGAGACTAATGATACAGAAAATCTCCGGCATGCCATCACCATCAACATCATCAGTGTATCTTTAAGACCCTCCGAAATACCGGAAACCATAACTCGTCCATGCAATCATCGTGACTGTTCATGCCCGAAGGACGTCCACTAAGAAATTAACTCTACAGGAAATATTTTTTGCCGTCGCTTCGATGTCGATCTTTAGTCGGTTGGATTTTTACTTTAAATCGTTTTGTTAATGTGACACAATTATTTAGTGAAACAGATGCAAAAATATATTTTATGTCATACCCGTAGACTATTGTGTTTTTATACCTTAGATACCATCTACATAATGGATTACTTTATGCCCTAGAGTGCATTAAGACGCAAAAAACAATTTTCAATTAACTTATTTTTTATTAACAAAATATAAATTTACGTTCATATATTATTTGGTTGTATTTACATAGAATTGGCAATTCTCGAAGGTTACGCTGATAGCTAAATTTCCAGCAAAGGTTGACTCATGATTCATTGTCTGGGTCTCTAGTTTCTGTAAGGAAATGCAAGATCCAGATGGTACGCCTTGAAACCTCATTTTTTGAGGATATGCTGTCCTCTAAATATCCTTCAGCAGATGTGGTACTCTTCCATCCACCATGGCGCTTCAGCGTAGTCATATTTTCTCCGCCGTTTAGGACATTTTCTCTAGATTTTCTCTGGATTTTTTTGGTTGGTACCCTTTTGACCTTTGCTTTAAATACTCGCATAATTTGTGAAAATTACAAATATTAATATTAATATTATTATTTACCATTAAAGTCTTCTTCATCATCAAATATTTAGCCAACAGAGACCTCGGGGAAATTTTTTCGGATAGATCATTGGAGTACCCCAAACAGCACAGTTTCGTTAATGTTTTCTACAGCATCTTCTGACATCCACTTCAAAAATTGGTCATATTTTTTGTTGTATGAGTCTCTGGATTTTCTCGGTAACAGGTTTTGCGTTGCCTTTTCAGCCGTTTTTGCAATTTCGTCGGGAATTTCAAAATCCTGTTCCATTTTTGATTTTTGACTTTCACACATTTAGCGTTTTAATACTTATCTCCCTAGCAATAAAAACGCAGACAATAATAATGTCAAGGTGATGTCGCTGGTAAAAATAAAAAATTGGTAAATTAAATTAAATTAAAAAAATTTATTATTCAAAACGAACTGTCATGACATAAAAGTTTGTATGCACCACGGGTACTAATAGATATATACCCTCGGGCGACTTACGAACCCTCGGACCAGGGGCTGGGCTTTGTATGGCTGTCGTAGGGCATAATCATCTACTTAGTACCCTTGATACATAAATAAATATTTTTAAAACAACCGCTGGCAATATAAACTAGATATTTGGCTCTAAATATGTTCAGAGTTTCAGAATACTCGCTTTCGTTGCAATTAATCATGGTAATTTTAAAACGCTCAACTGGTATCGTTGTTTTACAGTCACGTAACTGGTATCCTGGGGTGTTTGGGCACACCCATATAAAAACAATCTAATTTTACTAAAATTATTAATTAAAATCTTGTAAATTTACCAACCCCGTTTGACTTAGAAGTGTAATTCAATGTCTGTCGGGGCATGTAGCCCGGGAAGTAGTTGTTTCTTCTTCGTTGAACGGTCACTGTTTTTGAAAAATATTTTTCAAAACTAGTTGTAAGGCGTAGAATAATATATTTTTATTCTTTGAAATATAAAGTGATTAATTATCTTATTGTATCATTTATTTATAGGGCAGATGTAAACTAGGCCGCTTAAGGATTTATAATCTTCAGTGATCCTCGAGTTATATTAGAAATAAGATTATCCTGATAATATGACAACAACGCAATTATAATTTGACTTTTAAAAACGATCATTGTTGAAAAAAATTGCCGCGTAAAATGAAAAACTGCAGTAATGGCAAGTAATCTTCCTCAAATAAAGTGTCATGAAAACTTTCACTTTCCTGGAATTGAGGCGGCCGAGTTTACATACCAGAAATCAGGTACAAAATATTGGCCGGCTGAGATAAGATGTCTAATGTCTAATATATAAAATTCTCGTGTCACGGTGTTTGTAGTTAAACTCCTCCGAAATGGCTCGACCGATTCTCATGAAATTTTGTGCGCATATTGGGTAGGTCTGCGAATCGGACAACATCTATTTTCCATCCCCCTAAATGTTAAGGGTGGTCCACCCCTTAATTTTATTTTTTATTGTTTTGACAAAATTTTTGGTTTTTATTTTTTTATGATACATAATTAAAAAATATATACAACCCTAAATTTTCACCCCTCTACTATCAACCCCTATTTTTTATTTGTTAATTATCCGAAATGGCTTGACAGATTCTCATGAAATTTTGTGTGCATATCGGGTAGGTCTGCGAATCGGTCAACATCTATTTTTCATCCCTCTATATATTAAGGGTGGTCCACCCCTTAATTTTATTTTTTAGACAAAATTTTTTGTTTTTATTTTTTTATGATACAGCTTTCAAAAATATATACAACCCTAAATTTTCACCCTTCTCCGATCAACCCCTATTTTTTATTTGTTAATTATAAACTTTAATTTTGTCATGAATAAAAAATTTAATATTACTCTTTTTTCACCTTTATACGATCAACCCCTATTTTTCCATCGCGATTTTTATTTTTGCAAGATGGCAATCGAATATAAAAATTGTAGTACGATATAAGAACTAATGGAGATTAGCTAATTGTAAGGATGGCATTTATAGAAATTTGTAATTCACTTCTCTCCTCCTTGAAAAATACCGAATACTTTGTAATGCACATCATATTTTTCAGAAAGAGAAAGGAGAATATACGACATTATCCCTTCCCCTTTCTAAAAAATATCCATATTCTTAGACAATTAGGCGTTGCCAGACTTCTGTTTCATTTATTTAAGACCTTCTAGACAACATAAAATAATAAATGTTACATTGTAGATGTCAAATCTGAAATCTCCGTGTTCCAAAATTTTGAACAATTCGAATTAGCAATTTATGAGATAGTTGGCCGTTTCCGGGCTATTGGTCCATTCTGTATACTATATGTAGTTAATATTTTTATAGTTTGTTTCAGTTTCTTGGAACACGTAAATACGATATCGAATCAAATTTGTTTCTCCTCTTACCACGTCCATGCAACGTAGCCATATAATAATGACACAACAAGTAAAAGTGTGTTTCGCAAATATTTTACCGCCCGCGGATGCTATTTCACGAAATTATGTCACAACGACTGATATTGTTCCGATTATATAAGATTCTTTATACACTTACTACTATTAACTATTATTAATGCTGTTCGAAGTAGGAAAAGGATATTGTTTGAATAGGCGTGAGCAATATTTTTCTTCCTTTAATAATAGTTCATTAATTTTTATAATAAATCAGGTGTATACGGAAATATTACATTATTCTCTTGTTAAATTCCGATTACTATTTATGGCATAATAACACAAAAAAGTACGGAAACTATTTGAAATTCCCTCATTTAAATATTTTTGATTATATTTACAAGATTTGATAATCATAAATTCATTCTATCAACTCAAGGATATACACAAATATACCAGAGTACAACCAAGCAGAAATGAAAAATCTGTAATTAATTATATATTGATACAAAGAAAAGAAGACAAAATATTAGTTGTAAGAGTGATGAGAGGTGCAGAAAAATACATTGATCACCATTTTACTTGTAGCAAAACTTAAAAAGAACTACACAGAAGTAGAAAAAATAACACAAACAAAAAAATATTACATTTCAATAAGAACCTACAAACCGAGTAAAAAAATAAAAAAAACCTAAAAACTCCGGAATTAAAATACAGCGAAAAGATATCAACAAGAAACAGAAACAAAGCTAAATAATAGAATGGAATATTTTCAAGAACATATAGCTGATTTACACGGGTATAGTTGTGAGGCGAGTACTGGGTAAAGTAGAGTAACTCTAACACTTCAAAAACATCAGTAGAGTAAAGTTTCTAGTAGAGTGGACTAGTTGCTGGTAGAGTAGAGTACTATCGCACATGTGGCAAAGTAACTCTACTCTACTACCCCTTCCACTTCGAAACACTCGACTCGCATTTCCACTATACACGTGTAAACACAACTTGTCGCACTAGAGTAGAGTAGCTCGCCGAGCTAGTGGAGTTTTTGTTATTTGGTGTAAAATTTTGAATAAGTTTACGGAGGAGGAAACACTAAAACTCCTAACGTTATATAGTGAAAATGAATGTTTATGGAACTTAAGTAGCGTAAACTACTGAAACAAAAACATGAGACTGGCCGCGGAAGAAGACATTGTGGGAAAGTTTGGGAAAAATGGCTTTGGTGTGAGTGAATTAAGACAAAAGATTAAAAATTTGAGATGCACCTATAACCAGGAATGTTTAAAGATCAAGAAATCAATGAAATCTGGGGCAGGTACAGATGATAGATACGTTCCAAATTTAAAATGGTTTAATGACATGGACGATATTTTGAAAAATGCGAAAGGCAACAAGACAAGTGAATGTTCAGTGGTAAGTATATATACTAAAAAATGATACATATACCAAGTCATTACCGGGTGTCCGAATAAGAATGTCTCGCAACCGTATATCACTTATACTAAATTGTTATGTACAAAATTTTAAGGTAGGTTAAATTTGCACATATCGCTTTCTATTTTTTGTATTACCTAACGAGATATGGTCGGAGCCATTCCTTTTGGGACACTTGCATAAATGTTTGTAAATATATTTTAAGAAACGGTGTTGTATTGCCATGCAACAGCCCCTTCATTGATACAATAGTGCTTTAAATGGTCTCTCATCTTCTTTGACATGGCTGTTGATCTTCTGCCACCATATGGTTCAAGGTTTCGTAATTCTCCGATTTCTTGTCTCCATTCTCCTGGGATAACTTCTGTAGTTCCAGTAATTTCTCTGTCGACACTACCAGTAGGCAAATATGAAAGTGGATTTGTTTTTATAAGGGTACATGCCGCATGAACAATTTTGTTTACTGTTCTTGGATTTACGGCTAATGGTTTTTCAAATATTCGGAAGCGACTAACTAAAATTCCAAAAGCATTTTCCGAAATCCTCCTTGCCCTACTTAAACGGTAGTTAAATACTTGTTCACTTATAGGGAGACGTTTTCTGTATCCGGAATATGGCTTCATAAGATAAGTTTTAAGCGGAAATGCATCACTTCCAACAAAGAACATTCCACTAGGCAGTAGATTGTTCTCCAATTTTTCAAACAATCCGCAATTTTGGAAAATATTGCCATCTGAGTTAGATCCTTTAAAACCTATGTTGTATTTATCGTCAACGACAGCCATAAGTACAATGCTGTTGTGTCCCTTGTAATTAGAGTATTCACTGCCTCCAAGCGGTGGAGCCTTTATTAAAATATACTTTCCATCTAGTGCGCCACTGCAATTTGGGAAGTTCCATCTACTCTCAAAGCCACTGGCAATAGATTTCCAGTCATGTGTTGTCGGCACCTGAAACAATATTTTTTTTGTTTTAGGAAACAAACTTTTCACAAAACTCAGACAAAGAAGAATGTACAGAGGATGAAACAGTAGTCACGGCGGGACCCAGCAATCAAGAAACTCCTAGGGTCACAAAATCGGCATCCCCCAGAAAATTTCGAGACAGGCCTCCATCAGCCAAAAGAAATCGATTAGACAACTTAACCCAGGCAGTACAACAGCTAAAACATGTAAGCGAAAGTTTGACTAAAAATTCAGAACCTTCAAATAATGAGCATGATGCATTTGCAACTTTTGTTGGCCTCTTTGAAAAAAAGGGATGCACTTATGGCCCAACATGAAATTCAAGGAATTTTGTTAAAATATAGGCTAAGTGGTGAATCCGATGACAACAATCAAACTTTTTCATTCCAAAGACCAATAGTTGCTCATAACAGAATTATTTATAGTTCACGCGATTCACCAGAAGCAACTACTTCGCAACATTCTGCTTATTCAAATTATTCTAATCCAAACTATGTTGATAACAGCAGCAGCTACGAAGCTACGAAGCTCCAGATCCTCTCGACTCTGCTTTATTGGATGTCCTACTAAACCTATAATTTTTTACCGATTTTTTATAATTATACATAATAAATAAAGTATATAAAAATATGTACAGATAAATTATTGAATTTTACCTTAAGTGAATCTTTCAACACTTCACATATGGCATCACACACCTGTGGAACAAATTTTGAAATTGTGGGTCTGGAAACTCGAAAAAAGTGAGAAAGGCTTTGGTAGCTGTTCCCGGTGGCTAAAAAATTCAGTGTTACTTGAACTTTCACTCTCGCATCTATTGCATCTCTCATTACAGTATCTTTCTTTTGTATTCTATCTTTAACCAACTCCAACAGTTCTTCAAATATCTCTGGCGTCATTCTAAGACATTTTTTGAATTCCAACGCATCCTCTGATGCTAACTCCTTGAGCAGAAGTGAAGCTGCTCCACGTGAATCCCTTCTTTTTAGCCACTCTCTTACCCATACAGTTCTTCTTACTTTCATCTCCTCTTCTATAGCTTCTACCATTTCCGGTAAAAGAGCTTTTACAACCTTCTTCACACAATTATGAAACATTTTCTTTTTTTTAATAATCATTTTTCTCTCTGTACAAACACAAACCAAACAACACCAGGACAGTTGCAGCACTACTGATACGAACTCTCCTCTCGTGTAAACAGTCCCAAGCTATCAATTGGTAGAGTAGCGAGAAGAGTGGACTCTACTCGCTACTCTACTCTACTCAAAACTATACCTGTGTAAATCAGCCAATAATCACATATTTTCATTTTATTATAATCAAATAATTACAATACAATTTTCTGCCCCCCAGTAAACAACCACCACTAAAATATATAAAAAAAATCTCTTCTAAATTGCCTGCGGAACACGGCATTGCCCCGAGAATTGACGCTGCATTTCCACGTTGTACTGCAAGACTAATCCTCTGCGTCAAATAGGATGTCGACTTTGCCTCATTGTTAATCCCACAAATCCTCTGACCAATTTCCTTAATTATTTTTTTTGCGCAATCTCCCCAAGGACCAAGAGTCTCGATGGCAATTGGAACAAAATGGTAACTATTATCAGATGTTATGTATTTTGATTCCTTAACTCTTTCTCTTAACCTAGCAACTTCTGCTTTTTAAGAAGAAAATTGTATATAGGATGGAGCTAATGTATCAGTACATGTAACTTCCCAAACAAGAGGTTTGCCATGTGACCAAGGTTCAGTTATACCATCTGGTCTCTTATTATCTTTTCTGTAGCAACCGTTTGGTTCTCTAATTGAAGGGATTTCAGCAGTCATAAGAACTCTCTTAACTAGATCATTGATCATATCGTGGCGTGATTTTCTTCCAGCGCATCTGTAGCAAGAAAGACCATGATGTCCTAAATTGTCAACTATTGCACCACATGTGCAAGTATGGGGAACACATATTGGAATTCCAAGCCGCAAACAGATCGTAATTCTGATTGAAGAATTATCTAAAAGAGTTCCTAAATTTGTAGAAGGGAGTGCATGTAACATGAAATATGTGGTATTTGTAGAACCGACAATCGGAAAAAACAAACAGCATGGTGGACTAAGGATATCAAAGAAGTTAAAAACAAGAAGAGAGAGTGGAAAAAGTTCCTAACAACAAGATCGACAGAACGATACGACATATACAAAAAGCAAAGAAAAATAGTTAGAGATTTAGTTTCAGCTGCAAAAGAAAAGTCCTCCACTCATTGAATTTCCAAATGATCTAATTTTGCCTGTAGTATTGGCATTTGGCATTTATACGAGTATGCCTTTTGAATTGGCGTTTGAACTGGGATATTTCTAGTTTTTGGAAGAACAACATGGAAAGTACTCCCAATCAAAACATTAATGTATTCATTAGGCCGAATACAACATGTCATATCAGCGCTGTAAACAAAATGGTGGAGTACAGTCCGATACATTTTTTCAGAAATCAACGAATATTTCAAATCGTTATAAAACCACCGAAGCTTACGGAATCTTTCTGAATTAAATCAAGTGTTATCCTCAAAGATACCTGATGGTATAGTAAACTGAAAATGGCCAAAATGTGACTTTGGCTGTTTCTGGTCAATTATTTTTTTGTAACTACTTATTTACTGAAAATACCGGAATACTAAAACTACCAGATTACGGGGTAATTATTGAAATTTCATATAATTAATTACGATAATTTATGCGGAACTGTACAGAAAAGATCAAACTGTTTATAAGCTATCATTATGTTTATTCAAGTGTTTTATGTACTATATAACACGGCAACTTGTAGATTAGAGAGTGAACATTTCAGTACACGTACTCTCGCCTTCCTTCTTCTTATACTTGTTGATTTATTTTGTGCAGTTCATAAATTACAGTGAGAACAGAACTTAAAGAACATTTAAGTTTGACACGGTACGCACTTAATGAATTTAAAATTCTGTTAAAAAATTGATTGAGGTTCAGGAAGAATATGTATGTAACTGAATAGTTTATTGTGTATATTTCTCTTCGCTTGATTGTTTATAAATTTTGTCTATTGCGTGAGTAGCATAAATAAAATCTGGAAATCGGTTGACCCTAAAGGCCATCCCTGCAACTTCCCGCTAAATTCAATTTTCAAACGCATACGATTTTGTCGCTAGTTGCGATGTTTTTGAGCTCTTCGAGCTCAAAAATTTAATCTGTGTGTTGTTTTGAGCTCCCTGAGCTCAAAGATAAAGCTATTCAATGCTTTTGAGCTCTTCGAGCTCAAAAGTCTTATCAAAGTTCGATGAAACACGATTTTTTTTAATTTTCAAACTGCCATAACTTTTGAATGAATCAACCTATTTTCACGCGGTTGGCGGCGATCGATGTAGTTTTTTGAGCTCTATAAAAAATTTGGAACAAAAAAATTAATCTGATGAAACATTTCGGAGTTATTACAAAAAAACACTTTTTTTCGATTTTTTTCGACAATGATATCTCACGAACGCATCAACCGATTCTGACGCACTTGATGGCGATCGATGCGGAGTTTCAAGGTTAAGAGCTGATCAGTTTTTGAGGTAGATCGGCTAAGCCAATTCGGAGATATTTTGAAAAAATGAAAAAAAAACAACATTTTTTTCACTTTTTTTGCAATTTCTCGAAATCTACCAGTCCGAATTGGTTCCAACTTACAGGAAATCTAAGTTTGGCGAAGCGCTTTTGAATGACACCAACTACAATCAAATCGGTCGAGCCGTTCAGAAGTTATAAGAAGTTTACATACACACACACACACACACATACATACATACAGACGTACGGACATCATCGTAAAAATAGTCAGGAAAGCTTCTTAGGGCTTCAAAACGTCCAGATTTGTTGAAACCCCGATTTTTGTAAAACGGGGTAAAAACAATAACTTCCCGATTTTTCAAAAATCATTGGGAAGAATAATTGATTGTCTTAGCGGGAAGTTAAAAAGTTGAAACAAAGTTAAATCTCGGCCTTAGGAGTACACAGGACGACAGAGTATGTCTGGGGGCCTGCATACTGGCGCCCAACGTGGGGCGCCAATGAAACAAAGTTAAATCTCTGCGTGAATTGAAAATGGAATAGCGAAGGTTCTTGCCTATCGAGAACTGGCTTTGTTATCTCCAAATTTTAATATCAGTTACGCAAGAACCTTCGCTATTCCATTTTCAATTCACGCAGAGATTTAACTTTGTTTCATTGGCGCCCCACGTTGGGCGCCAGTATGCAGGCCTCCAGACATACTCTGTCGTCCTGTGTACGGACGATACAGACCCTTAGACATGATACAAACGGCAAAGTAATTAAATGTGCTATTATACCATTTCATCACGAACCTTTACTAAACCATAAGAGGCAAGCCTCCTATTCTCTTCGGTAACGCTCGGAATACCTCGGATTTATGTATTTATAATTCAATTTAGCGGTTAGTAGGTTGGATTTTTTTAAAGAATTATTAGTTTCCTGTAAAATTGTCGTATTTAGTTTAATTACGACAATTTTACTTGTCGACTAATAGTCGTATTTAGTTTAAATACGACAATTTTACAGGAAACTGTAATGATTCTTTATGTTTCAAGCTAACGGGCTTGTTGTCATTTCGAATTTTGGTTTGTGACTTGGAGGTGAAGATGTCGCTACCTTCGCAACTATTACATTTCCGTAATTGGAAGGTATGTATAGTTGGTGATTGTAGAGACATATTCAGTTCGGGATTAACTCTCGGACGATGAGGCGCAATACGCCGAAACCGGTCTACAAGTTATGTTGTCCCTTCTAGTTGCAAACCAGAATGGTTGGTTTAAATCTTATAGATTTACCAACCCCGTTTGACTTAGAAGTGTAATACAATGTCTGTCGGGGCATGTAGCCCGGGAAGTATTTGTTTCTTCTTCGTTAGACGGTCACTGTTTTTGAAAAATATTTTTCAAACCATTGTTGTAAGCGTCAGAATAATATATTCTTATTCTTCGATATCTATGGGTTTTTTTAGTTCAAAATAACAGTTAAAATTTAGTGCAATTTATGAAATCCTGAAACAATGGACAAACTAGTTATCGTGAAGGTAATGTTCAAATCTCTTTAAATTAAAATATATTTTCTCAAGATTTTAAAAAACAACACAACTCGCAACCACTTTTGGAATGATCATTTGACATTTTATGCAATGTGTCAAAAATGTTCAGTAGTTTAGTTTAGATGTAGGAAAAACCTGTGACTAAGTTTAAGTGCGTTACCTCAACTTGTGAAAATAAGAGTATCATTCATGTGTCACTGTCAAAAAAGATTATTAGTTTTTTTAATTATAATGTCAGTTACAGTTTTTAGAAATGCACGGGTTCACGAAGGGGAAATCTTGCATCTCGGCACTGAGCAAGGTGATGGGTTTGGTGGAAAGAGCTAGGGAGGGCAGCTGGAGGAAGAAGAAATTGTCCCTACTCGTGTTCTTCGACGTAGGGAACGCGTTCAACAGTGAAGCAAACGGGCAGTGTTGAGCGCGTTGCTGAGGCTTGGAGTGGAGCAGGGGTTGGTTAACCTGGTGGAGGACTACCTGACGGGGCGTGTGATTGTAGATTCCAGAGGGAGGAGATATGAGATGGAGGCTGGAGTGCCTCAGGGCTCGGTTCTTGGACCGACGCTCTGGAAGTGAGTGTTTGATGAGGTTTGTGGGATAGTATGTGAAGAGGGATGTGAGATTACGGTGTATGCGGATGATGTGTGTCTGGTATGTACGGCAAAGGGAGAGGCGGAGATAGAAAGAAAGGCAGAGATAATGTGCAGGAAGATTGTGGAGAAGATAGAGCGGTGCGGACTGGAAGTGGCGGAAGATAAGACGGTGGGGCTGCTAGCGAAGGGACGGAGCCGGGCAAGGGAAGTGGGGGTGATGGTTAAGGGAAGGAGTATTCGTATGGAGGAGTCTGTGAAATACCTAGGGGTGTGGTTGGATAGCCAATTATCCTTCAAAACCCATATGGTAAAGGCGGCAGAGAAGGGTAAAGTGAGGGCAGCATGGTTGGGGAGATTGATGTGTAATGTGAAAGGGCCGGGAGAGTGGAAGAGGAGGGTAATTGGTAGGACGGTAGAGCAGAGTATGCTGTACGGTGCGGAGGTGTGGGGTGAAAGAGCGGGGGTGAATGCGAGGGTTAGGCCACTTATGCGGGTGCAGAGAGGGATACTGCTGAGTGTAGTGCAGGGGTACAGGACAGTGGGTGGACTGGCAGCAGCGGTGCTGGCAAGGACCTACCCATTGGACGTGATGGCTAGAGCCAGAAATAAACGCTGGAGGGGTGCGACCAGAGAGGAACTACAGGAATGGATGGAGGAGGAAATGGAAAGAAGGTGGGAGGAGTATGAGGGCGCGCTAAAAGGAGCGATTGGGAATAGGAGAGATTAGATGGATCGGAAATTCGGGGAGGTGAACTACTTCTTGACACAGGTGTTCACTGGACATGGGTCGAGAGTAGAGTACCTCCACAAGATTGGAAAAAGAGAGACTGGAGTGTGTGAGAGGTGTGAAGTGGAGGATGATGTGGGGCATGTGTTTAGATGCTGGAGGAACGAGGAAGTGCTGAAGAAGTTGGAGAGGAAACTAGGGGAGGAAACTGGGAAAACATGGTGGAGATAATGTTGAGGGGGGAGGAGGAATGGATGGAGGTGAGTGGAGTAGTAGAGAGCATGGTAAGGGGGAGAGAAGGACTCGATATGGCATGAGAGGCAGGAGTGATAGGAGGGAGAAGATGACGGTGTGAGCGGAGAGTGTGCGAGGGACCGCCGCCTGTCTCGAAGTATGCTAGGGTAGTGATTCCGAGGCGGGGGTAACGGCGAGTTTGAGGTGGGTTTGGTTGGTAGGCATCTCCTTAGGGATGAGTCCAACACTGTTTGGGTCCTGGACCCATTCGAACAAGAGTTTCCCATCTCGGCCCGAAAAACCTAGTTTTATTCATGTGATTCACGTAAATATATGTAGATTCTCGAAAATACATTTATATTCTGGTAAATGTACGTATTGAAAAATCTCCACGTTCCATTTTATAGACACACAGGCTCTTAATCTAGAGTTTCGTGTAACTTGCGACAAGTTCGTGTTTTGATCCTAAAAACCAGAGGATCTGAACAGGTAATATTGTGGACTGGTTGGATAGATAGGATTCTTCAATGTTAAGCTCTGAACCTGAATTTTAGCGCCGCCTAGTGGCCTGAAAAAAACTAATTTAAAAAATAGCGGCAAATTTGAACACAAATTGAAACACAAATGAATTCTGAAGATATTTATTGATGTCCTTTCTTTTAAATAAATATACACAATAGTATTACATGGAATTACATAATAATTGAGATACGTTTGGAGTTATTACAAATTAAAACTAGTATAATATTATATGTTTTTTAATAAATAAATGTTTCTACAAGTATTATGGCTTGTAAAAAAACATAAATATCCATTTATGTATGCTGGGACTGGGGTGACATTCACTGAGACCTAAAAGATCTACAAATGGAAGATATTTCTATAAATGTCAGCCTATAACTTTATTTAAATTAAGATTAAAACGTATTTGTTATATATCAAACTAAATTTACATTACTTTCTTTTCAACGTTTTTACTTAATCCTGCATCCGTTAAAAGTAGCTGAAGCATTTTCAAGGATAACCCTCTTGTCATAACCACCTAAAACTTGGACCAATTGTTTTAGGAAATTGTGGTCAAATATTACTTTTTTGAAGGTTCCATTGTGTTCACAATTTGTAAAATTTATGTTACCCATCAGAATTTTAAAAATCTTATGAAAAATATGTTTGTCATAGGCAAAATATATATTTAATAATATTGAGTGCTTTATACATTTCAAAGAAAAAAATTATAAGCATACCTATCTTAAATTTATGAATATTATACAGTGTGTAAAGGCCAAACGCAATAAATTCATTATTTCGGTTACTGTACATATTTATAAAAAAATCCCGAAACACGTCAAATTTAAATTATAAATTAACATTCTTCAACGTGAAAATGCGATCCCTACCTTCAGCCCCCTTCGAATGACAGGTACAGCCCCCAATTTTTTAAATGGGAAGTATAGGCTTGTGCTATATCGTTTGAAAGGTCTCTTCATTCTCTATTTATGAATCTGATCGTTTTCAAGTTTATTGCAACAATTAAGATGGAATAAAATAAAATCATGTGCAACTGATGGATTCAACCAATCTCCGTTGCGTACTAGGGGGTCGTGGTTATATTAAAAAACCCTCATCTCTTTCTACGTTTGACAAAATGTACAATGGAACTTCTCACACTGAGCAGGAATTATCTGACAATTGTGACAGGTTTCATGGCGGGTCATGCACCAAATTAAAATGATACAACGGAGACCTTAAATGCAGGTTATGCGGTAAGGAAACGAAGAAAGTGAAACATTGTAAAAGACAGTCACTAGTTGCCCAGCCCCAAAACGATGAAGCAAACACCCAGCTAAGAATATTTACAAAAGGGTGCTAGACTTCGTGCTATGAAAATGCGCGAACAAAAATACAATAAGTAATTCTGACTGCAGTGTTGTTGGAGAAAAATATGTCGCCTACTACCCATATATAATTTGTTATATTCCATATTTCTAGCGCATTATATTTATTGCACGAGACCCATTAATGAATGTCACCTTACTTTATTTATTAGACAAGACCCATTAACAAAGATGTCACTTGAATGTTGAACCAAAGATTACAAAATATATATAAGATAGTTCACTTGAAGGCGGTCTGATTCTTCTTAGTGTTTTAAACGATCGCCGCACTCATAAATCATATTTACGGCTCCCTTTTGTTGTAAATAACGACACCGCTAGGTACCAGGGAATTAGAAGAGTATATTTTATTCCAAGCTATACAGGGGTAGCTTGAGAAATACATATTCAAAGTAATGGGATGATTTATTGAAGGTTTTTTTTATATAATGTTTTTAAATGTTAATTATTTCGAAAAAAGTTCAGGATATTAA
This sequence comes from Lochmaea crataegi, assembly GCA_947563755.1. Classification (NCBI taxonomy): domain Eukaryota; kingdom Metazoa; phylum Arthropoda; class Insecta; order Coleoptera; family Chrysomelidae; genus Lochmaea; species Lochmaea crataegi. Next base: position 22,323,808 of record OX387435.1, read on the forward strand.
TTTGAAAAGGAAAGTTTAGGTATAAGTAAAAAAATATATTAAAATTTTTAAAATGAATCAATTGACAGATTTTATTCAACATTTTAGTAATTTTGTGATGCTTATTGAAGATCTAGCGGTTATTTATACAGAATATCACAAATTAAATTATACATACACATTGTCCACCAGAATAATAGGACCACTAAAACAATTTTGATCTTTAAATTAGACACTCCGTATTTTTAAGATTCACAAGGTTAAAACAGTAAAAACATATTATGCAGCTGCAGGATATATTTATTAATAAATTAGATATGTGAATTTTCAAATTTCTATGAATACCCAGTATCTATAAGTACTATTTAACTAACTAATTTATTATTATCTAATATCTTTGTTACAATAGTTTAAAAAAGTTGAATTCCGTATTTGATAATAACTAATTTAATACCCACCTCTCAACGTCTTTGGGTCAACGATAAAAGGATATTTCTGGTTTTCCCACCTTGATGGAACAACCGATCACAGCACAACACACAGGCATTTTAAAACCACAATTATAATATTATTAATGTTACTTTTGGAAGACAGGAGTTAAAATAATGCGAACAAGAAATTTTACTTCCAGAACGTTTCCCGAAAAACAAAATGAAATACTTCTACAAAGTTTCTAGAGATTGTAGGCACATTTCTGGCCCTTAATTGCTTCTCTATATTTTTATCATTGTTTACATTATAAGTTCTTAAAATCAAGACTGCATTCAGAATTCGTGGGAAAGTCATAAACTACCATTTATTATGTATACAACTAAGACTATTAACAAATATCACAAAATATTTATTTTATAAGTTTTGCTATTGAAGAGGAAAATATGAATATTATTTTTTCCTTATTGCAATAATTAATTAAAAAATTTAAAATATCTATAAAATATAAACACGAACAACGAATTCTAAAATACCAGCGCTCGATAGGCGACAACCCGTATAATATGCAAAATTAAATGCAAGTAAGGATTTAGCGACATACTGTAGCATGGCGCCAACCGATAAGTCACCAGACAGTAACCAGCGGTATGAATCCTTTGATCGATAGAATTCGTACGAGTGAACAATCTTATATATATTTTGTAATCTTTGGTTGAACCGAGTTTTGTTTATCTCTTCTCTTGTAACATATACACATGGCCAAGGGTCGAAGGGGTCTGAAAAGGGAAGTGATCTATAATGTTTAGTCTATACATAGCCGTCGTATTGAAAAGAGTAAATTCAGATAGTTGTATTATTATCGAGTTTTATTATACTTTATCCTTTTTGAGTCTTGCAAATTATAGTAAGATTTTAGCTTCAACTTTGTTTTATTTATAATGTTTGTTGACTTTTAAAATTTCTTTGATGTTATATTTAAAATAAACATCGTCCACCTGTGTAACATGGAATCTTCTACTACTAACGATTAACATTTTTCATTACGTTTGTAGCATAATTCAAGTAATTAAACGAAAAAGCCGCGTTACTATTACTAATAAGTATCAAAATAAGAAGAGAGGGAAATAAGTTGGTGGTTCTATTCGTAGTTCACTAACCTTATGATATTTGTGTCCCGCATCTTTGAAAATTAGGCATAAGTACACACATCATAGCATCTAGTAGATGATTATTTCAAACGACCTGCATTCTCTCGACATTTACAATGCTGCTTTTAAATATTACAACAAAATTACATAAAATTTAAATCAGATAAACACGTTTACCAACGGTTAATTTTACTTTTGTAAACAACGAAAATAAGCAACTATAGTTTATTTGCAACTTGCATTACTTACGATATTCATTTATGTTTTTCTTATATTATTGGAGTGCTGTGGGCAGCCCTATAAAAAAAGCAAGAAACACATCCACTACTACAGGCTGCTACAAATAAAACTAACTAAAAACCAAAACTTGCACACTATTAAAAAAGTGTAGTTTATAAGGACAATCTAGTGAACTTTTTTTTAATGGCTTTGGATAGCTTGATCCATTCAGCCACAAATTTATTATACTGCTTGTTCCAATAGTTAGCCTAGGAGGATAGGCATAGTATATTGTACTAAAATTGAGATGATTATAAATGTAATGAAATGGTTACTTTTGGAGATTGTATCGTATGTACATGGGAATCTTATGTTATGTTCATCATTTTTAACAATAACGTTAAAAAGATTAAATTAGATACTTTCTGTTAAGATATTTTATGTACCCTGTATAAATCAGCTGATAAAGTTGATATTGGAAATGTCAGTACAAAAAACATTGGTTGTTATGGACATTTTCATTTGATTAAATAATATGAACTGTCAGTAACTGGATTTCAACAAAAATTAGTAATTTCTATAATAAATAAAGAAGAAACAAAAGAATATTCGTTAGCAATGGGAAGGAAGTTTGTTAGGTGATAAGTAACTAAGGGGGAGACAAAAAAGTAATGGACGTTACAAGTTTAAATGTACGAAAACTTTAAATAAAACGGATAAAAAAGGAAATAGTGAGTTAGAAATATCTTACATAACTTACCTTCGATTTGAATGCAGTAAAGGTTGTTCAAATTCAAGATCAAGAGAGATCATACACCAATAAACGATGGTAATGTAAATCATTTTATACTAAAACTTGTACCTAACAGCTGATTGTAAACCAGTACCCAGATTCGAGACGTTTACCAGTAATCTTTCCTTTGCGCAACACAAAGTTTCTTCGCTTCAGAGAACAAGTCGTTTTCGATAGTTATTTAATTATCATTAATTTAATTTTGACGTTAAAGGTTATTATATTTCAAATTTTACTCCTTAAATTTATACAACTCACTTTACCCCTATCATACCCTGAGATACACGTGCATGTGATACAGTATTGAAATTTAAACATTTCAGATCAATAAATACATCTTAAAATATAAAATTTGTTTGATTTGAAGTTCTGGTTGATACTGATACTTGTGGTATATAATTCTATTCAATAAAATTAAATCACCACACATTGAATTATTGTATACCATAACAATATAGATATATTGTAAAAGTACCTATATTGTAAACACTACATTGACAGAGCAAGTACTCTCGGCCCTAATCAACTTAGATGATGGGTACTTAGTAGTGGATACATTACAACAGGAGTACTTTCCACGCTAAGGTACCTTTCATAGCGACTTTACAACACACAAAACGGGCAACGGATAGAAGGTGAAATATTATATAACATAGGGTTAGACACGAGGAACAAGACTGAACAGATATTCACTGAAACAGACATTCAATACTAAATTCTTGTTTTAGTCCTTTTTAAAAGCTCCCATATGATTTGGTTTAGCCTAGAGGTATAAAATAGTAGCTTGATTCTGAGGGAGCGGAATCCGTTCTTTTGCGAGGGATTTCGTCAAATACTTAACTGCTTGAGAAGATTATGACTATCATTAATAATATATTATTTATTTTGTAGGTTATTTAACGTCGGTCTATTTCTGTAACTGAGGCTAATCACCGACGCCGGGAGCACTCTACCCCTAACCGACCGGAAATTTTGCCGAATCCGCTAGTGTTCCAACCAGTGGTAGGGATCTTCATCGATACCAACATCCATGGACTCAGGACCTCGGTTTTACGTCTCATCCGAGAGATGGCATATCTAAATTATACCTCGTGCTCATTGGTAAAATGCCTGCGACCTGTGATATGCTACTCACCCTAGTAATCTAAGGTGTTTCGCTGCATGCTGTACGGGCTCTACGATGGTGTTTCCCCAGTGGTCACCCATCCAAGTACTAACCGCGCTCGACTCTGCTTCACCGTAATTACCTACAGTGCTGGGTCGACGCCCTATTTTGTAGGTACAAACACATAATACTGTAAAGGTTTAAGTACTGTTTACCTTTGAAAATTTTTAGACCTGTTTCGCGATATAAATTGCTTTTTCCTAACTCCCTCAATGCTTGGAAATATTTACTCAAAACCTAGTCATATGTGTTAAATTTTCCCCTGAATCGATTGGTGAAAACAAGAACGTTCTATCTCTAAATTAGTCGAGTTATGAATATATTTTGTTTTGAAAAGTGGATTTTCGAAAATTTCATGACTCTATTTGAAGGTGAAAGAATGATTTTATAAAAAAACAGACTGTGGCAGTCAATTTTTTGTCCCAAAAAATCCCTTATTACGAATTTTTAGCATTTTTTTGTTGAAAATTTAGAACCAAGGGGTAGGTACTATTTCGCGATATAAATTTCTTTTTCCTAACTCCCTTAATGCTTGAGAATATCGAATTCAGTCTGCAATCCTTTGTGTCCTCCAGTTGTGACCAGATTAGGAGTAGTCTCTTCATACTTGTAATTCACGATTAACTTCAGCTGAACCCTAATTATGTTTTTGACCCGTTACTTATTTTTTATTAAATAATAAAAACCAAAAAAAAATCTCGAAAACTGTAACACTTAGGTTTATATAGACTGTGTTCATTTGAAAAAGGACCCACCCTTAATATTTCAAAAATGGGACATATTAGAAAGAAGTGCCGAAACACGTCAACTTTTAATTTGAGGGGGACACTTTTTGGCGCTAATGTCATAAACGTCAGATTCACCCCCTCCCTACTGAAGACCCCCCTTACATTTTTTCAAATGGCATTAGGTATCAAGTCACACCTCATTTAAAAGGTCTGGTAAATCTCTATCCAATCATTTTGTTTTGCCTTTGATACAAGCCTTCCATTGTTATTTAATCGTTGTTTAAAATTGGCTCTTTTTCATCTTTTATTGCCTGAATGTTAACGGTGGTCACTTTGTACACATGATTAAATAGCTGTTTTTTCTTGTTAACAGTTGTCTCTTCATTTTCAAAGAGTCTCTCCATCATAACACAATACGGAGGCATACGATTATATCTGTGAGAGCAGGATCAATAGCCTCCTCTAATAATTCGAGATATGTTTCTCCATTCAAGTTGCCATCAATGAAAAATGGTCCAACAATACGATCCCCATAAATTCCTTCCCACACGTTTAATTTAAGAGGATGTTGGATATGTGTTTCGAGGAATACTCTAGGATTTTCGTTAACCCAGTAGCGGTGATTGTGTCGATTTACGGTACCATTTACAAAAAAGGAACATTCATCCGAAAAACAAATATTGAATAAAAAGTTTGCATTAGTATTTATTTTGTCTGTCATAATCTCACAAAACTGCAGTCGTCTGTCTGGGTCATCTTCATTTATTTCCTGTACCAAATGTATCTTGTGGGGATGAAATTTATGATGTTTCAAAACCCTAGATCGGTAGTGCGTGAAAAAACAGATTCTTCGGCCAATTTTCTTGGACTTGTTGTAGGAACTAAATGAATATGACCTAAAATTGCTACTTCTGCCGCTTCAGTCCTAACCCTATTTTCATAGTTCTTTTTTTTTATTAGCTACTGATCCTGTTTGACGAAATTTTATCATTAGCTGTAATACGTATGAGTGATGAAGTTGCTTGAAGCTGATTAAATAAATTCGCTGTTCTTCTTGCACACTTACCGTTTTCAAAAAATATGGAAATAATCTCAACTCGTTCTGCAATAGAATATACCATTTTGGAAGTATTCAAAAACTAATTAATAACAATGTTAAACAAACTGTCTTAGTATCAAATAACAAATTTTTTGCAATAATTGTTTTAACTTACTTTTGATGAGACAGAAAAAATTAGACATTAGCAAACCATAGGCGTTGCGTTTTATTTTTAAGAGGTGTTGTACTTTAAATTAATTAAGAATTTTTGGCAAATACGGTGTAAATATCGAAAAAAATCGTGGACGATTATTATGTCTGAATACTCCATCTAAATGCCTTTCTAATTATGTGCCGCACATATATATATATATATATATATATATATATATATATATATATATATATTTATATATTTAAAAATAAGGGGTTGGTGAAGTGGAAGGGAGGGGATTGACAAATGACAGATGCCTGTATCGTAAAAATGTGTCCCCCTTAGAAAAAAAATCGACGTGTTTCATGATTTCCTTAAAATCTAAAGAATACTGCCAAATATCGGGCTAGACTGTTTTCTGTAGCCCACGCTGTATATTCTATAGTACGGATGTAAGAAAAATATGTGTGACATTTAAAAAAATATAGCTATTGCTATTTTTCATTATCCAAAATTAACGTTAACTTCCTTTCGCACTGTATAAAAAATTGGAAATGTTTTTCTATGATATCATTGATCCTTCTTACATTGACCAATATAGATGGTTAGAATTGAATAATTTTCATTTATCACGAAATTAACGAAGTTAATAAATATCAGTGGAACATCAATATTTTTAATAAAATAATTAGTATCTCGAGAACCGTAAGACTTGGTATAGTACCTTGTTTAAAATAAGGTCAGCAATCCATAAATTTAAATATATACAGGGTGTTTCATTTAAAATGACCAAGTTGACTGCAACTTCCGGTATAACCAGAAGTCCCCAGAGGTAGAGCGTATTTTCATTTGATAGATCATTGTTGGAAACCCCTTTTTACAAATTTTCAGATTTTTATCGTGATCGGTTTGGTCATAATTCCTAATGTGCCCAAAAATTACCCTGTATTATTTGAAAATATCGAATGTTCAATTTTTCTTGGGATGGGACATGAAGAGAGAAAGAAAATGTGCGCGCGCACTGCTCTCTCTTGCCCCTACAGTAATATACGAAAAGTTAATCTCTCTCTTTCTATCTTCACTAACTCATATCTCTTTCTCAACTTTCGTTGGCCTCGCCCGATCACACTTTTCGTAACGCTCTCGTCACGCATTCACCAGCTTACTCCCCTAGTTTTACTTCAAAAATTTTAACAATTATTTCAAACGTACGCCAATGTAAATGCTGGTGTTATGCGAAACACGTGTCCTCAGTACATGCATAACCAAAAGGATCCTTATCAATTATTGCATGTAAGTACATAGGTTGCACGGTTTGTAATTTAAACGAGTAAGCATTCGAAAGAATTGAAATTAAGGATGATTAATATGCTTTGCAGATGAAACTATTCGACCCGTTGTTTATTTATTGAGAACATGCGGAAGTCATATAAACAAGCAGAGAGTAAATGCAATACAGACACAAAGTCCTTCGGATCAACCTTGCAATTAAACAACCGTTACTTCTTTTGTAAAAAGAAACCCTTTCAATTAAAAACATTTAGATACTAAAACATAAATTAAATTTATTTTATGAAAAAAATCAACAAATTTAATTTTTATTTATCAATTGGAATTGAATAAATTAAACTGTTGAAACATACAGGGTGGCCCATCGTATACGCCTCGATTTATTTCATCTAATTGACAGATGTTATCAAAAAATGTTTCAAATTAAAATAATGGCTACATTTTGAAAACACTATGTATCTTTGTTCGGATTATATCCTTTTGCATTTGGTCAACACTTTTGGTTTTATTAGCATCACTTCGTATTTTCGTTTAATTATTGGCTTATTTTACTGTGAATATTGAGGTTTTGGTCAACTTACATGTTTCTTTTGCTGCATCGGTTATACTATAACCTCAATGTTTCAATGATTCGCTTAAAGCTGTACCTAAACTGAATTTCTAAAGCTGTCTTCGGCAATGAAGCACCACATTAGGGGTGATAAATAAAATATGACAGACGGGCACCAAAATCACTAGATGTAACCTGATTTATATCAAAGACTAGCATTATATAACATTTAATCAATTTTTCCATAGTCCAGAAATATTTTAAATGAAAATATGCATCTTGATATTTCCACTATTGCTACGTAGCACTTCAATGAGCTTGTTATTTACTTCATTCATTTTTGTTCTGCATCAATTCCTTTCCGTATGAATAAACATTCAGTTTCTCTTAGTATGCGGCAACCGCACGAACAGACCAAAAGATTAATATTGTTACCAGCAGTTCTTCACAAGATACATGTCAAATTATGTGAAGTTCCAATTTGGTTATCGATGTCAATCCATTTCGTTTTTCGTTTGAAAACGACTTCATTTTGCTAATTTCAGTGGCTCATTAGTAACTTTATATCTCTACTGAATTTCTAAACATGCCGTTTTCATGTTGCATCAGCCACAAAATTATACATTAATATTTTTAAATTAATCGTTGTGGACACTTTTTTATTTTTCAGTTGGTGAGTTTCTTATTTTGCCTTGTAGTTATTATCCTTGTAGTGATTACTAGTTATTTTATTGCTTCATTTGGTAGTTTGCATTTTTTGTTTATATAAGGAACAGAACGACTAGAATAAACAGATCACTCGTAAGCTATATTTTGACACGTAGTGTTCGTGCTTTTTAGTGTTAAAGCAAAAGCTCCTTTTTACTCGGTCTGTCTTATTTATTCGTTCCTTCCCTAATAACTTATTATCGATCCTCATCCAGGTTTTAATTTTTTTCGCATCTCTGTAACCGGCAAGGTTACGGCAGCAAGCTTTAGGCAAGTTACTAGTTGTACGAGCTCTTCCGCTAGAGTTACCACTATGCAATTTGAAATTTTTATAGTCTTAATTTTATAACCAAAGTTTTGATACCTTGGGCTATATTATTTTAATTTTCGTAGGGATCTCTCATTTTTTTTTGAAAATAAAGTATACCTACTCGCTACTCGCTATCGCTGATAATACAGGGGAAATAATTTCCAAAATCAGTTAAGTAGTTCTATTTATTAAAAACATACATACAACTCATCTTTCTTCTCCAAAATATAGGTATGGAAAAAATAGAATAACATTACAATTGAAAATCAATTCATAATAATTGTTTGTGTCCTACTCTGCTACTTTTATTCAATCATTAATAAAAATTTACACCAAAAGATCTTAAGATAGATAGATGCTTCACCATCTTATGAGATTGCAAGCATCATCTTTCAAGTATTTGGAATCCTCCTGGATTTTTTTAAAATTCCGAAATTTTCTGGGACAGTAAAAGTATGCGGCATTAGAACCCCTTAAAACTTTAATGTTTCTTTCTCCTTATCCTCCTCTGTTAATTATTTTGACAAGCTAAACCTACTAGCTTTTGTGTTTTGGTTTCTGTTTTATTTTCTTTGTTTTTTTAAGAACACATGCATCCAATAGTTAGCTGAAAGCTTATCTACATTGAGACGATAGTGTTGATAAACAGAAAATTCGCCTGGAATTCCTGGATTTCAGATCAATCAGCATTGTACAAGAAAAATTGGGGTACGGAAAAAGCAATGCACGCGATGAAAATAGATAAGAAAAGTTAACAAATTATTTGTCAGAGGGGCCAAGCAAACTTGTACTTTGCCAAATTTAATTGAGGTGTTTGCCAATGATGATAAAAAATAAATCGTTAGCGATTTCAGCAAGGTGTTAGTGTTGATGTTGGAATTCATCAAACAACTGTGTCAAAAATTATTGATAAAGTCTCACGTGCAATCTGCAGCAAGAAAAAGTATTGGATTAAGTTCCCGACTACAGACGATATGTTTAACATAGCTAAAAATGAGTGGGCAGTACATCTTGCATTACCCAACGTTATTGGTGCAATTGACTGCACTCGTGTCCAAATTTTAAAACCTTTTGTACATGGTGACGAATATATTAATAGAAAAGGAGTTGCCTCAATAAATGTACAGGCCACGTGTGACAGTAGAGAGATGTTTACCAGCGTGTATGCAACATGTCCTGGATCTGTCCACGATTCTATAATATGGTATAATTCTTCTACCTATCCTATTATGTACAACAATCAAGAAAGAGTATGTCTTTTGGGTGATTCCGGATATGCTGTAACTCCTTGGATGCTTACACCATTCCAAAATCCGGCAACAAATATTGAAAGATATTCTAATAAAGTACATACAAGAGAACGTGTTATTATAGAAAGATGCTTTGGACAGATGAAAAGGAGATTTCCAATGTTAAGGTATACAGTTCGACTTAAAACTGATAGAATATGTCGATATATCATGTGTGGATTTATTTTACATAATTTTGCCAAGTTTTTGAACGATGCATATGAACATTTTCAAGAAATTGATGTAGAAGAAGAACCAAATAATGCTGCAAATAGACGCCGAGGTATTCAGTTTCGTAATGAAATTGCAGAATTGATGTACCGACAACGTCAAAACAGTAAATCAATAAAAAAAATTAGGTATTTTGTATTTAGATAAATATTTATTTTATAATAATAATGAAACTTAATAAACTTAAATACAGAATAATAAAACGCAAACTTTACATCTCTCTTAACAAAAGTAACTAAGTAGGTAGTTAAAAGACACTAATACTCCTATTTTTCACTTATTTTCAATGCTCGCATTGTCGTGCAAAGTTATCTTCTACAAATTGCTCTACAGCCCCTGCGGCTTTTCTTACAGCTTCGGCAGCTTTTTTCTGAGCTATAGCGGCCTTTTCATGAGCTATAGCAGCAATTATTTGTTTAATAAGTAATGTTTTCTGCAATTTTTTAATTGATTCGTTGTCATCACTAAAAGGTGTCCTATCCTCCTCATCAGTAAATCGATCTGCATTTTCATCTCTACTGGTGCCTACACTCTCTCCCCCTAAAAAACGTATTACATAATTACATTACAACATACGTATGTACAAACTAGACTACACTAGAAACATACTAAACACATGTATTATATTATTACAAGATTACATTTATTTACCATGTCTTTACACAAAAAAGCTACTAGTTTACCTGGCACTCTTTTAATGACTGGATTCTCATTTCCCTTCCATATGTCATAAAATTTTTGTTGCCACTCAATTAATTTTAATTTCTTATTTCCTGTTGCTGTCATATCCGTAATTTTCTTTATTTTGCTTTTCATATTATTAATTTTTTTTAATACTTGTTTAGTATCTAAATTTTGTTTTGTATTTTTATTATAAATATTGGTTAACTCTTTAAGGGCTGTATTTTTTGCATACTTGTTGGCAGATGTCATTTTTTTATCCAGCAGTATCTTGAAATCTTCTAGCATTACAACAAATGCTAATTGTATATCTTCATTTTGGGACTCTTCTTTTTTTTTTTTATTCGGTTATTTAACGTCGGTCTATTTCTGCAACTTAGGCTAATCACCGACGCCGGGAGCACTCTACCCCTAACCGGAAATTTTGCCGAATCCACTAGTGTTCCAACCAGTGGTAGGGATCTTTATCGAGCCCAACATCCATGGACTCGGGACCTCGGTTTTACGTCTCATCCGAAAGACGGCATATCTCCATTATACCTCGTGCTCATTGGTATAATGCCTGCGAGCTGTGATATGCTACTGACCCTAGTAATCTACGGTGCTTCGCTGCAGGCTGTACGGGCTCTACGACGGTGTTTCCCCAGCGGTCACCCATCCAAGTACTAACCGTGCTCGACCTTGCTTGGTTGTCATTATCGCTTCAGAAGCGTTCCACTACAAAGCTGGGCCGACGCCCGGGACTCTTCTTGCTGGGGCATTTCTTCATCTGAAGACATTTTACACAATCATGAACACACTTTATTACTTTTAATAATTTAATTGACAACCAAGAAAACTAGCAAATAATATTTCGGGTAGTCTCGACAATTTTGTGTAACAACAACGATGGAACAGAAAATCTAATAAACTTGTCATGACCTGCTCCCCGAGCAGAAGGAGTGGGAGATGCTGCACATGTCGAAGCATATACTACGGGCTAAAAGTAGATACTACAAGCAGTCTAGTAAATACTTCAACGTTAAGCAGATTCTACCGGAACTGACCAGATGCTTCATGATGGAGCAGATACTTTGAAGTAGATCCTTAAATTTGGAGTATTAGCATGTACTTCGTTTTTATTCATACCACTCAATGTATTAGTTGTAACTACTTTACTTTTACAAGCTGCCGCTATATGTCCTTTCTTATTGCATTTTGAACAAGTATATTTTCTAAATTTACAATTTTTAAAATCATATGGCTACTTTTATCACAAAAATTGCATTTCACCTTATACCTTGAATTTTGTTCTTTATCTGCTCCTTGTAGATTTCTAGATTTACTAGCTTCCCTTTTTGGTTGGACCTTGTTCACTTCCATCTCTCTGTTTCTACCAGCCTCCCGGAGTGCTGCCTTTTTGCTTAAAGCAATTTCTAATAAATCTTTTAGTTCTTTGGTTTCATCTTCCTCACAAAGGCGGTCTAATATAGGACCAGGGTTCATCCATACTACGAATTTGTCCTTAACTCGGTATCTAAGTTTGTCCCCAATTTTGTAGGGTGCTGCTGTGTTTTTTACCTTAATGTACCAATCGTTGACACTCCTGCCCTTGTTTTAAAGAATCAAATTTTATTCTCCGCCTGTAAACTGATTCTCGGGGTTTAAATTGTGTTCCCAGTAATCTAATTAATTCGTCGAACGTTTTCTCTTTTGGTTTCTCAGGTACACATAAGTTTTTGAACATTTTATAAACTTCCTCGCTGACTAGCGTTAACAATACTACTATTTTCCTTTCTTCCATATTTGCGGTTAAATATTGTTCTAATCTCTCCTCGAAGATCTCAAAATCATCACGTGGACAAATTACCGGATTTTACAATTGTTAGCGAAGTTGTCGCCGACACTGCACCTTCCAAATTCTGCATGCTGGTACTTTTTTTTTAAATGTATTATAACTTAAAACCAACAAATTTCTGCTACCGCTTTTCTCGTCGCCAAATTTGAGGTGTTTCCCAATGATGATAAATAATAGATCGTTAGCGATTACTAGAGATACACTTAATACTTTTGCGTGTAAAAGGCCGAAGTGAACTGTGCTTGCTGAAGATATGACACAGACAGCCGCATTGCTACCAACTCAAAACATGGTACGTTCCCGTATACATAAAAGGATGTTCCAATACACATCAGTTTTTGTTATAAATTTCCAAGCACTATTCAAGAGCTGTTCAATGTTTGAATCAATCAATATTGTATTATACTGAACTTCTCTCAAAAAGCTCACTTTTTTGAAAACATAGAATGTTTTCAACAATTTTGACTTTGTTGGTTTTCCAATTACTTGTAACGTTAATTTCGTTCACTTTACTTCCCTCGATTGAATTAATAAATTATCGTATGGGCGGCGAATAGCCAGTCCTTTCTCATACCCAACACCGAGAAATGTTTCAAGGCTGAATATATTTACTGTCGACGAGAGTCGAAATCAACGTTTCTATGCGCGCTGATCGAGGTCCGTCTGTCGGGAAAATAGTCACTTCTATCTTGAAATTCCCACTTCGATCTCGTGTCTCTTCTTCTACCAATTATAAATCAAATATGAACCAAGAATTCACCACTGAAATGTAAATTCCTTTCCTGGTCAAAGCGTATGAGCGTGACACGAACATGAGACGTAAGTCGGTTGTCGTTCACATGATTTCGTGTATTTAAACAAGTGGCAAAGGGGTTTCGTTCTTCTTTCCGGCGAACATGTGCTATTGAAGCCTTTCTGGCTTATCTTATCTTATCTTAGAAGTGCATTCATTTGAGTGGTAAGTCATTTCGCTTAAATGTATAACTAACTCTCCTTTCTTAATAGCTTCTACCTTCCTATCTTTATTTTGTAGCAATGTCATTCCAGTGCCAGGAATAATATATATCGATATGAATTTGTTTTTTTTTCTTTCAGTTTTTTTCTATTATCTTTGAATATATTTCAAACCTATTTAAAAATATAGACATATTTAAAATATGTATGTATTTACCGGTGCAGAATCGGTTATTCGATTTTATCGTTTTCATTTATTTATTTCATTTATTGCTTTCTTTGAGTATTTCTTTTATCTAAAAAAATACAGGATGTATGAACCACGTTGTCAAATAATTTTCTTCAACATTAAATATTATCTGTACTGTAATATCATACTTCAATACTTCAGACATCCTGGATTTTAGTTAAATTGGAAAATTGTTCCTGATACTATATTTGTTCCCCAGCACTTTACCTGGGACACTTTACCTGGAGCACTTTACCTGGGATACTTTATCCGGGATACTTTACCTGGGACACTTCACCTGGAGCACTTTACCTGGAGCACTTTACCTGGGACACTTTACCTGGGACACTTTACCTGGAATACTTTACCTGGAATACTTTATCCGGGACTTCAGGTTTTCCGACAACTTCTCTACAAGTGTATCTACATCTACAACAAGAACAGGAAAGTACAATAGTTCTTGCTCTCCAACACAACATATGTCGTCATCCAATAACTAGTCAATTTTTTAAATTTTTTTTATTTCATATTTTTTTTTTGAAAATATACAACTTGTAAATTTAATAACGTTGTTCATATAGTTTTTTTTCCCTTCCAATCTTCCAGGATTTGTCGCTATAATGCAGATGTGAATAACAAATAGGCTAGTATTATTCAGAGTGGCGCCCACTTACCTTTCCTAATTTTCATAATTTATCTTTATTTCACCTTAAATAAATTTCAAGTAGAATTACCCGAGAACCGGTAAGACTACTCTCTGAATTTGTACTAGTTTGGTCTCAGAATCTACACCTGAGGTGCTCTCTAAACTGAGTAGCCGTTGCAAATTGGCGCCCAACCTTGTTGGAGGCTTTGCAAAGTGGCATTACCTTATCGTTACGTAACACTTAACATGTAAAATAAGCGATTATTCTAATAGCATCATTAACTATCATAACACAGTTTTCATGTGCAAAGCTTAGGAGATAAATAAAAAGATGAAGGAACTGCATAACGTGATAATAAATTTATTTTTTTCTATTAGAATTTAAGTGCCTCAACAGCTATGTATACATAACTAAATGTATATCTATACCATTCAGCCTATGATAGTTTTCCGTCCATGCGTTGGCATGTATCGATGTAGGTACATCTGGCAGTCAGTGAGAATATGCTTAACGTTTAAAGCAGTATTGCAGTAACGGCATACGGGAAGGTTTTCAGAAGAGATCAGGTATCCGTGAGTATGTTTGGTATGGTTGATCCGCAATCTTCAATAAGAGGCTGGATTTCGAGAATAGCTGTTTTGCTGTTGTGCCAAAAATTTTGCAAGGATTCTTTGACCCACTTCTTGAATGCAAGATTGAGTCTTCTGGGAGCTGGAACGTTGTTGTGGTGATGGAAGATATGACTTCTTTGGCATGGTGGTCAGCATTGTCATTGCCAGTAATTCCAATGTGAGATGGGAGCCAGATAAGAAAGACTGTTACATCACGAGCTAGGAGAATTTGATAGATGTATTGCACTATTGAATGATCAGTTTAGATGGTATTAAGTGAATTGATAAAAGAAAGGGAATCGGTACAAATGGCGACGTGCTTGATAGGGTAATAGATATGTTCAGAGGCTTGGAAAAAGCACAGCCCACCAGTGTGTTTTTGCAATATTTCCAAGAATGCGTTCTCAATAAGTATGTTAGGCGTCTCATGTTTGATAATAAAATTTAAAAACATTTATGACTAAAATTAAACTTTTAACTTTTATTAAATTTATTAAATTTTAACTTATTTTAAACAAATACCTTTTCATGTACCTGAAAAAGGGAGAAGATGGACCTGCATAGCATGATTGTTCTGTGCTCAAACATTGCTTATTAAGATGAGATGTTCGAAAACACAAGATGCCAGAACAATAGTTAACAAAGAGAAGGAAAAACAAAATTAAAAAAGTATTCAGATCGATACGGAATATACATATCACAGCGAAAGTGCAAGTCGGGAAAGTATATAAAATGATTAACTTCTTTGTGGTAATACACGAGGAAAGCCCAATACATCATACGATTTAAAAATGTTTAGAACCACTGGTTTGTGCAACGCCTATAATTGTTGTTAGTAGATGAAGTTAAATCTAGATAAAGAACTAAAAGAGTAGCCATCCGTTCCGTACTAACGAGTACGGTATACTTCCGACAAACACCATTTATTAATTGCACCCAGTGGAATTGAACTTCCTGTTGGTATGGAATGGTAAGTAGCCCGGTAAATACTTACACTACATATCGGATATAATTACGTTTTCCTGGATCTCACGCAAATCAACAACATTAAAAAGAGCATAAATAATCTAAAATAGTGCTTAGGTGGATGAATGAGGAGTTAAACTTAACAAAAACATATTTCCTCAATGTTAATAGTACGGGCAGATGTAAACTCGACCGCTTAAGGATTTATAATCTTCTCAATTAAAAGACGCCCCAAAATCCGGTATGTAATCTCGGCCGATCGTAAAACTGATGATACCAAACCTTCCCGCAGACAGCAGAGGATATCCTTAGGACGTCCATATTGAGTCCTAAGTTGGTCCCAATATCCTAGACCTAATTTGTACGTACTAGGGACGTTTTAATTTGTACAAATTAGAATCAAAGATTAGAAAATAATACACATAATTATTAGAAACCACAATTATTTACAATTTGTAGGTACTTATATAATAACAAAAAAATACATAATATCTCTATTCTATTTTTTTTAAATTTAGCACAATTATTTCTGTTCATCAAATGCGCATGAGTGGCAGCACATTCGGTACTAAGTTTTTGGAAAAACAGGATATTTTTACATTTTTTTCTTGGCAAAATGGTGTGACATTAGAATTTCATCAAAGGATCATTTTTTCTTAGAGTTTTAAAGTTTAAATTTTTTATTTTAAGAACACTTGAAAAAGGCGGAAGGATTTGCAAATTATCGTGTCGTGGTCCTTAGTCCTTGTATATAAATGTATAATATAAAAATTTGAATAAATGTATATAGAGATATTATGGTACATATTTTTAATGATTTTTCCTGCGTCCAATAAAAAGATCCTAAGAAAGTCCATTCAAAAAAGTAAGAGGACGTACTTGGGAGGTCCATTACCAAAATTAAGAGGACGTACTTGGGATGTTCTAATTAGGACTTCCAAGAGACGTATGGTTTAGTAACAAAAGATGTCCCCAGGACGTCCTGAGGATGTCTAAGGGTCTGAAACGGACGTTCCTGGGACCTCGGATGTCTGATAACGGACATCCTGGGAACGTTTTAGGTACGTACTTGTGCTGTCTGGGTTAGTTCTAAGAACTCTACGTCTACCATGTATCCTGTTTATTCTGATAAGACCTGTCCTAGCTATGGTTATACATCTTCTACTCCTTTGAATGTTTTGTGTGTCTACCTCTGAAATATATGAACATCTTTGTGGTTTGAATGTATATAAAGGTCCTGGCCGGATGGCATCCCTCCTTCTATTTTGAAATATTGTAGTTTTGAATTATCTCGCCCCTTGCATATCATTTTTAACTACTCCCTTAAACTTGGTATCGTTCCAGATTTCTGGAAATCTAGTTTCGTCGTTCCTATTTACATAACAGGTGAAAAATCAAACATATCCAATTATAGGCCGATATGCATTCAGAGCGTAATTCCTAAATTATTAGATAATATTGTTACTAAAATCCTTACCAAACTTTTGGATCCTTATATCATTAACCAGCAGTTTGGCTTCCATTCAGGGAAGTCAACTGAGCTTAATCTTCTTACATATGTGGACTATCTTTCAAGTGCCTTGGACTCTGGTTATCAAGTTCACTCTTTGTACACAGACTTCTCCAAGGCATTTGATAAAGTTAATCATGGCCTTCTGATTCAAAAAATTAATAATATGGGTGTTATTGGTAGTCTCGTAAACTGGGTTCAAAGTTACCTTACTGGCCGTATTCAAATAGTCCGTGTGTGTGGCTTCTTATCATCTGGCTTTGTAGTTCCTTCAGGTGTTCCCCAAGGATCACACATAGGACCACTTTTGATTAACATTTTCGTCAACGACATCCAGAACTGTTTTATAAACTCTCAATTCTTATGTTTTGCTGATGATCTAAAATTGTATATGACTGTACGTTCATTAGAGGATTGTCACTTCCAATTTTTTAGAGAGGAGTTAGGGGCTTGTGATATATCTTCTGAAAGATGTTTTCATTCTCTATATATGTTATTGTAGAATTTATATGAAAAATGGAATATAATCATTTGAATGAATATTTTACTTGTTTTATACCAAACATAAAAAACAATAACTAATTTATTTAATTTAATGTTTTCATGAGTTTACTCCAAAACCGGCTCTGTCGAAGAAAGGATTTAGATGCTGCAGGTTATACCGGATTATTTTATTATCATTTACATTCCTTAATAACCCGGATATTCAAGACACGAGGTATTTTAAAAATTATGCATATTGTCACAGATAATATATTGTTTCGTAATGACGTAATATAAACTGCTTATGAGGAAATAGAAATATCTTCTTCAGAATATATTATATACACCTACGGTACTTATTCACTGATTGAAATTGTAATCCGTTTTTTTGAAAATATATGCGTGGAAAGTTTTTTTTTATTCAACAGCTTAAGAACAAATACCTACGATCAATTTTCGGGCTTAATCTCCCAAGTGTTTGAATTATTATAGGATATATTTTTTTACCAAAGGTATTTTCCCATGCTCTAAAATACGTAATTGTGTTTTGCCTAGCAACACTAAACAATCAGTCCTATTCTGCTTGCATATTGATGAAAACATTGTTGTATAAACAATATTGTTATGGTTATAACATACAGCAATATGGTCAAGAAATTGTTTATTCTGTTTCTGCGGTAATAGCAAAATAGTTCGTGGTTTTGTCAAAAGCAATGTTATCGCCAATAGCTTGAATTTAACTACTGGCAACACTGTATTTCGGCATTCCATAAGAAAAGAAGACGACTTATGTTGATTTTAACCTATAAATTGTTCGAAAAATCTGATGTATTTGTTGTATTATTTTTGTTTATTTTTCCTAAAATACTGTCGCGAAGTCGTAAAACGAGCCCAAATGGAGCTGTTAATAAATTATTTAGAAAATAATAGAATATTGATTACTCGGAAATATCACCCTTTAATAGTGGAAAACTAAGCACAAAAAAAAGAATGATGGAATCTTTCGAAACCCCACATTATAAATAACCTATCAAAATAAGATTAGTTCACAAATCACCTATTTTCAATATTTTCAAACTCCTGAAAAAAAATAATAATGGGAAAACAATGGATTGCATTTTTAATAGGCTTTTTAATCATTTAACAAGTACAAAAATGAGGTTGCTGAGAT
The DNA here is from genome assembly GCA_947563755.1 of Lochmaea crataegi. Classification (NCBI taxonomy): domain Eukaryota; kingdom Metazoa; phylum Arthropoda; class Insecta; order Coleoptera; family Chrysomelidae; genus Lochmaea; species Lochmaea crataegi. The sequence continues at coordinate 22,342,932 of OX387435.1, forward strand.
AACAAGGTAAATAACAAGATATCTTTGAATTTGACAGGCCATATGCTGTTTAACATGATGATCAGAATACCATATTTTGGAATGTTGCTTATGAAAAAAAATATCGCCCATGTCCGTAAACGTCAAAAATCGCACTGTCAACATTCCTTGTAAGTGACATTTAACAATAACATGCACGTAATGAGATCTCTTAACATACTCGTGCGTTTAGATAAGAAAACTTAAATTTCTTTGTTTAATCAAATTTTTATCTATGTACTACTTTATTTGGTCTATTTACATAAATTTAGTCAATTGGAAAACATAAAAGCTTTTAGCATTAGTGAAATACATTTTAGATTAAAAGAGTAATGCCCCTAAATGTCGGCAACACATTATACAATTTCTTAAAAAATAAGTCACGTTTTTTAGCATGATATAGAAATAAACGTCATGTCATTTATGCTGTCAATTTTTGTAACAAAATATAGTATCTTCTACAGTGGCGTGAGACTATGTGAATATAAACGAATATCGGAAGCGATTACCAATTATCAATCTTCATCTTCTGATGTATCGTGCAGTACTACAGTTATAGATAACCGTTCATCACCGTCAAGTAATAAGGCACCAACGACTTACAATCATTGTTCAATTGTTATAAAAAACTATTATAATAAAGATTAAATAATTGCGATTTCCTTTATTTCATAGAAAAAAATAGATGGGCGTAGAAAAAGTATAGTACGCTACACGAGTTGTAATCCCATTACTTTTTCACTTCGAGCGTAATGGGTTACTTACAACTCTTGTTATGTAATATACTATTCTATAACAATATTGCTATTTGCGCACAGAATTGCACTATGCCTGTATTATTACAGAAATTGTCAGCATTCAGAAAAATTGAAAATGCGTTAACAGATCACAGTATATCTAATGTTGTAATCCCTAATTTGACGAAACTGTAATTTGATAGTTTCACTACAAATTATTTATATAAATAACCCATCAAAATAAGATTCGTTCACAATTCACCTATTTTCATTATTCTCAAATTCCTGATGTTCACAAACAACATTGCTTCTTCTAAAATATGACATTGCTAGGAACTTTTGAAGTTAATCAAGGATCAGTTAACTGAATAGTTCAACCAGGATTTTAAAAATGAACGTGGATCAATTTTGATCTGTAGATCACCTGAACTTTGGATCATCAGACTTTAGAACAACGAGGCCATAAGCGGTCTGTATTTCAATATGAATTAATCACCATACCTTTGCGCTCAACACTGTCATTCTGACATTTCTGATTTATCTGCTTTTACACTAAACATGTCATAGGATTTAAACGTTATCCAGCATTTATTTTACAGTGCATTAGATGATGGCATTATCCTTTTTTTTAATATCTATCATCCATCTTTAATATTTTTCGTTTTTGTATAGTGGGATTAAATTCATTACTTTGTCGATCTACGCGTCCTTATTAGCTGTTTGTTTTCCAATTTTCAAGCTAACGTTTTTGCTATTCCCATATTTCTTCTAAACACACCCAACTCCACCAAATTTATTATCTTCTTAAGATGCCACATTATGTTCTGTATATTATACTTTCTTCTATTTGTGCAGCTGGTGCAATATCAAAATGAAGAGTACAGGATATGAAAATCTTATTATTTTTTTAATCTCTTCAATCTAAATGTTTAAAATGTACATCTTTATGACGCAAACAAGCCTTATAGCGATGTTGTTAATCAGTTAGCGAGTTATAAAAAGTGGTTTTTCTATGATAAAATCAGTATATTCATTCCCCACTAATTAAGTTGTTTGTTTAGTAGTATAGCTGCTAAAGATCACGTGACTATATGTTTTTCAAAAATTGGTGACCTATGTGCTTACTGTAAATGTCGTTTAATTTGAAAATGGTATTATTAATTTGAAGATTCGACGTAAACAGGCAAAGTCAGTCTAGTGCGAAAGCGAGACTTATAAGCAGGGCAATTGATAATGCTTTCGTTCCCCACTTCTACTGAATCAACTTTATACAAGCAAGAAGCGACAATTTCATTTGTTTTCTTTAATTTGCACTTAGAAACAAAAGATAACATTTAAAACAATTTAGCAGCAAATAAAAGAAATAGTTAAATGGTATCACATGAATACTGCGGTAAGACAGATTCGTAAATTATTTTCTGCAACATTTGATGGTAGGCATACCCCTTCATAATGAACTGTGTATAATATAATTCAGAATTTTGAACGAGGTTGTTTAAGTCCTGTCCGACACAGAAATTTTTGTCTTCAACTTGAAGTGGACTTGTGCTAATACAATACAAGAGCGTACACTTTCTAGTGAGCACTATAAAATACGAAAAACCTTTGAAATTTTGAATACCGACAATATTCAACAAATGCATTTTCTGACAAATTAATGGAAAATATAGATAACAACAAAGAGATCACTTTTTTTCGGTCGAGATGGGAGACTCATGTTCGAATGGGTCCTATACAGTACCCGAACAGTGTTGGACTCATCCCCAAGGGGATGCCTACCAACCAAACCCACCTCCCACTCGCCGTTACCCCCGCCTCGGAATCACTACCCTAGCATACTTCCAGACGAGGGGCGGTCCCTCGCACACTCCCTGCTCACAACGTCGTCCTCTCCCTACGCCTTCTCTCCTCTTCACTACGCCACTTACCTCCATCCATTCCTCCTCCCCCCTAAACATTATCTCCACCATGTTCTCCCAATACACCGCCTCCTCTAGTTTCTTCTCCAACTTCTTCAGAACTTCCTCGTTCTTCAAGCATCTAAACACATGCCCCACATCACCCTCCACTCCACACCTCTCGCACACTCCAGTCTCTCTTTTCCCAATCTTGTGGAGGTTCCCTACTCTAGACCCATGTCCAGTGTGCATCTCTGTCAAGAAGTAGTTCATTTCCCCGAATTTCCGGTCCATCCAATCTCTCCTACTCCCAATCGCTCCTTTTAGCGCGCGATCATTCTCCTCCCACCTCCTCTCCATTTCCTCCTCCATCCATTTCTGTACTTCCTCTCTATCGCACTCCTCCATCGTTTGTTCAAGTCCAATGGGTAGGACCTTGACAGCAGCGCTGCTGCCAGTCCAACCACTGTCATGTACATCTGCACCACCCTCAAGAGTATCCCTCTCTGCACCCGTAGGAGTGGCCTAGCCCTTGCATTTACCCCTACTCCTTCACCACACACCTCCGCACCGTACAGCATGCACTGCTCTACAGTCCTACCAATTACCCTCCTCTTCCACTCTCCCGGCCCTTTCACATTACAAATCAATTTCCCCAGCCATGCTGCCCATACTTTCCCCTCCTGTGCCACCAAGAATAATTGGCTATCCAACCACACCCATAGGTAATTCATAGACTCCTCCAAACGAATTATCCTTCCTTTCACCATCACCCCCACTTCTCTCGTCTTGCTCCGTGCCTTCACTAGCAACCCCACCGTCTTATCTTCCGCCACTTTGAGTCCGCACCGCTCTGTCCTCTCCACAATCTTCATACTCCGCCGTTCTTTCCATCTTCGCCTCTCCCTTTGCCGTACATTCCAGACACATATCGTTCGCATACACCATAATCCCACATCCCTCTTCACATACTATCCCACCTCAACCTCATCAAAAACACACTTTCAGAGCGAAAACTTACATCGGTGAATTTGTGTCAACCACCATTTGAATGCCCCTTATCAAGGCAGTTCCCGATTTCCCCTCTTATGTAATCCTTTGTCATTCCACAAAACGGTTCCGGACCCCTGAAGTCTCCTTTAGAACCTGCTTTAGCTTACTGGTATGCCAACAAATTACCTGCAATCCCCTCATGTGCCGTCACTAGAGACACTGTGATGTCTCTTGCTAGACTATTAAGGGATTTTTTACCAGTCCAGTTGTTGGATTGCTGATAGCTTTAAGCAGAGCCTGGTGTCAGTGAATATACAGTCTGGTATCTATATTTAAGCCACCAATACATAGAAGACTTGGCTTTCTGATAAACTTAACGACACGAGAAAAGTATGGTGATGTCTTTTTATACTTGATAAACTATGAAAAAACTAGTTATATAAAAATTTCCTCGAAAATTATCGATAAATTGTTAACGAAAATATCATGGAGGAGCTCTACTTTAGGAAATGACATAGTCTTGAAAATATGTTTAGGGATTAAAGGATTAAAGATTCCACTGCCACTGGGACATTTTTACAATAGTCGAGCGATACCAGGGGCCGTATTCTCGACAAGTGAGGTTTTTGACGTATACGCATTAAAACGAATGGTTCATGTGCGAGTACTTTTTTGAAGTGGTATTCTTGACGACCATTCGTTTTTTGGAACGTATACGCTTGATGATGTGCGATCATAACATCCGGCAACACTGCAACATCTCACTAATTACAGAAATTGGTTCGTAAATTCACGTTTTGTGAACTTAAATTCAAAAACTGACAACTGGCAAAGTGAAAGATTGTCAACATTTGTGATTTACAGTAAATTGAGGAAAAATAAATTTTATGTAGGATGTCTCATCGAGATAAAAAAATTCAAATGACGCCAGGAAAATCTCCTTATTGAGTATCTGAAAAAAAAACTCGGATCTTCAATCCGGTAAATTTTCTAATAGTTTCACATTCAAAGATGCCGAAAGGAAGTGGACTGAAATAAGTTTGATACTAAATAGTATGCCGGGTGCATCCAGAGATTGAAAGAATTGGAGAAAGGTGAGATTAAGTCGCACAAATCTATTTTGTACAATAATGTATTCAAAAATACTTGTCTTCGAAGTTGACAACAAATTAGAATAATTTTATCAATAGACGTCAACAAAACTATAAAACGAACGATACAAAGCGCTCGCTGTAATCACTCGTTTTGAAAACGTATACGCATCAATGTTCACGAGTCAAGAATACCAAAACGGACGAATCTCTCGAAATGCGCATACGCCTCAAAAGTTCACTTGTCGAGAATACGGCCCCAGGGCAAATGGAGTTGAGTAATGCTGGCATTGCAATTGGCCGACTTGGCTGGTGACTAAAAATTTAACTGGTAAAAAAATACTGGAACGATCACTTTTACAGAAACCAGATTAAATTTTGGATAAAAAATATTTGAAGTAGCCTCATAAATAAATATCAGTAGCACTGTAAAAATTATATTATTAAAGGCATACATGTATTCGTATTCGTTTCTATAAAACACTTCCTGACTAAATTTGTTACATTGTACTTTATAAATAGAAGCCGACTAATATCCTCTTAATAAAAGGAATGTTTGAACAATGCCAAAAGGTTAGTTTCAATGATAGTGTATATTCGGCCGACAATCGGATGTATATAATTTCTAGTGGAAATATGCAGACGCCATTCCAGCATTTTTTGTTACCAATGAGAACAATTATTGTTAATTTATAACTTGTATTTTTAGTAATTCTTCCTTTTTTACGAGTTTTAAATACTACATATTTGCGATTAGTGAAAAAAATTTCCAACGCTCAAAGTAGTCTCTCACAATTTTGTCATAAAAATGATCAATTATTGATAACCACATGGCTGAACAGGAGTGGGGACTGAAGGATCAAAAATTGACAGAGGAACATTAGCTGGAGTTCATGGAGCAATGTTTATGCATCTTTGGAGAAGTTCGCATCTGTATGACAAGCGATAATCCTTGCTACGAGACACGTCTGTAATTGAACAACGAAAGGGGGTACAGAGGACTAAAAATCCTTATACGATACTATACGACAGTGAGGCAGCACTAAAATCCTTAGCTCGTCCCAGAACAGATTCAAACTGGTCTTGAACTGTCTGCAATAACTCTTAATTCTAGCAAACCACAATGGGGTAGTACTTAACTGGGTTCCAAGGCACAAAGGTATTGAAGGTAATTGAACAACAGACACCTTAAGGAAAACTTGGTAGGTATATCAATAACTGCAGAACGGAGGTGTATATCTGAGTGGACTCAAAGTAAACATAAGACGTACTGGAGCCAAGAGCCTAATCAGATGTAATGCCTCCCGTATAATTAAAGTAAATGGTTATTAATGGAATACTATAATCAGCTATTATATACTTACGAACACTTTTATAATATTGAATAGATATGTTTATCAACAAACAAATAAAAGTATTCGTAAGCATAAAATTCGGTTTTGATACTGATTATATCACATGAGATATGTGAACTCCACTAAGGTCAGTTGGTGCTGACCAGAGTTCAATATAACATATAACATTTAATGATGAAATAAAACAATTTAATTTGTTTAAATCTTCTTTTTTTTTATTTTGAACTAATGTTCAAATTAAAATTAGTGACGCGTTTCGCTACACAGTAGCTTTTTCAAGCTAGTGAAGATACAATGAAAAACTTTTAATTTATATAGTGCCATAATTCGGAATTCTAAGATATTGACAAAAGTATTATAATATATTTAAATGGGGATAAGTACAAAAAGTGCCTAAATACGGAATTCTAGGATATTGACAAAATTATTATAATATATTTAAATAGGGATAAGTACAGAAAGTGTCTAAAAACGGAATTCTATGAATATTACAAAGGTATTGAAAAAGAGTACCTGGAAAATTTATACACAACCATCACATCTTCTAGCTAAAAAGGTTTAATAAGGGAGAATGATTGATATCTATTTGGTCGTTAAGCAGATTACCTGAATATTTGTTTTTGTTAATCTCAAGGGCTTCTAAAAGATTTAATTTAAAGGATTTGGGTTCTACATGCAAAATTTCAAAATTTGAGTCGAAAGTGTGTTGGTTTGTTAATAGATGATTTGAATAGTTGGAATCTAATTTGTTGTTGTCAAAGCTGCGTTTGTGTTCTGAAATTCTAGTTTTAAAGTTCCTAAAAGTTCTACCTATATAAATTTTGTCACAGTTGTCGTTACCACATTTTAATTTATAAACACCTGATTTGTTTAATTTTGAGGATTTAGATTTGTTATTTTTAATGAATTTAGATAGATTGTAATCGGTTTTAAAGCAAATATTCATATTTAAAGATCCTAAAAATGATTTGATTTTTAAGGATGGTGTTCCAAAGTATGTTAAGCTTTTCATCTATTCAATATTTAGTTAAAATATAAAATACAAGTGTCTTTTAATCAAACCTTTACACAACGACCAACGAAATATTAAACTTAAGTCCGGGCAGGACTTATCACCTTTTCCTGTACCCTAACGAAGCACATACATACCATTGACATATACGGTGATGAATCTCTTTGCTCTTGCCATGTATGTATGTGTGTATATTCACTGAGACCTAAAATATCTATTGTGTCCCCTTACTTGAATTATACTTTCAGGAAATAGTAACTATAATGTTTTTAAGTCAAAACACTCTAAGCACCTAGCTTTTTATTCTGGAGAAAAATTCCTACAGATTTCTTCTTAACTTTTTTGTTAAATTGAATATTTATGGGCTATTCTACTACCTTTTTTGACAAGTCTCGTAAATGGGCTCTTTTGTGTGTAATTTAAACATGTGAAGTTGTCTCATTTGATAGATGAATAAAGAATTTGAATTCTACTTAGTTCTTGAGGAAAGTCCAAGAGACCAGCTCCTTTAGACCTATTTCCCGGAGGAATTCCAGGAGATCTGCAGGCTTTAGTTTAAGTAAGTGTCTCTATTATATCCAATAGTCTCCTAGGTGTTGTGCCCTAGGATTCTTAATTACTATGCAATCCGCAAATATGTTGATGGTGGTTTCTTCTTCCATTCCACAAAATCTACATTCTTCTGGCTCCACTATTTTCAGCTTTTTAAGATGCCCATTCAGGGAACAGTATCCTGTTAGGAAACTTGTTGAAACTCTTAGTGCAGTTTTACTCTGGCTTGGGCATTAATCTAATCTCACTTGGCTGTAGTCGCACAGGATCTTTTCAATGGTCAGATCTTCTCCTCTCTTCAGCGTTTAACAATTTTTTCAATACTACATTGGAGCTGATACCGCAAAAGGGTTCCGGCCCCCAAAAAGGAGTTTCAGTCCCTCTCTTTGCTAGTTTCTTTCTATTGCAGTGTGACCTGGAATCCACAGTAAGGTGACAATATTGTTCTCGCCTTAGCTTGATGCTTTGTCTACCCATATCCTCTATGTTATGAAATTGTTGTCAAATAACAATTGGATTTCTCATACTTGGCAAATTTTTAATGCAATCTTGTCAAAACCTAGTTCTCTTAGTGATATGTACCTACATTAGATTACTCAAACAACTCACACATACGACGGTCTTGAGCTATTTGTATATTGAAAGCTAAAAAATGAAAAGGTTGTCCGCATTATATTCAACTCGACAATGTCATAAATGTGTGAAAACAGGAGATTGGCAGAATACTGAACAAAAAAAAGTATCACTAATTATATTCAGAGAACGTGCTTTTAGAAATGATAGTAAGTCAAGCCTAATAGCCTAATAGCCTAATAGTCAAATAGCCTGTTTGGAGTCGAACAGTCTATATATAAGATCGGGTCAAAATAAAATTAGGTTGCCCCCATTTGATAGAAGGTAACGATATCATTAGATCCAAAATCATTTTCTTCAAGGCTATGATTTGCTTCAACGTGGTACAGTGAAATTAGGTATATCTTTTTGCGATCCGTTAGAACCGTTAAAAAATCAAGAAGGAGATAAGGATCTTAACATAAAAAGTGGAATAAAGGTCGAATAGTAGGAAGTAACCAAATGTTGGGAGGATGTGCAAGAATTCAAGTTTCAGTGGGACCATAATAATATGTTGTGTCTTTCTAATAAGAGAAGTTTTAGATGGTTTTTACTGAATTAACTGTGGTCGAGACGCCCAAGATTGGTGCAGTCGGTTTTTTTATATTCTTGGACCGTTTCAAAACCGTTTCGTAGTAGCTGGGAAGGAAGGAACTTGCCTAGGAAACCAAAACAGTAGTAAACAGCATAATTGCAAGATATTTTATTGTTCTGGATGTAAAATGAGACGAAGAGTACCATTTTAAATTGAATTTGCAGAAGTCCATAATTATTGTTCTGAGCAAGGAGATCGAACTAATACGGAAAAATTGACAAAACCTTTCCCCAAAATCGTCTATCTGAGCAGTTTGTTTTTTCATCGCGGCTTCGCCACTGCAAATCCACACCATCTAACCTTAGTTTTCATAAATTACAAATTGTAAAAATTACTTATGATAATGAATAATAAGAACTCAGAGTAAGGACTATAAAGATTAAAATTGTTTAAAATTAAAAAGGGGGGTGAGTTGTTAAAAATTATTGAAATAGTGGTTGGTGTACATCTGATTTAAAACGAAGACGTGAATTGAATTTAGGAAAACCAGTGTTTTCAGTTACCAAAGGTGATTAAAAATATTCGAAGATAAATAACATTCTAAAATTCCATGCCGAAGAGAAATGTTTTTGGCAAGACGTGTCATATTTTACCACCAAACTATTACAATTTTCGATACTTTTGAAGACGAGGACAAAATCGGATTTCTTATTCACAAAGTTAGCAACCAATAAAACACCATGAACTCAAAGTGAATGCAAGGCTTATGATTGGCTGTTATTGTTCTTCCGTTTTTGGTATTGGCAGAGAAAAATAATAAACTAATTCTGATAATAAGTAATATGTGGACAACACCCTCTATATTCAGTCTAAAAGATCAATCAGTCAGCTTATGTCACTATTTTTTGGTAACAATAGAACGTTTGAAAATAAGATATGTTTTTGTTATCATTTGAGAAAAATATATTATCTTCTCTATGTAAATTAGGTATTTAAAATTAAATTGTATGCAAGAAAATAATATGACATATTTACATTGGACTTAACCAAATATCTAGTAATTAACAGACATCAAATTCTATAGAAACGTCGTCTTTCTGATTGATGAAAATAATTGTACTAATTAAAATTCTTTCTTGTTGTCGGATGAACACACACTACCAGTTTTAAATGAACTTCCATGTTCTCTTTCCTCTCTCTTCAACTTGTTATTGTTTGTTATTAATAAAAGAGGGCATTTAAATCGAACACACTAAGTCGAAACTAAACAAACGACGCCACTTTTATTATTGAGGCATTCTTTAACTCAACTAACCTTTGTGATCTCCACAATTGGTTCTATTAGCCTCATTGCTCGCTATATGCCTATGGCGTAATTTGGTAATGGTGAAAAGGTGCTACTTTTAGCCTATAAATGCTATTATTGTTGGTACTTATCAAGATATAAATAGTTAAGAAGGCAGCTGCACTCGTTAGTTTAATTAGTCGTTTTATTTCCTATTTGGTATACAGTAAGATACACATTTTTAACTGATTAAATAATCAAGAGGATAGGAAAGCTGTATAATTAGCATTTTGTTGTAAAGTAGATAGGTGTAATAAAATTACCGTTAAATTATGAAGGTGTTCTCCAAATATAACATTAGTAAAAAATTGCAGATAAGAATAAATTTTCTTATTCTACAACTAAAAGTTACTTCGAGTTATTTCTCGTTTTTACAAATTATATCCACTAAACCCAGTAAGTACGAAATCGAAATAACAAGCTCTTTCAAAATCTGCAAAAATATACAGGGTGTCCCATTTATATTTAAAAAGTTGAGGATATTTCCGGTTAAACCGGAAGTATATTATTAACAAAAAAATTTACATCAGATACATTTTGCTCCATTGCACTTACCTGAAAAATTCCATAAAAATCATCCTATTCGTTTAAAAGATTTTTTTCTACAATCATTAATAAAAGTGACGTTTTTTTTAATCGACTTTCGTACATAAAATATGTATTTGTTAAACAGTTTAAAAAAGTGACATTAGAGTGAGATAAAGTGACATTAGGGTGAGATAAAGTGACATTAGGGTGAGATAAAGTAGTTTGTCCACGACTATTTGATAATGTTTACATTTTACGTGTGTATAATGTATAATGACGTACATTATTCACCAGTGAATAATAGGTGTGGATAATGAACAGTGTTACGGGTTCAAACTTATTTATTTTAAACTTAAAAGCAATCACTACTAACACTTACCGTTTAATAATTATATTAAGAACAAAACAAACAAAACTAAATTAATACTTCAACTTTAAAATAAAACTTAATCATAACATTGTTTATTTACATATTTACAATAAAATAAATTCTTCTTTTATTGTTCATTCACGTTAAACGGTCTAAACATACAAGGCTACCCCATGTCAAGCTGACCAGGTGATCACCATTAATTATGGTTGGTACTTGGACTTACTTATCTTACACATTTAATTGACATACTGTCAATAGTCTTATGTTATCTCTCTTCTTCCGTTTTGTTTTCTGATGGCTGCAATTTTGACTACAAGAGGTTGAACGAATTTTTTTCGGATTTTTGAAGCCAAAAGCAAAAGGAAATCACTCTTGGACTATTTTCTTTATTTTCATGTATTGGAAAGCCCGCAAGGGGATCTTTACAAATAGTCTACTTAAAAGCCACTCTACATTCGGTAAGTCTTCCTAACCTAACCGAACCACATTTCAATAAACCACCATCTAACTGCTCTTTCACTCTTTTAGGCTTTTTATGTTACACTCTGAAGAATTACTCTGATTGGTGACTGGCTGTAGTGCACCTGTTGCTGTGGATTTAGCTGAATGCCTGTGACTACGACTGAGGGTTGCTAAGTAAGAGTATTCTTGTTTTTTTTTAATAACTCATCGTTGGCATAACATAAGGAAGGTCAGCTTCAATACTAACTACTACGCCACTCTGATAGCTTCATAAACTTATAATAGTAAACATTCAGTATAATCAGTTAAATCCTTAATAACCATGTGAACTTATTAGTACTAATGAGGGGAATTGCATATAAGTAGTGTTAAATAGTCAATTTTGTTTGAACTGCACTTTACTACAACTTGTAACCCAAAAACTTCAAAATCTTACTCAGAAATAAAAAAAACACTTTACAATCCTAATTTCACTGGCTTAACATTACCTCCAATAAATTTCGTGGAACTGGAAAATAAAACTATCCCTTAGGATATTTACTCACCCACCCTTTACTCCACTGCAACTAGCCGAGGATTTAAATAATTTATTTGATACCCACTGACAAATTGTGTATCAACAGGTCACGTGACACGGACAAATAGGACATATATTGAAGGTTATTTATATACAAATGTTACAATATAACCTTTAAAAATTTCCACCGAGACCCGAATTCGAACCTTAGACAGACATCTAAACAATCTTGCTACGGAGACATTTATAATAATTTATTGTATACAACATATAGGGCGTATAGATGTCAATGTCAAAACTAAGAAACAGACGTTTTAAATAATTTATAGCTGATTGCAAGTTATACTAAATTTAAATTGAAATTACTAGCAATTATAATAAGCGAATCAGACATTGAAATGAATGATACCCCGCCAAAAATTAGAGATGCAGAATAAATAGAATCCTTAAATTTAAGGCCAGAAATGTCGAAAAATTTATATATGAAAGCCTATAATAATAATCCTATAATCATTTATAAAAAGGTAATTAATAGTGGTGGACAAAATATAGTATTCTACTCGCATATAATGGCTAATATTCACTTAGGTGTTTATGTCACCTTCGTGAATAATAGCCATCATTATATGCTTGTTGAATAATATACTATTTTTAACGCTAATTTTAAATATTTCCGCTAATGGCTCTGCAGATTGCACTCATCTGACATTTTACTTAGCGTTTTGTCATCATGACAAACACAAACATTCAAATCGACGCCATTTTTAGTCCATTTGCTTGATTGTTGAAAAAATAGTGTATGCAACACATGCATAAAGTGTCTTTTTTTCACTCATGGAATTGACGCCACTCGTGAAAAAAAGCACTACTTTATGCACTTGTTGCATAAATAACCATTACTTAATAATAATTCATTTACACATAATTCAAAATACATAAATGACAAACAAACAAAACAAACGACGTTATGCCAAATAAATATATACACTTGCGAAGCCTATAAAGCTTGTTTGCAAGGATAAAAGATAAAATAATAATAATATAAAACTTACACTAGGGAACAAAAAAAATAATAAGTAATAGATAATTAATAAAATTTATACTATAATTAAAGATTGAATAGATGAGGCTTTTACTTGATGAAGATCCATACTACTGATGAAATAAAACAAATTAATTTGTTTAAATCTTCATTATTTATTTTGAACTGACGTTCAAATTAAAATTAGTGACGCGTTTCGCTACACAGTAGCTTTTTCAAACTAGTGAAGCTACAATGAAAAACTTTTAATTTATTTTTAATTTTTTTATTTAATTTTAAGGCACTATATAAATTAAAAGTTTTTCATTGTAGCTTCACTAGTTTGAAAAAGCTACTGTGTAGCGAAACGCGTCACTAATTTTAATTTGAACGTCAGTTCAAAATAAATAATGAAGATTTAAACAAATTAATTTGTTTTATTTCATCAGTATAATTAAAGATTAATAAAATAGATATTAATAGAAATTTTCGATAAGGTTGTGAATAGCGTGTCTATTTGTTTGGGTAATATATTTAAGCAGTTTTAATGTTAGTACTTTTACAGAAGATTCACATTTCTATGGCTTAGTATGAAAACCTCGTATGACATAAAATGTAAATTTTACAGGAGTCACAAAAAACTGATTTTCTGCTCTATTTTGCCTAGAAAGATTTCATTTTTTTCACATGTTTTTGATTTGAACTAATTAGAATCATTATAGAACTGAGTTTTATCTTCCTTGTTGTTGGTAATTTATTTATGGGACAGGGTTTTCACGGTTTCGTTTATTGTTATACGTGTTTTTCATACTATCTCTAGAGTCTCTAGGGCTATGTAAATTACGTGGTTTTCACGCATAATATATAAACACTTAAAGAATGGAGCCGATCTTCCTTGGATGTACAAGGTCTTCACACTAAATCTTGGGAGCAGCTGATATACGTGGTTCCTGTTTTTGTCTGTAGAAATCAGCACTGTTCAGATAATTTTTTCAATAGCTGTTCATTATAATATACGTGGTTTTCTACCTAAAACCACCAGAATGTAATTTTTGAAAAAAAAATGGAAATACGAGGTTTTCAAACTAAGCCATCGATTTAATTTGCTGGGGTATAGCATTATATAGCTTAGGTCCAAGAAACAAAAAGCTGTTTTAAAAAGATTCGAATAAGCTCGTGTATCACCGCGACCGCTAGAGGCAAGCCTCCTGAGAGTGTTTCCATTTCAGCTATTTTTTACGGTATTAAGCAATTGAACTGGTCGAAGAAACGGCAACTGTGTTGAGCAGCACGTGTTTAGGTATTGAGATGTTTGTAGAATCTAGCCTCAGGGCACTGTTGTCAGACTTAAAAATAACTACTGAATACGGGGAATTGTAAAATTTAAAAATTATTAGATAAACAGGAAATAAAATGAAGAATTTTCATCATAATATTTCTGGTGCTATTTGCTGGATAAATTGGTGAGGAGGCTGAGCTTCCTTCGAGAAGCCGCCACTGGCAAGGGTAGAAGTTGATTGTGATGTAACGGACTCAAATAGTTTGAGGCTGATTAATTAATTATTAAATAATTAATCTTTATTTCTATCTTCTATTTTCATACTAAGCCATCGAGTTAATTTGCTGGGGTATAGCATTATATAGCTTAGGTCCAAGAAACAAAATGTTTCTTCATCCAGCTGTTTTTTTTTTCATTATTGGATTCAGGTACGTATATTTGTTTCTTGTCGTATAATTGTGAGTTTGAATTTGCAGATTTGATTTAAGTTTATGTTGTTTTAATACTGTTTTTTTTAATATACTTGTCTAACGTCTAATATTTATGTTTCAGTATATAGAAGTTCACTGCTATATCTTCTCGTTTTTCCAAGAAGGATTTCGAGGAATCTTTTTTGCGAAACCTGGAGAATTTTACAGTAAGTCTTCGCCACTCCACCCTAGCTGACCAGACCGTAAATTAGGTGAGATTCAACTAAACTTCTATAAACCATTAGTTTTTGTTTATATTGTAGATGATATGAGATATGTTTGAATTTATATGATAAACACCTCAATTTTTGAAATAAATAGTTACTTAATATGATTATCCCACCTAAGATATGTGGTTCTATCATAATTCCTAAATATTTTATTTGTTTTGCAGGTTGGATATTAGTATTTTTTATACAATTTAAATCATTTTCAATTGTTAACTTTAGATCGTACCAATTCTGATCACAGTATATCAGAACTGCTACTTTCAACCATAAATAAGTTATTTAAATAGATATTAAATAAAACAGGACCTAGAACCGCAACTGTCTGTTCTTTACTGCTCTTATTACCCACTCTTACTTTTTGAGATCGGTTTGTTAGATAACTTTCGAAAAAAGCATGTGCTGTGTGAAGGCAGTGATCCACGGTGTCAAAGGCCTTTGCTAAGTCTAGGAAGACCGCAATTGTATGTAAACCTTCATCAATATTTTTATATAAAATATGTATTACATCCAGTAGAGCATCGGTTCCATGTATATGAAATATGAAAGCTGTGGGCCAAATTTAGTAGCAAAATACGAACTAAGAAGTGGACTTGGGATTCATGAAAACTCAAAAATACATAGATTAACGTCTTCCGAATCAGGAGCATTTACTTATCGGTGTATCTACCACGACCAGAAATTGAATTATAATTCATTTAAAGTCGTGACAGTGAATTTATTTAATCAACACAATATATTCCTTTGATTTGTGATTGAAATTAGCATCACTTTCACACCTAACGGTTCAATTGTATTCTGATAAATTACAGTAGTGGTTCGAGGAATAATTATATCCGATTTGCAAGATGTTCATATCTACTTTCGACAGGTGTTGATCTTATTAGATATTCGACTTTTTATAGACTTCACCAATTATTCTATCTGAATCATGAATTTCTTCCTTGCGATCGTAACATTGGAATAATTGAAAAAAGAAGCAATGTATAGATACGGTTTGCTTACCTCATGAATATATGAATAGTTGAATCGTCATCAAAAAAAGTGTTTTTGTTGTTCCTGTGGCTCATAACACAAAATATTAACATTGTGTTGAATGTAGGCAGTCTTTTACACATTTTTTCGCCGTTACCCCCGCCTCGGAATCACTACCCTAGCATACTTCGAGACAGGCGGCGGTCCCTCACACACTCTCCGCTCACACCGTCATATTCTCCCTCCTATCACTCCTGCCTCTCATGCCATATCGAGTCCTTCTCTCCCCCTTACCATGCTCTCTACTACTCCACTCACCTCCATCCATTCCTCCTCCCCCCTCAACATTATCACCACCATGTTTTCCCAGTACACCGCCTCCCATAGTTTCCTCTCCAACTTCTTCAGCACTTCCTCGTTCCTCCAGCATCTAAGCACATGCCCCATATCATCCTCCACTTCACACTTCTCGCACTCACCAGTCTCTCGTTTTCCAATCTTGTGGAGGTACACATGCTTAAGAAGAACTCACAACCAAATTTAACTGTACTGCCAAAATATCAAAATGTTATGTGGTTAACCCATGAAGGAAAAACGGAATGTATTTTTTTCAATTTCTCAAATCAGACAGTTTCATTAGCAAGGGTAGAAGTTGCTTATGATGTAACGGACTCAAATATTTCGAGGCTGATTAATTAATTAATAAATAATTAATCTTCAAATATTTCTTCAAAACAATAAAATTTCCATCTGACTAAGCAACGACCAGATGTTTTATTTTCCAATTAAGTGAGTTGTTGAGTTTCAATGAAGATATTTCTCCTTCTTTCACTTAGAGTTTGCGAAGGCTTAGGTCTCGTCAGTAAGAAAAGGTGGCATTCTGTCAGTAATTGCAGAAGTATTACGACTTTTCGAATCCTCGGTACCTCAGCCCTTAGGCGTTCTGTGTTTGTGGTGATACCGTTTATGAGAAGAGACTAGTTGTATTTATCAGGATTAACAGTCTTTTCAATAGGTCCTCCCTTGAGTGATCTAGTTTCAGGAGTTATATCTCCAATAATTCAGTGCTTCGCATTCGCAGATTGTGTGCAAGGCGACTTCATCTTTTTCTTCCATGCTAAACCTGCAGCTAGGTTCCTCCCTATATGGTTTTGTTATGCATATCTGCTTCCTTAAAGTGTATAACGAGCTATACAAAGAGTTGGAAATCGACCCCATAATGGGAATGCCATTGGACGAGATGATTCCTAAGTATAGCGTCGGGAAAAACCTCAAAACAGTCATAACAGGCAGAGAGGCATGGATGGAAGGACCTTCAATTAATGCAGAAATGGCCTGCTACACAGACGGCTCAAAAACCGATGAAGGTGTAGAAGCAGGAATATATATAGCCAAGCACACTGTGCTTAGGCAAACATATTCCAGGCAGAAGTTGCAGCAATACAGCACTGTGCAGGATAGCTATTAAGGCAAGACTTTGAGGAAAAGACCATTGCCATATACTCCGACTGCCAAGGGGCTATAAAAGCAATCAGTTCCTTGCAGATAAATTCCAAACTAGTTTGGGACTGCTTAGACACGCTAGAAGTCATAATAGACTGTCCTTAGCCTGGGTACTCAGGCCACTCGGATCACAAGGACAATGAAGATGCAGACCTGCCGAGAAGGGGCACGATATGCTCCCATTGGCCCAGAACCTTTCTGTGGTATAGCGAAAGCGCTGCAAAAAACAAATAGCAGTACTTGGATAACAAAGCAGTCTCGAGAATGGTGGAACAAGGCGCCAAGATGAGGCAGGCCAAATAGTTCGTTAAAAAACCCTCGCCAAAATTCACGGAGTACCCACTGAGCCAGAATAGGAGAACAATCAGGATCCTGGTTGGGCTCCTGACAGGGCATTGTAGACTTAACAAACACATGATTAACGTCGAAGTGGCACAAACCAATATACAGGTTTTGCCAAGAAGATGAGGAAACAGCATACATACTGTGCTACGAAGGAATGATTAGGCTGGGATTTTCGACGATAGGGGAGGGAAAACCACAACCCTCCCAATATATGGAGGACCTCAGGTTTGACATTCGAAGTCTAGTAATAAGGACGGGTCTAAACAAGGGCGCACACAATAGATCTACAAAGGTCGTAGTGGAGAGGCTCTTAGAAACACACAAGCCCCATATTTATCTTATCTTGTGACCGGTAAGTAATCCTGTCACTTTCTTTATTTGGCTCCTACTTAGGTTGAGTTTTCCATTGGTCAGCGGTTCCGAAGGATTTTTGACGACGAGTTTGCTGTGTTGTGGCTTAAACACGTGACTCCAGAACATCTGAGGTTTTGTTTTATTTCACCGTGAATACATCCTCGGACGGCAGTTTTTGATATAGCGAATACTGGTTCGGGTCCAATGAAATTCCATTTCAGACCCTTTTCTTGCAACCCACTTAAACATTAACTTATTGTAATTGATCAAGATTAAGTTTTTGTAGGCATTCCGAAACCAGACCCTTTCAATGTTTATTTGCAGACACGTGTTGAAGATTTTCGCCTGGAATGCAGATGCGAGCTTTCCCAAGGATGCGTAGGCGCTGCATCTGGATTTAGCACCATGAACTCCAAACAGTTTTTGATCCGTCAGTGTACCACACCCGTTTGGCAGCCATTAGAGTGAATTTTGCTTTATTGAGCACACTCCTGTATTAATAGAATGAAAATCTGTAGGCTGCCGCAATCAGCCACACCATAAATTACACAAGCCCGACCTATTTAACCTAATAAAATCTTACAATATAGTCTTTTTTGATCTACTTTACTCCAAATACTTAATAATGAAACTATCCAGCAAAGGTTTTGTGAAGATTTTGATCGTAGGATGTTTAGCCCACACACATGAAAACACAGTTGGTCGGTCTTATTTTGAATCGTTCTATATGTTCTCTTTTGCAAACTTTTTTCTTCAAACGCCGCAACTCCTTTGATATTGCAGGTAATCAAATGAACAAGTTGGTATTCGCACGAAACCAACGGAAAATTATTACTATATACTTTTGTCCAATCAAAATCATTGTTCCATCACTTACGGTACTAATTAATTTAATTAATTTTTCGTTTGCTACCTCCACCTTCGTGAAACCCAACGTATTTATATTTTCAAATATCATTAGAGTTGTAAGCTAGACTTCGGCGTGCTGAATATGCTTGTAAAGTGCAAATAAGTCTTTTCAGTTTTTTCTATTTGTTAAGGGTTTTCCTAGATACCTTTTAATAAGTATAATCCTAATTATTGTCCAGTCAAAAATCTTAATTTCCTATTCGGAATTAGGAGGGTATATAGTAAATTTGACGTTTTATGGACTCCAAAGTTTGGTGGTCAGTAAGACAATTAGTTGAGTGGTTATTCACAGAATTATCTCTCTTATATCATTCTAAATTCCTGAATTTTAAATAATAGTATATTGTGCAACAAGTGGGGAAAGTTCAACTTTTCTCACGAGTGTGGAAAAGGGCGAGTGCCGCAAACACACGAGTGAGAAAAGTATCCCCACACTTTTTCTACAACTGCACGAATTTAAAGAATACAAGTAAAGTAACTTAATATTTATTTTTATGGTTAGTAAAACAAAAAGAAAAGGTGAGCGGTCGCCGGACCGCCGATAGAAGCTTGCTTCTTATGCACAATAGAATGACCATTTTTGACCATTTTTCAAAAATTTTGATAATTTGTGACAATTATTGACCATTTTTTCAAAATGTTTGACTATTTTATTAAATTTCAACAATTATTGACCATTTTTGTCAATTATAGACCAATTTTGACAAGTATTGATCATTTTTGACAATTTTTCAAATTTTTTTAACATTTTAGACCATTTTTGACAGGTTCTGACAATTATTGACCATTTTTGACAATTTTTCAAAAACTTTGACAATTTTTTACAGTTATTGACCATTTTTGACAGTTTTTTATAATTATTGACCATTTTTTCAAAATTTTGACAATTTTTGACCATTTTTCAAAATTTTGACAATTTTTGACTATTTTTTCAAATTTTAACATTTAATGACCAATTTTGTCAGTTTTGACAATTTTTGATCAATTTTGACAATTTTTCAAAAATTTTGACCATTTTAGACCATTTTTCCAAATTTTAACAATTATTGACCATTTTTGCCAATTTTTAAGCATTTTTGACAGGTTCTGACAATTATTGACCATTTTTGACAACTTTTCAAAAATTTTGACAATTTTCAACAATTATTGACCATTTTTGACATTTTTTTATAATTATTGACAATTTTTTCAAAATTTTAACAATTTTCGACCATTTTTGAAAATTTGACCATTTTTTAAAATATTTGACAATTTTTGACAATTTTTGACAGATTCTGACAATTATTGACTATTTTTGACAATTTTTCCAAATCTTTGACAATTTTTAACAATTATTGACCATTTTTCACAGTCTTTTATAATTATTGACCATTTTTTCAAATTTTTGACAATTTTTGACCATATTTGACCATATTTCAAAATTTTTAACAATTTTTTAAAATTTTTAACATATTCTGTAATATAATCTGACAGTTTTGTGACATCTAAGTAGGTATTTAAAGATGACAGTAACCTACTAAGTTTTTGTCGATTTTATTTGATTCTCCTTATAAATATATGTGGCGTGGGCAAAGTGTCGTGAGAAATATTATTTCTCACAGTATGAGCAATATTTGGTTTTGAAATCAAGTAAGGTATGAGAAATACGTCACTTTTCATAGCAGTTGTAGAAAAAAATATTTATTATGACATCCAAAAAAAATTTTCTGAATAAATAGGTACGTGTACTAATACAATACATACAGTTTTTACATACCTAATGTAAGTACATATTATGTTTTGTGTAACTAATTCAAGGTTAAAACAGATATCTACACAAAAAATAATCTCAGAAATGAAAGTTAGTGAAAAAATAAAAAGTTAGAAATCAAGTTAGAGTTTTGTGTGAAAAATAACAGGTTGTTTTTAGGAATGTTTTATATCTTAGTAGTACATAATCGCTACTATGTAATATAATATAAATACACCGTTTCATAATTTTAGATTTTGACCGAGCGGCACCCACTCGTAATTTAAAATCAAAATAGTTTCATGTATTTCCAGACAAGTATCATCTAATTTAAAACTGCCAAATAACAGAAAAAACTTGGCAACTCGGTGAGTCTTTGGAATGTGGTTGCCTGCCAATGGCTTTAGGAGGAAGGAAGGAAAGACGGGGGAAAGAGGTAAAATACCGGGAACCATCCTGCACTGTTGCCAAGTATTTTTTTAAATTTATTTACTCATATTTACCTATATTTTGATACATTATTGAACATTACGTATTATATTTGGCGACGCAAAAAGTGTATATTATTCACTGCCGATAACTTGAAAAATTGCAAAGAATTTTAAAAATTAAATGTATCAGCTTATATCTGCCAATTTGTAAATTTAACTACTGCATTTTCGTAACTTTTAAATGTGGAATCAGACAACAAAATTTATTTTTTTATGATTTATTCTTGAAAAACCGTAACTCTACATTTTAAATGAAGTTCGAATATTGTCGTCAAAAAATAATAGTTCAATACTATTAAACGCTTTACAAAATTAGAAAAATTAATTTCCAAAGAGCAGACCGTCCACTAAGAAGCAACAACTACTTCTCGGGCTATATGCCCCGAAAGACATTGAATTACACTTCTTAAGTAAACGGGGTTGGTATATCTGTTAAGATAGAACCAACCATTCTGGTTTGCGATTAGAAGGAATAACATCACTTGTAGACCGGTTTCGGCGTTTTTGCGCCTCATCAGCACAAGGTAGATGCTATTCGTCTGGAAGCTCTGAGAGCATAATCCTGGACTAGAGACTACGTTGATACCACACCAATACATTAGCCTCCAGAATGGTTGGTTCTATCTTAACAGATATACCAACCCCGTTTACTTTAGAAGTGTAATTCAATGTCTGTCGGGGCATATAGCCCGAGAAGTAGTTGTTGCTTCTTAGTGGACGGTCTGCTCTTTGGAAATTAATTTTTCTAATTTTGTAAAGCGTTTAAAAGTATTGAACTATTATTTTTTGACGTCTATAGATCACGCTTTACTAATATGACAATTATTTACAGGTAACTGTAATTAAGTAAATCGAAAATTGTTATTATTGGGAACGAAATTAAGGAATAAAACTTAGCATTATTGAAAAATTGATAATGATAACGATAACTAATAACGTGTATTACCCTTCTTGCATTCGATGAGGAATACTCTGAATTAAATTAAGGATTACATTCTGATCCATGTTATTCCACTCCTGCAAGAGCAATCTCAGCTCCTGAGCAGTTATTGGGCCTGGTGTATTCCTTCGGATACGCTGGTCTAGCTCATCCAGGATTCATATCTGGACTGCACGCTGATCAATTAAACCGCCTAATTCCTACTTCATCTAGATATTCACTTACAATCCTAGCAGCGTGTGGTCTTGCATTATCATGCATGAAAATGCCCTGCTCGCCCATTGTAACCATGAAAGGCACAACATGATCTTCCAGAACCTCTGTTACATATCTGTGAGCTGTTAGAGAACCCTTCTCTATGAAAACCAACTATGTACGTGCTTCTGAAGTGATACCTGCCCAAACCATAACAGACCCACCACCAAATTTACGTCTATGCTCCAGATCACTTAGCCTAAGAATTAAGTGGGGAATGGGAAAAAATACCAGCGTGGTTCAAACAGAACTGGCTGGTATCTCAATTGCCACAAAAGAACTAACCAGAAAAGGAATTTCTAGCAAAAACATAACAATCTGCACTGACAGCAGACAAGCCCTATTAGCCTTGAACAGACAACGTGTTACATAAGGATTTAGCTAACGCCTCAGTAGATAACAATATTATCATGAGTTGGGTTAAAGGGCACGACAGGAGTAAAAGTAATCGCATTGCCGATTCTTTAGCCAGGGAAGCGGCTGGACTAAAAATTTTAGGACCCAGTGACACCTACGGCCAGACGACTTCGACAATTGCGGAACTAGCCAAACGTTACACCCATGCTCAATCCCTAAAGGGATGGGTTGGAATCAAAGGATGCAGTCTTGCCAGGATCACCTTGGGCGACCCTGGGAAGCTGGCGCCGAAGAAATATTTGGCGATGACCAGGAAAAACCTACGCTTAATAGTATGATTTCTGACTGGCCACTGTCAACTAAGGAAACACCTCCATACTATGGGAATAGTGGACAAACCTCTATGCAGAATATGTGAACAAGAAGATGAAACTGTCAGGCATGTCTTATGTGAGTGCCCGGAGTTATCGTCAATAAGAGAATGTGTGTTCGGTGAGTCTTGACCTACACCTGCCGATATAAAGGAGATGTCTCCTAGTGACCTGTCCACCTTCCTGAAAAGGACAGGATGGACGATGACCTAGGAGGACAACTCCTCGGGAGGATGTACAATGGGTCACATGTGGCCTAAGTGATGTGAAATACAAGTAAAATATATCGTGAAGAATGGAAAGAATAGGAGTTATAGGAAATATAAAGTAGCAAATAGGAAGAAGTTGAGGATTTTATTGACTTGTGCGAAGTGCAAATGCAGTTTGGCGTTAAGAATAAATAAAAAATCAAGAAAGTAACAGAAAAAATTTAACACCAGATAGAAATTGAGAAGTATATGAATCAGAAGATGGAAAAAGTTGATGTGAAGATAATTTAGACGAAATACAAGTAAAATATATTGTGGAGAATGGAATAAAGAGGACTTGAAGAACATTTGAAGCAAGTGATACATAAAGTTGAGTGTATAAGTGATTTGGACAAAGTACAAATGAAGTATGTCGTGGAGAATAGAAGAAAAGAGAATAGGGGAAGAATTTCAGTAGAATATGGATGAAGGTGGAGCAGAGTTGAAATAAATTGAATCCAAAAATTTTATGGACGGAAAACAAGTAAAAATTGATCGTCTGTCTTTAAGAGGGGAGAAAACAGGGTAAGAGAACAAATATTCTGGAAGTTATTGAAGATATGAAGCAAGAGAGAAGAAGTTGAATGTGAAAGTCATTCGAACAAGGAAAAAATGACGTCTGTAGTGGAAAATCGGAGAGGAGAGAAAAGAAGAACAAATCAAGCAGGAGTTGGAAACGTTGGAGAAAATATTAAACAAGAAATGGAAGAAATTGAGTGTAAAAGTGATTAGGACAAATGGATGCTTTCGAGAATAATGGGAGAGTAGGAAAAAGTAGAGAAAAGTACATCAAAATGTATATGAAGCAGCAAAATTATATCAAAATGAACAAGTCAAGTTCAATGGAGATATACTTCTTCAAAAATACAGTTTTGAAAGTATTATTACAGTTTGTTGTACTTTACAGGATTGTGATTGTGATTTTAGTGACAAATTCGGTCCGTGATTAGGCTCTTAGAGCTCTTGGACAGAGTGCAGGGTTATTCATTATAAATTACCCACCCCCTATCATCGTTATTATTGCTTTTAGAAGAAAAAGTCTTATATAAAAGTTGTTGGGTTACAGCTGACTTTTGTTAATATACAAACAACTATTATGTTTGATAATTGACATAAAGTAATTAAAATGGTTTACAGTAAGAAAGAGAAGATCCAAATTTTTACCTGTTTTTTAGAAAATAACAAAAATAAGCGTGCAGCACAAAGAGCATATAGGGTGTTGTATCCAAATCGTCCAACACCATCAGAAAATACCTTTGCCAAACGGTAAATAATACCTTGAGTTTTAGCAGAAAAAAACGAGTATTTCAAGCAAACCAGGAAGAACAGCTAGATAGGTATATTGCTTCATTTCGAAGGTAAACTCATCCATTATAAGTATTTGCCCCAAATAGACTTTTTTGAGACATTGTATTCGCCAAAACTCACCCTCCCCACTCTACAGATACAGATACGTCTATGGCCAATACAAGCGGGGGCGTATCTATACTATCCATACTCGTCGACGTTCGTCTGGTCCATTGTGATAAAAACGTGACTCATCTGTAAAGAGTACCTTGCTTCAGTCATCATCGATCCATGACAAGAGATTTCGAGCAAAATCCAATCTTGAAATTCGATGCTGGCGGTTTAATGTTGGGCCTGTAGCCATCCTTCTGCAAGACAATCCATTAGCACGAAGCCTTCTTCTAACTGTCCATTCGCAAATCTTATCATTTCTAACCTCTTGAAGCTGATTTCGTAGCAAAACCGCAGAAGCTGTTCTATTCCGCAAACTTGACATTAACAAAAACCGATCATCTCTTTGACTCGTGACTCTTTTTCGCCCAGATCCGGGTCGTCTGGTTATAAGACCATTCTCCTGGTAGCGTTGGTACACATTTACAAATACGGTGTCAGAATATGACAGACGACAATTATGACAAGTAGCATCCATCCAACAATATAACTTTCATCGCCTACTAGACCTATGACTCCCTGATTAGTTTTATTTTTAAAATTATTTGCAATTTCTTATTTAAAGTGACCTAAATTTTTTGCTCGGAAGTGTATACGTAACAGATAAAATGAATGTTAAAACAATCTAATTGATCGTGAATCTCTTATTTTCAATCGTGCATTTTATATACAAATTTTATTATGGGATCTGAGTCTTTAGAAGGATTATGTATTTAGGAGTTAGATTGCAACAAATTGTCAGGAAAAAACCTAATAATGAGGCACCAAATG
The DNA here is from genome assembly GCA_947563755.1 of Lochmaea crataegi. Lineage (NCBI taxonomy): Eukaryota > Metazoa > Arthropoda > Insecta > Coleoptera > Chrysomelidae > Lochmaea > Lochmaea crataegi. The sequence goes on from OX387435.1 coordinate 22,368,663, forward strand.
AACTAAATACTTTCGATTGGTCTTAGACACCATTTTCCTTATCAATCTAGGGCATTAATAAAAAAAATCGCGGTGCGTATCGTAAACCTGAGTAATTATATAAATAGCAAATATTTTTATATGAACGGTTGACTGTTGAAAAAATTCACGCGCCCCTCTGATCAATGCCCTAGAACGACGTTTTTCAAGCGGGGGTTCGCGACCCTAGGGGGGGTCGAGTTTGTTTTTAAAGGGGGTCGCAGTCTATTGAAAACTACATATAGGTACAAAAGATTCGTTTATTAAAGGAATGAATTTTAGAGTGAGTGAGATAAGATATTTTGTGGTATGTACTTGCTTCCCTGGCCTATACTACTTCCCTAAAAATGTAAATAACAATGAAGCTCAGCTTCGCCAATTCAGTAGATTTATTTTATGCTATACAAATTTAAGGAAAGTATAATGAAATAAATCTATATATTTTACTTAACTTTTTGGCTTTTTCGTGGGTCGCGACATAAAAATGGTTGAGAAACGATGCTCTAGACTGAAGGTATACAGTTTACCTTCAGTCTCTGAAGAAGATAACTTGGTTATCCAAACGCGCGTAAGATAGTGTAAAGTGTTAGTGTTGGTGTAGTGGTAATGTAGACAGTGTTTAGTGTCAAGTATCGCCAACGGTTCCAAAATTCTCAACTTAGATGATAGAGTTACATAAAACAATTTTATTTTTCCACAACTTTTTGAGAAAATTCAGAGTTTCAAATGAGGCAGTCTTCAATAATTATGAAGTGATTAAGTGAAGAGAAGTAAATTTCGATTTTGATAGAATAATTTGTATAGGGTTGCTGTGATGTGGAAAGAATATTATTAAGTTGTCTTCATCTACTACCAGAAGCTGAATATATATGATTGAAGTAATTTTAAAAAGTTGTCGATAATGTCGATAATGTCGATAGTGTTTGTAATATACTTAGTTGCGAAAAAGTATCGAACCAAGAAGTTATCTTGAAACAGATGAATAGATAGCTATGAAATTCTGAACGATGTGACCTGTATTTTTTAGAGCAGGTACACCTCAAATTTTTTTGACTCTAATTTTTGGCATACCGCCGCATTTTTGAATCATTTTGAAAGGTACTTCGAGTGATATATCACAGAAAAGTCTATTTTCTCCCCTTTCCAAAAATAGTGGTGTACTTATATACTCCAAAATGTCCTATAAAATATTAGTTTTATTATTATAAATTAAATACGGCATACTTTTTCCTTCACTGAATAATGCCTTTTTTAATTTGAGAATTTATACCTATTTCTACATAAAAACAAAATGGTCTGTGAATTTAGGAAAAAGAATAAATATGACAACACAGTTGAAATGACTTAAGTTGGATGCTGGAGATCAGTCGCTGACCTTGCTCGACGGCCTCTCAGGCCTCCCAAACCGGACTACCACGCAGTTACAACCGGATGTACCGAGCACCGAACCACTAAAAAAAATAAAAAGAAAAGATGAAATCCACACGACGAAGACGTTCCAACCATGCCGTGCGCCGGAGGAAAGGACATTATTAAAATTATTTTCGAAATGCTGACCAACAAAAAAACAAAGAAGAAATTCTCCACGCGAATAAAACGAGAGGTAATCCGTATCGACGAGCTTTTTCACCGGATATTATTAAAATAATTTGGGAGTGGTTCACGTATAAAGAAGTTGATGAATAATGCAACAATGTAACAATTTAAAGTAGATTTAACAAAATGCATTTGGCTTTTATAATACAAAGAATGTGCTAGGAGAATTATTATTTGAAGCGGTATATTATTTGTTTATTTAGTCAACATTACACAAATAGAAAATCGTTCATTAATAGGTGTCATTAATGAATGATTTTGGAATTGGACCTTTCGACTGGAAGTTACGATGGGTAAAATAATGTTAAAAGAGAGAGAAAATGCTAAGTGAGCGTCACCGAGAGAAGCCGGGGCGGATCTCTAGGTATCTAGGGACTACCTAACAGGAATAAATTCAGCAGCGCATAAGTAAGCAACGTTATGTAAGCACTTTATATAAATTTTTTAAATACCGGTCGACGTTTTCGAGTCCAAAGTTGATAGAAGCTCAGAAAAAGGGTATGTAGTGCATTAATAAAATGGAAAATATCAGCCAAACGGCTTTTTTATAGAATTCTAATACGAGTACCTTCTCGTAAGCCTAGGGTATCAGGAAGCCATTTTTGATATTTTTCATACCATTTGGATGCTCCACCATAACGACAATAGTACAAATCGCTTTCCACTTTTAGAATAAACATATACCTACGTTCAAAGCATACTGATAATAATTTTATATACAGAGTGTCGCATTTAAGATGAAGACTCCCCCATATTTTCGCTGTTTAAATTATTACAGATTCGGATTTTTGTAGAGTTGATGGGCCACAATTTTTGAAATAATCAACTGAAATCCGAACTTTAAACTCAGCCTACTACGATTTCACGAACAGAACCACTTCTCGATATTTTGCTTCGCGTTAGAGATGTCGAAAAAAATATTTAAAAAAGTTGTTCACAATATTACATACCAAGTTTCATCACAAAATTCTCATTTTAAATTTTTTAATTTTTTGGTCTACACAAAATTATTACAAGATTATTTTTATAAGTGTGCCGTGGAAAGTAAAATCTTGACACAGTGTGATGTATTCAAATATTTTAGTAAAGTAAACAGCACTTTCAAAGGATTAATTATTTTATTATTATGGGAAAACAATTTTGATAATTGATTAAATCTAGGAAAAAGTATCAAACAATAATGTTTATAATAAAAATAAATAACTATAAAATGTGACCTCTCTCAACTAGTCCTCTCGTCTTATCGAATACATTTTACTCGTCTTAGTTCCGGGATGCTGATTTCTTGACAGGCTTGCCTTATTCTGGCACAAAGTTCATCTTGATATTTGGCCCTTGTTTTATAGACTTTATTTCTTACCATTTCCCAAAAGTAAAAATCAAATGGTGTAACATCGGGAGACCTCGGAGGCCACAGTTCAAAAGCACTGTTTCTGCCTATCCAGCACATAGGATAATTTTGGTTCAACCATTGACGAACAGCCTTGAATTGTGGATGGATGCGCCGTCTAGCTGCAAATACATATCCTGATGCAGCACATTAAGAGAAATATTTTCAATTGCACGCCAAAATTCCCGATCGAGGAAGTTAACAAAGCGATCACCATTCAATGATCCATTGAAGAAAAAAGGGCCAATTATACGGTCTCCTAAAATCCCACACCAGACATTGAATTTCTGGGAATATTGGTCTTTACAATTGATAACCCAGTAAGGATTATCGATGGCCCAGTATCTACAATTTTGAGAGGATACAACCCCATTAGTGGTGAATGTAGCCTCATCGGTAAACATAATCTTCCGCAGAAACTGTCGTTTAAAAAATTACCTTGGGCCCAATAACAATATTCTAATCTTTTATTATCATCACCTTCTTTCAATGAATGTAGAGCTTCGGTTTATAGGGCTTGATTTTGTGACGTACAAAACATCTTCTGATGATTTTATCCTTACTAATATTCAGTTGAGACGATAAATCTCTAATTCTCATGCATGGATCTGCTCGATATGCCACCAATATATCGTTATTATCTTTAATAACACTACCAGTTTCGTTGAAAAGCGCAATTACAGCAGCTGCTTTTCCATGAGTAATGGGAGTACGTTGAGGATATCTCAAGTTAAACTCTGCAGCAACTTCTCTGCTACTACGAGCATTATCACCATTCAACGGGATTATTTCGATTTTTTCTCTTATAGTTAATCGCTAACTAGAACTTAGCAGACATTTAAAAATACTGTCAAAATATTACTTTCCATGGCTCGCTAATGATAAAAAAATATCTTCTAATAATTTTGTGTGTTCCAAAAAATGAAGAAATTAAAAATGCGAATTTTGTGATGAATTTCGATATGTGGGGTTAAAATGATATTCTGAATAACGTTTTCGTTTTTTTTTTTTGATATTTCTAACGCGAAGCAAAATATCGAAAAGTGATCCTGTTTGTGAAAGCGTTGTAGGCTAAGATTAAAGTTCAGATGCCATTTGATTAACAAAAGGTGTAGCACATCAACATGTATGACTCTGCAAAAATTCAAATCTGTAATCTTTCCAACAGCGAAAATATGGGGGTGTCTTCATCTTAAATCCGTCACACTGTAGATAAAATCAACAATACAATACATAAAAAACGAATAGATAATCCTACATTTGGAGGCTTATAATTCGGAAACGAGACGCACTAATATAAATATTTCATTGTTACACATTTTTTTCTGTTTTTTCCAATCAAACTCTGAAAATTTCGTTATACAAAATGTTATTTTGGATGTTATCAAATTTTTCAATGTGGAACTGGATTTCAAATCCAGTTCGTGCATTATTCGATTTGGCTTTTAACTTTATACCTCTACTAAATATACAAAAATGTACTGGGTAATTCTAAGCTTATGACATGAAAATAAAAATAGGTAATATGCATAGTACTTTTTTAAATGAAACTACGTGTTTCTAATTAATTCCACTATTTAATGAAAAAATTATGAAAATTTAAAATACTTATTGATAATTATTTCGATATTGATATATCATCGACAGAATGACAGAAGTTACATTTTATATGATGCTTACTTGATGTTTAATATTTTGGCTAGACTAAATAATGAGTGACCTATCTTGTGATTGACTTAATATATATGAACAGAAAAAAGAAGAAGATATGATATTACAAATATTAAAGCTTAGGTATTATTAGCCCTATGGGGATATCCTGGATATCTTTTTCCCATTTAAGATCAGTATAACTGTGCAATGATATAGGAAACCAAGGAAAACTATATCTGCTGATCTTTAAAATTGTTACTTAAGAAGACAATTTAATAATGGAGAGCGCCCTAGATTTATCTGTTCATCGGCAACTTCATATTGTGGGTCTCTTAAATGTCTTATTTCTAGTTCTTCAAGGAAATCTAGTTCTTGTTTCTTATCACAAATATGCAGTAATTCTAGTTCTGTGTTAGGTGTTAATGAATGTTTGGTGTCAAGAAGATGTTTTGCGTAATGTGATTTACCTGGCTGTTTTAATCTGTATGCTCGTGAGTGTTCATTGTATCTAATTTCGAAATTTCGAATTGTTTGACCAATATAGACAGCATTACATTCTGTACATTTAAATTTATATACTCCAGATTTTTTTAATGGGGATATTTTTGTTTTTACATTTAACAATTTTTTACTTACATTGTTTTTTATCAACGAGATTTTTTTAGGCTTGGCTGGCATTTCATCTCATCAACACAGGGCGTTTTACTAATGTTGGTCAAATTCAAAGGGGAAAATATGTTTATTTTACATGGAACACCCTATAATTTTTGATCTCATTCGGAAGAGCAATCATTCTCCTTTCCAAAAATGTATAGTTTTTTATCTTTTGTTTCATTAACAACAAAGATATTCGAGGTTTCATGTAGTAGTACATTTTTAATTAGTAGTTTTATATGAACGTATTTTGATGCCTAAACAACTCATGCTGTGACCGTTTGACGCATAACAAAATCATTTAAGTCGGTTTCATGTAGTATGCATTTTTAATTACGTAAATAATTGCCAACAAATCTGACAAATAGTTTATTTAGTAAGAAAACATAATAGCATTATTCAATACATATAAAGAACGAATAACAAAAAAGTTACAATAAATGCTGCATATGCCTACCCTCTTCGTTTATGCATAACTGTAAGCGAAATTTTAAATTTTCAAATGAATTTTCTAACATTTCTTGCGGAATGTTTTCAATAATGTTCCTGATATTATTTTTTAGTTCTGCTAAATTGTTAGGCTTAGGATTGTAGCACCTATCCTTCACATATCCCCAGAGAAAAAAATCTGGGACAGTTAATTCAGGAGACCGCGGTGCCCATTCAATCGGTCCAGCTCGACCTATCCACTTATCATTAAAAAACATTTTTAATGAATCTCGTGCTATTAACGAATAATGTGGTGGTGCACCGTCTTGTTGAAAGTAAACGTCGTCGCTAATTCCATCTTGAACTAGTTGCGGATAAAAAAAAGTTTCCAACATATCCGTGTAATTAGTACCCGTCACTGTTGGTTCCGAAAAGAAAAAAGGACCATAGATTTTTCGCCGAGATAATGCACACCAAACGTTTACTTTTGGACTATCTCTCTGAAATTCATTAAAAGAAATTGGTTTTTGAGAACCCCATATTCTACAATTATGTTTGTTACACATGCCATTAATGTGAAACGTTGCTTCATCAGACATAATTAATAATGAATTGGGTTCGTTTCTTAATAAGTCAAGTAAAGTCTCACATACCATTACTCGTTTTTCATAATCTGACTCGTACAATTTTTGATAAGTCTGAATTTTGTATGGAGTTAGTTTTAAATTTTTTTGACATCTTTGAACGTCACTCTTGGTAAGCTCTAAAATTCCAGCAATTTTTCTAATTGAAATTTTATTATCGTTATCATGTAGCACTTCATTAATTGACATCAACTTGTTTAAAAGACCATCATTACATCTTGGTTTTTTTAAGTGTGCTATGCAACCAGTTTCGATAAATTGTACATACCATTTTTAATTATATTCACTGACGGCGGATTTTTCATAAATTTCCTTCTGAATATCCTCCTTGTTTGAATTATTGATTTCGTTTCTGCATAAATTATTACAGTTTGAGCTTTTTCACTCACTGTATAGATCATTTCGAAACCGACTTATATGACTTAACAAAATTACTATTGTCAAAATTGCTGATTTTGTTGTTATGCGTCAAACGGTCACAGCATGAGTTGATTTTAGGCATCAAAATACGTTCATATAAAACTACTAATTAAAAATCTACTACTACATGAAACCTCGAATATCTTTGTTGTTAACGAAACAAAAGATAGAAAACTATACATTTTTGGAAAGGAGAATGATTGCTCTTTCGAATGAGATCAAAAATTATAGGGTCTTCCATTTAAAATAAACATATTTTCCCCTTTGAATTTGACCAACATTAGTAAAACACCCTATGTTGATGAGATGAAATGCCAGCCAAGCCTAAAAAGATCTCTTTGATAAACTAGTGAAACTAGTAGAAACCCCATCTCTTTGGAGCAATTAATAAGCTGGGCATTTATGTTTAAAATCAGTCACTCTTATTTGGGACACCCTGTATTACCAGCATATGTGATGGTTTTGTAATTTTGTATTTCTTTAGTTTTTTTCAGGAAATATTAATTGTAATGCCACTTTTTCCTCTTTTTTATTAATTTATTTATTTATTACATGAAATGGATAACCGTTGGATGTGGCTGTTTATTTAATTATATTAATTTCTCTATCAAAATTTGTTCATAGGAACTGAAAATGCTCTATGTATCATTGAATTATATGATGCTAATTTATGTGACATGGGATGATTGGAATTATATGGTATAGTCACATCAGTATGTGTTGGTTTTCTGTAAATTGAAAATTATATAAATAAATAAATATATTATTGACTTGAGTTATTTTCTTCAACTCCTAATGTAAATTCAATTTTTGGATGTAAATTATTAATATGATTGAACAATATATCTAATTGTCGTTCACTACCTACAAAACAAGCTAATATGTCATCTACATATCTATACCAAAATAATATATTTTTTGAAATGTCACATTCAAAGATCTTTCTTTCTAGATTGTCCATAAAAATGTTTGCTAAAATTGGTGATAGAGGACTTCCCATTGGTAAACCTTCATTTTGAATATATACCTTATTATCAAAAGTAAAATAGTTCTGATTAATACACACATCAAACAAATTAAGAATATCTGATATTATTCCTGGATTGATATTTTTATCCTCTAGTAATTTTTTAACAAGTGTTATGCACTCTTTTGGAGGAATTTTAGAGAACATATTGGTAACATTAAGTGAAATAAGTTATCTTGTAACTTGTATGTTTTTAATTGTTTGATTAGTTCTATTGAATTTTCAATTGAATATTTAGATATACCTCCATAGCTATTAAGTATATTGTTTAGTTTTTTAGCTAACTTATCATTAGGAGTATTAACGTAAGAAACTACAGGTCTAATTGGTTTCGATACTTTATGCAATTTAACAGTTCCATATAATTGTGGAGACTGAGGATTTTTATTAATCATGTATTTTTTCTCATAATCATTGAAAACATAATTTGAACTATTGACAATCTCTCTAGAAAACTTTTTTGTTGGGTCAGACCTTAGAATTTTTACATCACAAGATTCTATAAAATTATCAACTTTAGATGTATGTATATTCTTCGGATTTTAAAATGACAGTGGCATTTCCCTTGTCAGATTTTGTTATTGTGAGGTTATGATCTTCTACTTTAATTTCAATTGAATTTAAGGCTGAAATATCATTTTTTGTTTGACGTTTAATCTTTGAAGGTTTCATATTTTTAATTAAATTGGCAATTTGTAACTTTTCATAAAGAAAACTATTTGACTGAGATTTTAAAGCTATTTCTGACTCTGTGAATTTTGGTGGTATGCTGTATTTTAAGCCTGTATTTAAAAATGCTATCTCACTATTTGTGAAGATAGTGTCTGAAAGGTTTTCGAATCGTGGTGCAAAATGTATTGGTGTGTAAGTACTTACAGTTTTATGATGTTCAGTGTATTGAATGTTATGTTTTATGTATTCCAGTTGTTGAAGTTTTCGTTCTTGTTTCTTTTATTTCTTGTGCTCCATAATGATTTTGTCATCTAAACAGTGAAATTCTACTGGATGTAGTTGAATGTGAGTTCAAAATGTACAACTTTTAAGTAGGTATCTAAGGAGTCTCTTATTTTAAAACATTTTTCACTTTCTTCTTTAAGCCAGACTCGTTGAGCACATTTCACGGCTTTTTGGGCTTGAGGTGTTTTCGTATGACATTTTATGTTTATATAATTCGGTATTACTTCTTTTTTGAGGCATTCTTGGTTAAACCAGATGTTTTGAGATGCTGTGCAACGTTTTTTTACTAACTTCTTGTATAGTTGGGTCAAGTCTCGAAGATTTTTTAATTGAATTTACTGTTTGGACCCTTATTTTGTGGCATCTACTCATATTACTTTTTTAAATGTATTTTAAATTTTCATAATTTTTTCATTAAATAGTGGAATTAATTAGAAACACTTAGTTTCATTTAAAAATGTAATATGAGTAGATTCTACAAAGTAAGGGTCCAAACAGTAAATTCAATACTTATGTATAGTGTTGACCATTTATATTAATTGTACATATTGTGTGTTCATGATAGATAATATTTTGATTACTAGTGTTCTATATAAATATACAAGCATTTATAAGTTAGGCGCAGATAAAAAACGGAGGCAGAGTTTGTATGGGACAACGTGATTCCTTGGTCCAATCTACTTCAAATTTTGCATAAAGATTCTTTAACAGAATTGATGGAAGATGTGTTTCGTATATTATTGAAACTCATCGCCTAACGGTGATAAAAAGGGGTAGAAAGCTATTTTGGGGTTGATTTGCATCGAAGTTGATATAAATACTCCTTAATGCTTTTGATTTAATTGCATTTTATTTTGACACGTTTGAAAACTCAATCCAATTTTATTAAAAAAACGTTGAACTCGCTTAAAAGCTTGGTGCAATGCAATACTCTTTAAAATTGGAATGTCAAATATAAAAGAATATTTAAATCGTATTAGAATTCGGAATTTCAATTTTATTTGTTCTTGGATATTTGAATGAAAAACTTACCTTAACATTTTAACATAATAATTTATATGTTATAACAAAATTAATAACGTAAAAAACTAATTAAAAATCCTATTAGACCCATTTTCCACTTCTAGGCGGACGAAATCGCTGGCAAAAGCTAAATAAATAAAAATAAATTGGGTCCACCTGTTGTTTCTACTAGATTGGTTTAATTGCAATAAATCTTCTCATAGCCTTAAAAACATCATTATGAAGTGCAAATAATATCTTCATTTGGCTTTTAAATATAATAATATTTATACGTGTATTTATAAATGTGTTTATAAAGTGGGTGATAAAATTTTAATTTATACAAATTCCTAACTTATTATCAATTCATTATAATGTTGTTCACAGTTAAGATGTAAAATCTTTGAGTAGTTTCTTATTAAAATGTTCAACAAGAATTTTTAACCGTTCTGTAAACCGGAAATAATTAAAATGTTTTGGTGAAGTTTCTACAAAAACCTATCATTGTTGACTTAACATTATTCAAACATATCAAAATTGTTTCCACATGAAGAGCAATGTCGGTTGAATTGTTTGCTTTTGTTAATATTTGGTATGAGAACTACAAACATTGCATATTCTCAGTAAACAAAAATGTTTTACCAGTTCATACATTTTTATTGCAATTTTAATGTGAAACGTACTTAAACAAAAAGGTCTTATTCTTAAGTTCACAAACTGTTATCTTTTTATTGTTTGTGAGGGGATTAAATGATTCGCACTGTCATAAACTTTTCCAATGACTCAATTATTCCAACCAGTTCAAAATCTAAGTTTTATTGGACTGGAAGGCAAATGAATTTTTTCCACTCAACTTTGTCTGTGGCTGAAACTAACGAATGAACAATTATGGTATTCAAAGTCAAGAAAACAGTGTATTCTGTGTATTTTACACAGAATACACTGTTTTCTTGACTTTCTAGTCATGTGTACGCAGCTATAAAGATATTCACAATTATGGTATTGACATGATTGTAAAACATCCAGTTATTGTTGTTAACATGAAATGGTGTAATCTACTAATAATATTTTGTCAGCCTAATATTCATTCTATGTTCATTTCTGCAAAAAGCATAAGATAATAAGATCCTAGGTCTTCGATAGGGTACGATGTACGATATCCAAAATGGAGCACTATCTAGTTGAATTATTGAACAATTTGGAAGACAGCAAAAGTTATTCGAATAAAAAATCATATTTATAATTTTCATTAATTCCGTTTATGAGTGTGTCTTGAAATTTTGGTTGCCAAAGCGTTGTTCTCCCTATACCGTTATAGTCTATCCCTTGTTATGTTTCAGTTGGTGGTACATAAGTACTTTTAATAATTAATTTGTGCTTAGTAACCAAAAACCAAATCCACCTTTATTCATTTTGTTATTTTTGGGAAAATAAGCTACAATATTTTTTCTACTCTCATTCTACCTTTGAAGTTTAAGACTGCAAAAATGTCAATTTTTGTAAGGTCCATTAACAGTATCATTACACAAAATCGTGATTAATCTGTGATTGTTGGTCTCCACTGTGGAAGTTGCCATGCTACATTTTCACGATCAAAATTCAAACAAGACCTTACTGATAAGGAGTTAAAACTGGTTAACGCATAGGAATACTTGGTCTCGGGTTGGTTTCTCTTAGGCCCAGTTGTTCAGTTACGGTTCAAGGCTTGGTTCTACTGAACTAAGCTCTGGGATAAACCCGGTTCAAAAATATATTTCCGTTGTACAAGTCATTTTTGAGCCCAGCTCTACAAAACCTAGTTCAAGGAAAGATATGTTATGTAGGTAGAGTTTGCACATGCGCAGTTGGTTCTTTCTGTCAAAAATCATATTTTAAGAATTTGAGATTTTATTTCTGTGAAAGCGTTTGTTGTGAACTCAAGAGTTGTAATAAGTGTGAAGACGGCCGAATATAAAACATTGTTCCAAGATTTTTTTCAACATAACATACCTACTCAAGAAGACGTAAGAATATACTGTAAGTTTAACAAATAGCCAATAAATTAAAGTTTAACAACTTTTTAGGAGGATATGGCTGAGGCTAAAAGATCAGCTAATTTTACTTCCTCAGAAGAAACAATACTACTTTGCTTGGTAAAAAAGTATAAAGATATACTGGAAAATAAAAAGACCGATAGTAAAATAAACAAAAATAAGCTAGAATGCTGGAAACAAATCGAAACTGAATTCAACAATGACAGTGGACATATCTTTCGAGATACTTTGATCTTGAGGAAGAAATTTGAAAACCTGAGAAGAGAACAAAAAAGAAATATGCCGATGAAAAGTGCTATGCATTAGGAACTGGAGGTGGACCTTCAAAGAATCCCTCAGAAATTACTGATATTGATATGGAAATTAAAGAAATATTTGAAGAGCGATTTGATGGTTTTCCAAGCGAATTTGGGGGTGATGCAGGTTAGCAATAAATTTTTATTATTAACGTTTGCTAGTTACTTAGTTCTTACATTATTTTCATGCCTGATGATAATATGAACAAAACATTTGTGGATAAAAGGCAGGAAGAAAGAATTGATATCTTTAATAACGAATAAGGCAGTATTTTTCATTGGATAGGTGAAAGGTTTAGATAGAATCTTTTAATTATTAACATTGATAATAAACCACCCACAGTAAATTTCATAAATTATAGAACTCCGACGAAAGTCTTTCAAAACTACCTAGGGTGCTTGGAAATAAAGTATTCCAGAAATGTACAGGCATGGACAAAAAAAATGTACAGATAGGTAATTCAGTCATAAATCCACATACCATATAAAATACATGTAACATACTTTTGACTGCCCCTGCCCTGAACGATTTTTTGTCCATGTATGTACATCAATGTTTTCATTTCAATTTACTACCTAATAATGTTTGAATTGTTCTTATTTGCATGGAATAACATGATGTTTACAAGTCTAAAAAGAGGTTTCTCCGACACCTCTTTATAAATATTTATTTATAATTGAAGCATACCCAGTAAATTTAATTAAAAGAGAACTGAACCAAAATGTTTCTTTTTTTAGAGTTCACGGAAAACAAACTGGACTGTGAATACTGTGGAAAATTTAAAAACACCAAAGTCTAAGATTTTCAATACAGGTAAGAAAATGAAAAATGTAAATTTAGTCAATTGTGGATAAAGTGTTACTACCTATTGTCAAGGCCTTAACCAGGAAAAATTTTGGGAAGGTGATATGTTGGCGATTAGGGCAGAGAAAAAATATATATAGAAATAATTGAAACATGTTTATGAAATTTTTGCCGAGATCAAGTCTCATTATTTTGTTATTTGGATGAATTGTAGATTTCTATGGGTATAACATCACCTAATGTTATATTATTTCCCAATTATTATCATTTTACTTTAAAACATTTTCTTTTATTTTAAGGTGAAGGATCCAATAGCAAAAGAAAAAGACACGAATATGATTCTATGTGTAGTAAGGTTAGCCAATGAGCTGCCTCAAAAGCTAATTTGGAATCGGAGAAAATTCGATTTGCCGAAGAAGAACAAAAAACAAAAATTGAAATGCTGGAGAGGAAGTGTAATATAAAATGCGAACTTATGAGAAAAGAGTCAGAGGCAAAAGTTCAAAAACTAGAACGAGAGGCACAAGTAACTATCGAGGGTATAATGGAACGTAATAAATTTAATAAAGAAATTTTATTATTAGAAAAACGTGTTATGTTGCAGAAACTAAAGAGTATAACAAAACTTGATAATGAATATGTCTAATTTTATATATAAAAAGATTTCGTAGAATAGTTCTAGATAAAAGGATTCTTTCTAATAAAAAATTATATTTTTTACTGTGTTTTGATTATTTTAGGTATAAAAAATTTAGACAAATAATAATAACAAATATAGCACTGAATATACAGGGTGTCCCAGGAGTTCGTACCAAAAACTTGGGAGGTGATAGTAAGACTAAAAATAATGATGGTATTTCATATAAAATTTTTTCTTTACGCCCTTCGTTAACGAACTATAGGGCTCTAAAGTTGGGAATGAGAAATGGTTTTTTATTTACAATTATTAAATGGCTGATTGGAAAGTTTATTTTTATAAATGTAGACTGTACGGATTTAGTAATAATTTACTTATAATACAGGATGCTTCCTGTAATCGTACATTCAAAATAAATGTGAATGCGCCAATAGGTGTGCAGTGCGACATAAAATTGCCCGTATCTCTTAAACCGTCAATGTTATCGAGATGTCACAAGAGGACTTGATATCTCTAAAAATGTTCACAAAAGCCAATTGTTGAATTTATAACTGAAAAAAGTTTTACTTACCAAAAAAATAGCGCATCCACCATTTAACTTAGTCGGTACCTGAGTTCACAAGTATGTTGTAGACTTGCCTATCACGCCAAAAAGTGTGCAATTATGGTGTTTATTAACGGTTAAAATATTACTAATTTCCAATCAGCAATTTAATAATTGTAAATAAAAAACCATTTTTCATTCCCAACTTTAGAGCCCTATAGTTCGTTAACGAAGGGCGTAAAGAAAAAATTTTATATGAAATACCATCATTATTTTTAGTCTTTCTATCATCTCCCAAGTTTTTGGTACGAGCTCCTGGGACACCCTGTATAAAATGGTTTTACATGTTCAGTAGCTGATTATTAATATTGAAGATGAAAAATTCGTGTTTAGAGTTCATTAAAGTAATTTATTAACTGATGTCTCAAAGTATAATTGATAATGCACATATGGTTGAATATTCACATTGTCAACAAAATTAACTGCTGCTTCTTCTTCTTCATTGTTTGGATGATCTGGATCATTCAAGAGCTTAGCAATATTCTCCAAAACTGCTGTGGCAATCACAACAGCCTCAGCTTTTTCCCTTCTCAGTCTAATTCGAAAAGCTAGTATAGAAAACCTTCTTTTCCATTGTCCAAATTTTCTTTATATGCAGTTCCTAGTTCTGATCTGAGATTCATTGAAAAGTTGTTCTTGCCTTGTCACAGGATTAGCAAGGGGTGTTATCAGGTAATTTTTAATTGCATAGCCACTATCACCAACTACAGTGTATCCCTCGAAGTCTCCTCGTTAAAATCTAGCTCTGAAGTTTGAATTGGCAAATATTTGCGAGTCATGGGTTGAACCAGGCCAACGGCTCACCACATCCTGAAACATGCAGTTCGAGTCACATATGGCTTGAACATTGAAGGAAAATAATCCTTTTCTATTCCTGAATATTTGGTGATATAATTTTGACATGTTTGCAGTCAATAGCTCCATACACTCGTGCCACACTATAAAACTTTTGAGAGGTACTTCTAAGTTCAGGTTGTGTTTCAGCATTCGAATGAACTGGTGATAAAGTCCTGCAAAAGCTCTGGTTACCTTCCAAACAATTCGACTTGCTGTTCCTTTCTCTATACCAAAATCCCCGACTGTCTGGAGAAAGTTTCTAGTTGCAAAATATCTCAAAGTTACTAGCACCATTTGTTCAGTAGTTACAGCATCATTCCTAAAAAAAATCAGTTACAAATAGATAACAAAAGGAACTAAATGCACTCACCAATCTGTAAGAGACGATATTTGTTCTTCAACCTGGTTTATAACAAAGCGAACACCCTGTTTGGAAAGCCGAAATCTTTGCACAAATTCTTGATCATTCCATTCTAGAAAATGATCCATTCTATTTCTATATTTCTTTGGACGCCTTCTAGCGTTTAATAATACTTCTACTGCTTCGACAAAGTCTTCATCATCTGTTAGTTCCACAAGATTTTCAGGTAGTTGGTGAGCCATTATTATTATTAAGCACACAAATGCAATCGCTAAATACTGATACCACAACGATTAGGACAAAAATAGTACAAAAGTTTAGGTTATGTTATGATAGAATTTGGTTTAAGCGCCCAAATTCGGCAGCTCACTTGAACTTTACAAAATGACAGCCAGTGAACCAAGCTTTGCCTTGAACTAGCTTTGTACAACTGAACTTTGAAATTTTAACCAGGTTCAACCTTGAGCTCTGCTTGAACCGAGACTGTACAACCGGCCCTTATAGTATATTTCTTGCAGTTTGGTCGGATATCTCTACGTTATGAATTGATCCCAGCCCGATTTGAAAATCTTTGGCTGTAGATGTAAGAGAAGACAAGGACGATGGGATTAAATCTGGTCCTGAACTCGATTTTTTAAACTTTTAACACCCTGTCCAATTCGTCTTTCATATTCCACAGTTTCTAGATATCGAATCTACACAGGATGGATGCCGGAAAGGCTGACGTTAAAATTTCTTGTAACCTGTCGAATACTGGTACATATCTCGATGGAAATATCAACACTGACTGTGAATGAAATTACTTTCAAAAACGTGACCGTTCACTCAGAAGAAACAACTACTTCTCGGGCTATATGCCCCGACAGACATTGAATTACACTTCTAAAGTAAACGGGGTTGGTATATCTGTTAAGATAGAACCAACCATTCTGGTTTGCGATTAGAAGGAATAACATCACTTGTGGACCGGCTTCGGCGTATTGCGCCTCATCAGTACAAGGTCTCCGTCCGAGAGCTCTGTGAGCTTAATTCCGGACTAAAGACGATACTGAAATCACAATCAATACATATCCTCCAGTAAAGAGAATTCAGTCTCTGTCGGGGCATATAGACCGAGAAGTAGCTGTTTCTTCTAAGTGAACAGTCACGTTTTTGAAAATATTTTCAAAACTTTGTGAAGCGTTAATAGTATAAGACTATTGTTCGATATCTACTTAACATTGTCACTATTATCTGATTATCATTGAAAACTTTATTATTTGATTGGTTGATAAGTTTTTAAAAAATAATCAGTTTCATTTCCAACCACTGTATTTATCGCTAGACGTTGTATAATAATTAGATTAACGTGTAGGTACATGAGTTTCCATGTCGTATTCTAAAGGTAGCTGTATATTATTTTGTTGCTTTTTGATTTTCTGTTAACCTATTTTACGGGTCTCTATTATAGTTTGACGAGGAATACCAAAGTTAACAACAGTAATTCTTAATTTGATTACATAAGCTGAGAGCTTCGAAAAACTCCCATTTTGAAATGATTATATAGAGAGGAAAAACATAGCAAAGCCGCTAATCGTTTTTTTTTTTCAAAAATGTTATTGACTGCTTACAAAAACAACTTCCTACTGAATTCAATGACCCCCTTCAGGCGAATCAGTGAGATATGAAACGTATTATCCATAATGTAATTTCCCGTTAAGTCTTACATCAATAGATGAAATGCTTGTATAACTTGTTCGATAAACATACGAGACTTGTGCTTCCTCCCGCCTCCGGCCATAATACGGTACCACAAATTTGTAAAGTAAGTACGTTACGTTTAATTTGGTTAATGCCCATTTATATTAATATTTATCGAAATTACTGAGACGCTTCAAGGTGAAAAAAATATTTTTATAATTTATTTGGTAATCATTATTATTATGCGGATGTGTTTAAACTTTAACATAATCAAGACACCTACACAAACATATCCAGTGTATTCGCGAATCGTGCCAAGCACTACTTCCCCTGGCGGCAAAATAATGAAAATAATTACACGTTATCCTCTTTCTGTATTATCTCCACATACCTTGAAAATTTGGGTAAATATTTCCGGTGTATCTAGTTTTGTTTTCCTTGCAATGTTCCAAAGTTCAATTTCCTATAGCATTATTTTTCAAAAAAGTTGTAAATTTACGAAGAATTTGACAGATGAAGATTCTACCTGTTAAATGAATAGGAAAAAATGTAATATGTACCTACAACTAGGTTGGGAATTTTGGAACCGGTGGCGATACTGGACACTGAACACTGTTTATTCTAGGACTACAACAACACTATCACTCGCCCAGTGTAAGTTGGCACTTCTGAGATGCGCGGTAGAACATCCGATCGCTCGAGACTCACTGAAATGGAGGACCCCAGTCTTTGTTTTGACCGCAAACGGTTAATATCGCAGTAATTCAAGTGGCGTAGTAGTATTATAGTAGATTTGGTTACGGTAATTGTTATCAGTAGTTAGTTTATAGGTGTGTTTTTAGCTTATAGTTTAGTTATAATTATTAGAATGGAGTTCAGAAGTAAATTTAAAAAAAACCTTTAAGTGGTCAATGCCGTGAACTAGTGTCCAATCTAATAAAGTTTATGAAGGAAGAAGCTACACCACAGGAACCCATTATACCTTTGGCCAAGGTAATTATATCAAATTAACCATGTTTAATACCGAAAACATAAGCTTTTGTTTTATTTATAAATTGGTTTCGATAAATGGGTTTGATGTTCTACGATTGCCTCCATATAACCCCGAATTAAATCCTTTCGCATTCAATGAAACACTATGTTGCTGAAAAAAACGTAGGTTTCAATTTTAACAAAGTTGCTATTGCGACGAATTTTTTAAGAATTTTTCAGTGGGAATGTGGAAATCAAGGTGTGACCATGCACAAAAATTTGAAAAGGAATACATGGAAAAGGAACCTCTACTAGATCAAGTCATAGATGAGTTTATCTTCGACATAGAAGATGATTCTAGTGAGGATGGTGACTCTGATTTTGATTTTTCTGAAGACAGTCATGGTAGTTTAACCAGAATTTTAAATTTTGAAGACATCGAAGGAACTTAACTAATTAGCATAGTGAATAATCTTTTGTTTTTATCTTTTAGGGATTTTTAATTTTCATTATATTTAGTAATTTATTGTAAGTGTTAATATCTTATTTAAAAATATTTAAGTAAAGTCCGTCCGGAAATATAAGATCCTAACTTTGTAATCTCCTATTAAGATAAATGAATATTTGTAAACACCCTATTGTTATGTGATTATTTATGAACCCACAATTCAGGTAATATACCAATAATTATAACAAAGAATTAAATATTATTATAAATATTTCTCATAGCTAAAAATAGATTTCTTACAGTTACAGTATTAACACTTTTCAGTAATAAAATTAAATAGTATTTTTTGAAACTCCAGCAGCCGGCATGTACCTACGACTATGTTGAAGTAGAGTGCGAGGGTCGTACGAGAGTAGTCCGCTCAATATATCTATCTTTATTCAAGCAGTGTCTATTACTTTTTGTTCGCGCATATCTCAAGTACCAACTTACACTGGGCGAGTTTTAACACTTTACACTATCCTACGCACGTTTCAATAACCAAGTTATACTCTTCAGAGACTGAAGGTAAACTTTACCGTAAAGTTTACCTTCAGTCTCTGAAGATGATAACTTCAAATGTACCTACGAGTTTAAGAGTTTTTAATGTTTAATGAGCAATTTTCTCTATTTATATTTCTCCATTTATGTTTTCTTTCTATAAAAAAATTTTTTTTTCAAGTGAAAAACACCCTGTATAAAACATGACACATTTCGAATGGAAGCAGTTTTCACCATCGAGTTTCATGTGAAAAACAAGTTTAATAAGGCTATTCTAAATTAAATATTCACAAATGAAGTATCAATTATTTATTAATAATTTTAATTAACTTGTGATAAAAAAATTAGATAAGTTTAAGTTTATTTACTTTTAATAGGAAATCCCAATTGTTTACAATCATAAGATCTCAACCAGTATTTCTTTAAGTAATAATTACGCAATAAAAATGTTGAAGAATACAATTTACAAGTAGTAAAAATAATAAATAATTACATAGGAATCAAAAACATTTACTTAAAGTATCAATTTACCAAAAGCAAATAAACACAACATTGGAAAGACGATATATTTTTTTTGTAATCTTTGACTAAACAACTTATGATTTTGCGTTTCAAAATTCATCAGATCTGCGCATGTGACGTCACCTTGTGAGTTATTTTTGGCGCCTTTCAAATATATTGGTCGGTTTATTGTATAGAGCTTTTATTTGTTTGATATCTCAGATTATTTATTAAAACAAAAATAAGATCATACACGCACGGTTAAAAATTAAGAATAAATAATTATATTACTGTAATGTTTTTCTTATTTATTTGAATAGTGTTTACCGGTGGGATAAAATTATACACACTTCTATTGCAATTAATATTGATTTATTTATTGAACTTAATTTATATACACACTTTACTTAATGTCTACTAATTTATTTACACTCGATATAATAGTTCTAAATTATTTTTACCACTTGAATATTACACTATTTATATTCACTATTTAATCGATTACTATGAACTTTTGTAAACGGTCTGTGAACTAACTCTTTGTCTTTGTTTCACTAATTGTCATCTTACTCAAAAACTCGCGTATATTTATATTTAGTCTTTATCAATTCTGGAAAATTCTACAGTTTTCCACGCTCGTCATATGTGTAAACAAAACGCATCTAGGATGTTCTCGAAAGTAAGCACATTCTCTAAAATGTATAGACGTGTGACAGGGCCGGCTTTGAATTGGTGATTTTGTAACATTACATTATATTTTTACTTGAGCTCAATGAAAAGAAATGATAGTAGACTATAATAAACATAAGTACTTACAATAATATTAGGGTGCTTTTTTTCATGACAAATTTTTTTATTTTCACTCCAAACTCAAACTCAAAATCTTGTTTGAAATGTCCAAAAACGAATTCCCTGAAAATTTGAGCTATCAATATTAACTCAAAGCTCAATAGCTTTTTCCTATTTAAAATACACGTAAACTTATTGATTTTTTAATCAAATATCTATATCTCAGACGTATTCGATGCTATCGGATTGTCCCTTTTGGAATTGCTTAAAAACTGGCGACCCCCAATGAATATTTCATAGTTTAATAAATATAAAAAAATACAATTTATTATTTAGTATTATCTATTTATTTTATTTGGTACAATAGTATAATGCTAGTGCTTGCATCTGCGTAACAAGTTTTAAAATCCTTGGTTGAATGCAAGCTAAAGCTAGTTTAATGTCATCCTCAACATTACGTTTGTTTCTGGCCTTTGTTTTTTTTGCAAAAAAGTTGAAAAACCGCTTTCACAAAGACAGGTAGAAGCAAATGGTACTATTATTACCCGGAGAGAAAACAAGGCGATATTGGGATAAGACAGATAAGCGGCACACCAAAATTCGGAGTTTTTTCCTGGAATAGAGCACGAGCTGTATAATCATTTTTCAGATCTAAAAATTCCTCCTGCAATTCATCTGGAATTTTGGCAATATCTAAATGGGTATGAAATGCGTTTTCTTGCTCAGACACATCAGGAAAGTAGTGATGAAATTCCTTTTCCAGAAATTGAAGGTGGTGATTAATTTCCTGTTTTATATCCTCCTCAATTCCTGATACAGAGGCTTTAACTATGCAGCTCAGGTTTTCAAACATTGAAATGTTTCCAAACATTATTTTTCGTCGCCAGTTTTCTATCTTACAAACAAATGCTTGAAGATCTTCTCTAAAATACAGAATGTGCAAGTTCTTTCCCTGGAGTTTTAAATTTAATTTGTTTAACTGACCAAAGATGTCCGATGAATAAGCGACTCTTTGGATCCAAGCTGGGTCAATAAGATGTTGCTTTCCTTGCATTTCCAAAAAATCTTGTATTTCGTCTTTTAGCTCAAAGACAAGTCACGTTCAATAATATTGCCTTTTGACAACCAATGAACTGCAGTATAAAACAGAAGAGTCTCGTGATCTGAGTTCTTTGAAAAGACGGGTATTGAGAACACGATTTTATATAATTAACAATTTTAATTAATGAGTTAAGCACCTCTTGCAATTGCCTCGGCAGAGTTTGAATAGCAAGAGCAAAACGGTGAATCATGCAGGGCAGACCCTTTGCTTGAGGTGCAAGCTCTCCAAATTTTTTCTGAAAGCCCGACCTACATCTAAGCATAGCTGGTGCTCCATCGTTACAAACTCCCCCATTTTAATTCATTCATTTCAAAGAAAGATCGTATCATTTTGAAACAAAACTAACAACCGGCGTTGTGAGTTGAAAAAAAAAGGTAAAAAGGATTGCGTAGGTTTTTGGCCTAACTGAATTTAAATTTGGAGATAACAAAGCCAGTTCTCACGGCTTTGTTACCTAATGAAGTTGGATAAGTCTGATTGCAATATGAAAAAACAAAGGGCGCCACTAATTTTATTTCTTAAAACAAAATTAGAAAAAATTCAAATTTAAAAATCAGCTAACTTTTAACTGTTATCTGCATATAAAAAAAATACTAAGGTACACTGATGACAATGTCGTTATGGTTTCTGTGTAGTAAATAAAACTAAATAAAATAAATATATATATAATAGAAACAATTTATTAAAAATTTACAATTTTGAAAAGGTGTTAGTATTATTATCTAAGTTTACAAAGTTTAAAACAAATTAGGTGAAGCCTTACATAATTACAAATTACTTCCCTTTTTGAAGTGCTAATTATTTACACTCCTGGATTGAATCCCTGAATCCATGGTGTTTTTGGTAGATATTCTTCAAGGAACTCACACCAGGCAAGTTTCTTAGTGGAATTTGCAGCAGGAAACGGTTTGTTCCGGAAACTTGTCCATTGGAAGAATCATACACTTGTCTTTACAGGAATGGAATATATATACAACTTGTCTTTACAGGAATGGAATATATTGTTATGGTGTGAATAGTTACTCAATATTAAATTTAAATATTTAATAATCATATAATTTAATTGATATTTGTACAACCAACTCTATCACTTGATATTCAGAATCATTTATTTTCCATAGTGGAAGAATATAAAACATATTGAGTAAGTCCGTCACAAACCTAAAATAAACGTATAAGAATTAGAAACATTTAGAATGAAAAATAATAATATGTAAAATTAGTTTTGATACACCCTGTATACTGAATAATTAAAGTCATACAATGACAAACAGTAAAATAGGAACACAAACTTTAACATAAAAGATGTACCAACTTAAAAAGTGATGACTGTAAAATTGAAATATAAATAAAATAAACACAACAGATATCAAAGAATAGAAATATATATATGTAAGCGTTGGAATAATATATTTTTATTCTTCGATATCTATTGGTAACACGCTTTACTAAATACGACAATTTTACAGGAAACTGTAATAATTCATAAACACAACAATATAGAAAATTATAACTTAAAATTGAACTTTAGATAAAATAAAATAAATCATATAACTTAACATAAATAAACTATCAATATAATTAAAAATAGCAATAATTAGTAACTAAATCTTTCCAAGACAGTCATTGGTAGAAATAATTTTAAAATAAAATCTAAGAGCGTCTGTTGGAAAAACAAAGGAAAACATCAACAACGAGTTGAGATTTTGAGAAGGAAGGAGGTTTGTTCAAAGTAAAAATTTTAAAAAACTAAAATTAGGCAGAAATATTCAAAAAAATAATAAAAAGTTGTAATATAAAGTAAACTAAACTAATACAAAGTGATTGTGACAACAAATAAGTGAGTGAAAAGTAATACTTACCAAAATTAATCGAAAATAAGTAAAACACGGCTATACGCCAAATAATATTCCTATGTCCAAGGCATATTTTTAATTAATTAAAAGTGGAAAGCAGAAAATATTGAAATCGTTTATCCAGAACAGAAAAAAACTTTCCAAGTGATCCAGAATTTTAATCCAGGACTGCAGAGTATTGAAACTACAGTGTGACCTTCAAGAGAGGAAAAGAAATCAATCTTAATTTCAAAGACAGTCAGGTATCATTTATCCATATAATTTAATGTTCAATATATTAATGTATAAAATTCAAATTATTCAAATATAATAAAGGTAATACATAAGATTATAGTTACTGATAAAATTTTTCAAAAGTATCAAAGAGATATCGACTATAATTGATTTAGACGCCATTTTATTCTAGAAACATTGTGTAGAATGTCATTTCTTCTGGTATAAAAATTAAGAATCTTCTTTGAAGTTTTTGAATCATAGAAATATAAAACCATAGACTTTGATAAGTATAATCTTAATTTCGTTGTGAATGAGAGAGTGAATGAAATTTAGATAAGAAATAATTAGTGTTAACCATTTTTTGAGTATTTTGAAGTTGATTGAGCCGTTAAACAGAATTAAATAATAAATCGAACATTTATTTCAATTGAATGTGTTTATTTTCTTTCATATCTTTGATACCTATATTTTTACAATCAACACTGGTTATCGGCGTTGGAACTTTTTGAAGGTCAAAGGACAGAGTTGGCTTTACAAGAATTTGAACACTCAAACAAAAATATAATTTCCCCGAGATAATTTTAATAAATTTATAAAATAATATTCAAATTACATAATAGAGTCTCATAACAATCATAATAAAAAATATAATCAAAATAAATATTTTGATAATTTCCGACTGAGCTAGATAAAGAAAGATCAGTATTAAAACTAAAAATAATACATATATATATATATATATATTGGCTTAACACCCCCGAGGGGGTAGCGCCGCTTCAAAAAGCTCTCTAAATCCTTTTTTCGGGGTGGATCAATCCCCTTTTCTTCTTTTTCTTCCTTATATTTTTTCAACAATCTGCCTCCATTTCTTCCTATCCTTTGTTTTCTCCTTCCACTGCCTTATTATTCCTATGCTATTGAGGTCGCTTATAACCTCCTGTAACCACGTTGTTTTGGGTCTTCCTCTCTTTCGCTTATGGCAAGGTTTCCATTCAATCATTGCATATATTGTTGACTTTGTACCTGCCCTCCATATGTGCTCCAACCATTTTATTCTCTGTTCCTTAATTTTTTGTACTATATCTTTTCCTATTTCAAGTGCTAATTCTGTTTGTTCGCTTTTTATAATCATCTCCTACTTTTTTCGGTCCTAATATCATTCTCAATATCTTACGCTCTTGTATTCTCAAATCTTCCTGATGTTTTTTGGTAATTGTTAAAGTTTCCGATCCATACATTAATACAGGTCTTATAATTGTTTTGTATATCCTTATTTTCGTCTTCTTACTTATTAGTTTACTTATTAACAGTTTTTTATTGGCATGGAATGCTCTATTTGTTGCTGCTATTCTTTCCTTTATTTCAGTTTCCTTGTCTCCGTCATTAGATATTGTTATTCCCAAGTATTTCATTTTATCTACCTCTTGAAACGAATAGTCTCCAATCCTGATATGCCTGTACTCACACTTCTTTTTGAATCTCAATAGCTTGGTTTTATCGGCATTTATTTTAAGACCAATTTTTTTCCCTTCTTCTACTATCTCTTGTAGCATTTCTTCCATAATTTTTCTATTTTTTGTTACTAGTGCAACATCATCAGCGTATGCTATTAGTTGACCTCCCTTTGTTCTCAAGTTTCTTTTACTTATCTTTTTTAATACGTAATCTAAGGCCAAATTCAAAAGCGTCGCCGACAATGAATCACCCTACTTGACTCCTATGTTATATTCAAATTTTCTTGTTGTTCCTTTCTGGGTTCTCATCTCCGCTACTGTTTTTGCCAGTGTCATTTTTATCAATCTTCTCAGCTTGTCGCATACCCCCAGTTCTTTTAATGACTTTATTAATTGATTTCTCCGTATTGAATCAAATGCTTGCTGGAAGTCTATAAATAGCATTTCAAAATCAATATTGTATTGGTTGGCCTTTTCTATGATCTGTTTCAGAGTATGTATAGCATCTGTCGTAGATCTTCCTTTCATAAACCCACATTGGTATTCTCCTGCCATCCCACCTGTCTCTTGTAATCTCCTTTGTATAATTGTTGATGTTATCTTATAAACTGTGTTAAGTAAAGTAATTCCTCTGTAATTTCTGCATATTTGTTGATCACCCTTTTTATGTATTGTTATTATTTGACCCATATTCCATTCCTCTGGCATTTCTTCATCATCCCATATTTTACTTATTATTTGATATATTTTTTCTATCAGCTCGACTCCTCCATATTTTATAAGTTCTATATTAATTCCATCACTACCTGGTGCCTTTCCATTTTTACATTTATTGATTATATCTGTTATTTCTTCTATTGTTGGCTTCGAGATTATTTCCTCGTTGTTCACTTTTTCTATTTCTATTTCCTCCGTATCTTCCGTTTCTGTTAATAGCTTTTTGAAATGCTGCATCCATATTTCTTTATATTCTACTTCTTCTTCTATTATTTTACCTTCTTCGTCTTTTATTCCGGTTATTTTACTCTTGTATGTTTTAGTTTGGTTATCTATTTTACGATAAAATACTTTGGTGTTTTTATTAAAGCTTTCTTTTTCTATTTCGCTGATGTAATTTTCAATTGCCGTCTTCTTAGCTATTTTCAATATTTTTTTTGTTTCTTTTCTCAGTTTTTCGTACTCCACTCTATCTTCAGGACTGTTGGTTCTAACATATTTTATCCAAGCAAGTTTCTTCTTTTCCACCATATTTTTACATTTGTCATCAAACCATTTCTTTTGTGTTGTATTTTCTACAATACCTATTTTTTCTTTTGCTGCTGCGTTTATACATCTTTCAATCATTTTCCATCCTGACTGTATTTCTGTAACTTCTGCTGGTATTTCTCTAATTTGCTTCCCTACGCTTTCTCTGTACTGACTTTGGACTTCCTTCTGTTGTAGTTTATCAATATTCCATTTCTTCGGATATGTCTTGTTTTTACATTTTCTTTTGATTTTCTGAAATAGTGTGGCTGTGACCATGAAGTGGTCGGAATCTGCACACGCTCCTCTGAACGTTCTCACATCTTTTATTGATGATTGTCTTTTCTTTGATATTAAAATAATACATAAACTTTTAATTTATAAAACGATATGGAATTATTATAAACATATTATTATTATTAACTTCAAACCATATCAATATATACAATTTGTCTTTACAGGAACGGAAGATAAATACAACTTGTATACCTCAGGAACTGTCTATCATCGGAATTTTTTTTATCCCCGGAATTGTGCTAAAAGTTCATTTATATATAAGGAAGAGATACAACAACAAACTGTATCATAAGGATATCTGTCCAGGATAAATACATCTAATTATATAATTTTACAATTATTCAACTTATAGCTTAATGATTCGTTCTGGACAAACATCTATTTTATTTAAAGAAAATTATAAGCAAATGAGAGAAGTAAGTATGGAAAATGTGAGTGAATAGAAGAGAATAGAAAAAGTAAAGCCATTTGATATCACGAAAAGTAGTAACC
Source organism: Lochmaea crataegi (assembly GCA_947563755.1). Classification (NCBI taxonomy): domain Eukaryota; kingdom Metazoa; phylum Arthropoda; class Insecta; order Coleoptera; family Chrysomelidae; genus Lochmaea; species Lochmaea crataegi. Next base: position 22,395,618 of record OX387435.1, read on the forward strand.
ATTTAGTACAACTAGATAATAATATAAATCTAAATCTTCGAACATCTACAACATCACGTCCTTTAAATTATGAATTTATAACATACCAGTAATCCTAGTAGATTTTGCAGAATCTAAACCACATATTTTAAAGTTCCCATCGCGAGCCGTAGGCGAGCGTGAGGAACCATGAGCATCACGAATTTTCATTCTAACCGAGTAGCAGACTATACTTTCTCCACGATCAAAGATTTTAAATATATATTTTTAAATAGAAATGAACAAAAGATACTTTATATTACAGAACTGAATCACAATTATTATTTTAGGTAAACACTCAATAATCCAAGAAACATTCTACTTTGTATTAATTGTGATATTTGTACAGTTCTCGAAATAAAAAACTGGTGCATTATTGGGGGTATTTTCAACAATTACGAGGTTAGGTTAGGTTACGGTTACGTGACAGCAATAATTTTGACACTTACTCAAGTTTTGACACTACGATGACAATCAACTGCGTCAAGGCTAACGTTATTATTGCTAACCAGTGTGAGAATATTATTATATCACAAGAGAGTGAATGTAATAGTATTTTATGCAACCATCATGTAATGATAGCCATTAAGACACGAGCATGTTGTGGGATACGAAACGAGCCGCAAGCGAGTTTCGTATATAATATGCGAGTATATTAATGGCCATTACATGAAAGTTGCATACAATATTTTTTCTACTCCGATTAATAAGAATTATTTAATTAATAATTATCATATATAGTTACTTTTGAAAATCAAAATTATTTGACAGCTGTCAAATTAAGTGTCACCTAATATAATTAATTTCAGAAATGTCAACCAGGGTATCCATGGCTATATTAAATATTGTGCGAATGTCGCATTCCTATTGGCTTAAAAATCTGTATCATATTGAAAATTTGTATCATAATGAATATCATTAAGATACAGATTTAAGTCTTTTATTAAGTATATTATAAAACAGGAGTAGAAAAATACATTTAAATTGCATGGGGGCAGAGGTGTTGCAGAATATTTCTTCAATCTCAAGAGAGAGAATTCCAGCATTCTGTAACCAAATTTCATTTCAGAATTGTCAGATTCTGTGATGATCGTGGAGAAAATATTTTCCATCACATCTTCATTCTTGGTTGTGGTTTTTAAGGCTTTGCAAAAAAAACTCTTCTTCAATATTGTCTAACTGAACATATCTTATGAATAAAAATAATTGGTAATACGAAGCAACATCGGTCAAATTACTTCAGACAAAATTTGCTCCAATACGTCTGCTGACATATCCGAAATGCGTCTCCGAATTGTATTGTTTTTTATTTTTGGGAGCCTAATGGCGACCCCTCCGGAAGTCTTCCGCGTCCCCCAGGGGGGTCGCAACCCACCGGTTGGGTACCACTGTTCTAGAGAGTAATTCACTCGGGATTGAAAGTTCTACAACGGAGCAATAAATTAATCAATTTGCCAAATTCCATAAGTGTACATCATATGAGTTTAAGTGTGGTTTAATATAAGTTTAACTTTTTATATTCAATAATAAAATAAAAAGTTGAAAAGCTGATCTTCGCCTTAGCATCGCCAATTAAGTCGATTTATTATTATTATTATATATTTTTAACAGGCTAATCCGATATTCATCTTTTTCTTTAAAATTTGTATGAGATTCCTGAACAATATAGAATTTAATATTCAATCTAATCCCGTTGTTGATGAATATTGCAATCGAAGCGCATTATAGAATTTAAAAAAAAATCACTAAACCCATAAATTATAAGATATAAAAGAAATTATATTCAACCTTGTTGCATGTGAATTAAATTCCATTTGGTCTTCCGTTAGAGGCCAGCACATGTAGCACTACATCCAATGGCCAATTTGTGTTAATGTTATTTCCAAAGAAATTGCGTACACTCAACGATTGTATAGCGATAGATAATTCGATAACGGATCGGATGAAAAGCGACCAACGGGAAGTCTTATTCTATCTTTCCTCCTTTTTTTCACTCAGCTAGAGATGGGCAATATTGGAACATAAGCAACGATTAACGTACGTAAATTTTAAATTATGACTTTTTTCATGAACAGGTCAATACATTTGTAAAAATTCTATAAACAAACAGGAAGTACAACTATACTCAGCCTCCAATATTAAAAAAAGCACTTAAGGTACCTCTTAACCTTCATCGCAGTTGAAGACTTCTTACGCTTCCTTATGTTATTATAAAAAGGAATCTTGAGATCTGAGGATGTTATCTTATAAATACGACCATTATACTCTTGTTTACAATCTCAGCTATTTGTGGTTGGAACAAAAATTCTCATTTTCTGAAAATAATTGATATTGTCATGTGTAATGGAAAACATAATACATTTTTGTTTTAGGACCGTTGCTTAATCGATTTTTGACAGCTTGCATTGTCATCGTAAGAAATTATCCTCCGCTGTCATTTTTTAATCAACAAATGTTTCAGGCGAATAAATACAGTACAACATAAGATACAATGCACGTTATTTACAATCAAAACAGTGATCCCAGTTTTCGATACCTTCAACAATATGGTGCTTTAACTTAGGTTTCTGTAAAATGTAAAATCTAATTTCAGATTCAATTACCTAGACGTATATGGCATTGTTGAAAGCCGTATTAAACCAAATATAGTAGTTCACCACGCACGTGGCGTCAGTAGTCATCAGTAGTAAGGGAAAATCTTGTGGTTTTCGTTAGAACCAACTTTTCCATAAAGGACTGCATTTAGCTAATTTTTTTATTGGAAATCATAATGAAATGGTTTTAATAATAATATCTCATGTCACAATATATTACGTTTTTGTAAAAGTAAAAAAGTATGCTGGCTACTACTTCTTAAATTATAGAGTTTCTAGTAATTTTCAGGGGTGCCAATGAATGGTGAGTTTTTCAATTTTTTTTTATATTGTTTCACGCGAACGAGCTGAAAATAGACACTATGACTAAAATAACAAATTACAATGTGAAAATTATGCATGTAAAAAAATTAAATACTGTATTAGAAGATCCTATCCCCGTTTCTACAGTAACTGAAAACCTTAATAGGACGCTTCCACCAAAAAATAACAAAATAAAAACAAAAAATTATGTTCCACTTGGGTTGAAAATTTAAATATCTTAAGCTTTGGCTGTTGGCTTTTCTAAGCATCACGACCGCGTCATTAGAAGCTATACTCAATTTTCAACCTCTTCCTCTGCATGTCAAGGCGGAAGTGAGAATGGCTCCATTAAGGTTGGAATGCAATGGGAACTGACACGAAGAAATAACATATATGTCATTAAAAACTCGATTTTTTAAATGAGTAGTGACAACATGCTCGACAAAATTAATGACCAACAACCAGCTAAACTGGAACGGGATGGAAACTTGCAGTCGGGATGCATCCAAAACTGACAGGACAAGCTGCTTAACTCAAGTAAAACGCACACGCATCCTTAGGGAAGCTCGCATTTTCATTCCAGTAAAAAATCTACGCAAATGAACATTGAAAGAGGGTATAGAGGCCAAATGATCCTCATACTCCCTGTCAGTCAGACAGCGTTGAAATCTTTAGCAGACTAGATCTAGACTGGTCTGGAACGGCCTACAAAATTCTTAACCCTGGCCAACCACAATAAGGTAACGTTTGAGTGGGTTCCAGGGCACAATAGTATAGTAGGCAATAGTATTGCAGATACCCTTGCAAGAAAAGGGTCTAAAATGGAATTCACTGGTTCCGAAACAGTATTCGGTATATGAAAATCTGCACTACGGGTGTGTGTTTCTCGGTGGATTAACATAAATCATCAGATGTACTGGAACGACGTGCCCAAGAAAGGACGCAAGCAACACCTGGTCAAAAAACCCTTGGAGTCGCTGACTAATGAAATACTAAGCCTGTGTAGGGGTCAAATAAAGAGAGTCATCAGTACAATTGGCAAATATTATGATGTGCCTATTCGTAGATTTTGCATGGAAAAGTTATATTTAAATGCGAAGCACTTGAAGTTATAAAATCCTGGGATTTCTGCAATAAGGATCTAGTGAAAAACTTTTAAGTCTGATAATGACAACTAGTCTCTTCACATGAACAGTACAACCAAGAGAACAGAAAGCCTAAAGGCTGAGGTATGAGTGGATGTACTGCAATAATTAATACCCTAGTAGATAACTTCGTTTGACATTAACTAGTTTGTCAACGACTTGTCATAACGTATATTTTGATTAATAATAGGTTTGTGCGGGTGCAATAGGGTGGAAGCATAAATGTTGCTATTGGTGGGAATTGACGCTTTATCAGGTCTCCTAACACCTTGCATGCCTAATTTTTCAAAAAAATATAAACTTTACTTTTAAAACGACTTTAAAAATCATAAAATTTGAAAGCCAGCCAAAACGTGCTTTACGTCATAAAGATGGCTGCCCCATCCGTAGACGTCACTCCATTTGTTTGCGTTCTTATTCGTGTATCACGCTCTGAGTTTTTGTGACCTAATTTGTTTCTGAAAGCTTTAAAAATGGATAAAGCCGAAAAAAAACTTTGTATTCCAAGTATTGCATTGTTCCAGAGTGTAAATCAACGTCTATTAAAACTCCAGACGAAATATTTGTTACTTTACCTGGTGGCGCAAGTAAAAATACACTTAAGAGAAGGGCATTGTGGTTGCAAGCTATGCGTCGAAACAAAGACGATATTTCGACAAATACTACTGCTTTTGTTTGTGAAGACCATTTTAATGTAAGTACCTACTTCTATGTTGGTAATTTTTCTTCTTAAATAATTTGAGGTTATGTACCTATATGTCTAGGAATCAACCATTAAAACATTATTTTCTTACGACCACACATCAAGTGCAGAAATTTGCAATGTGCAGAAATATTATTCAACAGGAGTGAAATTTAGTGGTTTCCAAGTGGGTACCCAAAGAGCACGATTAAGTCATTTTTGAGTGTATTCGTAAGAAAAATAGTGGAAACGGCTCGTGAGACAGTGACTTTCTTACACTCATGTGATATGGTTGGTATATATTATATATAATACATAGTTTAAATCGTACTTACGATAATGTTTTAACTCCTCTTATTTCCTCTGCATTAAAGCAGCGGTTTGACTTCATAAATTCAAGCAGCATAAATGAGTCTAATTTGGGCAAGTTATCAGTTTGTGCTTTTATAAAACCTTCGCTAGCCAAATCTTTACTCACAAAATATGAAAGAATCGTCACTGAACACTGAACTAGTACTTAAATAAAATATTTTCTTCTAAAAGTTCTGAAATATCCTCGGAAATATCGAATATTTATGTCCACTTTCCACTTTACGTTGACTTTTAGAAATAAAAAAAGCACACACAAACACGTAATGGTCTCAAACAAACATATAAATGATATTTTTACGTCGATGCAGCAATTAATAGTTAATTAAAATACAATATAAACACAAAACTACACAGAACCTAATGCAATACCGGCCATATTGACAAAAGTAAACAAATGGTATGACATCACACGTATCATCGGTAGCGTTCGGAAATCCTCGGGTGGTGGTCGGAGAGGGCATTAAAATTTGAATTTTATTTTAAAATTTGGAAGTAATTTCCAATGGAAACTGGTTTATTTCCTATTATGAGTTATTTTTGATATGAACTTTACTATTACAAATTAATATCTAAGTAAAATATGGAATATGCCTGTACTCTATTCAGAACCAGTTCAGGGACTATTCGCATGCGCATTCTAAAAAGTAGCGTTCGCGGTTAAATAATTCTGAATTTTTAATTATAGTTCGTTGTTCGCTGATCATATCGGATTAGTTCGTTATCGATTCGGAATCAGTCCTAGTGGTTCTCTGATTTTTAAAAAGCTGAAAGTTCGGTTCAACTGCTCATGATTGATTGATATGTCACCTGTTCTCTTATTTTAGTTGCTTACGGTTGTTTCTTTTTTCATTTGCTGTCTTGTAGCGTTATAAGCAAATATCAAAAGCTACAGTTTCTGGTTTTGTTTTCGGTCAGGTTGTGGGAGGTGAAATCAATCGCGGTATAATCAAATTCATTGATGGTTCGTAACTAGGCATGCGCTTTAGACAATTCAGGGTTAATTCCGAACTTGTTTGGAATCGGTTCGGATTGTAGCTCGCGAACATAGCTATTGTATCAGGCATAGTTTTGTGCGATTCAGAGTTAAGACAAGTCAGGAAATATTGATGATATACGCGTAAATTTCACTTGAACTTTTTATATTGTCTACCATCTCTACTCTAGTTGTATGTAACATGATCTTTCAAAACCAGTATTACTAGCAATTAGTGTTTCTTCTTTGAAATTATTTTATTAACTTCCAATTTAATTTCGATAGTAATTGACATTCTAACAGTTTCAATTGATTGTGGTAGGTACCAAGTGAATCGTGAGAAATACTAAAGCGGTTTAAACTGATTAAGTGCCGGTTAGTTAGTTGTAATTGCTATCCTCTTAAACATACTTATGTATATAAAACGAAATTTAAAATTTAAATACTTACTACTGTATTTATATGAGCTACAATATTCATTTCGTTAACGAAGATGGATTATATTAACAGATATAACCTAAATTATTATTATTCAATAAGCCCTCATCTTCCCTCTAGGGCAAGTCCACGTGACCTCATGTGACAGTCGGCATAAGGATAAACAAGCGTTCTTTGCACAACACGTGGTTCTTAATAATTATTTTGATCGCGTTTGAAACCATTTTGGTTTTGATTGAGTGCCTTTTTCGACGTTGTTTTAATTGCTATGAGCTTTCTTGCTTTTATAAATAGTGTGCAAACGTGCTTTGTGGTCTCAGCCAAAACTAAACTTGTATATTTTATACTGCTGCCAAGACGTGATTTTTTGGCTGTTTTTCGACTTCTCTACTTATATTTTATATAATTAGGCTTAGGCGATTATCTAGTAACTGTAAATTGATGATCCCTTCTTTTTTGAGCCAAAACATCAACTATTATTTCCCATTATTGCTGTAAAATATTGATGAACATTCATGAAAGGATATTTCATCCCTTTCATTATTATAACCACAACCAACTACTGAACAAGATCTAAGCATTTAAAAAAGCTATATCTGACTGTTTATAATAAGAAGGATAATTAAAACAATACAAAACAACCAAATTACAAATCTAAAATCTAACCAAATAATTATTTTTCCTCAGGACTGTCATAGTGCCATCGTGTCAGTGGGTGGAGATGCCCTATATGTCTGAAAACTGAAGAATTGCTTGCTGAGCTCTTTACAAGCTCAACTCGATCGTTTTATGCTGTTCGATTCGATTTTGATGGCCTACCTCTTAATATTCAAGTAATTCATTATTATTGATTGATGAGACACCCCATGTTCAATTAAATTGGTAACAAATTGTGCAAAATCAATTCATAGGGGTGTTAATAAAAAGAAGCCACTTCAATCCAATGTTTTGGTTGAAAATTAAGGATAGACCTAAAAATATGCATAATTTGTATGGTGATTTGGGATTGGTATTTACATTTCTGTCGAGAAATTTGAGTTTCGCTTAAGTTTACTAATGGTCCGTTGCACCGACTTCTATTAAACCAAGTTTAAGCTAAAACCTAGCTTAAATGTATATTTTGTGTTGCACGGTATTAGGTTCAATCCAACTGGCGATGTATTTATGTATATTGGGGTGACATTCACTGAGACCTAGAAGATCTATTATGCTCCCTTACTTCTACTTAGTTCCCGAGGAAAGTCTCAGAGACTAGTAGCTCCTTTAGTCCTATTTCCCGGAGGAATTTTAGGATATCTACTGGCTTTAACTTCTTTAACTTCAATCCAGTACTCTCCTAGGTGTTGTGCCCTAGGATTCTGAATTGCTGTACAATTCGCAAGTATCTGGATGGAAGTTTCCTCTTCCATGCCACATCTATCTACATTATTTTTCCTCCACTATTTTGAGCTTTTTCAGGTGCCCATTCAGGCGACAATGTCCCGTTAGGATCCCTGTTAAAACTCTTAGTGCAGTTTTACTTTGACTTATGCATTCATTTGATTTCAACAGGTTGTAGTCACCCAGAAGAATATTTGATTGTATTAGCCTTACTAGATCTTCCAATGGTCAGATCTTCTCTTTTTTTCGGCTTTGCCTATTTCTTCCAATATTACATTGGGACTGATACCGCAAAAGGGTTCCAGCCCCCAAAAGGGTGTTTCAGTCCCCCTCTTTGCTAGTTCATCTCCTATTTCATTTCTTTCTAGTCCAGTGTGTCCTGGAATCCACATTGAGGTGACTATATTGTTTTCGCCTAGTTCATTGATTTTGCCTAGACATTCCCACACCATTTTGGAACTGATTATACAAGAGCTCAGTGCTTTAATGGCTACTTGACTATCAGACATTATGATAATCCTTTGCCTTCAATATCCTTCGTCAATATTGAACTGGGCACACTTTCTTATGGCGTGAATTTCCGCTTGAAAGATACTTGGAGTACTCCCCAAGCTTTCAGAGTGTTTGGTTCCTGGCCAGTACACTCCTATCCCAGTTCCTTCTATTGCTTTTGAGCCGTCTGTGTACCATTGAATGGCATTCTTTCTGGTGATGGTATTTGGATCCCAATCCTTCTTGTTGCTTATTCCGTATCGAATTTCTTTGAAAAGTTATACTTTTTCATCATACCATCTTGTGGCATGTCCCACGTTTTCTGATTCCTAAGAAGTAAGGAGGTGGTTTTTTTCAATGATTCTTTCTCTACTTAGTCTGTATCTTGTTATTTCTGCAACACTTTCCACAACCATATGTAGTGGTGTGATGTTGAGAATCACTTTCATTGCCGCCGTTGGGCATGTTCTCATTGCTCCTGTAATGCACATACAGGCTAGTCTTTGAATTTTGGAGAGGTTTTCTCTCGTCATCAATAGGATAGTTCTACTATTCCACGCAATGGCTCCATAAGTGATAATTGGTCTCACTATGGCAGTATACATCCAGCTCAGGATTTTTGGGTTACAACCCCAATTTCTCCCTGACAGATTCCAGCACACCATTAAAACCATCTTTGCTTTGTATATAATCACCTTCTCGTGTTCCTTCCACATGAGTTTACTGTCTAGAGTCAAACCTAGAAACTTGACTTCTTGTCTCCATTCAACCTCGCTCCCATCAAGTTTAATGGTTTTGAGGTTTTGAGTTTTCTTTTCTTCGTGAAGGCTATTAAGATGGTTTTGGTGGGGTTGATGTTGAGTCTAACTTGCCTACACAGGCTATTTGTATAGTTCAGACTCTTTTGCACGATGCCACAAAGGGTGTTTTCGAATTTTCTCCTGGCTGTTATGACAATATCATCGGCATATCCTTGGCAGGCTATTCCGAGGTCAGTCAAACCACACAGGAGTTCGTCAACCGTCAGGCTGCATATTAATGGGGATGCTACTCCTCCCTGTGGACATCCTCTGGTTGTACAGATGGAGACAATGTCTTTGCTCGTCCTCGTCTCTGCTACTCTAGTGGCGAGCAGTTCAGACATCCATTTTGATGTTGTGTTGTCTACTCCTCTTCTATTTAATGCTCTTTTGAAGCCTCATGAGGAGTATTGTCAAAAGCTCCTTCTATACCCAAAAATGCGCATACTACGGCTTCTTGGTTGTCTAAAGCCCCTCGGATATCCTCCGTCAGCTATACCAGTTCATTCTCCGTAGTAGAGGTAGTCTCTCTAGGATTTCCGTTCTAATATAATTGTCAATAGCTTTTTCCATCGTTTTGAGCACAAACGATGTTAGACTAATTGGTCTGAAGGATTTGGGGTTTGTTGTGTCCCTTTTTCCAGCTTTTGGTATGAAGGTTACTATTGCCCTTCTCCATGCTTCTGGTATATAGCCCATTTCTAAGCTGCCTCGACTGATTCTAACCAAATGTGATAGAATTTCCTCCCGGTGTCTTGAAAGGTGAAAAGGTGTTCGTAGCCCATTTTAACTTTTCATTACTACAAATGTGCTTGGCCATTATTATTCGTGATGAAGCAAGAAAGTATAATTTTTTCCATCCAATTTGTTATTCCTAATAAACATTTTATATTATATTCTGCTACATTGTTTATAACGCTTAGCAATTTGTTTTGGAAAAATAATTTGTTAAATGAACGTATTGCTATCTAAGCTTAATGGTAATTAAAAAGATTCTTGTGTTCTTTCACCTGCACATGATGTAATAACAAAAAACTGAAAAAGGGCACGAGACCCTTAGTCATGGTTAAAAGATGAGCATATAAAACGAAAAGCACAGAAAAGATCTAGAAATTGAACATAATAATACCCTAGTCCATTAAGCTTGATGAAGTGAAATAATTGGAGTGCAAGGTGCACATACGCAGACAATAAGCAAATGTTTTTATTTGGGAAAATAACGTCGTGCAAACAAAAATGTCTTTATTTGCCAAGCAATATGCGAGATGGCTGAATACCCTTTGAAATGTACATGCTATAAAATCTGAAAATCCGGTTTCATACAAAGAATGTGTTCATTTCGAATTCAGTGATTTTTTCTTTGAAATATGAAGGATGAAAATACGTTAAATACACCGAGAATAAAAATGTTTTAAACAATTTTCACATTTTAAACATTTTACACATTTACATTGAAAAAGTCTATTCGAAACGTTTATTTCATTTAACCATTACTTGCAATTTGTAAATTGGTAAGTACACAGTACAAATGGGATAATTAACATGAAGAAAGGTTAGTTAGTTACAAATGGTAGTTTTCCTTACTTCTGTATAATCTTCTTAGTCTAATTGGTTGAGTCATAAGATTCAGAAAAATTATATCGAAATGCAAATTAAGTTTTTTTTTGAAATATTTTATACAATAATTTTTTTTTCCATTTGAAGGTCAAGTAGTGTGGTACATAGTTGAGAATTGAATAGATGAGGCTTTTACTTGATGAAGATCCATACTAAACTATGAAATAAAACAATTTAATTTGTTTAAATCTCCATTTTATTTTGAACTGATGTTCAATTTAAAATTAGTGACGCGTTTCGCTAAACAGTAGCTTTATCAAACTAGTTTTAACTCACTAATTTTAAATTGAACATCAGTTCAAAATAAAATGGAGATTTAAACAAATTAAATTGTTTTATTTCATAGTTTAGTTGAGAATTAACCACGAATCACTTTAGCTTGAAATTTATTTTTCTTGAAAACGGAGCATAATAGCAAAGTCCAACAAGAGCACATTTTTTCTGGAAAACAACTAACAGTTTTTTAATCTAATGTGAAATTTGTCAAATTTATCCGTTGCCCCTTCCACGTTGAACGCTTATGATGGCAATAAAAAGCACGGGTTTGTAGTAAACAATTTTTTCTACAACTGCTATGAAAAGTGACGTATTTCTCATACCTTACTTGATTTCAAAACCAAATATTGCTCATACTGTGAGAAATAATATTTCTCACGGCACTTTGCCCACGCCACATATATTTATATGGAGAATCAAATAAAATCGACAAAAACTTAGTAGGCTACTGTCATCTTTAAATACCTAATTAGTTGTCACAAAACTGTCAGATTATGTTAGAGAATATGTTAAAAATTTAAAAAAATTGTCCAAAATTTTGAAAAATGGTCAATAATTGTCAAAAACTGTCGAAGTTTTGAAAAAATGGTTAATAATTGCCAAATATTTTCAAAAATTGTCAAAAATTTGGAAAAATGGTTAATAATTGTCAAAAATTGTCAAAAACTGTCAAAATTTTGAAAAATTGGTCAATAATTATAAAAGACTGTCAAAAATGGTCAATAATTGTTAAAAATTGTCAAAGATTTGGAAAAATTGTCAAAAATGGTCCATAATTGTCAGAATCTGTCAAAAATTGTCAAATATTTTAAAAAATGGTCAAAAGTAGTCAATAATTTTTAAAATTTTGAAAAAAACAAAAACTGTCAAAATTTTTTAAAGTTGTCAAAAATGGTCAATAATTGTCAGAAACTGTCAAAAATTGTCAATTATTGTTAAACTTTTGAAAAATGGTCGAAAATTGTTAAAATTTTGAAAAAATTGTCAATAATTATAAAAAAATGTCTAAAATGGACAATAATTGTTGAAAATTGTCAAAATTTTTGAAAAGTGGTCAAAAATGGTCAATAATTGTCAGAACCTGTCAAAAATGCTCAAAAATTGACAAAAATGTTCAATAACTTAAAATTTGGAAAAATGGTCAAAAATGGTCAAATTTTTTGAAAAATTGTCAAAATTGATCGAAAATTGTCAAAAATGGTCAAAAATTGTCAAAATTTTGAAAAAATGGTCAATAATTATAAAAAACTGTCAAAATGGTCAATAATTGTTAAAAATTGTCAAAATTTTTGAAAAAAGTTCAAAAGTGGTCAAAATTTTTAAAAGATTGTCAATAATTATAAAAAATGTCAAAAATGGTCAATAATTGTTGAAAATTGTCAAAAATGGTCAATAATTGTCAGAACCTGTCAAAAATGCTCAAAAATTGGCAAAAATGGTCAATAATTGTTAAAATTCGGAAAAATAGTCCAAAAAGGTCAAATTTTTTTGGAAAATTGTCAAAATTTATCAATAATTGTCAAAAATTGTCAATAATTGTTAAAATTTGAAAAAATGGTCAATTGTCAAAAATTGTCAAAATTTTGAAAAAATGTTCAATAATTATAAAAAACTGTCAAAATTGGTCAGTAATTGTAAAAAATTGCCAACATTTTTGAAAAAAGTTCAAAAGTGGTCAATAATTGTCAGAACCTGTCAAAAATGGTGAATAATTGTTAAAATTTGGAAAAATAGTCTAAAATTTTTGAAAAATTGTCAAAAATGATCAATAATGGTTAAAACTGTCAAAATTGGTCTATAATTGTCAAAAATGGTCAATGATTGTTAAAATTTAAAAAAATAGTCAAAAATTGTCAAAAATTTTGAAAAAATGGTCAATAATTGTCAAAAATTATCAAAATTTTTGAATAATGGTCAAAAATTTACGAAAAATGGTCATTCTATTGTGCTTAAGAAGAAAGCTTCTATCGGCGGTCCGACCTTTTCTTTTTGTTTAACTAACCATAAAAATAAATATTAAGTTACTTTACTTGTATTCTTTAAATTTGTGCAGTTGTAGAAAAAGTGTAGTGTGCAACATGTGGGGAAAGTACTTTTCTCGCTCGTGTGTTTGCGGCACTTGCCCTTCGGGCTCGTGCCACAAACTTCCACACTCGTGAGAAACTTTCCCCACTTGTTGCACAATATACTATTTCATTGCAGGATTATACAATGTAATAAGTTTATAGATAGTGGTTTTTTTTAATATATGCTTAAATAACTGACTTAACAGCGTCATCTTCAAAGGACGCTAGCTCCCTTAGGAGGAACTTTTGGATAAAGGTAAATTTGGTTGTTAGATGGACATAAAATTACATTTAGTATCTGTTGTAGTTTGCGATTGACATGAAAGTTTCTGGATACCCTGTATATATGACGTGTATTCATTACAATCTATGTTTTCTAACAATTATTTGCTTCATAGCCAATAGTTAACTTGTATAATGCTCAATACTTCCTGATTTGTATCCTTAATAAAGTAGATATATATACCTTACTCAATAATAAACTTTTCATGGCTTCTGTTTTTGTGATTTCGCGAAGGCCTTCGATTGTGTTGATCATGAAATTTTGATAAATAAAATAGAATATCATGGCATCCATGGTATTCCTTTAAAATGGTTTGAATCTTACCATCAGTGTAGAAAACAACTGGTACGAGCAAATGGTAAAGTTTCGGCAAACTTTTATGTATTATACATTTTTGTAATCCTCTTGTAGAGGAGAATCCAACAATGCAATAATGTATAGGGTGTTCCATTTAAAAAATTGGAAGTGGTGACCATAGGGGGGAGGGGGTTAAAGTAATAACGTCTACATGTTAGAAAAAGACGTCCCCCTTTATGATTTTTGACATGTTTTTTCATTTTTTCATAAAAGTGTCGCCTTCAGAATTATGTGGGATGGATAGTTTTCATTGAAATGCTCTGTATATGTTCATCTCCTATTCATATTAATGTGTGATATGTTTGTTTGTCAGTACACTATAGTGTCCCATTGTTCCTTATTGTGGCATATGTAATATTAAAAAAAATTAAAAATGATAAAATTTAAAAGCACAAATTTTTTAGGTAGCTTATTTATAGTGACACTTTTCCTGTGTGATAAACATGCTTGGCGCCCTCTAAAATCTAATTAGTAAGTTTTCGACAAATATATCGTTATCGTTCATATTAAATTACCAGAAAACGCATAAAAAAGAGGAAATCGTAAAGTTTACACATCAAATCTCGAGTGTAGACTTATACTATTAGAATTTATCTATGTCGTTAACTTCTATGGCCTTTTACATAAAAGACTCCATTATTTCACTAAAAACAACAATATACCCTCGATAAATTCAATCTTCAGTCCTAATTTCCCCATTTTCGAACGAGTGAAACTTAGTTGTCACATTTTAAATAACATCTGTTACGTTTTAAGAAGTCGTTAGATTACTGTAGTCGGCTTTATGTATAAGATTTTTGTGTATTAATACCTATTTATATTTTCAAAACGTTATTCAGATCCGAAGAGAATAGTAGAATACTCGAGTAGAGGATCAAATTCTATTTACGGCCAACAAACCCAAAGCGATAGAAAAACTATCATTTTTTTATGTGTTTTATTAATTTTTTACAAGGAAGATGTATATGGGGTTTAGTTAACATAATGGAAGATGGGATTGCAGAGGAGGACAGATGAAAACGTATAGCCTACAACTATTGCAAATCTAGTTTAGTATCACTATCGTTATAATCAATGGAAGAACGGTATTATTAATGTATCTTCAATATTAGTTACATGATTACCCGAATCTTTCCTGTTTACAGTAGTAACATAATTAACCACAATTTTAATTAAATGAATAGACACTTAGGGCAGCACATACACGTGAATGTATTGACACAATTGACGCCGGGTTTGTCGTTTGTTTACATTTTAATCCATTGAGGTTCACCTAACCCAACTTTATTATGTTATTTCTCTTTGGTTTTTTTCTTTATTTTGTGCGCGAGTTTTTATTTTTTTGTAGAGTTTTTTTCTGTATTTTAGATAATATGTAATAGCAATTTTGTTTTTTGGAGCGTTAATAGATGAACATTGTACCAATACTAACTTATGGGTCAGAGAGCTGGGTACTGACAAAAAAGCTAAAATCAAGAATACAAACCATGGAAATGAAGTACCTGCGAAGAATTTTAGGAGTGACGAGGAAAGACAGAATAAGGAACGACCATATCAGAGAAAAACTAGGTGTAAAGCCAATTTCAAAGACAATCGAAACCAATCAGTTAAGATGGTTCGGACACCTAATAAGGATGAACAGCGAGAGACCGGTAAAACAGATATGGGAGGCAAAACGACCCACAAAAAGGAAAAGGGGCAGACCAGTTATAACATGGGATGACACCATCAATAAAATATTAGAACGAAGGGGGATCGATAGAAGAGAAGCAATCAAATTGGCGAAAGACAAAAAGAAATGGAGGAAGTTCGTCCACGAGGAAGAATAATGGAAACCTCACGCCCTACACCTATCCTAGGTAGAAGGGTATATGGATTATATATATATATATAATAGATGAACAAAATGATGATGATACGGATGAGGCCCTGGTTTTACACATTCTTCATAATGCGGAGAACTTGGCCAACAGTACAACCTTTTTCAATTTTCCTTTCAAGCTTCCCATGTACATCTGCTTCTTCACGAAGAGGCAGTCCTGCAAAAAGAAGATTGTGGGGAAGCTTGATTTTGCTGTGCCAGTGACCATCATAGATGGTTGCTAGAAGAAATAGGAGAATTAAAGTATCCCAGTTCTTTTGGTTTTCACATTGAAAGTTATTGGCAAGAAATCCTATGATGTCTTTTTACAATACCATCGGACTGCGGGTGGAGAGGCGTAGTGCATATTTTTTTATTCACAATGTTTTGATGAATTTCTAATTAAAAATTTGGTTAGAATGGACGCCACGCCTCAAAATAACGTTGGTTACGAAAGCCTTTGCTGCAGTCGTCGTTTCTTCATTAGGAAGAGGTGTTGTTTCGGACCATTTGGAAAAATAATCCAGTACAACCATCACGTATTTGTTTTCTCGTTCTGTGAAAGGAAGTGGACCGAGAATATCAAGTCGTTCAAAAGGCTCTCCGGGAAGAAACAGCGACATTTTTAATCTTTTTTTTGTTTTGTGACCTTATCTATTATTGCACAGGTTACATTTCTTGCACCAGTTTTCTACGCCCCGTCGACAGTCGACCCAATACCAATACCAAACTTGTGCCAGTGTTCTTTCAGAAAAAAAATGTCTTCCTGAGTGGCTGCTTGAATATGCTTCCACTATATTTGGCCAGCCAAGTAGGTCTGATTTTATTTCCAAGTCATTCTCCATTTCAAGTCATTGACCTCCTTTGGACTTCTAAGGATTTTAAGAGGATTCTGGCTTAATTATGGTCATCTGAACACTAACTTTTTCATCTGGATACTCTTCAAGTCTTTTACAGTACCGGCATTGTCGTAGTGAACAGGGGCACCTAGAAAGTATATTGGCGTCCTTTCCGATGTTCAAGAGCTTTAATAATGCCAAAAGTTCTTTTCTAGTGACAGGAACAGTGTGACCAGTAGCTGTTTCAAAAACTAAGCATCTTCCAGTAGGTTGTAGTTTCCGATTCAGAATCCTTGTTCGAATAAAAGATTTGGTGACACCGGCATCAATGACGAGAGTGTATTTTTGGTTGTCAACATACCCTCTGACTAAGTTTTGTTGATTTTAATTTGAAATGAAATTGCGGATTTTGAGGCTCCCAGTAGGTTCTGCTTACGCCCACCCCGTAGTGTCAACTTATATTCGATTCCCTTATTGTTGCCTGAAAGCCGGCTAGGAGTTAAATCATCTTCTATTTTCATTTTGGGTGCTTCGTGGCATAGTTTGGAAGATATTCAAGATTTCTGAGAGAGTTGTGTGGGTTGCTAGTGGAAGTTACCACCAAGTTTTCTTGAAATCTTATTCCTCTCAATTTAGTTCGCAAAGATATTGTTATACTTTTGGCTTTCTCATATTTCTGAGCTGCAATCAGAGTCTCATTTAACGTTTGGTGGTATTGTAGCCGGAGAGCTTGTTGCATAACCTGTAGTCCATCAATGAATGCCTATGTGCCAATTTGGTTCAGGAAATCTTTGGGTGTCTGGGGATAGGCCAGATGGAATAATCTTTTTATATCGGCTTGAATGATAAGCTTTCTCTAGTTTTTTTACTGCGACTCTGGAATACCTGCTGTCGTACCTTTAAGGCTTGTACGAGGTTACCATAATTGGGTTCAAGAAACTGCAAAACGGTTGCTGCCTGCCCGCGAAGCTACACTATCAATGAAGTCGCCATCTGTATCTCAATCCAACCATTGGCTCTTACCGCAGCTTCAAATTGGAAACGATATGCTGTCTAGGGGTTGACTTACCAGCAACGTACCCCTGATGTGTATGACCTGCAGTTTTTTCGTACCTTGAATATAAGTGCTACAAGGCTTATCTACCTCAGTGACCTCACTCCATCCTGTGCAGCTTCTCCAGGTTTCGGAATGAAGACTACTATAATTGCTCGATTTTAGGCTTTAGTTTAGGTAAGTGTCCCTCTTCTATCCAGTAGTCTCCTAGGTGTTGTGCCCTAGGATTCTGAATTGCTAAGCAATCCACAAGTATGTAGATGGAGTTTTCTTCTTTCATTACACAGAATCTACATTTTTCTTGCTCCACTATCTTGAACTTCTTGAGGTGCTCAGTGTCTCGTCGGGACACCTGTTAAAACTCTTATTGCAGGCCTTAATGACTGGACTAATACATTTTTAATTTTTATTATTTTAAAGAATTAAGAAAATACGTTCAAAAATTGAATTAAATGTTCAAAGTTGACTACCTGGCAATAACCAAGACGGTTTCTAAATTCCTCCAACTCTTTATTTAATGTTTCCCGGCGAATGAGTCTCACCCCATTGAGAATTAACTCTTTTAAATCTTCGATATTCTCAGGCCTATTGAAGTACACTTTAGATTTAGATAACCCCAAAAGTAAAAAATCAGGGGGGGCTACATCAGGAGATCTTACTGGCCTCTCTATAAATCCTCTCCTACCTATCCACCTGTTGGAAAAAATAGTATCTATAAATAATCACGCACTATCAGCGCATAATGTGGTGGTGCGCCGTCCTGTTAAAACCATATCAAATTAATAGGCATGCGTGGATTTGGATTATCTGGATATAACGCGGCAGTGGCTCGAATAATATCATTTTGTAGCATTTCTAAATATTTTTCAGCAGTCAACGTTTCTTCAATAAAAAATATTCCCAAAATGTTGTTGCCCAATTTTTCACGATACTGAGTGTGGACTTCCATCCTCCAATGAGGATTAGTATCTGACCAGTGTATCTACAGTTTTGTCTATTGACAGAACCATTTAAATAAAATGTTGCTTCATCTGAAAATACTACATAGCCTACAAATTGTGGATTATTATTACATCGCTCCATCATCACTTCACAAAATTCCATCCTTCGATCAAAATCATCATCGTTGAGTTCATGAACTGAATCAACTTTGTACGAGTGAAATTTTTTTTTTAATATTTTATAACGGTAGATTTACTCAATGAGTTTTCCGTCGCGATTTGTCTACCATAATGATGAAAACCTATCATCTTTATTAGTCTAGTCATTTCAATAAAATTTTATAATTAAAAATTTCTTATACAACATTTCTCTCAACATGTCTCTAATTCGCATAACAATGCTTTGGACTAATTATTATACATTTTTGTAATCGTCTATTGTTGTGGAATTCCAAAATGTAGAGAAAAATATGCTGTTCTATTTTAAAAAATAACAATGATGTCATGTACGCAAAGTTGTGACGTCAATCGTACATCCAATGATAGAGTACGATGCGCAATTGAAAATAAAAATTAGGCAGAAAAATATTGTATTTATTCCAACCTAAACGTCCTCACCGTATAATATACTGTTGCGAGGTCAAAGCCGGTCCTGTCCCTCGACTATAAATTTTGGTGAATGCGCTTTCTAGAACCTTCTGGTCTATTACAGTATTTACGCATATGAGGAGCGTCATAAAATACTAGAACTCTCCAGAACCGATAAGGACTATATATATACGCGGGTTTTCGAGTGCGAAAACAGTTAGTTAAATTAGTGAAACGGACAGTAAAGAGATAGTTCACAGAAGTTCTTAGTAATCGGACAGTGATTAAATAGTGCAGATAAATAGTGTAATAGTCAAGTGGTGAAAATAAATTAGAACTAATATACCGAGTGTAAATAAATTAGTAGACATTAAGTAAAGTGTATATATAAATTAAGTTTAATACAGTGTGTGTTTCTTTAAATAGATAGATAGTAATTAGCCATAGTGTGTGTAATTTTATCCCACAAGTTAAAAACTTTTTAAATAAATAACAAAAACATTACAATACTATTAAATCATAAATATTGTATAAATAAGGAATTAATATACAGTCAGTATTGGTTGACGTCAAGAAGTTATCTTAATAGAGGTTCTGTTCATTTTTTATTTGGGTGTGCATCTTACAGTATCTTATCTATTGATTTGTTTATCTAAGTACGTTTTTTTCACAAGTTCACAATAAATTGTTTCTCAAGACAGGCCATAGATTCTTATTTGTAATTACTATAGTCATACATGAGAGACTCTATTTAATTTTTCACCGGAAATAATTTGAAGGTTTTTTACATTCCACAAAATGTATTAAATGTAGAAAAAATAGTGCATGCAACTTGCATTTAATGGCTATCAATTATGGCTCGTATCGCAATTTTCATGTTCTTTTCATAATATCCATCAATAAATGTTCATACCATAAAATACTATTATACTCACAAAAAGTTTAAATAAGCGACAAGTATGCATAGCATATACAGTTGCTTATTTTACAACACTTCTCGAAATTTTCATGTAAAAGCTTTTTAGAAGGTGAAAAATTTTCACCATCGTTTTCTTCAACTTAGTCTGTAAATTTAATCAGTTCTGGTAAATATTCTTGAGAACAGTCTGTGTCATCTTTATTTAGTGGCTTGTAGTCCAGCTAAAGGACCCTTACTAACTGCTGTTCACAAAATACACAAACTAGTAACCACATCAATTGGACAGTAGACGATTGAATTGTTCACGGATGAGAGCTGAATGTTAATTTATTGCAAAGAAGGCCAAAACAAAATCTACAGAAATCTACACTCGTTCACCTATGGCTGCTTTTGGGGGAGACTCAGTAACGTTTTGGACAGGAATTTTCTTTCGAGCTATGCATGGATCTTGTTCTGATTGACTGGAGCAACTTAACAAAAAAACGATTCAAAAAGAGATCATAGAAGGCCATGTCATGCCAATGCTAATGCTGGATAACACACAGCAAGAATGATAAAACGATAGGGTACCTTCATACAAAGAGTTTACTTAACAAGGTAACAAGGTGAATGAATGAATGATAAAACGATAGGGTACCTTCATACAAAGAGTTTACTGAACAAGGTAACAAGGTGAATGAATGAATGATAAAACGATAGGGTACCTTCATACAAAGAGTTTACTGAACAAAGTAGACAAGTATCTCTCAATCAGGCTACTGAAACTGGGTAAGAGACATTTGAAGACAGTTACCCGAAGACACGAAGCTTATGGAATGGAAGTGGGAAATGGTACAAAGATTCAGTTCAAGTGCCTACCCAAATATATGAATGAATGAATGATAAAACGATACCTCGAAGAGATTGATATTCCAAAAATGGAATGGCCTTCTTGAAGCCTGGATCTTAATCCCACTGAGTATACAATTCGTATAAGACGTCGCATACTTGCTCCAACATCATGCCAAGAGCTCCAATTTTCATTTAGAGATTCAAAATTTGCTGCTTTCTATGCCAAATTGAATATGAAATGATGCAGAATCGAGGCAGCAATACGCAGGTATCTGTTTTTTGATGGAACCTAATGGAAATAAATTATTAATTAAAAGTTTTCTTTGAACAAATGGCCACGATTATTTTTTAACATAAAGATCTGTCAAATTGGAATCCGAAAAGTTGACAATATACAGGGGTTTATATTTAAATTAACAAAGTTACTGTTCACTTCCAATTATTTTCTTCTGACATATAATCCATTTGAAAAAGTAAAAAGCATCCAGATTAATCTTGAAATTCCTAAGATAAACCTATCTGTCGACATACATTTAATTAAATATATGTAAAATATAGGTGTTTTGACTTTGATTAGATTTGATGAGGTGGCTAATCGGCCTATTCCACTGCCACCTTTTCAGATCTATTGTGGTCCTCTGAATCTAGATTACATTCTCCAGCCCGACTCTTTTTAAGTAGCCAATCAGTCTCGAGACTGAATCTTTCATGTAGTTTCTTGCCGGTGGCTTCTCATCGCCTATTACAAAAAACCGCACATTCGCCAGGCAATCGCACTGGCATAGGATGTGCTCTGCAGTTTCCTCCTCTAGGTGACAGAATCTGCACATACCTTCGTCTGTCAACCCCATTAGCTTTGCGTGCCTGTTAAGCTTAGAGTGCCTGAAATCCAGTAACACCAAAATTGTACATTGTCCACGATCACCACAATATTGAGTAGAGCTGTAGTACAACTATAGCCCTTACGAAAGCCAGACTGAAAAGATGGTAGTAATGAGTGATTTGTTAAAGGTTCTCTTATCTGGACTTCAATTAATAGCTCTTTCAGGTATTTTAGATAGCATAGGTGAGATACTAATACCTCTAAGAACCTTGAATTCCGTAGGATTATTCTTTTTTGGTTAAACTTTTACTATACTTTGTCTCCATATACTAGTAGACCGGGAGCCGAGAGGGTTTTTGCATGTATCATAGGCCCCACGCCGAGGCTTTGGGGGCTGATAGACAACGTACCCCTAAAGTGTAGCTTTTGGGGGAGGGGTGAATTTTCAAACGTGTAAATAATATCCATATCCCTGGATCATAGGCCCCACTTTGAATCTTATTTTATGTAGTAAAGGAGGACGCCATAGTCCGCGAACTCAATATGCCATACCAATAAGGCGTCACTTAAGGTCCGCCATACTGACCGAAACGTCCACTGTGGACATGGATCATGGGCCCCGCGCTGTTGTTTCGTGATCTTTGTTAACAAATATTTCAAAACGCCATACCTCTGGGGCATCACCAAGGTGCCGCCATAATGGGGCAAACATGTCATTTTTAAAAATAAACATGTATAATATGCCCCACCATGAGAATGTGTCTCCTTTGTTTATTTTGATGCTCTGACCAAAGTTCTAAAAGTGCCATAGTTGTCACATTTTTATAGGTAAAGTGTATTTTTATGTGTATTTTGAAGTATAAAGAACGAATATAACACTGCCATACCGATGCGATAACGCTAACATCAGATATTGGCTTGCCAAGTTGTCACATTTGGACGCACCGGAATTCGGTCCCGCTACCTGCGGAAGGGACTACCTGTAACGGATTAAATTCGAAGTGCGATTTCGGAATTGGGTCCCATGTACCTACTATTTGTTTAATTTGACCAACAAAACAAAACCTAACCCCAACCCCAGTTAGATTCGACAGCGGACCGAATTACGAAAAATTCGAAGTGCGATTTCGGAATTGGGTCCCATGTACCTACTATTTGTTTAATTTGACCAACCTAACAAAACCTAACCCCAACCCCAGTTAGATTCGACAGCGGACCGAATTACGAAATCACCCTTTCGGATTTGGACAAAATCCCTGTGAGCAGGTAGTCCCTTCCGCAGGTAGCGGGACCGAATTCCGAAACACCGTCACATTTTTATAGATTGAAGGTCTGCCATACCGGCATTTTTATGTGTATTTTGAAGTATATAGAACGAATATATATCACTGCCATACCGATTCGATAACGCTAACGTCAGATATTGGCTTCACAAATTGTGACATTTTTATAGGTCAAGAGTATGGAAGGACCCACTGCCATACTGGTATTTTTATGACTGAAGTATAAAGCAGGAATATATCACTGCTATACCCATGGCATGTCGCTAACGTGCACCATTAATCGTATATATATGGATATTAATTACACGTTTGAAAATTCACCCCCTCCCCTAAAAGCTACACTTTAGGGGTGCCATACCAGGAATTCAAAGTGGGGAATAACGTTGTCTACCAGCCACCAAAGCCTCGGCATGCAAAACATGCAAAACAAGCAAAACATGCAAAACAATGCAAAACAATGCAAAACAATGCAAAACAATGCAAAACAATGCAAAACAATGCAAAACAATGCAAAACAATGCAAAACAATGCAAAACAATGCAAAACAATGCAAAACAATGCAAAACAATGCAAAACAATGCAAAACAATGCAAAACAATGCAAAACAATGCAAAACAATGCAAAACAATGCAAAACAATGCAAAACAATGCAAAACAATGCGAAACAATGCGAAACAATGCGAAACAATGCGAAACAATGCGAAACAATGCGAAACAATGCGAAACAATGCGAAACAATGCGAAACAATGCGAAACAATGCGAAACAATGCGAAACAATGCGAAACAATGCGAAACAATGCGAAACAATGCGAAACAATGCGAAACAATGCGAAACAATGCGAAACAATGCGAAACAATGCGAAACAATGCGAAACAATGCGAAACAATGCGAAACAATGCGAAACAATGCGAAACAATGCGAAACAATGCGAAACAATGCGAAACAATGCGAAACAATGCGAAACAATGCGAAACAATGCGAAACAATGCGAAACAATGCGAAACAATGCAAAACAATGCAAAACAATGCAAAACAATGCAAAACAATGCAAAACAATGCAAAACAATGCAAAACAATGCAAAACAATGCAAAACAATGCAAAACAATGCAAAACAATGCAAAACAATGCAAAACAATGCAAAACAATGCAAAACAATGCCAAACAATGCCAAACAATGCCAAACAATGCCAAACAATGCCAAACAATGCCAAACAATGCGAAACAATGCGAAACAATGCGAAACAATGCGAAACAATGCGAAACAATGCGAAACAATGCGAAACAATGCGAAACAATGCGAAACAATGCGAAACAATGCGAAACAATGCGAAACAATGCGAAACAATGCGAAACAATGCGAAACAATGCGAAACAATGCGAAACAATGCGAAACAATGCGAAACAATGCGAAACAATGCGAAACAATGCGAAACAATGCGAAACAATGCGAAACAATGCGAAACAATGCGAAACAATGCGAAACAATGCGAAACAATGCGAAACAATGCGAAACAATGCGAAACAATGCGAAACAATGCGAAACAATGCGAAACAATGCGAAACAATGCGAAACAATGCGAAACAATGCGAAACAATGCGAAACAATGCGAAACAATGCGAAACAATGCGAAACAATGCGAAACAATGCGAAACAATGCGAAACAATGCGAAACAATGCGAAACAATGCGAAACAATGCGAAACAATGCGAAACAATGCGAAACAATGCGAAACAATGCGAAACAATGCGAAACAATGCGAAACAATGCGAAACAATGCGAAACAATGCGAAACAATGCGAAACAATGCGAAACAATGCGAAACAATGCGAAACAATGCGAAACAATGCGAAACAATGCGAAACAATGCGAAACAATGCGAAACAATGCGAAACAATGCGAAACAATGCGAAACAATGCGAAACAATGCGAAACAATGCGAAACAATGCGAAACAATGCGAAACAATGCGAAACAATGCGAAACAATGCGAAACAATGCGAAACAATGCGAAACAATGCGAAACAATGCGAAACAATGCGAAACAATGCGAAACAATGCGAAACAATGCGAAACAATGCGAAACAATGCGAAACAATGCGAAACAATGCGAAACAATGCGAAACAATGCGAAACAATGCAAAACAATGCAAAACAATGCAAAACAATGCAAAACAATGCAAAACAATGCAAAACAATGCAAAGCAATGCAAAACATGGAAAAACATGGAAAAACCCTCTCGGCTCCCGGTCTATAGGAACTACACTATGCATGAGATAAAAATTAATAATATGTGTGATATACGGAACAATAAAAGGGCAACAAAGTTTTATCAATTTAACATTCAAGTAATCACAGCCCATTTACTTTTTTAAATTTAAATGTGCAAGGAACAATATTATTTAAACGCTAAAAATTCAACAGATAACCTGGAGGTGATGATACGTTAGAACTTGAATTCATTAAAACTTTATTAATTTCTTCAGCATGTTTCAAGCCTTCAGGAATTTCAGTTTTTGTCATTGATAAAATTATTGGTCTTAGCGTTTTCCAGATTTCTTTTGTACTTGAATTGCTAAAATAATGTAAAAAGTATGCCCTCTTCTCTCTTTTTAATGCTTAATTTGTATAATTTCGCAACATTTTATAATATTGAGAGTGCGCAACCGATTTCGTCGCTTTATATCTTCTCCATATCCCTTTTGTTGAAATTAAGATAATTTACATAAAATTCAACGATATCGTATCAAAGTTCATAGAGTAGAAGGTAGTGCCTCCTGTCTTGTCTTGCATAAGTCTATGGGTGTAAATATTTTTACATTAAATTATAATTTAATCATATGAATAAAACAGTATTTCCCACTGTCTATATTTCTTGTTATACCGGACTTTACGCTTGAATATGCTTTAATCCAAACACGATAACATACGGCGAATTGATTTATATCATAAAAAATCCAGGAATTGAATAGCGGTTATATTAAATCGAATCTGATTTAATTTAAGCATTCTAAGGTACAATGGCCGGGAATAAATTTGTACAGTCTCATTTTATAGTAATCGGATTTAAACTGAATAGATATACATACTGTTAAGGCTTCCAACGTTTTCACTTGTCTTCAATACCAGTTGAATCCATCTAAAAGCACCTTTTGCGATATTTTACCAAATATTCTATAATGATAAAGGTTTGTATACAAAACGTATTACGACAATTACATGGAGACAGATAAACAAAAAAATCATTGTACTTGAAAAAAATATATTAGAATAGTTGTATAGATTAGGAAACTAGAGTTCCTGGCAAAGCGCAAAATCCAGAATAAACATGGCCACAGGAGAAGGGGCAGCAGAGAAATCTCTAGAATGGTCGGAAATCTCACAAAAGCAGAGACAGGCAAAATAGCTCATTAGTGGGCAGTAGGAAAAATCGCCGGCAGACCTAATAAGCAAAAACAGAAAAACTGTCAAAGCCAATGGAGTTGAATTACGAAGCCATGAGCAGATTTGTCACCTAGAGGAGGAACATATCCTATGATCTTATGCCATTGCGATTGCCTGGTAAATGTGAGGTTTCTTGTATTAGGTGAAGAGTAGCCAACGATAAAAAACTACATGAAAGGTTCAGTCTCGAGACTGATTGCCTACATCCAATTCATTTCTTCTAGTCAACTTCTGCTTTTCGGATTTTTCATATTAAATTTTTTTTGTCTTTCTCTTCGATTTTTGATTTAATTTAGTTTCTATTATTATTCACCTACAGTATTCGCCAGCTAGCTTGATGTCCCCGAAAATAACCAACTAAAAGAGACAGAGTAATAATGCCCTGCATACTCGGCTGCTATTGGTGGTAAAATTTTGACAAACGCCAATTGCATCGAACCTTATCAGGTGTTAAGATTTTCAGTAGCGTAGCGTCACACAGTTATTGTTTCTGCTTTGTACAATAAAGTGTTTGTAAAACAAACAGATATGTTTTATGACGTCAACCCTCTTGTGATTACTCTAGATGAAAGTGATTCCAGTAGCGGCAGTGAGTCAGATTCTTCGTAAAGATAAAAACTGTTTATACCTATTCTTAGAAATATACCTAGCTTAAATAATTTCCCATTTTCTTGTGTTTCTTTCATTCTCATTACTACCTGGAAGAAATTATTTAGTTTCTAACAAATTTTAATTATAGTCCGTCCGGAAATATAAGATCCTAACTTTATAATCTTCAATTAGATAAATAACATGTTATTGTAATGGGTACCTTATTGTTAAAATATTATTTATGTACTCAGAATTCAGGTATAAAGCAGATCCGTTTCTATTAAAATCAATATACCAATAATTATAACAAAGAATTAAATATTATTTATTAAGTTAGGATCATATATTTCCGGACGGACTTTACTTTAATAATTGTACAAGTTGTGTTAATTTGTAACAGCAAGCGTATCCTCAGAACTTGCATGGCACTGTTTACAGTTATCGGATGGGCGGCGTCAATAGCTCCCTAGAAAGCATTTAGGACATCAAGTTAGTTGGCGAGTACTGTATGTATATGTACCTACTTGCCCTCTATACAGTTATATGCTCAACTATTTATCTTTTTCATTACAAAAAAAATTTCCTATCATTACGATCTGATAAAATTAATTTGCACAGAACTTAAAATACTACATTGAGTCAAAACAGTTACTCAATAGGAATACAAACTATCGTTTCCTGTCTTCATATTGTGCAATTTGCATTATCAATGTATTATCTTCATGACTTGGATTTTTGAA
The DNA here is from genome assembly GCA_947563755.1 of Lochmaea crataegi. Taxonomy (NCBI): domain Eukaryota; kingdom Metazoa; phylum Arthropoda; class Insecta; order Coleoptera; family Chrysomelidae; genus Lochmaea; species Lochmaea crataegi. The sequence goes on from OX387435.1 coordinate 22,423,329, forward strand.
GATTTTGTGATCTTCTTCAATAGATAATCTTGAGAGTGACATGTTGGTAGAATAATCGCTCGAACATTGTGCAAACTTTACTTTGTATGTATGTATGTATGTAAATTGGGATGACATTCACTAAGACCTAAAAGATCTATTGTGCCCCCTTACTTCTATTTAGTTCCTGAGGAAAGTCTCAGAGACTAGTAGCTCCTTTAGTCCTATTTCCCGGAGGAATTTTAGGATATCTGCAGGCTTTAACATAGGTAAATGTCCCTCTTCTATCCAGTAATCTCCAAGGTGTTGTGCCCTAGGATTCTGAATTGCTGTGCAGTTCGCAAGTATGTGGATGGAGGTTTCTTCTTCCATACCACAGAATCTACATTCTTCTTCCTCTACTATTTTGAGCTTTTTCAGGTGCCCATTCAGGCGACAATGTCCCGTAAGGATGCCTGTTAAAACTCTTAGTGCAGTTTTACTTTGACTTATTCATTCATTTGATCTCAACAGGTTGTAGTCACCCCGAAGAATCTTTGATTGCCTAAGTCCTACTAGATCTCTCCAATGGTCAGATCTTCTCTTTTCTTCGGCTTCGCCTATTTCTTCCAATATTACATTGGAGCTGATACCGCAAAAGGGTTCCGGCCCCCAAAAGGGTGTTCCACTCCCCCTCTTTGCTAGTTCATCTGCTATTTCATTTCCTTCTATCCCTGTGTGTCCTGGAATCCACATTAAGGTGACTATATTGTTCTCGCCTAGTTCATTTAGTTTGCCTAGGCATTCCCACACCATTTTGGAACTGATAACACAAGAGCTCAGTGCTTTAATGGCTGCTTGACTATCCGACACTTTACTATACTTTGGTAATATGGCTGTAGGCAAATATCACTGCAATTAGCCTGCAAACTTCTATTAATAAAATTAATAATTGGAACAAGCAATGGCTTAGAAAAATGAATGAGGTGAAATCCGTTCATGTCAATTTCACACACAAAAGATGTCAATTGATCTAATTGATCAGATCTCAACTATAAAAACACCATCAGTACAGTGTATTTAAAAAGTTCTGCCCTCTTGTTCCCGAAAATCTTAATGAGTTCAACGCCCTGTATACTTTAAACTTCACAATTTAAAATTAATCTTTCACAGCCATACGTCTGTAATGGTCGTCTAGTATCACAATTCACTAGACCAGCTTCCATATCTAAGAAACTGTATTCAAGGCGAGTCCAAGCTGGACTACATCAGTTTCACAAAAATTTTCAATGGATCACCCAGTATTTTATATCGGTAAATGAAAATTACTTCACTATACTTTCAATTTGTTTGAGTATTCCTTATGTAGCCAAACTGAATAGTTTTTGTGACATCTCTATTTTATGATGTGTCCCATTTGAAAAAATGTAACTTTGATCTGGCACCTTGTTCTAGAACAATTGCGATTAATTTTAAAATATCTTCTTTTTGGTCGTATCCAATTGTATTTATAAACCCAATTTCAACATATTTTTTATGAAACCACTCGTAGAGCATCATCGCGTTAAAACACTGCAGCTGGTTTCAGGAAGTCTAAGGTTTCACACATGTTAGTGCAGGTTACAGAGACTGAGATGTTTATTCAAGCCGAGCACATTATTTACTTTATAATATTCTGCGTTTCTTTTTCATAATTAACTGGTTTTTATAATTTGCGGTTAAAAGAGCCGTCACAAGACACAATTTTAATTTGGCATGACAACCACATTTTAATTAGTACTTTGATATTTTATATAGATTATATCTACCCAGCTAATACTGCTTGCTGTCACTTAAAAATATCAGTCAAAGAATCTTTGAAAAACTTAAGCTTCGAAGTTCAAAAATTATGAAAAAACTTATAATTACTAACGCAATAACGTTTTCACAACAAAAAATGGAGTGTCTAACTTAATTTGAAAATCAAAGAGTTAACTATACAAATCTGTTTTATTTCTGGTTGAAGAATTTTAATTATATATTCATCCCAAAATATATAATTTGTGAAAACTAATTTAAAATGTTTGAAAGTTATAGAGAAACAAATGTATATTTTGAAGGCGTAGGTACCACGTGAAAAGGTCGATAATTAAAAAAAAAATGACACACGGAAATTCAAAATAGTTAAGGAGATGAAAATTTACTATAAAACCCTGTATTACTGCATAGAGAATATAAAAAGGGAATAATAATAATAATAAGCCTCCCATTATCATTCAGTAAAATAATCAGTGAGTTTAACAACATTCTTCCCAGTGTAGCACAAATTAATTACAGTTACCCCCCATCTTGGACCATTAAGATTCCTATGTGCAACCTAGATCTATTAAAATATTCAAAAAAGGAGAAAAATCCCATTCTCATCCACCAACATATCATGAATCTTAAAACTAGTTTGGCAGACCACTTCAGTATATACACAGATGCATCGAAGTTTATGGAACTAGAAGCAGCAGTTATAACCGACGTATCCACTCAAAAATTTTGCTTACATAAAGATTATTCAACATACTCTGTCGAACTCTATGCAATATCCAACAAATTCTTCATCAAAACCAAATGAGGGCAGTTATCTACACCGATTCACTTAGTGCAGTGCAAGGTATTCAAAAATTGTACCCTAACCATCCCATTTTAGCCCAAATAAAAAAAGACTTGCATACCATACAAAATTCAAATAAGGAGGTAAACATTGTTTGGATACCATCACATATCGGAATTTTGGGCAATGAATAACCAAAAAAATACTATACCACCGGTTGATGGGGGTAAGTGAAATAAAAAAAATAATAATAATAATGGAATTTAAAGAATATTAATTGTCTGTGATAGATTATAAAAATTTAAAGCAATCTTTAAAAACAGTGAATTGGGTTGATGTAATTAGTTGTACTGATCCGCAACAAGCTTACGACATATTTTTTAATAAGATTGATAAACTCATCCAGAACAACACTGCTATTAAAAATAAAAATACTAACAATAATATAATTAAACTAAAACCATGGATAACAACTGGTTTAATACATTCCATAAAGCAACGAGACTATCTAAAAAAGAGATTATCAAAAAATTTTACTCTAGAGCTCGAAAACCACTATAAAAGCTATAGAAATAAACTTCATTTCCTAATAAGAAAAACAAAAAACGAACATTATCAAAATAAAATCTCACAAGCCGGAAACAATTACAAAAAAATTTGGTGGGTTATAAATGGCATTACAGGTAGTACAAAATTCTAAGCAAATTGAAAATATATCTATAAAGTCAGAAAATAATGAGTATATCAACAATAATAAATCAAAAGCGGATGCATTTAATAATTTTTTTACAAACTTGGGTGAAAATATGGCAAATAAAATAAATAAAGTAACAATTCCAAATAAGTTTCTTAAAAAGGATACGGTTGAATCAAATATATATAACAGAAAATGAAGTAATTATTTTAATAAGTAAATTAAAGAATAACTCTGTACCTGGCCCAGATAATCTAACAGCAACCACAATAAAAAACGTACATACATATATTACTCTTCCTTTAACGCATATCATTAATCTTTGCTTTCAATCAGGAAAAATTCCAAGTTAATGGAAGGAATCTGTTGTTACCCCTGTATACAAATCCGGTGATCCTGGAGAACTAACCAACTATAGGCCAATTTCAGTAATCAATAACTTAGCCAAAAATTTTGAAAATGCGGTAAAAAGCAGATTAATACATTTTTTTCATGTTCATAATGTTATAACAGAAAGTCAGTACGGGTTTATACAAAATTCAAGCACTGAAGATGCAGTAGTTGATTTTCTAGAAAAGACGGTTGGCGCAGTAGAGGATTCATTAAAATGTGTTGCAGTATTTCTCGATTTAGCCAAAGCATTTGACACTGTCACCCATAACATACTACTTAGCAAACCTAATAACTATGGCATTAGAGGTGTAGCACTAGAACTCCTTACGAACTATTTATCAAACAGAGCCCAGCGCGTAAAAAGACAGAAGCTCTAATTCCCTAGTAAAGGTGGGTGTTCCACAAGGGACGGTATTAGGACCAATTCTTTTTCTCGTGTATATGAATAACATTACACAAATTGATAACTTCTCTGGTAAAGTCATATGCTACGCGGATGATACTGTAATTATTTTCACTGGTAAAGAATGGCAAGAGGTCAAACTCACCGCAGAAACAGCATTGGGGAAGATAAGTTTATGGTTAAATAATAATCTACTAACTTTAAATGTGTTGAAAACAAAATGTATTACTTTCAGTTCAACCATCGTTAAACAACCTGAAAACTTTGAAATTAAACTGCACACTAATGACTGTCAAAAAATCGATTGTAACTGCCCCCTAATACATAAAGTATCCCAACTTAAATATTTAGGTGTTATACTTGACCAACACCTACGTTGGTCACATGTTAGCAATAGATTGAGAGCCTTAATGCATAAATTTTATGTTCTTGGAGAAATTCTTTCAAAGAAAAATTTACTAATAATTTATAATTCCCTAGTGGAATCTTTATTAAGATACTGTTTAGTAGCTTGGGGTGGAGTATTTCACACCACTATTAAAATTTTAGAGACAACACAAAACACTATTTTAAAAATCATCCTAAAAAAAGAAAAGCTATTTTCAACGAAAAAATTGTATGATGAATCGAGGATACTTAAGTACTCTTTGCTTATCAATGTACAATAAGAATATATAAAAGCGGCGAAAAATTTAACCACAAAAACACCCATTTAACTCGATCAGTTACTAATATGGAGATACCTCTACAATTCTTTAAAAAATCAGTCAGTCAAAGATCATCATCATTCTTCGGTCCAAAATTTTTTAATACAATCCCGATTCACCTCAGACAAATAAAAAAATTAAAGAAATTCCAAATTGAATTATGAAATCATTTAATAACTAACCAAAATAAAATATTTGATATAATGGCTTAATAACATACAAACTACTGGTTCATTATCGTTTTATTTTTTCTTGTCTACTACTTCCTTGCGTAAGTATTGTCTTCTTTTTATTATCTATTATTTAATTTTATTAATTGTCTACATTTATTCGTCTCATAACCTTATTTGCACTGTAATTTAGTTTTGTTTTTTTCTTATTTTTTTTTATGTATTCAATATTAGCTATTTAAAGGTATAACGTGCAGAGTAAATACTACCTAATTGAGAAGTAACAAAACAGGTAGACATGCCTAGGTAAAATGCTCAATTAGGTGTCTTTATGTCTTTATGTATGTTTATAACTACAAATATTATTTTATTATTATCATTATGTACTTTATTATGGAAAAAAAATAAACTGAAACTGATATAAAATGTTGGGATATAGTTATTTTTTAAATAAATAGTTCAGAAAATGTTATAAACAATAGGTATGAATATTGAAAAAATTAAGAATATGCCATTTGTATAAGTAAAGTTATGAGAGGAGCATCAAGGTCGATGGGAAATAATAACTAACTAGGTATAATTAGGGCAATCATGGGGACTGCCGACAGAAGTGAAAGCACAATTAAATGAACTATTTAAAAAAATGTATCTTACGCCTATGGTAAACGGAAATTTTTATCGTTTGGAAATTTTTAATAATAATTCAACCACTTTTTAAAACTTCATAGTACGCTCATGGTAGGTGGAAATGTTCAATCGCTAAGAGTCACTGAAATAATGATTTGAAATAATTCTATAATTCTAAAGATTCGAAATTATTTATACATTACATCTGCGATTATATATATATTTTAGAGAAAATATAAATACAAAAAAATGATAATCCGTCATCTCAGCTTAAATACAGATCAGAATCGCGTGAGGTCACGCTTTTGTAAAAATAATTTGGCATTTTGAATATCGTTCGAAATTCCATTGTATTTGCTAGTTTTGCATAATTTATGTGATATTTCCTCGTTATAAACTATTAAGAATATCAGTTTTGTATTACCAAAAGTACGACAAAGGAAAGTTAGCTATGGAACAAGGTTTTATCAAAGATTACAAATATTTATTTTGTAATCTTTGGTTTTATCAAGGCAAATAGTTAAAATTTCCAAAAAATCGACTTGTTGATGCTAGGAGTAATATCCCTAGTGCATTTAATTTTTCCGGAATAATTCAAAAAACGAGTTTTTCCACTTTCGCGAATGCTATTTGTTAAAACAGATTACTTAGTAACGAGTGTTATTTTTCTTCAGGAAAAATTAGATGCGCGAGGGATATTTGGTAAGATTATTTCCTGAGTTAAATAAACATTTTATTTTAATACATTTTTTTAAATTAAAATAATGAGAACAATAATTAATAAGAACAATATAACTTTCAAGCTAGGAAAGGTAATTACAATAATATATACAATTAATATAAAAATTACAATTATTGTAGGTTACAGGAGTATTGTTAGCCATATCGGTTAAATTGTTTTTAATTATGTTTGCAGTAGCACTATTCTCTATGTTGCTGTGAGGAGTGTCAAACGATTGATGGTGTTGGCTCGAAGAAGTGTCTATTTTCTGTCTTTTCAAGGGAGCTTCGAAGCTTGTAGATGGTACATTATTTTGGACGGTTCTTAAGGCAGTGATGATATTTGAATGATTCATTCATTCATTCATATATTTGGGTTGTACTCATCAGCCCAGGCACTGGAACTGAATCTTTGTACCATTTCCCATGTTATCTACTTCCATTCCAGAAGCTTCGTGTCTTCTATAAAGGCCACTAGTTTGACTAGAGGGATTTTCAGTAGTTGTGATGGTTGTATAAATTCCTCTCCAAAGTGCTTCCGTCTAAGTTCTTGTAAGTCCTCACAGAAGCAGAGTATGTGGGTAGGAGTTTCATCATCAAGTTCACATTTTCTGCACATAGGTTCACTAACTTTGCCCATATTGTACAGATGTTTCCTCAAGGTGCAGTGTCCAGTCACCAGGTCGGTAACTGTCTTCAAATGTCTCTTACCCAGTTTCAGTAGCCTGGTTGAGAGTTCCTTGTCTACCTTGTTCAGTAAACTCTTGGTATGAAGGTGCCCTTGTGCCACCCTCCATTTGAATTGGTGTTCCCTGTCTAGCCAGTTCCCGATTTCCCCTCTTATGCAATCTTTTGTGATTCCACAAAACGGTTCCGGACCTATGAAGTCTCTTTTAGAGCCTTCTTTAGCTAACTGGTCCGCCATTTCATTACCTGCAATCCCCTCATGTGCCGGCACCCATATTAGAGACACTTTGTTGTCTCTTGCTAGCCTGTTGAGGGATTCTTTGCAGTTTTTCACCAGTATAGACCTAGTTGTTGGATTACTGAGAGCCTTAAGCAGAACCTGGCTGTCAGTGAATATTTTAATTTTTTGACTCCTTCTAGGTCCTTTTATACCAGCCCCAGTGCCATGGTTTGTTTTGGAGCCATCGGTGAACCAGATGATTTCTCCAGAATTACCTGGGTGCATCACCTGTTCCCTAGATGGGATGATGATATTCACTCGCTCAGTGAATATATTCTCTGGTGTCATGCTATCAAAACTCATGTGAAATATGGGTTCGTCTAGTAATGTCCCAGTTGTATCAGTGTGTGAACATTATTCGGGGACCATAAGTCTCCCGATTTCAGCCTAAGAATTGCCATCATTGCCTCCGCCCTTATAAAAAGTTCTAGAGGAGGAAGTCCAATAAGGGCTCCCATTGATGCCGTCCCCGTGCTGTTCATTGCCCCGGTAATACCAAGAAGAGCTTGTCTTTGGATTGCAGTTAACATATTAACTGCAGAGGTCACTTCTGTCCTCCTCCACCAGACTATTGTTCCATAGGTGATCGTTGGCCTTATCACAGTTGTGTAGAGCCAGTAAACCACCTCAGGTCGTATTCCCCAGGTTTTGCCCATAACTCTTCTGCATTGCCAGAAAAGCCTAGTCGCCCTGGTAGTAATTTTATTTGAATGATGTTGACTGTCCCTTTGTAGATACGGTTGGATAGACGCAGCTTAAGAATGCCCTGTGATTTTGATGAGTTAGATATTTTAACTTCTGTCGTGTTCATACCTGTTTTTTGGGCTGCGTCTTTTGTCCATTTTGACAGTTCATTTCTTCCAACAGGAATGTTTTTAAACCATCCAGTGCTACGATTGGATTGCCATGCTGAATTTGGTGTCAAAAACAATCTATTTGTTGTTATTTTAGACGTTTGTTTGTTTAACAGGGATTTGTACAAACGTACCGGACAAAACTCAGGGTTTTTTTAATTAGGAACAAGCCACTTGCTATCGCACAGATTTTTTGCACCACCTTGTGCAGTTTTGCTGAAAACTGTGTTATACTCGATCCTTCCTGAAACAAGGGATACATAATTTGACTTAAATGTCAAAATATATTTTGTAGTGTGATTTTAAAGTAGATGTATGTAGCTTTTAATTTTTTTGGAAAAGCAAAAGGAATTTTAGTGGTTATATATCGTTTTTGATTTTTTGATTTTTTTTTACAAAAATAGTACAGCTAGCAAATTTTGGATGCTAAAAAAATGGCAAAACGTGATTTATACAAGGTATTGCAAAAAAGACATTAAAAAATTGCGAAAACAGATTTTACGCCAAGATAAAAAGTATGCGCACATATTTTGTTTTGATATAAGCTACAAAAAACATTTACAGATTTTGTTGCAAAATTAAAAAGCAATATCTCACCTGTTTTGATTCCATAATTATCAATTTATTCTTTAAAATGTTCTGTTAAGCAACGAGCCGCTTCTCCGCCCCTCCAAGTAAGCTCAACTGCTGCAATAAAGTAAAATTTACGCTGCATCCCTGTTGGGGTTGTCTCATCCCATCTTGTAGTAGTCGTCCATATTTAAAGAAGCTCAACTTGTTTTCCTTTTTTCTTCATGTTTCTGGAGACTTCTCCTTTTCGCATTTCGAGCGTCTCTAGCTGGCTTAAAGATAATTTCGTGGAATGGGTCGAACACGATATTAAATTCTTGAAAATATTTTTCCTGCAGTTTTTTGGCAACGATATTCCACATTACTTTTACGCACAGTTCTTTGTAGTCTTACCCATTAGCTTTTCGCATGTTCCATGCCCAGTCCTTGAGGACTAAATTTAGCTCGCCTGTAGTTGTTGTCTGGAGTAATTGGTAATTTTTTGCTTGGCAAAATTCCATAAATTGCTTCCAGATCGATGTGTGAGTATTTAGTGGAACACTATTTTCAACAGCCGCATTAATTTTACTTTCGGAAACATTTCCTAGCCGATTCATTTTGAGTTTCAGTTGAAAAATTAATAAATTCGTAAGCGTTGTTTGTGATCTTTGTTGTTGGTAACGGTACATAGCAACACAGCATAGAAACCATCAAGTTTGTTTTTACAAGGCATCAAACTTGCATTAAATTTTTTTTCCGGAAAAACTGCTGACAGCTAAGTTGACAGTTGTTAAGTAATTTTTCCACTTAAAATTTATATTTGACATACCAATTCTTGATAGCGATTGGTCAAAATTAATAGGAAGGAAATAATCGTCTAACAATGACTTCCATATTAGTATTGCATATATTAGTAGTTAATAAATAATCTAGTACTCAAATCATAAGATACAGTTGCTAGATATCTTCCCTGAAGAGTTAGCCACCCATTTCTAACAAGTCTTTTCCATTGCGAGATTCGCACTTGTTCGGAGTTTTTATCGATATATTTTTTATTCCCATTCTTCTTATTTTTATTTTATTTAACTTTTTTATTTATTATTTATTGTCCCACCAACTTAAATGTTAAAATAAATAAGGTGTCTAACTGTACGCTACTGACAACTCTCAGTATTGAATCTCAGCGTTGGTCACCCCCTAGAGTGACGTTCCGGGCAGATGTGCAACCTGTAGAAAGAAAAATAACACACTTGCTGCGTTTCGGTGGTATATCCCCACGCTTGACTTGGTTTAGTTTTAGACCAAAGGCGGAACCGTGCGACATTTAAATTACACTCCGTATAATCTATCTAGGAAGAGCGTAACAATAGGGAACTTTCCAATTTTTTTTATTAATAATATTAAGTGGCGTCTAAAAAACCTAATCCGCAAGGCTTTTTTTAAATCAATAATAACTTGGAAAACATAGTTTAAAGCTCAAATCCAATACCATTATTTTGTAGATAAAATAGTTTTTTTGCAATAGGCAGATAGGAATAAAGTTTTTATTGTATAAGGATTTTTAATAAACATCAGTACTAAATGGTTATTCATCGTGAGTCGATAGCTTAAGGTATTTAAAATGTTGTTTATTTTCTACAATAGGTTTGTTCCAACTGGCATTTATGAACCGTTCTGGAATCGTATCGAGTACTGTAAAGTGCGCAAACTCGAATTAGGGATGGTTCTTGAACTAACACACTAACATTTTCATTATCAACCCCTTCCAGTTGGTACAGTTACCGTCTCAAGAACGACACATAATCAGATGGAAGGCGAAAGAAATACAGAAGTTGCGCGAACGATACATAGAACGGTTCTATCGCCAATTGCAACAAATCTAATAAATGATCCAATAGTTTAGTAATTTGTGTATTAACCAAAATTGACTTTAAAAGATCCCAACTGAAATGCCTGTTTAAGAACGCAAAAAGCATTTTAACGTCCTACCATCAGACGAAAAAATAAAGATGAACATCAACATTCTTATTTTGCAAATCGTTTTGGAAAAACTTTCCAGGATAATTAGACACATAGGAATAGACTGATAAAGAACTCAGTATCATTAGGCAGGAAAAGACGTACCTACTCCTGCAAATGGCATTAGGGTGGTGGCATTCCCCAAGAAACCAGGTGATAGCTATAATTACGCCTATCCAATCACGCCTCTGTATTTCAGGAGCAGGTATACGCATTCCAGAGTAAACAACAGAAAAGCTGTCGAAAGCAAGCAGATCCATATTATGTCAAAGAGTCAGACGATACTCAAGGCTATCTCAAGCCAGAAAGTGACGTCTAGACTAGTCTGGAGTTACATCAAAGAACTGAAGACGTTAGTCAAGCTGACCTGGATTCCAAAATATCGAGGGGAATGAAAAAGTTGACAAATTTGCTATTATGACAATCAGCCTGAACCTGGTCAGATTATTGGTAAAGCATCTGTAAAGAACTGGATCGGGGAGCAACCTATAAATTACTGAATAAACATACCAAGACAAATGCATGGGAAAACTTTCCCGAAACAACTATACCTGAAGCGTTAGCAGAACTACTGACGCTGTGCAGGAATCAGTTAAAAATTATAACGGGTCATGCACCAATGAAGGATCACTTGAACAAATGAAAACTATATAACGGAAACCCAATTAAAATGCTCATTACGTCAGTATCGTATTTGCACTTGAAATAGGGACCAAGGGGAAGAAAAAGAAAGCAAGAATATAAAGCAGTTAGATTATAAGAAAAAGTTCCATAATTTGATATGTCAGATCTGTCTTATTATTATTATCGACACTAGTTTGCACTACATAAAAACTGATAATCTAGCTAACACATCAACTTTTATACTTTGATTGTAGTGTTATTATTTCAATTTTCGAAATATTTAATTCTCCTTCTCCAGTTTAATTATAACATTCTTGTTTTCTTAAATAAAATATTTTTGAGGTTTACATCTAGTTTTTCTCCTATGGTAAATTGGAAAATATAACATCACACGCCTATGACTAAACTTGTTGTGTCGGTTTAGTTTTTACCCTAAGGAAAGAATATGGTGCCCTTACCCTCTGTAAATCCGATGCTCACTAGACACAATGCCATACTTTTCAGGGTTGATTGCCTGTTTAGTGGGTCTTCACCGCTCCCCTTCACCTTTACAACTCACCAACGGCTAGGGAATAAATTTTAGGGATGGATACAAGTACATGTGTGTGGGTGACATGTATTTTTTCCATTTAGATTTTTTATGCAATTGGAAATGTTGCTGAAACGGAGTTGTCGTTAGGGGATAATATTTGATGAATGCCCAGATTAGTTTCGGACATTTGTACAGATTATGGGAAGTCTTCGTATAATTAAAAAAATTTATTTTGCACAACTGGTTATACTAGCCCTGTCTCAGTGAAGTTGGCCCTTATTATAAAAACTATGTTTTTATAGAGATTTACCATATTAACGATAAATGTTATGAAAACTACAATATAATATTTTTTTATTTTTTTATTTTGAAATTTTAAAATGCGCATCAACCCCTAGGGTTATTAGCGCCCAACAATTAATTTACATTTGATAGAATGATTACTATAATTATTAAATTTTATACAGTAAGTTAACCGCTTTCAAGAGAAATAACAATTTTTGAACGTCGCAGTTTTCACCGATAATGCCTGTGATTTTATTCGATAAATTATACATTATTCTTTGATAAGCAAGTTCATTATTACCTGCTGAACAACATATTAAATTTCTGCCTACCAAAAGTGGGCCGTTTATTAGTTATAAACAATCAAACATGTCAAAAGCGCCATCTATAAGAAAATGTTAAACAGTGCTCGGGTAGAATTTTTTTTACAAGTTCACTAGTACATGCTGAACAACATATTAAATTTCTGCCTTGCAAAAGTGGGCCGTTTATTAGTTATAAACAATCAAACATGTCAAAAGCGCCATCTATAAGAAAATGTTAAACAGTGCTCGCGCATAATTTTTTTTACAAGTTCACTAGTTCTTGCTGAACAACGTATTAAATTTCTGCCTACCAAAAGTGGGCCGTTTATTAGTTATAAACAATCGAACTTGTCCAAAGCGCCGTCTATAAGAAAATGTTAAACCGTGCTCGGGCCCGACCGTTTGATTGTTTATAAGTAATAAACGGCCCACTTTTGGTAGGCAGAAATTTAATATGTTGTTCAGCAGGTAATAATGAACTTGTAAAAAAAATCTACCCAGCACTGTTTAACATTTTCTTATAGATGGCGCTTTTGACATGTTTGATTGTTTATAACTAATAAACGGCCCACTTTTGGTAGACAGAAATTTAATATGTTGTTCAGCAGGTAATAATGAACTTGTAAAAAAATCTGCCCAGCACGTTTTAACATTTTCTTATAGATGGCGCTTTTGGCATGTTTGATTGTTTATAACTAATAAACGGCCCACTTTTGGTAGGCAGAAATTCAACATGTTGTTCAGCACGTACTACTGACCTTGTAAAAAAAATTCTGCCCGAGCACTGTTTGAAATTTTTTTATAGATGATGCTTTTGACCAGCACTGTCTAACATTTTCTTATAGATGGCGCTTTTGACATGTTTGATTGTTTATAACTAATAAACGGCCCACTTTTGGTAGGCAGAAATTCAACATGCTGTTCAGCACGTACTAGTGGACTTGTAAAAAAATTCTGCCCGAGCACTGTTTAACATTTTCTTATAGATGGCGCTTTTGACATGTTTGATTGTTTATAACTAATAAACGGCCCATTTTTGGTAGGCAGAAATTTAATATGTTGTTCAAAAAAATTCTACCCGAGCACTGTTTAACTTTTTTTTAACCGATGCGGAACTTCGACCGTTTGATTGTTTATAACTAATAAACGGCCCACTTTTGGTAGGCAGAAATTTAATATGTTGTTCAGCAGGTAATAATGAACATGTAAAAAATATCTGCCCAGCACTGTTTAACATTTTCTTATAGATGGCGCTTTTGACATGTTTGATTGTTTATAACTAATAAACGGCCCACTTTTGGTAGGCAGAAATTCAACATGCTGTTCAGCACGTACTAGTGGACTTGTAAAAAAATTCTGCCCGAGCACTGTTTAACATTTTCTTATAGATGGCGCTTTTGACATGTTTGATTGTTTATAACTAATAAACGGCCCATTTTTGGTAGGCAGAAATTTAATATGTTGTTCAAAAAAATTCTACCCGAGCACTGTTTAACTTTTTTTTAACCGATGCGGAACTTCGACCGTTTGATTGTTTATAACTAATAAACGGCCCACTTTTGGTAGGCAGAAATTTAATATGTTGTTCAGCAGGTAATAATGAACATGTAAAAAATATCTGCCCAGCACTGTTTAACATTTTCTTATAGATGGCGCTTTTGACATGTTTGATTGTTTATAACTAATAAACGGCCCACTTTTGGAAGGCAGAAATTCAACATGTTGTTCAGCACGTACTAGTGAACTTGTAAAAAAAAATTCTGCCCGAGCACTGTTTAACATTTTCTTATAGATGGCGCTTTTGATATGTTTGATTGTTTATAACTAATAAACGGCCCACTTTCTGAAGGCAGAATTTTAATATGTGGTTAAGCAGGTAATAATTAATCGATGTACATGGATTTCCAGCTAGCACTTTGTGACGTTGCCATTCCGGGGCTAGCTCTTATACTATTTCACATATGGGTGCCGCAGTATGAGACATCAGGTAGCCGTGGGAGAAACGAGTGTGTCCAATTCTAAGTCGACTTAAAATTATTTGATCTCTTCTCTTGGTTGGTAGGAATTTCCAGGCAGCTACTCTTTTCTTCACACTCCTCAATTTTGATGGAGATCGAGACCAGCAGTTTTGCCAGTACCTGATGACTAGCTGTTTAAAAAAGTTTTTACAGTCTGTCACAGTAGTTCTTGACACTAAAGCACAATTTGGGTCATCATTTGCATTTTTGGCCTCAAGATCTGCCTTTTCGTTCCTGATTATCCCTATGTGTGACGGAACCCATAAAAAAGGAATATCTTTATGAGTTTATTGTAGATTTAACAGCTCTCTTCTAATAATTTGTACTAGGGAATTCGAGGAGTACATTTGAGAATGCTTTCAAGAGAGCTTAGAGAATCCGTAATGATCAAAAAATGACTTGGTTCGTTGTTTTTTGCATATATAAGGGCTTGAAAGATTGCAAACAGTATACACTTGCCATTTCTGGTAGCCTAATTTTAATGACGTCACTGGGAGTAATAACTGAAATTCCTACTCCTTTTCCCTTTTCCATTTTCGAGGAATCTGTATAGATTTGTGAGTATTCACTAAGTCTGGACACTTTTTCTTGAAATGCTGTTGTTATTAAAGTTTGATTTGTTTCATATTTGTTGAAATTTGATAAGGAAGTATCGCAGTACGGAAGTTTCGTTAGCAAGGAAGGAATGGGATTAATGTTCAGCGGAAAAGTTGGAGGAATGGAAATAAGATATTCTCTCATATAGGGAGAGATCAATTCGTTTTCTTTTTGTATACTGACAGTGCATTTTGATATACCAGATGATTTAGATTTGAGGATCTAGATGCGGTGTACGAGAGGCTTAGATAATAACGTCGAAGATGTAGGGAGAGTTCAGAAGCTTCACATAGCAGGCTGTCAATAGGACTCGAGCGGAAAGCCCCAAGGCAGAATCGGATTGCCGAGTTTTGAAGGGAGTTGGGGCGATTTAGAACTTTTTGTTTAGCTGAGGTGTATGCTACACTGCTGTAGTCCAGGCGAGACCTTATTGTGGCACGATATAGGCGAAGTAGACAGACAGAAGAATTTATTCGATAATGCTCTTAACATATTAATTCCATTGGTAGATTTAGTAATTAGATTATTGATGTGGAACTCCAATAAATGTAAGATTTTCATGAAAGTGAAGGTTTTCATATATATAATTTCAAGCTGGGGTAAACCAGCAAAGGAGATTTAGAAAACATTAAACATTTTGTTTTCGAGATGGAGAAGGTAAATCCAGTTTCTCTGGACCAAATCTCCAATTAGTGAATTTGCTTCTGAATAGCGGTATTCATGAAATCTAAATTTTTGCCTTTGCTAGAAATTACTAAGTCATCGGCAAAAAGTCTACCTTTTAAAGGGTAATTTATATTGGATAACAGGCTGTTTATTGCTATTAAAAAAAGTGTTACACTAATAACTGATCCATGGGGTGTGCCATTCTCTAGTGATTTTAATTGAGACAATTGACCGTTAGCTTGTACACGAAAAGAACGATTTTGGAAGAAATTTTGAATAAAAGCTAGCATATTTCCATTAATTCTCATCCCAGATAGAGTTCTCAGGATATTATGCCGCCACGTTGAGTCGTAAGCTCGATTACTGTCAAAGAATACGCCTGAAATTTTTTGTTTATTAAGAAATCCTTCATGGATATCTGATACTAGATCAACTATATTATCTAAAGTTGAGTGATTTTTTTTGATGCTTGGTTAAAAGAGAATTTTTTCCAAGAAACCACGTTAAGCCAATAACTTACCAATGCTTGATGTAAGAGAAATGGGTCTGTATGATGTGGGAAGGTGCGGTGGATTTTTATTTTTTTAAATTGGAAGTATATATGCCTCTTTCCAGCAGTTTGGTAGACTTTGGTTAAGCCAGTAGTAGTTAAATATTTTTAACAAATAAAGAATAGATTGTTCAGGTTAATTCTCTATGAAAATCACTGGTATATTATCCGGATCCGAATAACTATTT
Source organism: Lochmaea crataegi (assembly GCA_947563755.1). Classification (NCBI taxonomy): domain Eukaryota; kingdom Metazoa; phylum Arthropoda; class Insecta; order Coleoptera; family Chrysomelidae; genus Lochmaea; species Lochmaea crataegi. Next base: position 22,439,736 of record OX387435.1, read on the forward strand.
TTTGTGGATTTGATAGCATTTAGGAGTTTCTCTAGAGATATTGGCATATTTAGAGGGTCGTTTTGATGTTCGGTTACAATAATGGGGAATTATGCTTCTATTTGGATCTTCTTCTGAAGAAAGTCTTGACATCACTTGAATGAGATTCGAATGTATCAGCGTGCCTTTCAGAGATTTATTTAGGACAAGTTATAGTGTCGCCTTGAATAGATAAGGAGTTTATGTTGAAATAAGAGTAATTAATTAATTAATTTTTTATAACTTTAGTTTTAGCTTGAAAGTATTTTTTGTGACAAAGAAAAAAAAATTAAAAATTCAAATAGCTCTCCAATGAAGAAAATCAACCGAACCAAATTACCATGGCGTTGCATCACCTTTTATGCTTTGATTCGTTTTGGCATTGTATCAACTAATGTTTTGAAATCATTTGGTGTAAAGCCGATCCAAATTTCTTGGAGACGGGTCTACAACTCTGGACCGATCGACAAAGCTGATCAGCGAAGGTAGCATTGCAACACGTCTTTACCTTTACTGCAGTTGTAGTGAGTACGTGAGAGGAAGCCTGAGAAAAATGAGCGAAGTCGAAGATGAGGAAACGGCGGCAATTATAGTTGGAGCGCTAATCCCAAGACGAAGGAAAATATTTTGGGATCGTCCAAGCTCTTTACCGAGTCCAAATTAAACTGCAATTTCCAGGAGAGTTTCGTGCCGATTGTTTTTATTTTCATATTCCTTTAATTTACACTTCCACGATACTCTCTTTCATGGTAAAGTTCTATTAACCTAAAACATTTATAACATTCCACTACATTTTTAAACAACACACGTACCTCTTCCAGCAAACTGCCATCCGTCGATGACTTAAGATAGTGAGCATTACAATCTTTGAAATATTTAATACAAAATAATAAGTTCAAGTGCAATATATTTTAATTATCATTACGTCAATGCAACATGTCTTAGAGTCCAGGTTGATTGGTTTATACTTTAGTGTAGATAAATTAAGTACATGACAATCTAAATAAAGTTCATGTATTTTGTGTTTTCAGAATAAAAGCAACGTCAAGATATTTATTTATGACATTGAATTGCCATTTCATTAAATATTTTCAACCAATATTTTTGCACACTTAAAAATAGGCAACGAATAACATTTAAGGGTGCCCCAAACGTTACTTTGACATTATATGACGTGATAAAAATAACTGTTTTTTGTACTTTTTTCAATAAAAATATAGCACATATGTTAATATATTGAAAAAAATAATTTATTTATTGTATCCATAAAAAGTTAACAACAAATTATAGTAACAAAAAGTTACATAGTAGGTAAATCTCCCACGCTTTTGATTAACCACTGAAAGTGAGATGCAATCAATCCCTCCGAATCAAAAGCTGTCAGTCTAGATCCTGAAATTTAATGCCAAATATATCAAATACTTCTAAATATCTCACTTACAGACAAGCAAAAATTACCCGCATAGTTTTTGTCTAGCAATATATACTATAATTAAGTTGGGAATTTTGGAACCGTTGGCGATACTCGACAAGTAAAGTCTCTGAAGAAGATAGCTTGGTTATCGAAACGCGCGTCAGATAATGAAAAGTGTTAGTGTTAGTGTAGTGGTAGTGTAAACAGTGTATATTGATATGGTTTGAATAATAATAATAAATAATAATAATATGTTTATAATAATTCCATATCTTTTTTAAATTAAAAGTTTATTTATGTATTATTTTTAGTTTTAATACTTTCTTCATCTAGCTCAGTCGGAAATTATCAAAATATTTATTTTGATTATATTTATTATTATTATTTTTTTATTATGATTGTTATGAGACTCTATTATGTGATTTGAATATTATTTTATAAATTTATTAAAATTATCTCAGGCAAATTATATTTTTGTTTGTGAGTTAAAATTCTTGTAAAGCCAACTCTGTCCTTTGACCTTCAAAAGGTTCCAATGCCAATAACCAGTGTTGATTGTAAAAATATTTCATAGATATAAAAGAAAATAAACACATTCAATTGAAATAAATGTCCACCAAATGAAGCATTCGATTTATTATTTAATTCTGTTTAACGGCCTAATCAACTTCAAAATATTCAAAAAATGGTTAACACTAATTATTTCTTATCTAAATTTCATTCACAACGAAATTAAGATTATACTTATCAAAGTCTATGGTTTTATATTTCTATGATTTAAAAACTACAAAGAAGATTCTTAATTTCTATACGTGAAGGAGTGACATTCGACACAATGTTTCTAGAATAAAATGGCGTCTAAATCAATTATAGTCGATATCTCTTTGATACTTTTGAAAAATTTTATCAGTAAGTATAATCTTATGTATGTATTACCTTTTTTATATTTGAACAATTTGAATTTTATACATTAATATATTCACCATTAAATTATATGGATAAATGATACCTGACTGTCTTTGAAATTAAGCATTGATTTCTTTTCTTCTCTTGAAGGTCACACTGAATTTTCAATGCTCTGCAGTCCTGGATTAAAATTCTGGATCACTTGGGAAGTTTTTTCTATGCTGGATAAACGATTTCAATATTTTCTGCTTTCCACTTTTAATTAATTAAAAATATGCCTTGGACATAGGAATATTATTTGGCTTATAGCCGTGTTTTACTTATTTTCGATTATTTTTGGTAAGTATTACTTTTCACTCACTTATTTGTTGTCACAATCACTTTGTATTAGTTTAGTTTACTTTATATTATTTTTTTGAATATTTCTGCCTAATTTTAGTTTTTTTAAATTTTTACTTTGAGCAAACCCCTTTTCTTCTCAAAATCTCAACCCGTTGTTGATTTTTTTCTTTGTTTTTCCAACAAACCCTCTTAGATTTTATTTTAAAATTATTTCTACCAATGACTGTCTTTGAAAGATTCAGTTACTAAATTTTTATTTTTAATTATATTGATAGTTTATTTATGTTAAGTTATATGATTTATTTTATTTTATCCAAAGTTCAATTTTAAGTTATAATTTTCTCTATTGTGGTGTTTATTTTATTTATATTTCAATTTTACAATCATCACTTTTTAAGTTGGTACTCTGTTAATATTTTATTTTAAAGTTTGTGTTCCTATTTTACTGTTTGTCATTGTATGACTTTAATTATTCAGTATACAGGGTGTATCAAAACTAATTTTTCCTTCCTTCTAAATGTTTCTAACTCTTATACGTTTTATTTTAGGTTTGTGATGGACTTACTCAATATGTTTTATATTCTTCCACTATGGAAAATAAATGATTCTGAATATCAAGTGATAGAGTTGGTTGTACAAATATCAATTAAATTATATGATTATTAAATATTTAAATTTATTATGGAGTAACTATTCACACCATAACAATATATAGATAATATATAGTGCTCTTGGTTTTAAATGATTTAAATTGTTTTATAAATATTTTTTCCTGGATGAGTGTTTTTTATTTCAATTCCACAAATTGATAAGGATATCAAGTATCGTCTTATTTTTTTAATAATTCACTTATATGTTCTGAGATAGATATGTTCGATATGTTATCATTGGATATTAGAAAATAGTAAGTTGAATATTGATATCGATAAGATCTGCACAATCAGTCAAAGTTCAATAACAAAAAATAAAAATAAACAGATATAGATACAGAATGTTTTGCAATACATTGTGAGATAAACACAAAACGGAATAGCATCAAACTAAATATTTGAGCTAAACTAGACCTTACAACGAAGAAAAGATCAAAACAACAATAACTTGACAGCAAATAGATCACACAACTCTCACGCCTATCTTTTGAAAACAGATCATCCGGTTCTTTGTGTTCGCTGTGTAACTCCCCTTAAAATTAGTGAACTTAAATAATGACATACCATTATTGATTATGGAAATAAAAACCATCTGAAACTTTTAGAACACATTGGGTACAATAGAATAAAATTTAAATTTCATTATGGATTTTGGGAATAAAGAGAGATGGCAAGATTTATATTTGATAAATAAATATCTATAGTTGAGTCGTATAGTTGCAAAGCTAGCTACATCCACAATTTACGGTTTCATTCATTCATATATTTGGGTTGTGCTCATCAGCCCAGGCAGTTGAACTGAATCTTTGTACCATTTCCCATGTTATCTACTTCCATTCCAGAAGCTTCGTGTCTTCTATAAAGGCCACTCGTTTGACTGGAGGGATTTATTTTCAGTAGTTGTGATGGTTGTATAAATTCCTCTCCAAAGTGCTTCCATCTAAGTTCTTGTAAGTCCTCACAGAAGCAGAGTATGTGGGTAGGTGTTTCATCATCAAGTTCACATTTTCTGCACATAGGTTCACTAACTTTGCCCATATTGTACAGATGTTTCCTCAAGGTGCAGTGTCCAGTCACCAGGTCGGTAACTGTCTTCAAATGTCTCTTACCCAGTTTCAGTAGCCTGGTTGAGAGTTCCTTGATTACCTTGTTCAGTAAACTCTTGGTATGAAGGTGCCCTTGTGTCACCCTCCATTTGAATTGGTGTTCCCTATCTAGCCAGTTCCCGATTTCCCCTCTTATGCAATCTTTTGTGATTCCACAAAACGGTTCCGGACCTATGAAGTCTCCTTTAGAGCCTTCTTTAGCTAACTGGTCCGCCATTTCATTACCTGCAATCCCCTCATGTGCCGGCATCCATATTAGAGACACTTTGTTGTCTCTTGCCAGCCTGTTGAGGGATTCTTTGCAGTTTTTCACCAGTCTAGACTTAGTTGTTGGATTACTGATAGCCTTAAGCAGAGCCAATTTTTTGTCCGGTATATCCTCTTCTGATGTTTTCATCAATACAGGCTATAGCGGCAATCGTCTCTGCTTGAAACACAGTCGTATATCGACCAAGGCTAAAGAACATTGTCTTTCTAGGTCCTTTTATACCAGCTCCAGTGCCATGGTTTGTTTTGGAGCCATCGGTGAACCAGATGATTTCTCCAGAATTATCTGGGTGCCTCACCTGTTCCCTAGATGGGATGATGATATTCACTCGCTCAGTGAATATATTCTCTGGTGTCATGCTATCAAAACTCATGTGAAATATGGGTTCGTCTAGTAATGTCCCAGTTGTATCAGTGTGTCCTTCTCGAACATTGTTCGGGGACCATAAGTCTCCCGATTTCAGCCTAAGAATTGCCATCATTGCCTCCGCCCTCATAAAAAGTCTAGAGGAGAAAGTCCAATGAGGGCTTCCATTGATGCCGTCCCCGTGCTGTTCATTGCCCCGGTAATACCAAGAAGAGCTTGTCTTTGGATTGCAGTTAACATATTAACTGCAGAGGTCACTTCTGTCCTCCTCCACCAGACTATTGTTCCATAGGTGATCGTTGGGCTTATCACAGTTGTGTAGAGCCAGTGAACCACCTCAGGTCGTATTCCCCAGGTTTTGCCCATAACTCTTCTGCATTGCCAGAAAAGCCTAGTCGCCCTGGTAGTAATTTTTTCCAGGTGTGCCTTCCAATTCAGTTTGGAATCAAGGGTCACTCCCAGATATTTGACTTCTTTGGATATTTCTAGTTATTAATTTACGGTTTTGAGAAAAGGCGGGAAAACCTGTAGTTGCAAAGATGTAAATCCTTCTGAATTCAAATTTGTAGGGTACGGATAGGAAACCAAAGATATTGAACAATTATGGACAGTGAAAATTGAATTTTTTAGGGACGACAGCCATATTCAAGTTGGATGTAGCTACTTTTGAAACTATCTGGCGGATGTAGCCTATTTTGAATCTGACTTGAGTGGATGTAGCTTATTTTGAATGTAAGAAGAGGGCAGTTTAAAATAAGACAACGCAGTACAATGAGTAGAACTTTAATTTTTAATTTTAAAAATGATACAAATACAAAATTTTGAACATAAAATAAAATTCTTCAGATACAAGCTAACACAGGGTCCTTAAATTATTATCGCAGCAACCTCAGCACTATAAATGTCACAATCTCTTTCGGTATCTTCTTCTCCATAAGTATCTATTGTAGTCTGACTCAAAAGATTTTTGTAATATGATAATGACTCTAGATCCAGTTCCATCTAGTTTTTCCCAAAGTGTTTGCCGAGTAATTCAGAAACATCCCTTACTTTTAGAGGTGGAAGCTGTACACCTACTGTCTTGGGTTCTGAATACGACATAAAACTGACTTTTTGCTTAGCTTTACATATAGTTTTGTATTTTCCTACATTGGTACGATAAGCTACTTCTCCTTGTAGCAGGATGGAGTCAAGTCTTGTTCTCTTTTTGAACAAGAACCGTCTACATGGCTGAAACTGGAAATGCCACTGACTCGGTAAATCCGAAAAATATCCGGGTATCTAGTCTTCCAGTCAAACACCTTGTCTTTAAGAGGAATAACAGTCCCAAATTGAGAAAATATGTCTGGAGTTATAAGTATGTTCATTTTCTCTATTATACACAGTCGGATGGAAGAAATGAGTGTCCTACAATTGGAAAAATGTACTCCACCCGTGCTACATTTGCAGGAGCATTATGACACAACCAGTAACTGATCATACTCATCATAATGGAGTTTTTATTTTGTCCACCGCATCCATCAAACATAATACGGAGAACTTCAACAGTGTTAGGAATTTGAAGATTATTCAGGCAGTAATATACTGCGGAACTGACTTCGTTTGAACCCTTTTTATATTCACTCTCATCGTAATGGTAAATGAGAACATTTTCCTTTGTCTACATTTTGAGAGTCCAACAACAACAGTTAAGTTGTATTTATATAGTTGCCTATAGTAATAGGCACTTTGGTCTGATACACGTGGAAGCACTTGATTCTTTTGGTGATCAAACGATTAAGTCTTCACGCGCTTCCTTTAATAGATCATAAAAAGCCTTAGCCTTCAATTTGTGGAATCTTTGCTCACACATTAGTCTTACCTTAATAGAAGGATCTGTGAAATATTTTATCTGTTCGTGATGAGCAATACAGGTGGAATATTCATCAGTTCGCGGACTGCCGAAGCCGATATTAAAATTAGTTCTAAACACATGCCTAAAATAAGAACGTTTGACATGTTTATCAACCGTAGCTTGTTTTTGGTATATACGCCACATTTTTTTTTATATTGAGGTCTGAAAGTAAATATTGCCTGTTTGCTGTCTGCAATAATGGTTTTCAATTACTTTAAACTTTTTTATGAAGTCAATCACCGACTGTTGTTTTACTGCGTATACCTTTTTCTCTCGGTCCCCTCCTCTACTTTCGACAGGCATTTCACCTCTAACTCGACCTTTTGTTATACGTAAAGTACCCAAAAAAGTTTTTTGGTATACTGGCACTTTTGCCTTAGTACTTCGATTATATAAAAAATACTTAACAACCAAAGAGTCACCTCCCCTAGTATCATTCACAGTTCTCCGTCTTTTCGGTTTGGTTGCTTCGGTATACTTTAATATGAAGGAGTCTTGCCTCATCTTTACTTCAGCCCCAGATCCATGAACATAAAATCTATCATGAAATAACTGTTGATCAGCAGCTGTACTTTCACTGCAGCGGTATGCTTATCCCTTTCTTCCATGGCTACATGTAAGTCTCTGAGCTGGTTCAACGGGGCAATATCAGAAAGTATAAAATAAAGTATTTCCTTTGTTTGTTTATTTTATACTAGACGGGAATTCAATCGAACACTCTACTATACGGTCCTGGTTCAGATAGAGTCCTTGCTAAAGGTCCTAATCAAGGTACAGATGAGGTTCTGGATTCAGATGGAGTCCTGGTTAAAGTTCCAGGTAAAGTCCCAGATAAAGTTCCAGGTAAAGTGTCCCAAGTAAAGTGCTAAGGAACAATAATAGTATCAAGAACAAATTTACCCAACATTACAAAATCCAGGATGTCTGAAGTATGAATTTGATAACAATATTAAAGAAAATCATTTAAAAACGTGGTTCATACATCCTGTATTTTAATAAAAAAAATAATCAAAGAAATCAAATAAAAAAACAATAAAATCGAATAATTGATTCTATACCGGTAAATATAGACATACAATATTAAATATGTATATATTTTGAAAAGGTTTGAAATATCTTCAAATATATTCAAAGAGAATCTGAAAAGAAATATGAAAAAACCAAAAAAAAAAATCATATCGATATATATTCCTGGCACTGGAACGACATTGCTACATAATAAAAATATGAAAGCGGAAAACTGCTAAGAAAGAATAGTTAACATACATTTAAGCGAAATAACTTACCATTCACATGAATGCACTTTTTCAAGATAAGATACGTTTGCTTCAATAGCACATGTTCACAGGAAAGAAGAATGGAACCTCTTTGCCATTGTTAAAATACAGGAAATCATATGAAAGATAACAGACTTACGTCTCATGTTTATGTCAAGCTCAGACGCTTTGACCAGGAAAGGAATTTACATTTCAATAGTGAATTCTTAATTCACATTTAATTAATAATTGGTAGAAGAAGAGTTAAGAACGAGGTCGAAGTGGGAATAACAAATAGCAGTGGCTATTTTCACGGCAGACCAGAACAAATCCAGTGCCTTCCACAGAACAGAAATACAACATATTACTCGACCAAATTATTTGCATCGTCAGAAGTAGATTATAGAAATTTTTGCTTATTGATTTTATCGGATAATTATGAAAAGATTCAACATAGTAAGGATTGAACCAGTCAATCTGTTGAACAAATCGCCTCATTTTCTAGTTAAAACTGATGAAATAAAACAAATTAATTTGTTTAAATCTTCATTATTTATTTTGAACTGACGTTCAAATTAAAATTAGTGACGCGTTTCGCTACACAGTAGCTTTTTCAAACTAGTTTGAAACTAGTTTGAAAAAGCTACTGTGTAGCGAAACGCGTCACTAATTTTAATTTGAACGTCAGTTCAAAATAAATAATGAAGATTTAAACAAATTAATTTGTTTTATTTCATCAGTAGTATGGATCTTCATCAAGTAAAAGCCTCATCTATTCAATTTTTCTAGTTAAAAAGTTAGCAACGATGCATAAAAATGAAAGTTGGTTCACAAATACATTTAAGCAATTCTTCTTTTTCATAAAAACCATCGTTTTGTGTGGCCTACTTTGGTTTTTCTTCGATCAAATCTTCAATCAGATTTAATATAGTTAATAAGTATTTATTACGGCAACACCGCCCTCTTCGAATCCCTACAGAAATTCCCAGGAGGTATAAAAATCCACAAAAAAGCAGGATTGAAACTGTACCCAAATATAGGGTTGGTGTTAGGGCTCGGATGTATAATATTTCACCACGATTTATTTGGGAATGTGAACATGTGTGCTATTGGTATAAAAAATGTATATCGTAACAGGTTTTTTTTTCAACTAATTAAGGTTTTAACCAAGCCATGGAGGTAAACGTATACAAATACATATAATTATTCTTTTCTGTGTATATACGATGTTCACTCAAAAAATTGACATATTTGAGTTGAATTTTTGTCATAGTTACTTTTTTAAGGATATTTTAATACCAAGGAAAACAGCCAACGCCGAAAAGCATGTTTTTCCTAATCAAACGGTTCTCTCACTGTCGGTTTAATTTTTCTTTCCCACTTTACTTCGTTCGTGCTAATTAACATAAGGTTTGTTCCAACTGGCATGTATGAACCGTTCTGGAAGTGTATCGATTACTGCGATTAGTGCCTAGTAGTGTCAATGAGAAAAAAATGCTGCTTCTTGTTTGTTTCATAGGACGGTATTTCCTGCATAGGTTATGGTAATTCGTACAAGTACTGACGGTTTTCAACATTGTCTGATACATTCAGGAGCTGGATAACTACAAGTTCTCTGGATTTTATCGTAATACGCACGCAGTAATTGTCAGCTCAGAGACAACTATCGCATAGAAAGACAGGGAGAACAAAATTCTAAATGATTATTGTATTGGTAAATTAGGCATAAGATATGGGAGTTGTGACTGACGATATTTTGTACCTGATAAGGATAAGTTCCTCTGCAGGGTTGGATTTGGTGATTATTTTTTGTGGAAGGAGGTGGTTGAGTTGTGCGATCCGATAACCATCCATAAACTGAGAAGTTTCGAAGGTTAATGGATTTCGTGACAATGGTGTGAAGGCTGGTGAGGGGCGTTTTGGCCTGAGTGCCGGAGCCTGAATTAGTGTTGAAATGGGGGTCATGGAGCTGCAGAAGTCCCATATTCTGTCGGGAACTTTTTCTAGGACGCTGATAAGGTAGATGGGTCTATATGATTCAGGGTCCGTGAGGTTTTATCTAATGAAAACTTGGCGAGCCACTCGTTAAGTGAAAGATATAATAATTATGGTAAGCAGTTCTACATATATTAATGTCAATTTAAAAATACAATACCGGAAGGAAATGTAATGACACGATTCGATCGTGTGTCTAACTAGTTTTGGTGACCTACTGCGCGGTACCACATGATGTTATAACAATGCGGTAATAATAGGCCAGTCCGATAAAAATATAATAATAAAATTAACAAACACGTTGCACAAAGTTAAATTTAATTTTGATATTAAGCACTCAATCTCTATTTGTGTGGTTGTGTTTTTACCTCAACCTATAATAACAATGCAGATTATATTTTAATTATACATTGTCGATTAATTTTTCACCTGCATTCTCCCTTAGTTAGGAGGGTTGTCTTTTAAGTGTTGCTGATAATAACATAGCCATAACAGGCCGCATCGCTTGAAGCTGTACCTAAACTGAATTTTTCAAGTTAATGAGTCAGTCGAAAAATAGAATTAAACGGAGAAAATGTTCGCGCAATAATTTTTTACAATTTTTGAAGACAGTTGCCTCAACAAAAATGCCTTGTCGAGTTGGTTTCTGTTCTCGGCAATGAAGCATCACATCAGTCGATAATTTCTCGTTCGTATGGATAATTAAAACGTGGACGGATTAATCTTAGCGACGATCCAAGAGCAGATCCAACAACAACGGAAAACGTCGATGCTGTTCGTTAGCTGATCCAAGAAGATCGACATGCCACATATCGTGAAATTGGAGCATCATTGGGCATTTCAAAGACCACAATTCAAGAAATTTTACATGATGAATTATCTGCAAAAAAATTAGTTTCTCGTTGGATACCGTATCTGTTGACGGAAGAACAGAAAGCAATTAGAGTCAATGGGTGTCAAAAAACTCTAATCCGGCTTAACGCAGGAAACTCAAAATATGTAGTGTTGCCAAAATGATGGTGGCGGCATTTGTCTCAAAAGTGAGTGATGTAGCAACAATTCCTCTGCAAGATCAAAGAACTGTTACTGCTGATTGGTACATATGGATTTGCTTGCCGGAAACTCCAACCCCCAGCGACGTTTTATTTTCAAATTCATAATTGAGTTGGTTTTTTTTACAGTTTTAATTACATTCTCATCCTGCTTGATGAAATTGAGGATACAAACCCTATATCGTTGGAAAGCTTAGTGCAGTTTCTTAAAATGACAGTACAATATGCAGAGTGTTCCATTTAAAAACTTTGAAATATTCTTTAATTAGTTTCATTAGCTTCACCCTTTATTAAAAGAGACACGAGATTCCAATGTAACATATTTTCTAAATAGCCTCACAACATTACCCAAATGAAAAAATCAAGGATAATTTTTGTACACTATATGTCATATCTTACAAAATACCTGTACCCGGTATAAGCTACTGAGAACATATATTTTCGAAAATCTCTCGAACATAAGAATTCAAATTTTAAAAATTTCATCTTCTACCATAACTGCGCAATCGTCCGAAACCGGAACTTTGAATTCCAGCTATTCACTTTTTGTATTTCGTTGGTAGAACACACTGTATATACCTATAGACACTGGGTTGTTAAGCCGATATCCGGCTTTTGGTATTTTAAGTATATTGGTACTACTTTGCAAAAATTAATTAAAAACATTTTTAAACCGAATATTTTAGGAGAAAACTGGGAATTAAGAATTCCTAAATGTTTGCAACTTTCACTACAGATACGTCACATACTTAAAGATGAAGTTAGCCACTTTCTGATTTAGATGTTTTATGAACTAATAGCCAGTTACAGAAAGGCCATTCGAATTTGAAGTTTGAAGAACTGTCACAGTCTATAATATATATGATTTTTTTGTTTACAGTTTATACGAGCTTGACGTTTCAATATTATAAAAAGTAAAAGCATCGTGTTGATATTATTTTAGTTAAGTTTAGTTAGTTTTTCTCTCTAACTGTGCCTGCAGTAGAAGTTGTGGAAAATTGTGGTTTGAGGCTGCTAGAAGAAAATATAAACAGACTACAACTAATTGATATGGCTGTGAATATCATTTTGATGAAAGTAATTGTAAATGTGTGTGTAGCCGTAAAAATAAATCATAAAGTAAATTTAAACAACTCCTAATTCACTATAAAAGCAATATAACATAAGCATAACCTATACTTCATCACGAGTTTAAAAAAGAAGACGAGAGAATTGTGGTCCTATGTGAACCCTTATGTAGCTAAATAGAGCATATAGCATACATGGCGAACTATTTAAATCATCCAAAAGTTGAATTTTCAAATCGACCTAAAAACCTTGTGAGAATAGAAATATTAAAAATAATTGATTGCCCATTATGATTTTGTCCACCACTAACTATTAACATTGAGAAAACATCATATTTTTGTCAAGTTTACACCCCATTCTTAGTTTTCAGTAATTTTATGGCATCAATTTTTTTTAACTTTATTTTTCGTTCTTACTGTCTGGCCCATAAAATAATAACCTTTTACAACCAACTAGTCTAGAGTAACTGGAGTGTAGCGATGTGGTGATTTACTAACTGTTAGCAATGTTTAACAGGTGTTGCATGTTGAGTATATTTAGGTTGAACAGCGTTATTTTCTTCTCTTCCTGTTAGAAGTGTATATCTTTAATAAAAATAAAAATTATAAAAGCGGATCGAAAGTAACAAGGTGGTGTTTATGTAAAGACTATGGGAGGTAAAGTGGATCAGTAAACGGATATTAGGTTGTATAATCAACTGATAGCTGCTGGGTAAAAATATTTTATAGTCAAACCGGAAGTAATGGTTTGCCTAAAATTTTAATTAACTATTAATTCCGCTACGACACCATCAATTAAATACAGTGTGTTCTAGGATCGGGTGCCCAAGAAGAGAAACTTTTTTATTTGAAAAAGTTTTTGTGAAAAATGTCATTCTTGATCAAAAGTTCTGCTTGTTCTGCAACCCCATGAAATGAAATAAAATTCAAGTTTTTCAAAAGCTGCTATTCCGTCTTATGGAAAATACTATGAATTTTTGGACTAAGTTTGTAAATGTAATAATAATCTAGTGAGTGTCGTTTACTACAATAATCTAGGGGGCGACTTTGGTTCACAATCAATTTCAATGTGTGAATCGGGAGATTCCACATTTTTACTGTCTGTAACTATTTCTTCATTGGACGTTTCTTCAATCCTTGCCAAAGACATTTGTGCCAGTCTTGTGTGAGCTTCATGTAATTGTTGTTTAAAATAAGTTATTTCACTTTTAAGGGGTTCCTCTATTTCTAGAAATGAAAAAAGTTCGTTGTTTTCGTTGTTTGAAAGTGATAATTTAGGCTCGGGTAATGCTTTAGGGCTTTCAGGGAACTGAAACAAAAAATTTAGTAATATGTAGTCGATAATAATTTGCAGAAAGTGTTCTGATGCCTACTGCATAAAAAACAGTGTACTCAGGGTTGACGATACCACGGACTCCAGTCATTACTTGAAAACATATCCCTAGTCCTTGTGTGGGAGAATATTGAGATAAGTAAGGACAAACCCTTTTTTAAATGTTCGTCAGTAAAAAATAAAACTATGGGTTATTGGATATGAGAAATAATAATTTTATACCTATTTCGATGTATTCTCCAGTTAAATTTGGATTTCATTATCAACATGAGTTATCATTAGGATTTGGAGATTTTTTTTAGCAGCGATATATGCAGCTTGATTGCTTTTTCCTTTTCCAGAATTTCAATAGGTGAATTTGGAATTCTTTTTATCAATTTTTTTATTATTTTGAAGGAGGGGGTTTTGGGACTATACCTCAATGATTCCAGTGATATGCTACATTGATGAGGATGTGACAAACACAACTTTTATCATACACGATGAAAGCTGCAGATGTATCCAACTCCGACTCACATCTGTGAAAATTTTCACTAATTCAAATAATCTGACCTAATTTTATAATGTTTATGATAAATTGTTGATTGCTTGGGGTATTTACATTTAGTGAGAGGTAAATGCGATATTTGACAGTCAAAACTGATATTCTGTGAGCATAACTTAAAAAGTTCAGCTCACTATTAACAGTATTAACAACACCAATGATTATTTTGCAAATATACATAAACCAGTATTTAAAAACAATTTTCAGTCTAAGAAAGCATAATCACGTTGAATATAAAATCAATAGTATATTAATAATACATAATAACCCTCAGTTATTTACTTACGGGTATCTTATTATCAACGTCTGACAATTCATTATCTGCAGGCTCTAATTCGCTGACTTCTAATGGACAGGTTATATATATATATATATATATATATATATATATATATATATATATATATATATATACATATATGGCTTAACACCTCATGTGAGGTTGCGCCGCTTTCGCTTTCTAAATCCGTTTATCAGGGTGGATCAGTCCCCATCCTCGGTTTATTATTGTATCCGTTCGCTTATTTGCCGCCATTTCTTCCGGTCTCTTGTTTCTTGCTTCCATCTTGTCACACCTGCCCTGATCAAGTCGTCCTCTACCTCTGTCAACCATTTAGATCTGGGTCTTCCACGTCTTCTCTTCCCTCCCGGCTGCCATTGTAGCATAGCCTTTGTTACTGCATCCTTCCCTTGCCTCCATATATGTCCCAGCCATTTGACTCTTTGAGTTTTAATTTTCTTTATTATGTCTTCTCCATTCAGTTCTTCTAATATTTCTTGGTTCGTTCTCCTTCTATATTCTTGTTCTCCTATCTTCACTGGACCCAGAATTGATCTTAATATCTTGCGTTCGTTTATCCTTAGTTTGTCTTCTTCTGTTTCCGTCATAGTTATAGTTTCTGCTGCGTACATTGTTATGGGCCTTATTATTGTATTGTATATGTTCAACTTTGTTTGCCTAGTCAATATTTTACTTTTTA
Source organism: Lochmaea crataegi (assembly GCA_947563755.1). Lineage (NCBI taxonomy): Eukaryota > Metazoa > Arthropoda > Insecta > Coleoptera > Chrysomelidae > Lochmaea > Lochmaea crataegi. The sequence continues at coordinate 22,454,927 of OX387435.1, forward strand.
ACAAATTTTTGTTAGCTTGGTACGCTCGATTTGTTGCCATTATTTTTTCTTCGACCTCCGTTCTTCTTTCCCCTTTATTGTCTATCATTACACCCAGGTATTTGAATTTTTGTACTTCTTAGAATTTTTTATTTCCTATTCGTATTTCCCCATTCTGTCCTGTTTTTCCAAATCTCATTATCTCCGTTTTCTTCACATTAATTTTCAGTCCCAACTTCCTCCCTTCCTCCTCAATCTCCCTTAGTAATTTTTCCATGATTTTGAATTGACTTCCTGTTGTTCTAAGATTTCCCTTTTGTAACTTTCTCAAAACAAATTCTAGAGACAGATTGAACAGCGTAGCTGACAGTGAGTCTCCTTGTCTTACACCTTTGTTTATTTCAAACTCTTCCGTTTCTCCTTTTTGTGTCAGGATACTAACCTTTGAATGTCTCATTGTCATCTCTATTAGTTTTCTTAGTTTTTTGCTTACCCCTTGTTCTTTTAAAGCTTCCATAATTTCGTTCCTCTTTAGAGAGTCAAAGGCTTGTTCAAAGTCTAAAAATAACATTTCTATTTCATATTTATGTTCGTATGCTTTTTCCATAATTTGTTTAATAGTGTGTATTGCATCTGTTGTTGATCTGCCTCTTATGAATCCACATTGATATTGTCCTATAATATTTTGAGTTTCAGTTATTAGTCGTCTTTGTATTAGTGATGATAATATTTTATAGGCTACGTTTAATAGTGTAATGCCTCTATAGTTCTTACATTCTTGCTGGTCTCCTTTTTTGTGTATCTTTATGATTTGTCCAGTTTCCCATTCGTTCGGCATTTTTTCCTCTTCCCATATTTTTTTAACCAATCTATATATTCTTTCATGTAACATGTCTCCGCCGTGTTTTATCAGCTCTAAATTGATTTCATCCTTCCCATGTGCTTTTCCATTACTTCCTCTCTTGATAATATCTCTTACTTCCTCTAATGTTGGTTCTTGTGTAATAATTTCTTCTTCTGCTTCTTCTCCTATTTCATCTTCTATCACTGGTTCATTTAGTAATTCCTTAAAGTACGTTGTCCATATTTCTTTGTATTGTTTTTCCTCTTCCACAATTTTTCCTTGTTTGTTCTTTATTCCTTTTAATTTGTTTTTGAAAGTCCTATTATTTTCTTTTATTTTTTTATAAAAATTTTTTGAATTTCTGTTCCATTTCTCTTTCTCTATTTCCTGTATCCTTAAGTCCATCCATTGCCTTTTTCTTTTCCCGATTATTTTCTTGCTATCTTTCGTTAGTGTTTGATATTTTTCTCTATCTTCTGGTTTATTTGTTCTTATCCATTTTAGCCTAGCTTCTGCTTTTGTTTCAGCTATTTTTTGGCATTCGGTATTGTACCATTCTTTTTTTCTCTCCTTCTTCTTTTTACCTATCACTTTTTCCGCTACTACTTGTATTCCGTTTTCTATATTGCACCATTCTTCTTTCATATCATTGCGTTCTTGCCTCCCATCTTCTGTTAAATAATTTTCAAGTTGTTCTACGTATTTCTTTTTTACTAGGTTATCCTTTAATTTTTCAATGTCCCATTTTTTTTGTTCACTCTTGAGGACAGGTTACTGATTCTTTATGAGCGCTTGTGCAAGATTCTGTAAAAAAAAATAGTTGTAACCCAATAATTGATTTGAATTATACATGAATATTTTCAATGGAAACAAAATATATTATTATAAATAAACCTGTTCTGTTACCCCTTAGTAAATTACTATAAAAAAATCATAAAAAGACCTAGCATATACAGGTATAGTAAAATTAATACCTATTTAGAGGTACCAGCAGTTTTAGTAACTTAACGTATGTGGCTTCTTGAACCATCTGACATTAACATGAAATCAAAATTTGACGTAACTTCAAAAACGTGACATCTAATAAATTAGTTACGACGTTCATTTTTGTTGGTAATTTTTTGTTTCAACCGATTTATTAATAATAAATAAGGATGGTCTTATTCTAAATGGGTATAAAATTTACTATAGGCAACATTACTGAGCACGCCATCCGCAGTGCTCAGAAAGATATAGCACTTTTCTGACACGCGAGTTATTCTCGAGTAGTGGAAGAAAAAGGAAATCAGGAGAGAAAAAAGCAGGAGATCAACCTCCTCGGGAAAACTCATAAAGAAAGTATTACGAACCTCCGAACCTTTCCAAACTGGAAAAGCCCAGAGGACTTAGTGGAACGAGACTTCCCTAAGGCGTATCCTGAGACTATCATCAGTGCGAACGATCGAAGCTTGATGGAAAATGTAAAAGTATAGGAATTGTTTGCTGGATGGGAACAAATAAGCTCTAATTTGGTGGCATTTACCGTAAACCTGGAGTCGTTCTAATCGACTGGGAAACACTACAGACTACGGAATGGCTCTAGTTGAAAGTGCCTCAGAGTAAAGACTGTAAAAACATGACTGATGTTGTGCAAGGAATACTACATCCTATGGATCTGTCAACTTTGGTGAATAATTTTAAAATGGTCATTCTTTTTCAACTAAGAATATATCTTGTACCTATGCAATATAACTATTCAATGAGAAATATCCAGATATACTCGTTACGAGGAATGGATTGAAAAAATTAATAAAGAAATTTGATGAAGACAAAAAGATATCGAAAAAGGTGTACAATGAGGACGATGATGCAGCTACTACCCTAGCTATACATTCAGTAGGAGAAAATCCCAAGTTGAGTTTACGAAAAAGAACGGCGGAAGTAGGTTTTAGCAAGAGCCACTTACAGAAAATATTTAATCACACGTTACAAGATTGTGATTGTGATTGTGATTGTGATACGAGACTTATCTTTTGCAATCATTGGCGGGAAGCTTATAAATGACCCAACACTACAATCACTATAACTTTTAATATCTGATGATGCAACGTTCACGACAAATGGAATTGTTTCATCTCAAAACTGTCGGTACTGGGCTAGGGAAAATCATTATTACAGGATTCAACGTAATAGTCAATATGTTAATGTTTGGTGTGCTGTTTTACCAGATCGAATAATCGGATCGTATTTTCTAAAGGAAACGTTTATTTGTATTTGCTGGACAACTTTTGTAATACCTGAATTAGATGACCTTCCTTTGGAGCAAAAGCGTAAAACATATTGTCAGCATGATGGCTGATCATCACATCGACTTTGCTGAAGAGAATGGATGGATGAATATTAGACATGATAAGAAACGCTTATAAAGAATTTAGAAATAGAGTGGAGAAATGTTTTGAACTTGGTGGAGGCTATGTCGAATAATTATTGAATTTATTTAATTAATTTAGTTATTGAAGGAAACATCACTCATTAAATTATTATTACATTATCGAACACATATCCGCATGGATCGGTTAAACACCAATAGGAGCAAAATACGTCACAACTTTGCAAAATTTACAAAAATCAAACCAGTCAAATGTCATTTTGTTTCGTAAGTTCCGTTTTAACATCGAAAATTGTCTTCCTTTATCAAAACAAATTTCTGGTTTTCGAAGAGTTGACTAGTTGGGTCCGGTAAGGTTCGCGACTCTCGTAATTTTGCAACGATTTTTTTTTATTAGAAAGCCCTATTGCTATAGAACATTTTAAAAGAAAAAAATTCTTGGATCATGCACTTTTTAAAGAGAAAATTGCAATTAAAAGTACTAAAATTCTGCGATTTTTTTTTAATTTTTGACAATTATGTCTAGATATCAGATGGTGACAAATTTTAGAAAGAGCGGTGGATGGACAATGTTGCCAGTTCTCATTTCCGTAACTCGTGACAGCTTGGAAATACTTTACAGAAGGTTTTAGATCTTGTTATTAAAAAATTTGTGTTATATTCTGAATTTATAAAGAAAAATCCAAAAAACAATATTTTTCACCACGACTACTATTTGGACAGATATTTTATTTAAAAAATAGTTAAATACTTCATATTCAACATGTATTTTTTCGAGGGATAAATATGTATCTGTAAATGTAGACATAAATATCAGGGCAAAGGAATCCTTTTTGGAAAACTTCATGTGGAATACAAATTATTTGATATTTTTCCGAGAAGGGGAAGGGGATAAACCAAGATTCACATATTTCCTTCCACCCGTAGTAATGACAACACCTATCGCTTCCCGACCAACTGATACAGATCAAAGTACCAAAACCTAACCTAACTTTGTTAAGCTCCGAAGTATCATTTCATGTATTCCAAAGTACTAAAATGTATGTGAAAAAAGCTATGTGGTCTAGCAGTAATTTGTTTTAACAAGTAGCATGAGCGAGAGTGGTTTTAAAAATCCGAGTCGAAGACGAGGATTTTTCCACTTTCGCGAATACCCCGATTACCCCCGAATATATTTTTGAAAATTCGCAAAATTCAAGTATTTTCTTTCGGTTTTTTTTTGTGAAACTTTGTTACATTCAGTTTAAGATAATAACCTTTACAGTTTAAAGTGAAAATATTCATCGTAAAATTGCATTAAACAGTGTTGAAAAAGTATCATTTTTTTTTAACTGAATTCGTGATTTTTAAAGTAATTACTAAATGATCCAGCGAAATTTTTGTTATAACTTGCTTTATTTAAGGTAAGCTATCAAACAAATTTAAAATTAACATAAAATTCCGAGGGTAGCGAAGTCTACCAGAAACGTCTAGTTTTGTATTACCAAAACCAAAAAAAGCTCAGCAGAATTTAGTAATGCGAAATTATCCGTGCAAGTATATTAATAATCTCTAAAAATTAATTATTGTCAAAACCAAACCAGCGGTATTTGTTTTTTATAAGCACTTCATGATTAACTTGGTATAGAAAGTTATGTTATTGAAATGTTTTTAAACGTAAATAAAAACTTACATCAAAGTAATCTTCACAAAAGTTGACCAGTTAGCGATTTTTAAAGTAATCCCTCGTTTCTTAATTTTGCTGAAAGTGCTAATCTTGATATAACAACATAACCTAATTTTATTTGATATGCGATTCCAATAATTATTTATACATCTTCGATTTCCATTTAGTTCAATAGTTCCTAGTGGTGTTCATTCGTTTTCAAGGTACAAATGTCTAAAATATCTTCAATCAAAAAATATGTTACGTCATTTTATACAGCGTGGGCCACAGAAAACAGTCCACCCCGATATTTGGCAGAATTCCTTAGATTTTAAGGAAATTAGGAAACTCGTCGATTTTTGTTCTAAGGGGGACACATTTTTACGATACAGGCATCTGTCATTTATCAACCCCTCCCTTCCACTTCACCAACCCCTTATTTTTAAATGGGGAATATATATAATGTGCGGCACATCATTAGAAAGGCATTTAGATGAAGTATTCAGACATAATGATCGTCCACGATGGTATAATATTTGCAAAAAAATCTTAATTAATTTAAAGAACAACACCTCTTAAAAATGAAACGCAACGCCTATGGTTTGCTAATGTGTCATTTTTTCTGTCACATCAAAAGTAAATTAAAACAGTTATTGCAAAAAAATAGTAATTTGATACTAAGACATTTTGTTTAACATTGTTATTATTAATTATCATATTGTTTTTGCAATTTTTGTTTTAATTTACTTTTGATGTGACAAAAAAAATTACACATTAGCAAACCATAGGCGTTGCGTTTCATTTTTAAGAGGTGTTGTACTTCAAATTAATTAAAACTTTTTTACAAAAATGGTATAAATATCGAAAAAAATCGTGGACGATCATTATGTCCGAATACTCCATCTAAATGCCTTTCTAATGATGTACCGCACATGGTATATTCCCAATTTAAAAATAAGGGGTTGCTGAAGTGGAAGGGAAAGGGTTGACAAATGACAGATGCCTGTATCGTAAAAATGTGTCCCCCTTAGAACAAAAATTGACGTGTTTCCTAATTTTCTTCAAATCTAAGGAATACTGCCAAATATCGGGGTGGACTGTTTTCTGGGGCCCACTCTGTATGTTTATTAACATGATATTTGTCATAAATGACAGTTAATGCATCATTGATCGGTAGCGTAGGGCGACCGCTACCACAACGCTCATATCAGTCAGTTGACAAAACACGCGTTCAGCAGGAAATTGATTATCGCTCCGGTAGCGCTACGTTGGGATGAACGGGACCTTACTTTTGATAGTGATATCTCGGATAGACATCTTGATAGCATCAAACGTTTTGGCGGCGATTAAAAAATTAAAATCGAATCATGTTTGAACCAAACCTTAATTTCCTGCAGCAATAAAATAATTTCTGTACAAAATAGATACTTCCAAACATTATAGAACAGTTTTTCAAAACCAGTCAGCATTCCTCGTGCCAATTATGTAGGATCGTAGTAGTAATTAAGTAATTCATTGAATATATGTTCCAAAATCTATTTTATCATTACTTACATAATTTCCTCAATAAAAAATTATTAAGTAATTACTAGTAGTAGACAAGGCTAGCTTTCCACTCCTATATAGTAGGTAGCTATTGTTCACTTCATGTGATTTATGCCTTGCACTTTTACTAGTAACTAATTGTTATTATCATCATTATATTAAGCTTGTTGAATAATATAATATTCAGCTTAACGAACATTTTCTTTCAAAATTTAGAAAACGAACGGTTTTAAATTTATTGTATTTTAGCGTAAAATGTAGATATCCATACTTTTTTAGACGAGCTGAGCTTCAGAATTGCGTCACAAATTCCACAAAATTTATGACTTACCGACAAAAAATAATTCCAAATGTGAACTTAGTTTTTCATTTTATTATGATATGAAACTGCAAAACAGTTATTTTTGCACAAGTCTGGTCTATTGATGCACATACCTGGTGTTTGACTAAGAGAGGTGAGCAGCTGTATCTAAGAATAGAAAGTTTTTGTACCAAACAAGATTTAAAAAAATATATTGCAATGCAGTTTTCACCCATTTTTACAGAATTCTAATCTCTATTGAAGTAATTTGTAAAATTTGTGACTTTCCATTTAAATTTTTGAAGGACTTGTAATTGTTCAGACCCCGCCATTTGGTTACCGGTAAATATTCTAGATGAAAGCGAATACATAATATTTTACTAAATGCTTAATTCCCTCTCAAATGACTTTTCGTCCGTATTTGAGAAAAAAAGTTGATGATTACCTTGAACACACGAAACGTCGTAGAAAAAAGGAAGCTACTTACCAAGCTTGCCAATGTCAAACTGTAGTATACTTTATAGTCTTAGTTTTAGGTTGTATTTATTAGGATTAGTCATGATTGTTTTGAACTGTCAATATCTGTCAGAATCTGATCATTAAAGCCTTCGTTGGGTCTTTTAATTTATTACAATTTAATGAACAGAATCTTAAATAAAAATGGATCGGCTTCTACGACCAGAACGTTTTGATGCGGATCCAAATGTACCTACGTGTTCACCACAATGGAAGCATTGGTTTCAAACTTTTGAAAATGTTCTGAAGTCAGCAGATATTTCAAAGGAAAAGAAAGAAGCAGATGCTCTTATGCTCCAATTACTAGTCAACCAAGTTTCATCTGCTGTTTTTGAGTTCATATCTGAATGTATAGTTCATATAATAGCCTTCTTGGTGTGCGTCATTGATTGCTAATGTCCTTCTAATACATTACGTTGGAAGAAATGGAAAAAATATACTACTAGTAGATCTACGCCATACAATCCATGAGGAAATGGGCAGGTAGAGCGCTATAATGGAATCATTTGGAAAACCATTAATCTGGCAATTAGATCTCGTGGACTGAAGTTAAGTCAGTGGGAAGTGGTACTGCCAGAATCGTTGCATTCTATACGTTCTCTATTATGTACTGCCATCAATACTACTACCCACGAAATAATATTTTTCCATGCACGACGCTCACTCAATGGAATTTCTCTGCCTACGTGGCTAAATAATCCTGGACCTGTTTTGCTTCGTCGATTCAATCGTACCAGCAAATATGAACCTTTAGTCGAAGAAGTCAATCTAATTGATGCAAATCCTCAATATGCAAGAGTCCGATTATCTGATGGTCGTGAAACTTCTGAATCACTTAGACACTTAACTCCATCCACCCCCAAGATTGACTGTCAACATCCTACGCCAGAAGAGATTGGAACAAGAATCCTTTCTTCTCCACCTATCCTGCATCAACATCCTTCAGAATCCGTTTCTGAATCAGATAACGGAAACGTTGATTCCAATGGAATCATAAAAACTATAATTCCACCCAGAGGGGTTGTCTGGCCTAAGAAGATCGTCTCGGGCAAAGAAAGTTACTTCTCGTTTGGAATATAAATTATAACTTCTAAGGCTCGGATGAATGTTGTATAGTTTATAGTCTTAGTTTTAGGATGTATTTATTAGGATTAGTCATGATTGTTTTGAACTGTCAATATCTGTCAGATTCTGTTCATTAAAGCCTTCATTGGGTCTTTTAATTTATCACAATTTAATGAACAGAATCTTAAATAAAAATGGAACGGCTTCTACGACCAGAACGTTTTGATGCGGATCCAAATGTACCTACTTGTTCACGACAATGGAAGCATTGGTTTCAAACTTTTGAAAATGTTCTGAAGTCAGCAGATATTTCAAAGGAAAAGAAAGAAGCAGATGCTCTTAAGCTCCAATTACTAGTCAACCAAGTTTCATCTGCTGTTTTTGAGTTCATATCTGAATGTATAGTTCATATAATAGCCTTCTTGGTGTGCGTCATTGATTGCTAATGTCCTTCTAATACATTACGTTGGAAGAAATGGAAAAAATATACTACTAGTAGATCTACGCCATACAATCCATGAGGAAATGGGCAGGTAGAGCGCTATAATGGAATCATTTGGAAAACCATTAATCTGGCAATTAGATCTCGTGGACTGAAGTTAAGTCAGTGGGAAGTGGCACTGCCAGAATCGTTGCATTCTATACGTTCTCTATTATGTACTGCCATCAATACTACTCCCCACGAAATAATGTTTTTCCATGCACGACGCTCACTCAATGGAATTTCTCTGCCTACGTGGCTAAATAATCCTGGACCTGTTTTGCTTCGTCAATTCAATCGTACCAGCAAATATGAACCTTTAGTCGAAGAAGTCAATCTAATTGATGCAAATCCTCAATATGCAAGAGTCCGATTATCTGACGGTCGTGAAACTTCTGTATCACTTAGACACTTAACTCCATCCACCCCCAAGATTGACTGTCAACATCCTACGTCAGAAGAGATTGGAACAAGAATCCTTTCTTCTCCACCTATCCTGCATCAACATCCTTCAGAATCCGTTTCTGAATCAGATAACGGAAACGTTGATTCCAATGGAATCATAAAAACTATAATTCCACCCAGAGGGGTTGTCTGGCCTAAGAAGATCGTCTAGGGCAAAGAAAGTTACTTCTCGTTTGGAATATAAATTATAACTTCTAAGGCTCGGATGAATGTTGTATAGTTTATAGTCTTAGTTTTAGGATGTATTTATTAGGATTAGTCATGATTGTTCTGAACTGTCAATATCTGTCAGATTCTGTTCATTAAAGCCTTCATTGGGTCTTTTAATTTATTACAATTTAATGAACAGAATCTTAAATAAAAATGGAACGGCTTCTACGACCAGAACGTTTTGATGCGGATCCAAATGTACCTACTTGTTCACGACAATGGAAGCATTGGTTTCAAACTTTTGAAAATGTTCTGAAGTCAGCAGATATTTCAAAGGAAAAGAAAGAAGCAGATGCTCTTAAGCTCCAATTACTAGTCAACCAAGTTTCATCTGCTGTTTTTGAGTTCATATCTGAATGTATAGTTCATATAATAGCCTTCTTGGTGTGCGTCATTGATTGCTAATGTCCTTCTAATACATTACGTTGGAAGAAATGGAAAAAATATACTACTAGTAGATCTACGCCATACAATCCATGAGGAAATGGGCAGGTAGAGCGCTATAATGGAATCATTTGGAAAACCATTAATCTGGCAATTAGATCTCGTGGACTGAAGTTAAGTCAGTGGGAAGTGGTACTGCCAGAATCGTTGCATTCTATACGTTCTCTATTATGTACTGCCATCAATACTACTACCCACGAAATAATATTTTTCCATGCACGACGCTCACTCAATGGAATTTCTCTGCCTACGTGGCTAAATAATCCTGGACCTGTTTTGCTTCGTCGATTCAATCGTACCAGCAAATATGAACCTTTAGTCGAAGAAGTCAATCTAATTGATGCAAATCCTCAATATGCAAGAGTCCGATTATCTGACGGTCGTGAAACTTCTGTATCACTTAGACACTTAACTCCATCCACCCCCAAGATTGACTGTCAACATCCTACGCCAGAAGAGATTGGAACAAGAATCCTTTCTTCTCCACCTATCCTGCATCAACATCCTTCAGAATCCGTTTCTGAATCAGATAACGGAAACGTTGATTCCAATGGAATCATAAAAACTATAATTCCACCCAGAGGGGTTGTCTGGCCTAAGAAGATCGTCTCGGGCAAAGAAAGTTACTTCTCGTTTGGAATATAAATTATAACTTCTAAGGCTCGGATGAATGTTGTATAGTTTATAGTCTTAGTTTTAGGATGTATTTATTAGGATTAGTCATGATTGTTTTGAACTGTCAATATCTGTCAGATTCTGTTCATTAAAGCCTTCATTGGGTCTTTTAATTTATTACAATTTAATGAACAGAATCTTAAATAAAAATGGATCGGCTTCTACGACCAGAACGTTTTGATGCGGATCCAAATGTACCTACTTGTTCACCACAATGGAAGCATTGGTTTCAAACTTTTGAAAATGTTCTGAAGTCAGCAGATATTTCAAAGGAAAAGAAAGAAGCAGATGCTCTTATGCTCCAATTACTAGTCAACCAAGTTTCATCTGCTGTTTTTGAGTTCATATCTGAATGTATAGTTCATATAATAGCCTTCTTGGTGTGCGTCATTGATTGCTAATGTCCTTCTAATACATTACGTTGGAAGAAATGGAAAAAATATACTACTAGTAGATCTACGCCATACAATCCATGAGGAAATGGGCAGGTAGAGCGCTATAATGGAATCATTTGGAAAACCATTAATCTGGCAATTAGATCTCGTGGACTGAAGTTAAGTCAGTGGGAAGTGGTACTGCCATAATCGTTGCATTCTATACGTTCTCTATTATGTACTGCCATCAATACTACTACCCACGAAATAATATTTTTCCATGCACGACGCTCACTCAATGGAATTTCTCTGCCTACGTGGCTAAATAATCCTGGACCTGTTTTGCTTCGTCAATTCAATCGTACCAGCAAATATGAACCTTTAGTCGAAGAAGTCAATCTAATTGATGCAAATCCTCAATATGCAAGAGTCCGATTATCTGACGGTCGTGAAACTTCTGTATCACTTAGACACTTAGCTCCATCCACCCCCAAGATTGACTGTCAACATCCTACGTCAGAAGAGATTGGAACAAGAATCCTTTCTTCTCCACCTATCCTGCATCAACATCCTTCAGAATCCGTTTCTGAATCAGATAACGGAAACGTTGATTCCAATGGAATCATAAAAACTATAATTCCACCCAGAGGGGTTGTCTGGCCTAAGAAGATCGTCTCGGGCAAAGAAAGTTACTTCTCGTTTGGAATATTAATTATAACTTCTAAGGCTCGGATGAATGTTGTATAGTTTATAGTCTTGTTTTAGGTTGTATTTATTAGGATTAGTCATGATTGTTTTGAACTGTCAATATCTGTCATGTTCTGTTCATTAACGCCTTAATTAGGTCTTTTAATTTATTACAGAAACCAAATAAAATTTTCCTAAACTATTTTTTGATATTTTCAAAAAAAAACGTGTTAAAGCCAATAATGAAAAATTGGCATTTTTTGTTTTCCTCGTATAACTCTGAAAATAGCATATCTTTCAGACATGTTTTGGTCCCCTAAACGGCAACTTCACTCTCATTTAACCTATATCGTAACTTTTATGGTTTCCAAAAGTACAATGCTGATACCATTTAAAATGATCAACCAAAATAAAATTGAAAAAATACCACCAACAGAAAAAAAAATATAACTTTGCATCTGATATGATATGTCGTTTTTAACTCGCAATAAGGTAAGCGTTAAAATGTATTCTTTTCATCAACAATTTCTTAAGCTAGATGGGGGTTTGAATCAAGATTAAAGATTCTACTCTAAACAACAATCTGCACTGACATGCTGAAAGCACTTTATCCTGGCTAAATATTTTTATTTGAATAGATGTCTGACTACAAAATGTAGTAATTAAAAAATAATACTAATGAACGATGCAGTTCAGCAGCGCATAAACCTCGCTAATGATTATATAGACTGTACATCAGCAGCATAATGATATAATTTTTTTCTTCCATGTCATTAATCTCCACAATGTTTGTTTATGTCTGTAAATTATACAATAAGAATCCGTATATAGTTTATAAAAGTTTCGAAAATAAGTTTCAGGTTTCTGGGACATAAAAAAGATGCTGTGAAAATAATAGGTTAGCTAACTTCTTCAGAAATAATTTATGGTTTACTTTTGTTCGAGTAGTGCCTTCTTCCGCTAACGTTTCAAAAGCCCTTACCTGTCAACAGAGACGGAGGTAAAAAAATATTTCAAAGGTGTACCAAAATTTAGTAAAATATTTCATGTTCATTTGCAAATGCTAAAATTGTTTTTGTTGTTTATGTTTCCTCAGTAAATCGACAACTATTTCGTACAATACTCTATCCATCCAAGCAACGGAGTGTTCCAAAACAGTATCATGCATAGTGCACGTGATCTCTCCAACTCTGTATGGACAATGAATTCCGCCGGCCGATTGCAGTTAAATCCGATTGGCCAGCGCATGGAGGCATATTTATTTTAGCCAATAGATGCAAAGGCGCATGGTGATCACGCATCTATCGTTGTTTGGGTCGCTCTGTTTGTTCGATGGATATAGTATAGAATGATTTTGGTATAAGCTATGCTTTATTTATGAAGAGCACTATGTCTGTGAACATCCAGCTCAGGTTTCTGCACACCATTAGAGTTGTTCGGATTTCTAACGTTCGCACTTAATTTTATTTTATATTTTCGCATTTAGTTTTATTTCCGTCAGCGGTGAATTGATGCTTCTGGACCGTGCATGAGCCGCGATTGATGCGCTTCCTCTAAAAATCTCGACGGGAAAACGTGGCAACTCGTGATCTGACACTGACAGAAAAAAGTAGAAAAAATGATGGCCGCGACGTGCAAGCCGATGTACTAAAAATTGTATATTGTATTTTGGCTATTAATGCCCAGAAATTGAATATAATAAATGGTACTTTTGCTGTTAACCCTCTTTATTTATGAAACCCCCGGAAGAGATAACAAGAAAAATTGGTTGTCAAATCCCAAAAATTTGAAAAAATTCGCGTCAATGGAGACGATCCTTAAGAATTAAAGGGCAATCGCTTTCCAAGAGGTATGTAATCTCCTAGCTTCATAATAAGCATCATTTTGATGAATCACATCAACTTTTTACCTTCAAAACAGCTATTTACTTAAAAATACACTACCATCCAACTCTGCTCAGATTACAGCAGACCAAAATATAACAAAAGGAAAAATAAGGATGACCAAAGCTCTAGGTGACAAAACAGCAACAAATTTTAAATGAAATATATTAGCTTAATAGTAATGTGGCTAGTCGCTCTACTTTAAAAAAACAATTAATACCAGCAAATATAAATATTTCGGGCCACCACTGGCCATTAAGAGTTCTCGACAATAACAAAAGTATTCCTAAGAGTCAGAATAGTTTTGCGGGTACCTTTAAATAGGTACTCATCCATTAATATTTTTCTCTAGCCCAACATAATGGTTTGGCTATTCGGAAACGAGAAGGTTATTCAGTAAAATTCCTCGAAAAAACAAACTCCAATAAAGCGACAGGTAGAGACCCTATACAATTCCTTTATTATTTTCAGGTGATAATTTTCATGCTTATTTGACTCTCTCTAGTTTGTTAACATTAATCACATATGATCAAACGATTTTTTTTATAACAAAGGGACCTTCCAGTTCTTCCTTTTTACCTTAATTCACAAAGGATTTACTTTAGAATAAGAATTGGGAACTTTAATATGGCGCTAGTTTATTCTTTTTTTTTTCTCCATAATACAAAATGTTCGTGGGGTTTTATACGTTATTTTATATGTAGTGGTCGGAATTTATCAATTTTATAAGAAGAATATTCGATTTAAATTATTGTCCCTGCTTTTATTTTGTTCAATTTCTTTATTATAAATGAAACAACTGAAATTTTACAATATTTACAAAGTTAATATATCTACAATTGTGTCATAAAACAAGTCAATGTTGAGCGGATTTGAAAAGAAATGACAGTGATGGTAATTTAACTTATAATTTGAGACTTTTATAAGTAATATAAAGTATTAAAGAGTGTCGGTTATAGAAGCTATCAGGTTATTTTGAATACAAATTAGTTATCTTTGACGTATTTTTTTATTTCTGTTACTCCTTAAAGGCAATAGAGTACTCCTTAAAATGGGCGCTACTGACATATATCAAATGTTGTTAAGTAAAAATAGGTAGTCCCTTTGCCGACTTTTTAAACCAACAAAATTTGAAGTTCATCAAATGTCAATAGTTATGTTGCGATCTTAAGTTTTGACAGTTTTTTTGGATTTTTACAATTTTTTTTAGTGATGGGCAGCTTTGATTCTTTTATTTAGTAAAATATTCTTAAAATTTGTTGACTATATGAATAACACAAAAAAAATTTGGTTAGTAAAACTACTTTTTGGAATATTTGATATACACTATTCTTCATAAACATGATGGATAGAAACGTGTTAATCACCTACTAACGTTTTAAAGTTCTCTGATCATCTATGGCAGTGCTAACACTGATTGTTATTATTTTTTTATTCTAGATGTCAAATAATACTATTATAACGCCTTACAAAGTTTTTGAAAAATATGTTTCAAAGAACGGAGACCGTTCACTAAGAAGCAACAACCACTTCTCGGGCTATATGCCCCGAAAGACATTGAATTACACTTCTAAGTTAAACGGGGTTGTTATATCTGCAATATATAACCAACCATTCTGGTTTATAATTCGAAGGGACATCACTTCAGCGTATTTGCACCTCATCAGTACAAGGTAGATGTCATCCGTCCAGAAGCCCTGAGAGCATAATCTTGGACTGGAGACATCGCTGAAACCACATCAATACAATAACCTCAGTAAAGGAAATGCTAAGAATGCGATAACAGTGACATCCCCACATCTAACCACAAACCAAAATTCTATATTGACAAAAAACTATCTCGGTTTTCTAGTTATTTACTTAATTACAGTTTCCTGTAAAAATTGTAATATTTTAGTAAGGCGTGGGGATGTCGCTGTTATCGCATTCTTAGCAGTCCAGGATTGTGCTCCCATACCCAATACGCAGAAACCGGTCTACAAGTGATGTTGTCCCTTCAAATTACAAACCAGAATGGTTTGTTATATCTTGCAGATGTACCAACCCCGTTTAACTTAGAAGTGTAATTCAATGCCTGTCGGGGCATACAGCCCGAGAAGTAGTTGTTGCTTCTTGATCTGTTCTTTGAAAAATATTTTTCAAAAACGTTTTAAGGCGTTATAATAGTATTAACCATTATTTTCGACATCTATTGATAACTAACATATGACAATTTTTACAGGACACTGTAATTAAGTAAATTTTTTTATTCTGTTTTTATAATTTTTTCTTCCTTTTTATCTGCCTTGTATAACCGTTAAATCGCATTTGCTTTCATATCCTCATTATTCTTCACCACGAGCGTAAGCCGGACATTGATAACATTCTTCATATTAGTTTGCGTAAGATGCAAATTAATTTCCTATGCAAATATTAATCTATAGCTGACACATCAGCCCAGTTAAATTTTTGTAATAAATGTCATCAGTCGACTACCTACTACATATATCGCGGTTTCTTATTAGTAATACTTACTTCCGTTCTGTTAGTCAACAGTTGTTTATTTCTAGGAAGAAGAGTATTCCAAGGAAACCATCGTGCTTGATGATGATATGAATCACTTTCAAAATGTAATAATTTTAACATCGTTTATTTCGTGAAATAATAAGGATATCGAACATAACCATCCAGACATGGAAAACAACTAAATATTAAACAGTACTTGAAAAAGTGCAATCAAATAGCGAAATACGTCACCTTACATCACTTTTTGTTTTTTCTCTTTATCGATTTCTTAAATAAACGAGTCACGTAATTTGTAAACTGTTTAAAGCAAGGTTCTTCCTGACTTCCATAACAATTTCATAAACCTTTCTCACACTATCATGCAACACACAGTTGTATAACTCGATGAAGGCGTTTTTGGTGCCGGTTGAAAATTTAATTTAAAGAAAGATGTGCCTATTTAATTTGCATATGGACGTTGTTTTTTTGATATTTCTATTTATAACATGTTTTTTCTAGTCCAAAATGTATTCAGTTTCTGAATTAATATGAATCTAAATACTTTTAGCGTAACGGTTATCATTTCATAAGAAATTTTATATTCACCAATCACAAACCTGGTTTCAGAAAAATATATCACAAATTGAATAGATGAGGCTTTTACTTGATGAAGTTTTTTCAAACTAGTTTGAAAAAGCTACTGTGTAGCGAAACGCGTCACTAATTTAATTTGAACGTTAGTTCAAAATAAAATGAAGATTTAATTTTATTTCATCATTAAATAATATATCACAAGATAGGTCACTATTTGGTCTAACCAAAATATTAAACATGAACATGAGCAACATGTTTTGGAAGTAAAAAAAATACTGAAAGATGAAAATTTGAGTAAACAAACAAGGCTGAAAGTATATATAAAGCGGCAATACGCCCAATTGTAACATATGCAGCGGAAGCCATGTGCCTTACAGCCAAGGACATGGAAAAACTAAAAATATTCGAAAGGAAAATCATACGAAGAATTAACGGGCCCAAAAGAATAGACAACGATCAGTACAGGAGCCTATACAATGATGAGATTAAAGATATTCTAGGAGAAAGGAGAAGATATCGTTAATGTAGTTAAAGCCAAAAGACTACGGTGGTGGGGACACATTCACCGCAGACAACCATGCAGAGGAGCTAATAAGAAAAACCACTGCATGGACACCACAAACAACAAGACCAAGGGGAAGACCAAAAGAAAAATGGAGGAATCAAATAATCGAAGACATTAAAACTCTTGACATTAGAAACTGGAATAAACTGTGCCAGGACAGGAAGAAGTGGAGAGAAATTGTAGACAAGGCAAAAAAACACAAAAAACTATGAAGAAAAAGAGATCTCAGATAACAAGGCGGAGTGATTCACCGCAATAAAGGAATCCAGGAGCTCCAAGATGGAGCGCTAATAATTTCTACAGAAATGTAAAGGCTAATATATATATATATGAGCAATTAAGCGGTGCTCCTCAGGGATCAGTACTGGGTCCTCTCTTATTTATAATATACGCAAGTGACCTCCAATTCCATATTCAATGCAACAAAGCTTTCTATGCAGACGACTCCAAAATTTTCTCAGATTGATCTCTGCACATAAATCTTCAAGAAGACTTTAAATGGTGCTCAGACTGGATGTTGCCTCTTAACACAGATAAATGCGTGGTTCTTTACATCGGCAAAAACAATCCGCGGCATAAGTACTTCTTAAAAGGTCACGCATTAAATGAAGTGAGTTCTTATGATGATCTCGGTGTTACAATTACTGCAGATTTGAGCTGGTCTGAACACTTTGTAAGTATTACTAACAAAGCAAAAAGTAGGCTGTATCTTCTCAACAAGTCATTCGCAAAAGTGTCATTAGATACTTCAACTCGTTTATATAAAACTTATATTTGTCCAATTATGGAGTATTGTGGAACTGTGTGGCAGTGGCGGCTCATGGTTAATTTGATAGGGGGGTCATAGGTGATCTTAAAATACGGAACGCCACTGACCAGTCCCTCGGAGGCCTATCCGCTATAGGCGGAAATTTTTCGAAAAGTTACTCCCAATTTCTGCCCAGAAGTCGTTAAAATAGTTAAAAAAGCAAAATTTGTGGAGTTCCTTTCCAAAGCCCCAGAGGAAAAATTTTTTTTGGGCCACACTTGTTTTATATAAAAATAATGCTCTCTTAAAAAACAACCATATTTTATTCATTTCTATACATATTAAATATGACAAACTTAAATTAAATGATAATTAGTCTAAATATTTTTAAAATTTAAGTGAAGCCTTCGATCTTTTGTATTTGCAACAACTTATTATGTCAAAACACAGCTCATTATTCTCATTATTTCGCTTCAAATGCTCTCCTTTAAATCAACATATAGCGCGGCCTGCCAACCCCTCTGCTCATCTCTTTTCTAAGCGTGTAATAATCAGCCGACTTAAGCCGATTCATCGTCGATTTTAAACCGGGCTTTTAACCCATCACATGTAAGCTTCGGGCGTGTTTCTCTCACGCTGCGAAGATCGTCAGCGCTCGACAAATTCCGTTCCCATTAACACCTTGAGGTCAACGGTGTACTCCAGCCCGCTTTCCAATTTTGGTTTTCGCCGAGTACTTGATGCTTGATGTGGAATAACGTTTACACGGGGGTGTTGAAAAACGTTTAAACGGGGGTCTTGAAACGTTTTAGGTAAATTTTATTTAAGAGGAATAGTATACTATATGTATAGTAGGTATATATTTTTTTAAGTGCTTATTTAATTATTTTTTTAAATTATTTTTTAATGGGAGGTCATTGACCCAATGACCTAATGGAGGAGCCATCACTGCTGTGTGGTGTCCCGAACTAGTGCGGGATAAAGAACTTCTTGAAAAAGTTCAGCGTCGTTCACCCATACTATCCTTCGGGAGTAGGAGACCTAGTTATACTGAAAGACTAAACATAATGAATTTACCGATTTTCGAACAACGTCGTCTTCGTGGGGACATGATAATCACCTTCCGCATTTTAAATTTTAATTATGGTAACTTAAGAAGCATATTTATTGTGAACGCTGATAGGTAATCGTGTTTTCTCAATATGGAACCATCTACCTGAGGATATTGTAACGGCACCATCAGTTAATATTTTCAAGAACAGACTGGACACTTTTCTGTTTTCTCATGAATCTTTCCTTTTCTTGTATGTTTTAAATCTAATTACTTTAATTTTGTAATCTTTGTATTGTGTAATTTATGGCTTACCTATGGATCTTAGGGTCCCTGCCCGTATCTCATTGTAATAATAATAATAAATGAGAATCAAATAAAATGTAACGTTTGTCATTCTGACGATGATATGCAAATTTCAAAATAATCATCAATAATTTTTTAGAATTTTAAACAATTTTTTCATTAAATAGTGGAATTAATTAGAAACAGTTAGTTTCATTTAAAATAGTAATATGGATCAAAACTTATTCCGTGTGGTTCCTGCTCTACTCACTGCAATTATTCGTCGAGGAATGCTAGATATCAAATGTTCAACAAAAACTTGCGGAATATTCTCCCATTTTTAATAGCGACCTCTATGAGTTGGTTGTGATTAGCAGCATGATGTTTTGAATATTTTGTGTAGGATATTCCCATAGATGCTTTATACAATTGGTCATTACTGTTAGGTGGCCATTCTAAAGGAATATTAACATAAATTAGGTAGCCAATAACCTGTCTAGCCACGTGAAGACGAGCGTTGTCCTGCATGAATAAAAAATTAGGACTAACAAACTGAACAAAAGGCATTACAAGTTCGACAATAAGTAAGTAATATTGGGCATTCATAATAGACCCCATACGTATAGGGACCTCCGTTCGAGCATCAAAGCAAAGTTCCCTCCAGAACATTTTTTAAGAGCCTCAATCAAAAGGAACCTCAGGAGAATGCTGCAGCTGGCAAACCTCTCCTTCTCCACAGACGCTCATGATCGTCTGCAGCTGTAACTCTAATTTAATCGGAGAACTTGTTTTCAATAATGAATGGTCCAATGCTGATGTAGTCTTGTAAAATTCAATCTCTGAACTTTATGCTCTCTTGTAAGCAAAGGGTTTTTTTCCGGTCTTCTACTGTTTAATCCTGATCCATGTCTTCTAAAGCGAGACGATATAACGTACTAATCATCTGCTAATTTATTGTTTAGCATGTATGTAATTTGGAGTGACATTCACTGAGACCTAAAAGATCTATTGTCCCCGCCTACTTCTACTTAGTTCCTGAGGAAAGTCTCAGAGATAAGCATCTTCTGTAGTCCTTTTTCCCGGAGGAATTTTAGGAGATCTACATGTTTTATTTCAAGTAAGTGTCTCTATTATATCCAGTAATCTCCAAGGTGTTGTGCCCTAGCATCCTGAATTGCTGTGCAATTCGCAAGAATGTGGATAAAGGTTTCTTCTTCCATGCCACAGAATCTACATTCTTCTTCCTCCAATATTTTGAGCTTTTTCAGGTGCCCATTCAGGCGAAAATGTCCCGTAAGGATCTTGGTGCAGTTTTACATTGACTTATGCATTCATTCGATCTCAACAGGTTGTAGTCACCCAGAAGAATATTTGAATGTCTAAGTCCTACTAGATCTTTCCAATGGTCAGAGCTGAGAGCCATTGGAGCTGATACCGCAAAAGGATTCAGGCCCCCAAAAAGGGTGTTCCGGCCCCCCCCTTTTGGCTTGTTCATCTGCTATTTCATTTCCTTCTATCCCAGTGTGTCCTGGATTATACAGTAAGGTGACTATATTGTTCTCGCCTAGTTCATTTCGTTTGCCTAGGCATTCCCACACCATTTTGGAGCTTAGTGCATACATTGTTCAGCAGCTTGCTGGTGAATCTTCTGTCTCTGAGAGCACGTTGTCTCAAGAAACGATCATTAATTTGATTGGTGCTGGTATGATGTCTTCCTAACAATAATTATAATGATTTGTTGACTACAGTCGTATGCTTGAAGCCTAAAGGAATCAGTTAATTATGCATCGATTTTCAACAACCTGATATACCGATATATGTATAGCTAAAAGAAGTAGTTTTTCTTTCACCAGAAAATATTCAGGTGTTACATTTAAAAAATCAAACAGACAAAATTTTGAAAAAACGTTATTCTGCTTTTTGGTAAACCGGAAATGAGAGAAAACCTTGATAGGGTTTTAAAAAAACTTGTATTATTGTTTTCAACGAAAACCACATGTATCTGTCTTCATTCGTTTAAAAGTTATAAGCTGTTGAAATATCGGAAAATATAATGGGACACCCGGTAAATTCTTTAATATTTCACGGGGAATTAATAAAACGATAAATTCTAAACATTCTCATCATAAAGGAACAAAAACAATTCGCCGTCGATAAAATAAATATGCCAAGTTGTAGGCGTAGAAGAGATAAAATTATTAGACAAATTTAGCGTAACTTACTTTCTCTGTTCGTAACCCAATTCCCGATTACCCAAGCTCTTATACAACTTCAAACGTGACGATGTTCCGTCTTATATAATAAAATACAAACAAGACATTCGCGAATAGTGGCATAAACGCCCCAATTTCGTTTTTGTAGAAGGAAAACGTTCGAATGAGTTCCTTAATTACGGTCACATTGAAGAAGCTATTTTGAATATAAGGCACGTCTATTCAATAAAAAATAAATTGATCTCTAGTCAGAGGCGTGCGGTTGATAGATTTGATTGCGGGAGTCTAAAGAGACCGTCGCGTCATTGTCAACAGGTTCTTTTATTATCAAGGGATAAAATAATTTTGAAACTAACTAACCATTTTTGGAAATTGTTCTAGTCAACTGTGTGTCGGTTTCGTTTATTTTAAGATATCTATGTTTTAGCAGGTCGTGTCATAATTAAATATTAATTATAATTATTGGTGGTTATTGGTTTGGAATAAAACAAAGAAGATTACGTAAATCTATTTTCAATTCATGGTTAATGTGACAGAGCAATTACTATAACATTTGATTTATTCGATAACCAGATGTACTGATTCCACACAAAGTGACATTAAAATCTTACGTAGAATCCGAAAAACTGGTAATTTCCGTAAATTTACCATCACTTGTAATATATTTAGAGAGTGTGAGGTCATCATTTGTTATGGTTAGGTTTTCACAATTTATTACAACAATATTTCACAATAATCAGAACCAAACAAATACTTCACTAGCAATCAGTGAAAAATACATAATAAAACAGTTCGGTTCAGGGATTTTTCAACAGATCGGATCAGGATGTTTATTTTATCTTGAAATGAGTGTCTTTACACTGGATCTTGCATCTTGGACTACAGAATTGGGATGTTTGTGGTTCCTGGAGAATACTGAAACTATGTCGGGTGTTACACGCTCAGTTTGGCGTCAGTTCAGTCCACGACATTGATCATGGATGGAGTGATGGCAAACTGATTGACCCATGAACGACAATACACTATCATTTAGGCTGATAAGATAAAAGCTGCTCTTGCAATAATAATAGCTTGTGGTTATAAAAAACTTTGTAAAAGGAAACGATGGACTAAAGAATGGCTACTGAATTAAGAGGAAGACTACGCAAATTATTTTCGGATGCAAAATGTGTGCTTTGATAACCTGTTGAAAATGGTTAAGCCGTATTTGACAAAACAAGATACGATCATGAGGTTTCTCGGTTTTATCCAAAAATCGAAGATATTCGAAGGTCCAACTCTTCGGGATATAAATATCATCTGCCCCGTCCTCTGATCTTCGAGACGATTCTATTTTTTTCAGTTCTCGGCGGTAATTGGAGCGAAGTGTATTTATTTTCTTTTTGACATCATCCAAGGTAGCCTGAAGTTTAGTTTTTTTATATACGAATATAATAAACAGCTTTTCCAAAGCTTCATTCCTCTTGTATTTATTAGCGTAATTTTTATTTGTTTTATCCCAGAGAATTGGCAATGTTTCGAATCTAATAATAAAATCCTTCTCCGGTTCCAATGGCTGCGTAGGCGGCGAAGCGTCTTGGACTTCAACACGTATCTCCATGGCTGTCTGGAAGGTACTGACGGGAAACTGATATGAAACACAACACACGATCAGTCTGATGACAATCCACAGCAGACTGACGAAAATTATTAAAATATCTAAATATCAATCAGCCCATCAGTCAACGAATTACACGATGAGTTTGCCATCATTCTGACCACAATCATGGACTGAACTGATGCCAAACTGTGCGTGTAACACCCGACTTTGGGAGACGGCACAAGATGGTATGATGAAAAAGTACCTATAACTTTTCAAAGAAATTCGATACGGAATTAAGCAACAAGAAGAAATTGGATCCAAATACCATTACCAGGCTTGGAAAGAATGCCATTCAATGGTACACAGACAGCTCAAAAGCAATAGAAGGAACTGAGATAGGAGTGTACGGGCCAGGAACCAAACACTCTGAAAGCTTGGGAAAAACGCAAGTATCTTCAAAACGGAAATTCATGCCATAGGAAAGTGTGCTCAGTTCAATATTGATAAAGGATATAGAAAGAAAAGGATAATCATCATGTCGGATAGTCAAACAGCCATTACAGCAATGAGCTCTTGTGTAATCAGTTCCAAAATGGTATGGGAATGTCTAGGCAAACTCAATGAACTAGACGAGAACAATACCTAACTGTAGATTATAGGACACACTGGAATAGAAGGAAATAAAACAGCAGATGAGCTAGCAAAAAAGGGGACTGAAACACCTTTTTGGGGGCCGGTACCCTTTTGCGGTTTCAACTCCAATGTAATTGCAAGAACTAGGCAAAGCCGAAAAAAAGAGAAGATCTGACCATTGGAAAGATCTAGTAGAGCTTAGACAATCAAAGATACGTCTGGGTGACTACAACTTATTGAGAACAAATGAATGCCTAAGTCATAATAGATTCTAAGGTGCTCTTTAACGACCCTTCTCACTCCTAAAACATCCACCACCATCATGAGAAGCAGGAAACAATGGAAACAACTCGTTCGCCAAGTATCGCAAATAACTTCGCTAATACTACGAAAATGTTGGGACAATCCTGTATTCATATTCAAACGTATTTGGCATCTTTTTGAAATTCTTATTACTCGATGCTTATCATTTGGTATTTTGTCTCAATTTGCAGTTTTGGGAAAACATTTAAAAAGAGGTTAAAAAGCTAGTTGTTCTTTTTATGTTCAAGATTGCATTTTTTTTGGTCATGATACTTACAGATTACATTGTGATTGATTCAATCCTATTTCTTAATCAAATATGTACATCCCAATTGAACCAATTTGAAATTAAAATTAAAATTAAAACTATTTTATAATTAATTCAAAACACTAGTAATGGTAAGAAGTTTATAATAGTAGATAACTTGATTTACTCTAATTATAATTTGATCAATATCATACGTATTCTTTTCTGTTTGAATTGATTGATTGAGTAGTTCGGCACCACCAGTCAGAGGCTTCGAGTCCTCGGCACCTCAGCCTCTAGGCTTTTTGTGCTCTTGGTTATACCGTTTATGTGAAGAGACCAGTCTTTTCACCAAGTCCTCCTCAATCCTCCCTTGGGTACACTAGTACTAGGAGTCTATATCTTCAATGAGACAGTGCTTCACATTCGAAGATAATGTGTGAGGCCGTTTCATCCTCTTCCGTGCACAACCGACAGATAGGTTTATCCCTATATTTGCCAATTGTATACATGTGCTTCCATAGGGTACAGTGACCGATGAGTAATCCTCATTCCTTATCTGATGAAGTTTTATTTTTCGTTATTCAGCGACTCCGAGGGTTTTTTTGGCCAGGAGTTTGCTGTGTTTCTGCTTTGGCATGTAGCTCCAGTACGACTGATGCTTTGTTTAAATCCACCGAGATGTGCAGCCACGTGCTGCAGTTTTTGATATTACAAATGCTGGTTCAGGACCAGTGGATGCAGCTTCAGACCCTTCCTTTGCTAGGGTGTCTGCCGTTTCATTGCCCACAATACTCCTGTGCCCGGGACCTGTTTTAATATTTGGTGTTTGACAGTTCACTTTGTTTGACCAGGCATAACAAAAGAAGGCAAAAGAAGAACAGAGTATTGTTATAATTGGAACTTGAAAATGAAACTATAGGTTGACACTGTAATATCTGTGGATTGATATGAAACATGGTGATGCAATGTCAAATGTCAGTGAGCAGACAACAGATACATAGCAAGCGTAATAAAAGTGAAGACGCGTGGTTTGACTTTCTTTTCATTTTAACTATATTAACAGTGACAAACGTTTATCAACAGAACCTTATTTTATATCGTACTCAAGCGATAGTACCTTTTGGCGACGAGAATTAATGAACCCAATAGTAAAACAACACAATCCAGATGGATAAGCTGTTTAGTAACTGAATTTACTGTTTGGACCCTTACTTTGTGGAATCTACTCATTATTTCATTATTACTTGTTTTTAGTAACATTGGAACGTTCAACATCCACGCAGGAAGCGTATAGGAGAGGAGACTCGACAATTTTCTTATTGCATCAGGAATAACCGACAATGACAGAAAAGAAGCAATGTTATTACATTGTGTCGGCGAAGAAGTGTTCGACATTTTTAGTAGCCATGAAACATAGACGTGTACCATCCCACCTACGAACACTAGTGGAACAAGAACTAAACAGACTAGAACAACAAGATATAATTGAACCAGTAGAAGGAGCCACCACACCATGGGTATCTCCACTAGTCATTGTTCCCAAACATGGAAATCCAAACAATATTCGAATATGTGTAGACATGAAAAAAACCAAAAAAAGCCATTATGAGAGAAAGACATTTAACACCAACTATTGACGAAATCATAACACAACTGAATGGATCGGTAATATTTAGTAAAATTGATCTAAAAGATGGCTACCATCAGTTAACATTAGCGTCAGATTCAAGATACATAACTACCTTCTCTACACACATTGGTTTATTTCAATACAAAATACTCAGTTTTGGCGTCAATTCAGCAGTAGAGATCTTTCAAAATACAATAAGCCAAATAATACAAAACATACAAGGTGTAATCAACATAAGTGATGGCATTTTAATTTTTGGAAAATCCAATCAAGAACACTACACAGCTTTAGAAAAAGTCCTGTGAACTATAAACGAAAATAATTTAACCATAAACAAAGCAAAATGTGTTTTCAGCGCTTCAAAAATAAACTTTTTTGGATATATTTTTTCACAAGACGGCATTCATCCAGATCCAAACAAAGTAAACAGTATTATGAACTTAAAAAGCCCAGAAAATGCAACAGAACTAAGAAGCTTTCTAGGGATGATCAATTATGTAGGAAAATTCTTACCTAACCTGGCAGAAAATTCGAGCAATCTAAGAGAATTATCCAAGAAAAACACTACATGGAATTGGACCAAAGAACATGAACAAATATTCAAAGAACTCAAGAGACAACTCAGTGATACCACTAATTTAGCCTACTTTAATGTCAACAAAAAACACCCATTTGTACACAGATGAGGGTCCGAATGGTTTGGGTGCAATTTTAGCTCAAGAAGATGATAACAAGAATATACAGATTGTATGCAAGTACCACAAGAGTTGAAAGACTACTTTTAAGAATTCAACCATATAACTTCCAAATACAACATCAACAAGGTATATCTAACCCATCAGATTACCTATCTAGACACCCAGTTCAGAACAGCAGATTATATCAATGATAAAGTGGAACAATATGTCAATTTCTGTATTAACAACTCTCTACCAAAAGCGATCACTCTCAAGCAGGTGCAAGAAGAAACAGAAAAAGATGCAACACTGATGTTATTGAGAACTGCAATTCTAACAAAGAAACAATCTAGCTGGCTAATACCTGAATTAAGTATTTACTCTAAAATCGAAGAAGAGCTGATCTATAGCAATGATGTCATACTAAGAGGCAATCGTATAGTTCTACCTACCTCACTACAAAGAAAGGCAGTAGAACTTGCACACAAAGGTCACTTGGGAATCACAAAAACAAAACAACTCCTAAGAACTAAAGTTTGGTTTCCCAACCTGGACATTATTACGGAAAAATTCATCAAATAGTGCATAGCATGTCAATCAGTCACAAAATCTAATCAACGAGATCCAATCATTCCGAGTCAACTACCAGATTATCCTTTCCAGTGCATTGATATTGATTTTGCAGGACCATTTCCAAACAAAAAATACATCTTCATAATTGTAGATGAATACTCCAGATATACAATAATTGAGGTAATTAAGTCAACATCCTTTTTGCATGTGAAACCAGTCCTCGAAAACATTCTCTACATGGGGATTTCCAAAATGAATAAAATCAGACAACGGACCACCATTAAACAGTTTAGAATTAACAAATCTTTTAAACAGTTACGGTTTCAAACATAGAAGAACAACACCATACTGGCCCGAAGCTAATGGAATGGCTGAAAGGTTCGTCAAAACAGTAAAAAATGCACTCCCTTGTATCCACTTTCATGTCAAAATTTCAGCAGTTTCTTATCAACTACAGAAGTGCACCTCACTCAACGACAGAAAAATCTCCGTATGAAATAATTTTCGGATAAAAATGAACAACTACCTACCCACAGTTACAGAATATAAACAAGATGAAAACCTAATAAATACTGACAAGAAGAACAAACAGAAGCAAAATACTTATGCTGATAATAGAAGAAGAACAAAAAATCACCATTTCCAAGTAGAAGATTTAGTACTATGCAAACAAATTCAAAAAAATAGCTTGACACCTTTTTTGATCCCAAGCCATACACAGTAAGCAAAGTTATGGGCTCCACAATGCAAGTCAAAACGGGAGAAGAAGTCAAAACAAAAAACTAATTCTAGAAAACCCAATAGCACAAAAGACACCAAAGCATGAAGATCCACATCTATCCAGGAAAACACCACCAAGATCTACACGCTGGATGATCAATACTAACAAAGTAAACTCATCACATGACATCTCTCCACCTACACCAGAAAGTATTGAAACACTCTCTGAAATACCGCTTAATGAAAAAAGTACTTCATCTGAAAAGGAGGAAGGTGTAAATGAAGAGATAAATAACCCACTGTTGCAAATATCAAATCTATTTGAAGACTCGATCAATCCAATTGAAATAATAGCAGAAACCTCCTCAAGTGAAGATACAACTTGGTCAGAAGAGTTGGATCCCATGACAAACATTTACGATTCAGAAAGTCAATCGTCATTTTACGAATCAGAAAGTGAATCGTCATTCGACAAAAAAGGTCTGAGGCCCAGAAACCATCTTAGAAGACCGAATTATTTAAACGACTATGACAGTAACTAAAAACACTTTCTGTATTAAAAGTTAGTTGTATTCTTAATAAAAGTTAAGACACGTGGTTTGACTTTCTTTTCATTTTAACAATATTAACAGTGACAAACGTTTATCAACAGAACCTTATTTTATATCGTACTCAAGCGATAGTACAGATACAAAGACCTAACTGGATTTGGTACATAATGAGAAGAAAACCAATAAACATAATTTAAGTGGTGACGTATTTGTTAAAACGATGGAGTATGCAAAATAAGATCTGGAGAAATGAAAAGAGTCTACGAGTGCTGGAAAGCAAAATGCTAATAGGACTGAAAATAATGGAAAGATTACAAATTACGCAAACCCCAACTATTTTAAGAACTTTAAAAGTGTTAGTCTTAATTTAAAGAATTGTATTTACTTAATTACAGTTACCTGTAAATAATTGTCATATAAGTAAAGCGTGATCTAAAGACGTCAAAAAATAATAGTTCAATACTATTAAACGCTTTACAAAATTAGAAAAATAAATTTCCAAAGAGCAGACCGTCCACTAAGAAGCAACAACTACTTCTCGGGCTATATGCCCCGACAGACATTGAATTACACTTCTAAAGTAAACGGGGTTGGTATATCTGTTAAGATAGAACCAACCATTCTGGTTTGCGATCAGAAGGAATAACATCACTTGTGGACCGGTTTCGGCGTTTTTGCGCCTCATCAGCACAAGGTAGATGCCACTCGTCCAAGAGCTCTGAGAGCATAATCCTGGACTAAAGACTACGTTGATACCACACTAATACATTAGCCTTAGTAAAGGAAATGTTAAGAGTGCGATATCGGCGACATCTCTACATCTAATCACAAACCAAAATTCTATATCGACAAAAAACCATCTCGGTTTTGTAGGTATTTACTTAATTACAGTTACCTGTAAATAATTGTCATATAAGTAAAGCGTGATCTAAAGACGTCAAAAAATAATAGTTCAATACTATTAAACGCTTTACTAAGGCTAATGTATTAGTGTGGTATCAACGTAGTCTTTAGTCCAGGATTATGCTCTCAGAGCTCTTGGACGAGTGGCATCTACCTTGTGCTGATGAGGCGCAAAAACGCCGAAACCGGTCCACAAGTGATGTTATTCCTTCTGATCGCAAACCAGAATGGTTGGTTCTATCTTAACAGATATACCAACCCCGTTTACTTTAGAAGTGTAATTCAATGTCTGTCGGGGCATATAGCCCGAGAAGTAGTTGTTGCTTCTTAGTGGACGGTCTGCTCTTTGGAAATTTATTTTTCTAATTTTGTAAAGCGTTTAATAGTATTGAACTATTATTTTTTAAAGAATTGTACATAATGACTCCGAATTTAACGACAAGAATCATTTATTTTGATATGTTCACAATATACGGTCAAAATTTTTAAATTACTGACAGCCAATAACTTTACGCTCATAAATTTATTGATTACCTTTGAATACAAGCTTATTCTGTAGGGACTGTAGACAATGAAGTTTTTGTAGCTTGTCTATATTGTTTTTTTTTTTAATAAAAAATAAGCTAAAATTTCAACTTCAAAATACTGATTGCGTAACCGACGCCTATGTTGTACCTATATATGCAAAGGAATCGAAGTTGGCTGATAAACGCGGAAATGCAATTTGGATTAGTTGAAGGGTCAAATTTGGCACGAAACAAGTACAGCCGCTGTTCGACGTCTCATTAATTTCCGTTCATTTATCTCGTCGCAGAAAGATGCAGCAACGCGTACTTTTAGGTAACATATTAGACATTAAGAGAATCAGGCCTAAAGGCAAAATAGAATTTTTATGCTAATTTAACTTCTATGTTAATAATTATAGTGAAATTTTATTAGGTTCTATAATAAACTGATCCACAAAAGTTATAAGGAACTTGAATAAAAATAAATTCGGAGATTATGTTATCAACCGTTTATATGTAATAAATTCAATGTTTTTTCTTTTATGTTAGAGTTTGTTTGCCAATTAAATCCAAACAACGCCTCTGCGTACATTCAATAAGTCGTTGAAGTAGCATTGATATATTTGTCTCCAAAGTTGGGGTAAAAGATGTCTAAGTTGTTGGAGTGTTTGTGGTGGTGGTTAATCAGAATTCAATGCTTCAGAGAATTGTTTTTATATGGATTCCATTTTATATTGGAATTTTGGTGTAGTGGTGGTGGATAAATTCGCCAAAGGAGCAATGACAAATTCAAATGCAAAATCCATTCAACTCTTATTAGACTGAGATATCGAAGGTTTTCAGTGGATATGAAAATAAGTAGATTAAGCCTGGTGAAAGAAAGAGTCAAGACAGGGTCCGTTTTACTAAAAAATATCAACTAGATTACTCATAAGACACATGCGAGCCACACATAGTTATTTATTTGGTTCTAGAAATAAACGAAACTAATTCAATTGTAATATTAAATTAACAATTTATCACTTACTAATTGATTACCCATTGTGATTAACAATCGAGGTATAACTTGACGAGCGCGTTAATGTTCGAGATTGTTAATCGCTCTTGTTAACACACGTGTTAGTTACAAAACAGTCGCCTGTACAAGAAGTATCTTTTTTTTCTCAATATAGGTATAGTATAAGTTCTTAGTATTGTAAAAATTGAATCATGTATTGATTTTTTTGGAGTTAAGCTTGTTGGTGCAATAGAAACGCATGTGAAGGTCGTCGGTTCAAATTCCATCAATGTCACTGTTTTCGTTTTTATTTTCTATTTTCTAAATATTACAGTTATGAATAATATAATAAAAACGATATGTAAAGAAGTAGGTATTCTACAAGAGAAGAAAGCTGTACACAAATAAGTATGACATACTGTTAGTTTTCAATAATACTGTATGTTTGGTTGTCGATACCAAAATCATTCATTAATAGGAGCCATTGATGAATTATTTTGTGTACATTAATATAGCTCAAAAATGCACGGCCGACGTAAATAGGTAGTTATAGTTCATTTACGATAAGTTTCCAATTTTGACATTTGTAGTAACAATTGCAGCCACTGAACAAAATTTAAATATCCAAAGTGTAAATGGAATAATTATATATATAACGGGGGAAATTACGGTCCAAAAGTTGGCTGCCGTGTTCGGGGTTGCAAGACTTATGTTGTCAAAATCAGACAATTTTATCAATTTCTTGTTTTGGTTTGTCGTTTTCATTCGCATTTTATAGTTTGTTATTTACTGTGTAAGATATAATCAGTTATTTTCATAACTATTTAAAAAAGAGTATCGAACACTGCGTCGCAATGCCTAAGTCTTTATCACGTGACAACTTATCAACATAATTTTATGCCAACAACTGGAAAAAAATTACAACGTGGCAACGATGTAAAACATCTGTCATGTTTTGTTATTGCAAACTTATCGTAAATGAACTTTATTTATGCTATAAAGGATGTAAGTAACTTACTAGTCGAGAACGATTTTGCGCCCGAGCGATAGTGATGGCTGGCAATAAAGTTCGAGACTAGTAAATATACTTACATCCCATGAAGTATATAAGATTTTGTCTCCTCCCCACAGAATTTATTCTTGTTTTTTTATTAATTTAATTCGATACTTTTCGCATGAAATTATGGACAGGTTTGACCGGTTTCTATAGCGTCATAAGCATTGTTATTTTATCAAAAACGTCAAGCTGACAGTTTATTATGAAAAAAGAGAAATTGAAATTATTGATTTGTGTAACAGCCAAATAGATATATAGTTTGGCAAGTCTATCTGAAGCTACGCGGCATCGGTAAAGGGTGAGGAAACATGGCCGATATCTGTCATAAACGTACCAATGACGTACGGTGCCTATTTTATAAAAGTATTAAAAATAATAATTATTATTATATAATAAGTTTATCTATATAGAAACTGATTTATGCTTTTCTTCAAAGGTAAGGTATTTTTCAAAACACGGTATTTGATAAAAACAAATAATGTTAAAAATCGTACTTGAATTCAATATGGATACGAAATAATAAGATACCAAGTAAAACTGAAAATACAAAGGTAAACACTGACAACGCCACCGGATAATCAATGTCAGTCAATTGTCGAAGTGAGAGGGAAGAACACACGCACGCGCTTGCCAATAGGAAGTCAGGTGGTTACTTAGCAACGGCAATTCAATGAATATTCACCAATAGAGTTAGTTCGGGGGGCGTGGTAATTATGATTTTCGCACGACGTTGCCGGCTTGATTGGAACCCATAACATATTTGGAAAAGTGTTCATCTTTTAATATTCAGAAATTGAAAAAATAATGTTAATAGACAAAATCCAATGAAACGAGCACATTAAAGAACTAACGTTTAATCATTATTGACATATTGTTAAAAATAAATAGTAATTATGCGCCAAGGTAGAAAAGTGAGTTATTATTGTCGAGACATTAATACACTTTTCTACCGTGGCTCATATAGCATTTTTTTCACTACTGGCATTTTATTTTTTTAATATTTTCTTAAAAATCAAATCATTCATGCTTCTGTCAAATGTAAAACACAAACGTCAGTTTATAATATTTTCATATTAGGGCCGTTCGGCAATGCTACTCCATTGACTCCGAACACTCCTCTCTTCTTTAAATCGTTCGGTTATTACAGACCGAGTAGAAGGAGCAGTCTTTAAATCGTTCGTTCACTGTCGAGTGGTGTGAAAGGAGTTGCTCCAATTGTACCATCTCGGCGAGGTGGGGTTTTAGGAGTGAATATGCGCATTTCGATTACCAGCCAAAAAATAAAATTCATACGCATTTTAGGTTACATAGTTTACCATTGCGAAGTAATAATTATTATTCATATTTTATAAAAATACTAACATATAACTACAAAAATATTACACCGAATGACATTTGTTTGAGTTTGACGTTTGATAGATGTCCCTCGTTTGACAGTTTGAGAGTTCGGTAACAAATGATCCTTTTACTCTACGAGAAATCTGCTTCTGCTCCACTCCTATCATTCTCCATTTCGGAGTTAATTGCCGAACGGCCCTTTTTTGTATTTGCATGAGTTAACCTCACATTCTGTCAAATGGATTGAGATTTAGTTCTAATCAAGTAGGCTCTGTATTTTTCTACCTTGGTTAATAATGAACAACTTTACTACCTCAACAAAAGTCAATAAAGTTAGGTTTAGAGGCTAGTAGTGAAAAAAAGTCCATTTTCTAATTATTATCACTACACACTTAACACTTTAGCTTTTTCATAGTTAAACGTGTCAATATCGAATGTTTTCGACCGCATTCCTTTCATAGCTTCAGTTATATTTGCCAAACTATAGAAGTGTTGTTATTTTGGAAAAAGGCACAGATGTTGAGTGATTATATTTTATTTTAAATAAAACACAAAGTGAACAAAACGACAACTACAAAAATGAAAAATAAAATTTTGACATTGACAAGAATGTCAATACAGTTGTACCAACTTGAACTGTTTCAATTGATAATCAACAAACCCCCTCAATTAAAACAATTTTAGCCTTCCAACGTTTCTATTAAACCCAAACTATGACATGTCTATGTTTTGCGAACAAACCATATTTTAAATGTTTAGTTAATACATCTGCAATTTGTTCTTTAGTATTAATATCTCCTACAGATAGAGTTTTATCTTTTTATGTTCCCATTTGTTAGTAAGTTTTATGCAAGGCTGATTGTCTTCATAAATAGTGAAAATTGTCTTTGCAAATCCAAAATAAATCAATAAATTTGAATGCCAAATACCTTCTCTAGCTGCTTCAGCCAAGGCTACATATTCAGCTTCTGTTGAAGAAATACAAACTGTTGATTGTTTCTTGGTATTCCAACATACATTTCCTCCAGATACTTTAAATAAAAATCCTGTGGTAGATTTCCTGTCAATCTCATCTCCTGCCCAATCTGAGTCAGCATATCCCAATATTTTGGTATCACTTGTTTTGTCAAAAAATAGTTCAAAATAAATTGTAGATTTTATATATCTTAGGATTCCCTTTAACAAATTCCATAACTCTTCAATTGGATTATTTTGATTTCTGCTACAATAATTAACAGAAACACTAGATCAGGACGTGTAACTAATGTAGCATACATTAAGCAGCCAGTTTCTTTGTTTCAGTTTTAGCTCCATTCAAAGTATTACTCATAGGAATTCTTGATCCATTACAATCCCACACATTACAATACAGTAGCCCATGGTTCCTCATAGTCCAATCCTTCTTTCTGCATAAACCCACGAGCTACAAGTCGAGCTTTATATTTCTGTGTATTTCCTATTTGATCCTTTTTTATACGAAATACCCATTTGCTATCTATTAACGAAACATTATCTGGTTTATTTACCAGAGTCCAAGTATTATTTTTGTTTAATGATGTTATTTCTTCTGCTACAGCATTCTTCCACATCTTATAGTCACTTCTTTGTCTTGCTTCTTCTACGCTATTTGGAATATTATCAACAAATAATTCTGCACTCATAGCTTAATGTTCAAGGTCCGTTTCATAATATTGAAATCTATTAGGAAGTACTTTTCCTTAATCCAAACTCTTTTTGGTTTTCTTCTTCTATGATTTTCTCTTCCTGTTTTTGGTTTTCTTCTTCTATGTTTTTTTCTTCCTGTTGTTCAGGTCTTTGATTTACACTTTCCTCTTCCTGTTGTTCATTTTTAAGTTCAGTAACATTCTCTTCTAAATTATGGATATTTTTATTTTAAAAAATCTCTTGCATTGATAATTTTACTGTTTTCAGGATCTCACAGCCTTTAACCATTGTGAGTATAACCCATCATTATTGATCCCTTTGCTTCATTGGTCAAATTTATTTCTATGCAAAATTTCCAATGATCGTATGATTTTCCATCAAATTGAATCACTCCAAATTTTTCGAATGCTTCTTTGTAAGACATTTTTAGGTTATATTCACTTTTACTGATTTTCATAACAAGTACACTTTTTTAACAATTCCTCGGCATCAAACAGTGCTTCCTGGGCCCCTAACCTATTGTTATTTTGGAAAAAGGCACAGATGTCGAGTGATTATATTTTATTTTAGATAAAACACAAAGTGAAAAATCCTATAACAAAACAACAACTACAAAAATTAAAAAAAAAATTTTGACATTGACAAGAATGTCAATACAGTTGTACCAACTTAAACTGGAGGAAAAAAATGAATTTTACACACTAGGTACCTACTTGATAATAGTATACCTAATTGAAAGAGTTGGTCATAAAGTTACAGTTGTTCTAAGATTCGCCATTTTAGAATATATAGATATTTTTTACGTTCTATTTTCAATCATATATAAAGTAGTAATTTATATTGAAAAATATCAGAATTTATAAATGGAACTCTAGTGAAATTTTGATTATGTCCGTCATTTAAAATATTTAAGTCTATCGTGTTGTCTGTAGGCGCATTTACATAAATTATTATTTGGAACATTTGCCAACTGGTTAGCTACTAAAATAAAAAGTATTTTCAGATTCATACCGGATGTTTTCAAGGTATGCCCGGAAAAAATTAACTTTTATTTAGTATTTAATATCAGCCATTCCTTATTGCGTGCAGAAAATAATCGCACTGTGAAACATTAATTAATTGAATTACTTTATCTTAAAACGAACTTAAATTTTTAAAGAATCTCAACCCTCAATTCTGATATTAAAAAGTCTGCCACCCCATTAATTCCTTTTATTATTCAGAATTCACTTTCCCAATTTTCAGGGTAATTACACTTTTTCCTTATAATTCCCAATACTTTGTAATACTTCGTGAGGAAGAAAACTTAACTGCGTTACACTGGATAAAACGTTCAACTGGAAGTCCTATTTGAAAAAGGTAATCCGCAAGGGCAGTCTAGCATTATGGACTTGCAAAATACTGTGTGGAAAAAACTGGGGCATGAGACTCAGACAAATCATTGGCTGTATGTGATAATAATATGATCACGTATTGCTTCGTGGTCCTCCACTGACCAAATGCCAGCAAAATCTGGCACGTATTAGACTCACCAGACAAACCTGTTGGACGATTACGAGTGCAATTCGCACTTCTTCACGGTGGTGCTGGGAACCATTCTCAATATAGCACCGACTCATCTCCACCTTGAGAGGGTAACGAGAATGACCAGGTACAGAAAATACAAAATGGATGGTTGGGGACAATTGGCGGATTGTAATGAGCAAAGGGCCACTATGTGAGCTGGAGGCCACGGAGCTCTTGGCCATACTTTCAACTGTCCACTAACAATTCACAGCAACTGACCTTCAAGAACAGCATGCAAGTGGAAGCCATTCTGGGTGTATGTTAGAAAAATGCTACTCTAACAGGTCAATGAAAATATTTTCTGACCCAGACATCAATAACCAACAGGTGTAACTCAAAAATGGTCTGGAATACTAGACTACTCGTAAGCCAACTTAATGTAATCAATAAGGTTGTCCTGGTATGAATTCCAGCTTATCAGGAAAGGAAATCAGTTTCAGTTCGGATGCTCGAAGCCCTGCCTGGAATCCCTAAATCTGGTAGTGAGAACTATCTCGGACCAGATAGACAGAACGGCAAGGGCCTACTGGAATGAGATACCAGGCTTGAAGTAAGCCAAGGTCTTCAAAACTCAAAGCAGAATCCTTTCTAAGCATGGATTCCTTACCAGGATTCCTTACCAGACACCACAGGTCAAACTATCATTTGGGTAGCATAGGGCTGGTCGAAGACACCGAGTATCGCCTCTACCTAGAAGATGAATCGGCGAGACACATTATGTGTTATTGTGTAGCTGCTGAACGAGACAGGTTAAAGACCATGGAGACTAGATGAGGAGAACTAACACATACGGGAAATTATCAAATAGAATCAATAAATAACAAATTCCATAACAAAAATATAACTACTCTACCGGTTTCACAAATACTCCCATCGATGCAAATGTTATATACCTACTAGAGGAATCCCTACGCTCTCCTCTAACAGAAACAGCATCAAATCTTCTGTGGCCACTTCACATTGGAACAAACTAATTTGCACCATCTTTAGTCTTGATTCTTTTTTGCTTTTGTCATTGGGATGTCTCGTTTTTAGAATGCCAAGTCCAAATTTGATGCTTTCCGCCGATTTTTGGAGTTCTTCCGCTCGTCCACTGTGAACACAAATTGCTTGCTTTTCCCATTTGGACTCGATGTTGCAGATATTACTCTCCAATTTTGAGTCCCCAGGTTTCCAGTTTCTACCTTTTCTGGAACTGGAACCCTAGTATCCATACTGAAATTTTGGTTCCTTAGGGCAGTAAGGATCTTTGTATTATATTCGGGACGGTTTTGGATAACATGCGTTAGGAAATTCCGGTACTTCTTGATGCTGCATCCCACAACTTTCACGCATTTCTGCTGGCCAGCACGATCGAAGTTAACTTACTACCAGTTTCGGACTTGGCTATATTTATTGTCGACTTTGCGACGCCGCAGAAAGATTCAGGTCCAATGATTGGCATTGATGAGCCTTGTCTGGCCGTTTCATGACCCTTCGTTGCCCTTATGACCATCGTGCCCTGGTACCCTGGCTACCGTGACCTTGTAATGGTCTCCAACTACGTTTGAGGCACCTGTGTAATCCCTTACTAGCTGACTGTTGACCTTTATGGAATCGAGTGCCTTCAGTGCAGCTTGGCTGCCTGTAAAGATGGTAACTTAACGGTATGTTCTTTCCTGCCCTTTCCTCAGTGGTAAATCGCCGTCACTTTCGCTTGGAAAGTTGTGACGTATTTATATAGGCTTATTGGAATATCGATCTTCTATTTTAGCACTACAATATCGGCTCCTACAGCTACCTTTGCCTTGGAGCCGCCCGTATACCAGGTTGCCAGGGCACAATAGATATTTTAGGTCTAAGTGAATATACATACTATAGATTACCTCAGCCTTTACGTGTGCACAGTTTTTCCAGTCTTCCCAATCTGGTATAGTTATTTGGAACTTATTATTAAAGCTATATCTCGTGACCGTTGCGTCAGGATTCACTACTACTCACCATTTCTCGTTGATGACTGGCTTTCAAACTACTTCATGCGAACAATTTAGTTCTTACGATGCCTAGATGTTGATGGTGTAATATGATTTCAAGGATATTTTTTATAAGAAATCTGCTGGAGGTAAAAGCTCATACGAATCGTAAATTTTTGTTGATGTATGTGGATATAAACTTCCATTACTAGTTTTATCAGTAGTACTTATTCCTGATAATTAATCACGTTGTTTTTAATAAAAACGCAGGTCATATTTTCTGTTAATTTGTACATTTCGAAATCACGCAACCAAAGTAATCAAGGTGGTATTTTAGCTGATTCCATTCGTTCACATTGAAACCCTTCGACTCCAGTATCGGATTGACTATATTCAAGTTTCTCGCATCTAATGTATTACCCAATATTTTTAGTTTTTTTCAAACATGCACGCCAAGCTTATGTTACAGACAGAAAACATGACCTGTGTAATGTACATCTAAACATTACGACTATACAAACTATTAAGTTACATGAGAAAATTATTTTACATTACGGAAGAAAATTCTTCCAAATCATCATGAAACAATGGGCCTTTTCAGTTATTTTTTTTATTGCTTTAATTTCAATTATTTTATAATTTCTACCCAAAAAAAATTTATCAAAACTGTAGAAAGCAAGCGAGCGCTTTAAACGTGACGTCACTCACCCCTCCTTAGTGACGTCAAGTAGTCTACGATTTTTTGGCCTGCGCCTTAAGAGCCTTAAGAGCTTTGATGCAATGACAAGTGCTGTCAACATAATTTCAGGCTACATAACATCACTTGCCCCAACACAGCACGGGGACGGCATCAATGGAAGCCCTTATTGGACTTCCTCCTCTAGAACACAAAATTTTTCATTTCTGTTTCCTTTTTCTTTTCGGGCCGAGATGGGAAACTCATTTTCGAACAGTGTTGGACTCATCTCCAAGGGGATGCCTACCAACCAAACCCACCTCAAACTCGCCGTTACCCTCGCCTCGGAATCACTACCCTAGCATACTTCGAGACGGGCAGCGGTCCCTCCCACACTCTCCGCTCAAACCGTCGTCTTCTCCCTTATTTTCACTCCTACCTCTCATGCCATATCGAGTCCTTCTCTCCATCTAACCATGCTCTCTACAACGCCACTTACCTCCATCCATTCCTCCTCCCCCCTCAACATTAGCTCCACCATGTTCTCGCAATACACCGCCTCCCCTAGTTTCCTCTCCAACTTCTTCAGCACTTCCTCGTTCCTCCAGCATCTAAAAACATGCCCCACATCATCCTCCACTTCACACCTCTCGCACATTCCAGTCTCTCTTTTCCCAATCTTGTGGAGGTACCCTACTCTCGACCCATGTCCAGTGAACACCTGTGTCAAGAAGTAGTTCACCTCCCCGAATTTCCGGTCCATCCATACTCTCCTATTCCCAATCGCTCCTTTTAGCGCGCCCTCACACTCCACCCACCTTCTCTCCATTTCCCTTCCATCCATTCCTGTACTTCCTCTCTGGTCGCACACCTCCAGCGTTTATTTCTGGCTCTAGCCATCACGTCCAATGGATAGGTCCTTGCCAGCACCGCTGCTGCCAGTCCACCCACTGTCCTGTACCCCTGCACCACCCTCAGCAATATCCCTCTCTGCACCCGCAGGAGTGGCCTGACCCTCGCATTCACTCACGCTCTTTCACCCCACACCTCCGCACCGAACAGCATACTCTGCTCTACTATAGTTGGCCAGTTGTCATAACCATACATATTGGATTTGCAATAACCCCATAAAAATAAATCCAAAGAAAACGAATCTGGTAATTGTGCGGGCCATAAGATAGTTCCTGTTCCTCTTCCAGATATTTAACGACCTGGAAAGTATTATTTATAATCAGAGCCGTAAGTGTGGGCATGGCAACCATCTTGTTGAAACCAAATATCATCAAATCTGCCTCCTGCTAATCGACGAATTTCGAGAACAATATGTTGTTGCAATAAATTCAAATAGTTAGATTTCCTTCTATGAAGAATGATCCGATCAAATTATCACCCATTATACCAGTTTTTGAAGGATTTCGATGGCAAGTAATTTATAATTTGACTCCTTCGTTGGTACTCGTATTAATTTTTTTCCAATACTTCCTCATAAAATTTAGTTAATCGAATATTGTCAGTATTCAAAATTTTATGGGCTCTTCGTACTTTATTCGATCACTCTTATTTTAGAATGCTTTTAACAGTTGAATCCACTTCAACAGCAATTTGCTCACTAGAAAGTATAGGTTATTGGATTGCAGTAGCACAAACCATTATCTCCAACATTCTTCTGTCCAAATCAAGTGAATGACAATAATTTCAGTGTCAGAGAGCACTTTTTTGAACCGCACCACTGAGTGGAAAGCAACAAGTTATAAAAATTACTATGATTGTGAGTACCAAGTCCTATTTTATCTGTTTAATATTAAGATGCCCTTACTCGGCTAGAGCACTCCACCAGAGTGGAATTCGGTACCAATTAAACAGTTATCACTTGGATAAGGTGTACAATTAATATTAAAGTGAGCTCCATTAGCTATAAACTTATACGGAAGCTAATATTAATCCAATAAAATAAGGTGAAAGCTGTAAAAAAATGTCAGCTACTATAATAAAATAATACACAATACTAACTATCCTATATGATATATAGGGTAGTCCACTTAAATATTTTAAATGAGTTTGTCCCAATGCTCTAATCAAACCACCAAATTTTTTTCAGAATTTCTAATAGGCCATTTCTGGTGGGAATAGACTATATATTATATTCAATTTTCAAATTAAAAATTTTTCTCTCTTATCTTATTCAGCTATATATTTAATTTGTATTGCTAGTGACTTGTGTATGTTGTAATTTCTCTAATTTGCCTTTGGAAGATTAGTTCAAGGGTAAATTTTTCACTTCCTCATTATTTAATTGATTTATTGAGTGTATTTACATCATTGAATTTTATTTTATTCGTTGTTACAAAACAGTCAGTCTTTTCAAAGCTATATTATATACTTCCGCTACTATACTACAATATCGAATGTATGTGATATAATCTTGAATTGCCAATAGCAAGATCCGGATGATTTTAGCAATTTCCAAGTATTTGTGAGAAATTAACATTTCACATAATTATTTTAGTCACATCCGTATTGTTATTCTAATAATGCGTGATAACTGTAAATGGCACGAATTCTATTACGAATCTTGGGAAAAATATAATATTATGCAATTTGAATATTTAAGTAAGACTAATATAGTTGGTAATTAATATAATCCAAAATTTATTTAAATAGGGTTGTTTCGTCTAAAAATAAAAATTATTCTTATCATGTTATCAAAAATCATTGTGGCTCCTATAAGCTAAATATTCTGAACATCGAAAAAGTGAAATAATCGGGAACTCGATTCCGGGTCCCCTCGACTAGAAAGCCCTTGCGTAATCCGGACGGTTTATAAGCTACCATTAACCGAGACTGCGTCTTTCACTCGGCCATCCTGCTCTGCACCTCGTCCTTAAGGTAGCGCTG
Organism: Lochmaea crataegi; assembly: GCA_947563755.1. Taxonomy (NCBI): domain Eukaryota; kingdom Metazoa; phylum Arthropoda; class Insecta; order Coleoptera; family Chrysomelidae; genus Lochmaea; species Lochmaea crataegi. Next base: position 22,496,823 of record OX387435.1, read on the forward strand.
GAAATGACGTTTGTACGTACACCTATCCCACCTACTCGTTCGTGAGCCTGATGCCTCGCCTGCCTACGCCTATCTCGTTCTCCTGGCGAGCCTGACGCCTGCACGCCCATTCCACTCACCCCCTCTCACTGTCACATTACATTATGTCCTTATGTGGACATTTCGTAGATCAAATCCCACTTCTGATATATAATCTAAATATTCTGAATATTGAAAAAGCGAAACCATCGGGACTCGAACCCGGGACCCCTCGGTTGGAAAGCCATTACGTAACCCTCTGCGCTACTATCAATGTTCTGTTCGGTATTATAAGCTACCATTAACTGCGACTGCGTCTTACACACCATAGGGTGAGTGAGCTGGAATTTCACGATATTTCAGGGGTATTTTTTGTGAAAACTTTTATTTAATTATTTTTCTCCGATTGACATTAAACGTCAGTTTTAGTGACATTTATCGATCATAGAAGTAACCTAGGCATAGAAGTGCCTAGGCAGTAAAAGTGATTTTTAATGCCACATACATAAGCTAACTTCACTGTGTCGATATTTAACATTATATTGTTAGGGGTAGAGGTTGTCGAGCGGTCACCAACAAATGTATCCTTTAATGTGAATTAAGAATTAATAATTTCATCAAGAATTACTAAACTAACTATAACATAACACATAACAGACATAACGTGAACTCTCCAACATCGAATATCGAATGTTCTAGAAAATGTCCGTCAGTTGTCAACTGTCACCAGTCGACCACAGACAAACACCGGAGAAGCAGCACTCACAAGAGCACTCTTAATATTGTAACCTAACAATATTTAATATCTTTCGGTAGATATTATTATGTATACAATTTAAGGTCTAATCGACAATAATAGTTATGAAATACGATTTAATTATTACCTATAACATACGATTAGAAAAAATATTAAAATTGTGAGTTATATCCGTCATAAAAAAGTTTTCATTTTAATTTGATTTTCTAAACACACTGTACAAACAATCGGAGAAAAAATTATATATTACTTTTTTAAATGAAACTAAGTGTTTCTAATTAATGAAAAAGTTATGAAAACTCTAAGATATTGATAATTATTTCGATATTGACATATCATCGTCAGCATGACAGAAGTTACATTAGAAACACTTAGTTTCATTTAAAAAAGTAATATGAGTAGATTCCACAAAGTAAGGGTCCAAACAGTAAATTCAAAATTATATGTTTCACTCGGCGGAGAATCAGATTTACTGCCTTGGCTAGTTTCATTGCCTCGGCTTCGCTAGCCGCGGCAGTAAATTTGTTACTTCTCTGCCTAGTTAAACAAATAATGGTTGATGGTTCTGATGGTCCTCCCAATCACTTCTTAAAATTCATGTCGGTAGTATCTCCGGAGATACTATTATGGTCCTCCAGAGTAGTCGAATCGTCCGATCAACAGAACATAATAATATCTTAATTACTATTTTTCAACTTTCTTATATTTTCAACACAATATTCACATTTTATGTTTGTTAATATTTGGAGTTGACATAATATATCGAGACAATATATTGAGGATACGTAACGTTGTTTTTGTCAATGTTAATAGATTAACTAATGTAGAAGGAAAATATAATCAAATGAAAATTTTCACAGATGGTCATCAAAAGAAAATGCACTCAATTATCGTCTCGTTTTAATCTTTTGAAGAAATGTTTTTAAAATCTGTAGGTGAAGCAAATTTGGTTTGAAGGTCGTTATTATTCAAAATGTCGACAATAAAATTATTTGTAAATTCAACCGAGGGCAGACTTTATAACTATTTTATAAGATTTTATATCCAGAAATGATTTTATGGTTCCGTATCTAAATGAGATTATTTCGGTTGACCGGATTTCCTTAAGAAAACGAACCAACGTCTTACGAAGACGGAAGACCTTCACTTCTTTCCCACGATCAACACAAAGCCCGGTAACTTCTTCAAATAAAGATTGCGCATTCTTTCTTTCTTGAAAGGATATCGCACACATGCTGCCTTCCCTGTCTTTCTAAGTCTTTATTCTTTTGATCGAACCAGTCCCATTTTAGCGATGTCTCATTGTTATGTAATACTTTCCAACTAACACAAAACAGTTTAAATCTAACCTCATTTTTCGAGATGTTGATATAGTGCTTTTGGTTTTTCGTCGTCTCTTCACGGTGATTGTTCAGTTACAATATTTATGTTCACATAGGCGCACAGGAATTCCTTGTAACTAAGTAAGATACCAAAAATACAAGTATGGTTATAGATAATGATAATATACAGTGAGTAATATCAAACGGAATGAAAGTACTGACCTGATAATAAAGAACAAACGCACACAGTTCTTTTAAGTATTCGCAAACTACGATATTTATTTATTTGTTGTGGTATTTATTTCAAAAGTGTGCGACCAAATTAGGGGATTTTGGCTTTTTATCGTTTTGATTTGTAAACAGCCAAATGGATATAGAAGAATCAGCAAATATCGCTTGTCTGTCGCTGCTGTCAGAAAAATCAAGGAAGAGGTATGAAGCAACTTAACAATATGTATCAAATGGTGCTAAACAAAGACTGCTGCTGTAGTATCAGAAACCGTGCTTTTGGAGTACCTTCAGGAAAAATCTGCTGTCCACCCTTTTCATATAGGGAAACATAGATATGTCCAAGTATCCTAAACTTCGAGCATCTGTAAAAAGAAGAAATGACAGATATAAACCCAAAAAATCTAATGTGTTTGACAGGGAAGATGGATTCCTGTTTGAAGCCCCTGATGATATTTATTCAATGATGAAGGTTGTAATGATAATGGGAATTGCTGGAGCGTGCCGTTCTAGTGAACTCTGTGCAATGAAAATGGACAATGTTGAATTAAGGCATCATAATTGTTCCAAAAATGGAATGGCACGTAAATTTACAGTGTACTAAAAGTGACGATGAGAAGGTTTGTTATAAGATCCCACATGACGAATTTTAATCCTCGCTTCTTCATGCGATATCAAAATGGAAAGTGCTTAAACCAGCCTGTCGGGAAAAACTCGATTTGTTCAATAAAATAAAAGGATGTTGCAAATAAAATTTTATACAATATAACGAAGCCAGAAGTCTCCTGCAGTACTCCAAGAGTAACAGAAAACTTGGCTAGGGATGGAGAAATTATGGAGTCAGAACATTTCATACAAATTGAGAAAAACGAGAAAACATTTATCCAAATTTTGTAAATAATGTTCATAAATTGTAATAATTGTACTAATAATATTCATATAAATAAATAAGATACACGTTTAATATGGCATAAATTATTACCACGCTTGTTTTCTAACAACAAGCTTTCATGGACATTTTCGGTAATTTTTAAGCACTCGTGGTATTACCCCCGACTTTTTCACGCACTTGTCAAATGAACCAATCAGGAGCTCTAGTCAAGTTCGGATTATCGATAACACCAAACTTGACTCTTGATCCTGATTGGCCTGTCAAGTTCGGTGTTTTCAGATTTGTGTATGTGACAGTTAAACTTCAAATATAAATAATCCCGCCGTGGAAGCATTTAAAAATGAGCAGATTTGGGATAAATTCCACCGTAATAATCAATGGAAAATTGATGAAAATGTACCGAAAAATACGAAGAAATCGAGGGAGTACGTTTGGAAGCAATTTACTAGAAATATTTAAGTACGTTATGGTCATACTGGTTTATTTAAATATGTTTTTCATTTGATGACAATGTTTCCTGTTTATTAACCTATTTCTCTAATCAACTTCATAACTTTTTTGCTAATTTCCTCTAATTCTGCCGAATTTCAGATTTTTTACCCTTCACTTTTTTTGTGAAATAGTCTAATAAAATTCCACTCGTGACTGAATTTATCTTATAATTATGTCTTTTATTTCACAACTCAGTTTCGTTATAAAATAAATCGACAGACTTATCACGAAAATTGAATCACTTGTGGTATTACTACTGATAATTCGGACAAATACGTTAAAATTACATTTTCGCTATATTTTTTACTTACTTGGAGGCACACCAGTCCATAAATAGCTTGTATTGGAGGTTGTATTTCGCTTTCGATTTTTCCGGTAATAAGCCAAGCGTGACCTGGTTAGCTTTATCTGTTATTTCAGGCGGAGTGAAATACATTATTTCATCTGATTCAGGCTCCATAACTGACAAGTTAACTTCAAACAAACATCAAAATACTACAACTTATGATTGAATTTACAGACATTGACAACTGCTAACAATTTATTTTTATACTGACGTTTAATGGTGTTGATTATTTGTCAATTGAGGCGCCAGCTAGTGTGGAAACGTAAAATTTATTTTCTCGGCTAGCCGGTTTTTAAGTTTCTCGTCTCCGTAAAGCTGGTAAAATTCAACTTTCTCATAGTGTAGGATAAAAAAGTTTATTTTTCATTATACCTTACTAAAAAGACATGCCTGTTCAGCACAAGGAAAATTGGATTTTCCCGTATGCTAAACCATGTCATTATACCTATATTTTGGCTAGCACATCTTGATTCAAACTCCGCTGCTAGCACAAAAACCATAGCTAACAATATCATGATACTTCGACTACTCCAGTATGATGGGTAATAGGATCCAAAAAAACTCTTGCTGTTTCACTTTTACTGATCCAAGCAAATTATATAAAATTCATTAGAGTGATATACAGAATCTAGCAGTGGCTTATATATATATATATATATATTGTTATGGTATGAAAATACCCTAAATAAAATATTAACTAATCATAAGGTATAACTAAAGCAATACGACCAACTCTGTTATTTGTTTACTTAATTTAAATAAATTCATCACAGTAAAAGAAGTATAATAAGTTTTGGCAAACACAATAAACTAAATTTTAGTAATCAATTTTGAAAAACCCCGTATAATCAAATAATTTAAGTTATAAATTGACAGATAAAAACAGGAGCACCAATTTCAAACAAATTGTGTAAAATACCAACTTAAAACTTAAGGGTATAAAAATAGAAATATAAAAATTTTGACCACTGCAATTATAAAATTAACAACATAGAAATGAAACAAATACCATATAGAAACTATAACATAATTTCATTTGAATAAAGCTACAATATTTTCAAAGATTGTAAATATCAATTCAGTAACAAACTCTTAAAATGAATCTGATTGATTGAAAAATAAAAAAAGAAATTTGTTTAGAAAACAATGAAAAAAATCAACAACTTGCAAAAAATTTCTCAAAAGAAAATAGACTGGAGAATTTGAATTGAAATTTATAAAGAAAAATCTTTATAAAAATTGATATAAAATATTCAAAAAGTGAATAATCATGTTTTAAAACAAATCTAATATATGAATCCAGTGATTTAAAATAAGTAAAGTGAAATAAAAAAGAATATTTACAAAGTTCCGGTAAGCGAGCAACTATATTTGAACCATCACATCTAATTCACCACGAACTAATATATCTGGCATCGTTTTGTTTGATATAACAAAAAATCCACTATAGAGGAAATTGGACATAGAATAGATTCTATCCACAACGAACGGACTGTGTAAAATCCACATTTTAAAAAAGGAATGTACAAGATTTGATCTACACTGGACCGTCTGTAGTTTTCTGCAGGCCTTTTCCACATTACCAACACCATTGAAACCTTCGAATTTGAAGATAGAATAAATATAACCCAATAGACATTCAGGTACTGTTCATATTAATTTTAAAGTTATTTTTTATGATATAGTATAAATTGTTGCTTATTAATTTGTTTTCTTAGTTATAATTAGATAAAAAAATACTTACAGAGCATTTGATAAAATCAATTCGTTAAATTAACCTTTCACGATCTAAAGGAACAAACAGAATAAAACTTCTTCTTTTTTATGGAGTAAAATATCCTATGATAAGTAAGCTCATATCCACGTAATTGAATTTAGTTCTGTGAGTATATTTTTTTTAATAGTGCGCCTGTATGAATGAATGAAATTTAGGTAGGCAAATTGAATGTAAATAAGTTAAATGTTTTTGAATATTTTATTATAAAAACATAATATAAAATAGTTGTTTGTTTGAATAAGATACAATTTATTCAAGTTTAATGTGGCTGTTTGTTTACATTTCTGTGACACCATTGAAATAAAATACTAGAATGCCAACTTTCAACACGAAGACCAAAGAACAGAGTCGGTCTTCAAATTTTGTAATTTGACCTCACAATTAAAATATACCCTGAGATTATATAAATATAATAATATAAATTTCTTAATATTAAATAAAAATAAGAGTCGCATATAAAAAAAAAATTAAATAATCATTGATGGCGCCCAATTAAATCTGAATAAAAATTTTCAAAAATAATATTAAACCCTATAATAATAAATAAATTATAAATCAATATTACTTTCCATATTTTGAACACATACAATTTTTTTTAAATATTTTTCAAACTATATCAATATATCCTCCCCAATAGGGCTTTATACATGAGAAATATTGGTTCCAATTGGCGACATTTTTATTTTTACAGTAAAAGATGCGAATGGAGAAAGTTATAATGTAAATTGTATTGGTTGGAGTGTGACAAGCATCTTTACCGTGTGTACACCTCCCTCCATGGTGCATTCGATCAACTAAACTTAGAGGAGGACCAAATAAAAGCCTTGAATCACACGAAGTATTGTATCCGATCTATAATCACTGATATATTCATCCACAGATTCTTTTGCGTAAAAAGGAGGATAGAGGTATGCGAAAGAAAAGGTACTTAGATGTAGATTACTCTCTTATTAGTGGCGTTTGTTTTCGTTTTATTCTATTCACTAAAAGAATTTCTAAATCTTAACTTTTATTTGTTTTGAAACAGCTACAGATAACATTCTTACAAATGGAATATATAAATAAACCGACACCTGCGGGTAATTGAGCAAAATAGAGATTGCGTCTATAGCTATAGTATTATCTTGATAAAATCCTCTTCAAAGTATAACCTCAACATGAAAAACAATTAAATCATAAGTTCTAAAAATAATTTTATTTTATCACATTCAAAATTAATAAAAGATTCCGTCGATTAGATATCACCGGAAGATGTTGAATTGTAAATTCGATACATTTGAACCAAACAGTGAGATAAGATCGGATATACAGAGCGTTATAGCTATTTTTTTAATAATTGTTTGTTATATTTAATGTTTTTCTTTCAATTATAGGATAATGATTGGGTCAGGGTCAAATTATGCAATAGACAAGAAATGCAGTAGAGAGGGAATCAAGAAGAATTTCACGCCATAGGAAAGTGTGCCCAGTTAAATATTGATCAAATATATAGAAGGCAAAAGATTATCATCATGTCGAATAGTCAAACAATCTTTATAGCAACCAGTTCTAAAATGGTTGGGGCCGGAACTATTTGCCAATGTGATATTTGAAGAAATGGGTAACCCTCAAAAGAGGACACTGAACACTGTTTACACTACCACTACACCAACACTAACACTTTGAGTTTACCTTCAGTCTCTGAAGAAGATAACTTGGTTATCGAAACGCGCGTATGATAGTGTAAAGTGTTAGTGGTAGTGTAAACAGTGTTCAGTGTCAAGTATCGCCAAAGGTTCCAGAATTCCCAACTTACTCAAAAGAGGAGAAGATCTAGTAGGGTTAAGAGTTAGACAATCAAAGATACTCCTGGGAGACTGCCTAAACCAAAGTTAAATTGCACTAAAAGTTTTGAACAGGGTTCCTAAAGGGACCTTCTCCCCCTGAATGGGCACCTGAAAAAGCTCAACATAGTGGAGCAAGAAGAGCGTAGATTCTGTGGAATGGAAGAAGAAACCTCCTTGCGGCTTGCATAGCAATACAAAATCCTAGGGCACAACACCTAGAAGATTACTGGATAGAAGAGGGACACTTACCTATACTAAAGCCTGCAGATACAATTCCTCCGGGAAATAGGTCAAAAGGAGCTACTCGTCTCTGAGACTTTCCTCATGAACTAAGTAGAAGAAAGGGTGCACAATATATCTTTTAGGTATCAGTGAATATCACCCCAATATGCATACATCCCTAATGATGTTTTTTTCTACAAATAAATTTTTCTATTTGTTCGTGTTTTCTCAGTTTTATTTCTTCTGTTACATGCATGAAAGTATCACCAAATACATCCATGCACTTCGCCAGAAGCACAGGCTTGTGGGGTGAATTGTAATCCCTAGGGGTGAGCCACAATAGACCCAACGGGGGTCGCAGTGGAGGTGGCGAGAAGGCCCCACTCACATAGAACCTAACCTAACCTACATGCATGAATATCGAAAATATAGAATTGCTCGTGTACCCATACGGCACTCTTAGGTTAAATTAAGGAATTAGTAAGTTTTAATAATAAGAAAGATCGAAGGAACATTAAACAAGCGAAACTCGAAAAACCATGTAAATAACTTTACTACAGGATCCTATTAGTGATTCTAATTGGTAAGCATACCACTTTTTCTAGAATTAATTCTTACGTTTTATGCAAGTGGGTGCAATACGCATCATCCAACACCTAATACAATTCAAAAGCAACAATAAAAACAATAACACGTAGTTGATGTGGAGTGAGCGAATGACTGCATTACATTACACATCAGCCTAAGACTTGTCACCCACTATAAATAGCACATAAAGCAAAAGCTTCTACCTACTAGATAAAGACTTTCAACAGAGAGTTAAACATGCCGGAAGTTCACAGCATTCCGACACAAAATTCAGATAAAAAGAATAGATAGAGACGCTGCTGCACCGTTTCTAAAATAAACCACTATTAATAAATATCTCTGTGAAAAAGCGGCCGGTACATATACTCACTAACGCGACTAGTTCTGTCTGGAATCCGGAAATATCTGAAGATGATTCGTTTTAATCATCCGAAGAGTTTATTTTATATAATTAGTTAGTTCTAAATAACCATCCAGCTGCTATAAAAAACACTCATTAAAGTAGATATAAAATTACTGTGATTAATTATAAAAAAATACTAATTGAACAAAGAGCTATAAACAATTGCTCACAAAACAAAAGTAGATACACAATATTATAGAAAAGAAATTAAAAAGAAGAAAAATGAATGGAAAAAATAATACGCCAGAGCGTCAAAGAAAAAAGTTAGTGTTAGTAATCAAAGCAAAAAATAATTCATGGATAGATTTTGGAAATAAAATGGACAGGGGTAGCTCAGGAAATCAAAAATTATTTTATAGAATTTTAAAATCATTAAGAACAAAAAATAGACAAAAAACCACACATAAAAACAAAAACGGAGAAATACTAACAAATGAAATAAAAATCATGGAAAGATGGAAAGAATATTTTGAAGAGCTGCTAGATCAGCCCGCACAAACAACTGAATACATCACTGAAGAAGCAAAAACCGAAAATCAGGATGAAGGTAAAGAAATCCAAGTAATGAAAATGGAAGTTAAAGCACTAAAGAATGGGAAAGCATAAGGGAATGATAAAATTATAGCCGAAATGGTTAAGAACCTGGAAATCAAATTATTAGAAATATTGAATAAAGCATGGAAAAGCGAAAAAAATTCAGAAGAATGGGTAATATCACTAATTACTCCTACAAACAAGAAAGGGGACCAAAAACAATGTCACAATTATGTCAATGAAATACAGCACTTGCGCGAACGATACCTAGAACGGTTCTATCGCCAGTTGGAACAAACCTTTTTTTTTAAGGAGCCGTCCCTTCGCCGGCGCCACCTCAGCCTCCTGGGCTTATTGTGGATACTCCTAGTATTCTGACTACAGCCTATTCAGCAAATCCGTTCCCTGTATTAGCTCACACAGGTTCTTTGCTGGTTGGTTGTAGAAGTCTTGTGGAGTCATTTTGGGTCTACCATACAGTTTCTGCCTCCTGTGGTCCAGCGTCTCACAGTTGCATAGTATATGCAGAGCTGTTTCGGTATCCTTTTTGCATCTTCTGCATGTAAGGTCTCCGTTATACAGCCCTATTTTATTCAGGTGCTCCTTTGTGGTAAAATGTCCCGTAAGTAGCCCCGTTATGGTGCGTAGTTTGTTCCTGCTCATTGAGAGCAGTTCTTTCGCTACTTTTTCTGATGGTTCTTTTATGAATTTCTTCCCATGTATTTGCCTGGGCGTATTCTTCCAGTGTTTATTGTGTTGTTCTTTTACCCACCCTTTTAACCATGACCTAGTTGAGCATCTGGAAATGCCCACAGCTGGTTCGGGTCCGTTCATCAGGGTTGACGATCCTGCTCTTGCGAGTTCGTCAGCCTTTTCATTGCCAGCGATTCCTTTGTGACCTGGGACCCACTCCAGTGTTACACTGTTCCGAGTCGCCAGTCTTCTAAGTTCTTCCCCCCTGTGGACAGCCCCTGGCTGCACGCACGGCCATTGTCTCCCCCATAAGAGTTGTTTCTATTATCCTGGTTCTGAGCATGCAGTCTATCCATTTGCAGCTCGTGGCATCGATCCCAATTTTCCTCGTTGCCTTGGCTATGGATTCGTAGGAGGTGTTGTCAAAAGCTCCTTCTATATCTAGAAAGGCTGCGAGCAGCACCTCTTTATTTTCCAGCACGTATTCAGCCCTTTTGACGAGTTGATGTAATGCTGTTTCAGTTGATTTTCCCTCTCTGTATGCATATTGATCTTGGTGTAGTGGTCTTGTAGCCAGTATACCGTCTCTGATGTGTCTATCAAGAAGTTTTTCAAGAGTCTTAAGCATAAATGACATCAGACTGATTGGTCTCAGAGCTTTAGCCGTGTCCTGTCCAGATTTTCCAAGTTCTTGGAATATGCCCCAGAGCAAGGCTAGCTCTGAGCAATTCACATACCCTGTAGTGTAGTGTGTTGCCTCCTTTTTGGAGTAGGATGGGATAAATCCCGTCTGGTCCCGGTGATTTATATGGTTTAAAGCTGTTTAGAACAAACCTTATGTGTATTCAGCTAATTGTTACCTCAAAAATACATTGACATCGGAACTGAACGAACATGTAACAATTCATCTCCGTAGGATAAGAGAAAATGGTTCTAGTTCAGCTTGCAAGAACGGATCTGAACAAACAAACATAAAACGATGCCAGTTTACTAAAAGTTCGTAAAAATGCATCAAAACTGTCTTGAAACATTTATCTTTCAACTATTGGAGTTTATTTCACATTATTTGTAAAAAGACATCAGGAAAATTACCTCTAAGAATATAAATATTGGGATAAAGATGTCAGCTCAGGACGAGTAGCCCCACTAGTGAAAATTTGATATGGGTTTTTCTCTTGAATCAATCATGTGGTGTTAAAGTTAAAACGAAATATCTTGGGATGGAGTATACCTAGTGAATTCCTTGATGTGGGTCGACTCCAAGAAATTCATGGGAACATTTTGTTGCAGGTATTGCAGAAACTAGATATTACATAAATTATTGTAAGCATTCTGCCAAAACTAATAAAGTGGCTGTTGCTATTACACACCCGCACCAGTTTAGTGTGTAAATTTCCATTCTTTTATAAACTTCAATTATATAGTATATCAATTAAAAATAAAAAGGCTATAACTTTTTTTATAAGTTAAAGCTGATTTGTAAAGGTTTGGAATTGGAATGTTTTTATACACTTGATAATCGAGTGGATTTGAAACAAAAGTCTGAATGTTTTAGTTGTTTGGTACGTTTGGAGTTCAACTTTATAAACCTATTAAGTAAACTGATCATTAAAACAATATGAAGCATTGCAATAATATTTAAACCGGAAAATTCTAACGACGATCAGTTTGAACGAGTGAAAGAATATCCACAATTAACAATAAAGATTATACTTGTGTCTCCAGCAATTTAGTTTAGACTTTTATTCTTGCATTTTTCATCATTACTGTTTTCCACTCTCTATTTAATAATGAACAAAATCACGATATTGTATTTTATTCTCCGGTTCTATTGGTTCTAGGATAAAACTCAGGAGTAAAAATAGTTTTTCAAAACAACAAACATTTTAATCCACAAAACTCAATCTATAAAAAAATATTTGATATTAAATAAGGTAAGGGTTGATAGTTTTACATGATGATGTAAAAATACCGGTGGTTAGTCAAAATTTCAAGCTTCCATATTTAGGTACTTCAATTTGAGAAAAAAAACTGAATTTTACTCAGCATCTCTTAGGGGTGATATCTCGAAATTTTGTCATGTACAATGTATGTATGTAAGTATGTATGTAATGTATGTATGTAGGATTCTGAATTGCTGTGCAATTCGCATGTATGTGGATGGGTGTTTCTTCTTCCATGCCACAAAATCTACATTCTTCTTCCTCCACTATTTTGAGCTTTTTCAGGCGACAATGTCCCGTTAGGATCCCTGTTAAAACTCTCCCTCTGCATTCATTTGATTTCAACAGGTTGTAGTAACCCAGAAGAATCTTTGATTGTCCTACTAGATATTTCCAATGGTCAGATCTTCTCTTTTTTTCGGCTCTGCCTATTATTTCCAATATTACATTGGGGCTCATACCGCAAAAGGGTTCCAGCCCCCAAAAGGGTGTTTCAGTCCCCCTCTTTGCTAGTTCATCTGCTATTTCATTTCGTTCTATTCCAGTGTACACTGGAATCCACAGAAAGGTGACTATATATTGTTCTCGCCTAGTTTGGAACTGATTACACAAAAGACCCATCATAATTTTATACGGGCAATTACCTCCTAAACTTTTTCTCATGAATTTAGAATCACCCTGTATATATTTTATGAATATATGTCTGTTGTGGAATTTGTTCATTACTGGTTTTATTTGATAATAATCGAAATATTCCACGTAGTAAGGATTGAAATGTGTTGTATCTTATGTTATATATTTTTATTATTATTTGTCATTATTTTCATCAGTTTTATTTATCGAGTATGTTGTAAATTATAATTTTTTTCCCAATTTACGTATTTCAAATATCAAAGTAGTTTGTTTGCAGGTGAATTGAGAAAAATAATGTTTTATTGGTTTATCGACATTACCATTACATCTCTGTGCACTATTTTACGTAATAGAACACGTCCCAGTTATAAAAAACATATTTAACAATACTTTTAGAGGTGATAATTTAAAAATGTGTTGTAATAAGCAATTAAAATGATTAAATTATTAACATTTTAGAGCTAAGCACGTATATTCAGTTAACTGATTTTATGTCAAATCATTTTCAATTTCAACGCCCGATTTATTAGTTTTCACTTAAAATTTATAATAATTCCCATGTGGTAGAATGTAGAAGACTTTTAATTATTATGATAACGAAAAATATGTATTTGCGGTCATTAAAGGTCTAATTTTCTTTTTTTATTAATATCAATTACCAGAATAAATTATATAAATAAACCTCTATAGTCCAGTAAAAAAGACCGTGAATTGACTTTTTGTGCTAGAAGGCCCCAATCAGGTTGATAAAGTCAATTTGGGCATGAGGAATCGAATGAACATATTCGGGGCGGACTCATCGCCCGGGAAATAGTGAAAATCGCGGAAAAACTGTTCGGAATTCATGTTTTTCGCAATTATTTCAATAACTATAAACAATTATGAAAAAAGTTTCAAATAAAAATTGTAGAGTATGAAATTTTACATCGAATTATTTATTATATTCGATTGCCATCTTGCAAAAATAAAAATCGCGATGGAAAAATAGGGGTTGATCATCGTATAAGGGTGAAAATTAAGAGTAATATGAAATTTTTTATTCTAAGTCATGACAAAATTAAAGTTTATAATTAACAAATAAAAAATAGGGGTTGATCGTAGAAGGGTGAAAAATAGATGTTGAGCGATTCGCAGACCTACCCGATATGCATACAAAATTTCATGAAAATCGGTCGAGCCATTTCGGAGGAGCTTAATTACAAACACCGTGACACGAGAATTTTATTGTATATTAGATAGGATGGATTGCCCAAAGCTACAGCAGTAAGTTTCATCTTAAATATATCAAGGACTTTTCTTGAACCGATGTTTTTTGCCTTTTATGGATGGAATTGTCCTTAAAACACACCAAAAATTATTATTTATTAAAGCCCAGTCATTTTATTTGTTATTATTTCTTATCTAATTAATCTTTAATGCTTAGTATTGATGAATTGTTTTTAAATACATGTTTGTTAATGTTGTATTAAATTATCGTCAAACGTATTTAGAAAATCAAATGAAATAAAGTGTAAAAATAGTACAATTGCCAAAAAATATTTTGTAAAGACATGTTCTCATAAAATGGTCGTATATAGCAAAGTATAATTAATCATGAACAAAAAATTATATTATACAGGGTGTAATATGAAATGTGGGCGATTAATCATTCAATTTTAAGACGAAAAGTTCATATAAACATGTGTGATTAGTTCTGTCGTTAATGAGATACAGGGTGTCAACTTTTTGTAATAAACGAGCTCTGTCTGTAAGTGAAATTTATTTCGACCATAATTTTTCCTCAGTGACGCTACTTTTAGGCCAATGTTTGGATTGGTATTATCGACGATTATTTATTAGGACCATTTTTCCTTGAAACGGTAATACATATCTTCATTTTCCAGAAAATGAACTTCCAGTTATTTCTCATAATTAGAAGACATATGTGGTTCATGCATGACGGTGCTCCTCCATATTTTGCAGTAATCGTACGGGAGTTTTGACTGTTGGATAGGACGAGGTTCTCCACACCCATGGTTCCCAAGGTCACCTGAACAGAATCCCCTGGATTTTTGTGTATGGGGATATTTAAAATCACTCGTTTACACAACTGCGATCCTAAAATCACAAGATCTTGAAAATCGCATCATATGAGGCTGTAATGTTATTCCCAATACTGGATTTTTCGAACTTTTTAGCTGGAGGTGCACATTTTGAGTATTTGCTCTGAAATTTACTACTTTTATGTTTATCACAATGTTATTGCTTCTATTAAAATAATAAACACATTAAGCAGTTTAAGCACCCTGTATCACAACTTATCACACATGTTTATAGGAACTTTTCGTCTTAAAATTAAATGAGGAATCACCTACAACAATATTTCAGATAACTTTGGAAACACCCTGTACTAAATTTAGTTCGCATTTACAAACGTTCCAACATATATAATATACAGACTACAACGAAATATCACCAAAAAAAATTCGATAAAATATTGAAGTTTACCAGAAACATATCAACGTACTAAGTTCTATTTATACCAAATTCGTTTTTTGATTACGCTCAATAACACCTTAACGCTTATCAAAATATAGCAGGAAAGAAGCGACATGACTTGATAAATACTAAAATTGTGGAATATAAAAATAAAACATTATCTGTTATATTCAGTGTATTATCATAATTTCCCATTTTAATTTTCTATTTTCACCTACATTATAAAATAAGTGAATTTATGTAATCTCTGTGAAAGCCCGTGGGATGAGTTGAGATATATAAAGCATTTTTCACGTAAAAAAAAAAGATTAAAAATTGCATCAGTGACAGATATTTTTTGACAAATGGCATTTTTTATTTATTTACATAACCGTCAACTGGCTATTATTATCGGTTGTTACGAGGCTTATTAATTAATTATTAGAGCTCATACTTATTTATATACCATGTCCTTGAAATTGTTGAAAGTTTTAGTTTAAGTTTTTACAACACTAAAATAAGGTTACTCAAATGTTTTACGCCACAAGGAATGCAAATTGGTTGAAGAATCTTTTGATAGATAATATATCTAAGGTATTTTCAAGAATACCTTCTTCTGTATGTCTATCTGCTAGGACCACTGTGAGAAGGGATTCAGATTCTTCTTCTTATCTCGCCGTCTCCTGCCGAAGGTTGGCGATCCAAATGGCAATTGTAGCTCTGGAAACTGCAGCACGAAGGATTTCTGCAGACGAGCGATCGAACCATCTCCTTAAATCTTTTAGCCATGAGTTCTGGCATTTTCCTACTGATCTTTTCCTCTGAACTTTACCCTATATTGATCGGCGTAATATTTCGTATTTATCACCTCTCATCGTATGACCCAAGTATTACATTCAGTAGTTCTTTTTGTTTGTGCATTCGTTGAAGTACTTCATCGTTGGTGATCCTTTGTACCCATGAAATTCGCAGCATCCGTCTATGCACATACATTTTGAAGGCTTTCGAATCTCTTTTCAATCTGTGAATTTAGTGTCCAGCTTTCACATCCATAGAGTAGGACAGAGAAGACTTAGGCCCAGTTTCACCAAACTACGATTGATCTCGGATTAATTAAGCTCTACTTAATAGTTAAGCTGACTTAACAATATTTCCCGTTTCACCATGCATCAACCCGTCCGAGATGATCGCGATTTGTCAAATCACGATTAGATCAGCAAACCATTTTGGCAACGTTGTGGAATGCAGAGAATTCTATTGTTCTGTGGAGATGTATAGTTCTGTGTCATTCATTGAGATTTGATAACGTAAACATAACCCTAAATAATATTTTGTGTTTACACCGCTCTGGTTATTTTATTTTTGTAATAATAAACTTAATAATTATACAATAGTAAATAAACAATGACTGACGTGCAGAAGCTGAAAAAAAAGAGAGACCCATCATTCACAGTGGAGGATAAACAGATCTTAGTAGATATTATCAGAAAGTATTCACATATAATTGAGAACAAAAAAACTGATAATGAATCTATGAATTCAAAAAATGAATGTTGGGAGAAACAACACAAGAATATAATTTCGAAGCAGCATGTCCAAGAACAACGATTGTGTTGAAAAATTGTTGGAAGAACTTGAAAGCTGAAGGAAGAAAAGTTGCAGCTGATGAGAGACAAGGAAGAGTTAAAACAGGTGACAAAATATATATCTTCTAGGCATAACAGTTGCTTTATATTAAATTTCTTCATTGCAACATTCATCAATTTTAGGTGGAGGTCCAAAAAAGAGGTTACTGTAGATCCAATCATGTACCAAGTTATTGACATGATTCGTCCTTCTGCAGTAGGATTGAGTAACCCATATGACACTGATGCAGACTTTGACAATGGTAAGTTGTTTCTACTCTCCAAATCCTATGTGAAGTAGTATATTGTCAGAGGAAGTGAATTACTTGATTTTGTTTCAGGTGCAATAATTTTTGAAAATGACAGTAACTGTGGTACAGAAGTAGAGGTTGTCAATAATCAGGAGAATGTGAGTTCAAGAACTACAAGTTACTTTTTAATTAGAAATCTAATATTCCTAAAATTGGCCAGGAAGCACTTCATTTCACAATACTTACCTATTATCTTTGTAATATATCATTATACATTTACAGCTGCTGCAGGAGGACATTAATTTAAATGGTGAGTGGTCTCAATATTCACCAGGGCAACTGCGGAAGCCTAGAGCAACCATTTTAAGAGAGTTGCCACATAGTTCTCTTGAAGTTGGGGAAGCTGGAACATTATTTTTGTGTGCCAAAGACACAGTTGAGGTATATAGTATACCTTCAGAGCTTCACCAAAGCACTCCAGTAATAGAACAGGTCTCCCATACACCCAAAAGGCCTGCATTAATGCCTATGAGTGTAGATGAAATAGCTCCAAAAAGACCCAGAGCTAACATAGAAAATTCAAGTAGGCACCAGACAAACAGAAGGAGACCTGTCCTACAAACTAAAAAAAATGAAGAACTTTTGTCAAAAAGAGTGGAGGCCTTAACAACTGTTACATCTCATGCTGAAGAGGAACATCAGGTTATTATGGAAATACACCGACAGAAGTTGAGGCAAGAGAAGATTCGAACAAGAATACTCCTCCTGGAACTTAAAGATGCCAAGTTAAGGTTCAGAAATTGAAGAATGGACTTTATTTTTTTATTTTTGTTGATGCTATATTTTATGTTTTGTATCTGTGTACTTTTTTTATTTAGGGTTTTGAATTTGAGTCTAGTTTTGTTTTTATGTGAAATCTCTGATTTTATATCTAGTCAACTTTTTTGATTTTTAATGTGATATCTTCTTTTTGTGTTGATGTTTTTTGTTTTGGGCATTGGAATATTGTTTAGTTTCATTTTTCTTATGTATGTGAAACAGAAACTTTTTTTTATTTTTAATGTGATATTTTGATGTTTTGTTTTTGTGAAGGTGTTTTTTGTTTTGAATATTGGAATATCGTTTAGTTTTATTTTTCTCATATTTGTGAAACAGAAACTTTTTTCATTTTTAATGTGATGTTTTGTTTTTGTGAAGGTG
Source organism: Lochmaea crataegi (assembly GCA_947563755.1). Taxonomy (NCBI): domain Eukaryota; kingdom Metazoa; phylum Arthropoda; class Insecta; order Coleoptera; family Chrysomelidae; genus Lochmaea; species Lochmaea crataegi. Next base: position 22,515,030 of record OX387435.1, read on the forward strand.
TTTTTTGTTTTGGAATATTGTTTGTTATTTTATATAAGTTCCTATCTGTGAGTTTTTAATGCAATTAAAGTCAGTATATTTGGAAAACATGCTTTTATTGAATAACACTGAAAAATATGAATATATATTCTGAGTATAGAATCCATAAAGCACAAACCTAAAATTTTACCTATCATAAATCACAGTTAAGGATGTGGATTGTTTATATCATCTTCATGTTCTTGCTCTCTTCCAGTTTCTCTATTTTGGTGACCCATCTGTGCCAGCCTGAAATAAGACTTTCTAATATAAAATTTCCATATTACATCATAGGGAAACACTAACCTTGAGAAGTATTGATGAACCATGGTGAATCTTGCTCTGTGTTCAGGATTTTTTCTCCTCCTGTTCAATGGCTGATGTAGGGCTGGAATGGAATAGTGCCCCATGTCTCCCTGAGCCATTATAACTTCCCATGGTGCTGGTAGGTTAGCTTCAAACTCTGGCTCGAATTGAGGAACAGCTTCCCCTCGTCTTCGGAGGATATTATGAAGAACAGCTGTTGCCACAATTATGGGAAAAACTTTATCTAAGTTCACCCTTATTCCTAAAGATAATACAGGAAATCGCCTTTTCCATACTCCAAAAGTTCTTTCAACTGGATTTCTAGTTCTGATTTGCGATTCATTGAATAATTGTTCAGCAGGATTCAAACAATTTTCGAAAGGTGTCATTAAATATTTTGAGCAGGAATATCCACTATCTCCTACAAGAACAGCATTTCCATACCTGCCATTTTCAAACATGGCTTTAAGATAGCAATTCCGGAATATTGTGGCATCATGAGTACTACCAGGCCACCTGGCAACTATGTCAGTAAATTCAAGATTTGCATTACAAACAGCTTGAACATTGAGGGAAAAGTAACCCTTTCTGCAAGGAAACAACTCTGCATTTTCACCAGCTGAAAAACGGAAACGGAAAGGTTGAAAATTAATTGGAAACAAAAATATGTTGGAGGAACTCACATGGAGTATTAATTTTAACATGAGTGCAATCAATTGCACCCAAAACCCTAGGAAAGCTGGCGATTCTGAAGAAATATGTCTGTGTCCTTCGAATTTCTTCAGGAGTTTCAGGAAATGAAATATGCAGAGGTCGAAGAGAGGCAATAGCAGCACTGACTCGATGTATTATTCTATGTGCTGTTGATTTACTAATTCCAGAAAAGTCAGCAACTGTTATCTGATGACAACCAATAGCATAATACCTCAAAGTACATAATAACTGGTTCATTGGAGAAACAGAATTATTCCTGAAAAAGAATGAGTCAATCAATGAACTTTAATGGTCAACAATAATGCCTATACCAGCAATCATAATGATCGAAACTATAATAAAAAGTTAACTATTATACAGTATAGGTACCTACTTGTCGTTTGCGAATTCTAGTCGGTCTTCAATAGATTCCAGTATTTGAAGAGCAGCTTCTTTTGAATTCGAAACCTTGTCTCAAAATCTTTATTGTCCAACTTCTGGAAATAATCTTCTCTTTCTTGAACCCATCGAGGTCGACGAAAAATAAATTCATCTTCATCACCACTATCGTCTTCGAAAGCAAGATCATAAACTCTTCGAAATGCCATAATGAACAATATATCACAAATTTATCACAAATATTCAAAAATATTTATTCCTCATCTATAATATAATATTGAAATCTGAACTAATCGGACTTCACACAAATAAATCCACCAAAAATGGCCGATTTGTACTAAATCGCGATCAGTCGATTTAATCCCGCTTTTGAGCATGGTGAAACGTTTCAATATGTTAATCGTGATTAGACGCTCCACTTAAGAGATACATCGGGATTAAAACTGAATCTATGATACTTTGTAGTTCTTGTACATCTTTGGCTATAATAACCGTATCATCGGCCTACCTGATATTGTTTATTGGGGTTCCATTGATCTTGATTCCGCCCTGAACTCCATCCAATGCTTCTCTAAATATAGTTTCCGAGTACAGATTAAATAGGAGTGGAGACAAGACGCAACCCTGTCGAATGCCCCGTCTAATCTGCATATCTTCCGATGTTGATTGTTCCATCTCTACTACCGCTGTTTGATTCCAATAAAGTTCTGATATGAATCGTAGGTCTTGTTCGTCAATTCCGGTTGTGAATTTCAATCATCTTCTGATGATTAACACAGTCAAACCCCTTTCGATAGTCTATGAAACATGCAAATACATTCACATTCATGTCTCTACACCTCTGTGTCAATACATTTAGGGAAAAGAGTGCTTCACGCGTTCCGAGTCCGTTTAGGAATCCAAACTGGGTGCTGTCCATCTGATATTCGCACTTCTTGTAGATTCGCGTGTGGACGATTCTAAGAAAGATTTTCAGGTCATGGGACATAAGACTTATCATCCGATAGTCATCACATTGTGAGGAGTTGGGTTTCTTTGGAAGGGTTACGAATGTTGATTTAAGTCAATCTCGCTTGAGCTATATAATTTGTTAAATAATGCTGTTATTAAAGCTTTTACTTTCATTATCTTCAGTTAATTTGAGTATTTCAACGTTGATTTTATCGGAACCGGTAGCTTTTCCGTTTTTCTGTGCTTTTATTGCATGAACAGCTTCGTCTCTGGTTATTTCTGGAGCCTTTTCATTCAATATGTGATCTATCGGTGGTGGGGAGCAAGGTCTGTCATCATTAAAAAGTGTTTCGATATATTTTTTCCCTCTCGCAAGCTTAGCTTCTACTCCTGGGATTAACTCGTTGTTATCGTCTCTTAAGATTGTTCCTTGATGTTTTTTGTGTCTGTTTGTAAATTCTTTCACTTTTTTATGAACATTGAAGGTGTCATATTTTTCTTGTAATTGTTCTATTTCTTGGCACTTTGTCGACATCCAGATCCAGATTCAAATAATCACAACCTTTTTGGCGCTGTGATGGTGAATTTCTTCAATTAATTTTACAAAAAGATGCGGTGTGTATATTTTGACAAATGGCTTTGTATACCAGTATTCATAACTGTTTTAATCAATGAAAAAAATTTCATAAACGACTTTTTTGAAGATTTTAAACTATTTTATGAATCTACGAAGAGAAGATCTTCCCTTCTTAGAAATGTTAAGGACAACTGGAATGCCCGTGTGTTCTCGTAATAATATTTCAGATGTATGGATGGATAAGTAATTAACGATATTAACTCTATCAAAATTACAATTAAATACTTCGATTGTAAAACAAAGCAATTTTTAAACCTACTTTTTACTATGCTTTATATTGATAAAGTTATTTTTATTGCTATGAATACCAATTTGTTTTAGTATTTTATCTGAAAATAAAATATTTATATTATTTTTTCGATATTAATAATTGTTTGTTTGGTACTAATTTTCATTATTTTATTGCTGTAGTTATAAAGCAGGGTCCAGACTCGCTATAAAGCGAAGTTATATAACATGTTACTAAAATTTAGGCTAATTTGTAGCAGATTTCCGTGATATAACTTGCTAGATGTTATCCGTCTAGATAATAAGAAGTTATTTCAGACGCGTCCAGACTTGTTATATTTTATTTCTACATCCGATCAGTAGCGTGCAGTGTGATTAGATTAAATTAGATTTGATGAGGTGAGGCTAATCGGACTATTCCACTGCGACCTTTCCAGATCTATTGTGGTCCTCTGAATCTAGATTACATTCTCCAGCCCGACTCTTTTTTAGTAGCCATTCAGCCTCGAGACTGAATCTTTCATGTAGTTTCTTGCCGGTGGCTTCTCATCGCTTAGTACAAGAAACCGCACATTCGCCAGACAATCGCACTGGCATAGGATGTGCTGTGCAGTTTTCTCCTCTAGGTGAAAGAATCTGCACATAGGTTCGTCTGCGTGTCTGTTAAGCTTACAGAGCCCCGTCAACACACACACTACGGCTTTGGCAGTTTTCCTATCTTTGCTCATTAGGTCTGCCGTAAAAGTTGGCGAATGTCCTCTAATGAACTGTTTCACCTGTCTCTGTCCTGGTGAGGTTACCCACCATTCTAGAGATTTCTGTACCACCCACTTCCTTGTGGCCATATTTATTGTTGACTTTGCGATGCCGCAGAAGGGTTCCGGTCCAATGAATGGCATTGAGAAGCCTTGCCTTATGACTCTCGTGCCATGGTACCCAGGCTACCATGACCTTGCAAGTGCGTTTAAGGCACCTATATGCAATCCCATACTAGCTTAGAATTGACCTCTATGGAATCGAGTGCCTTCAGTGCAGCTTGACTGTCGGTGAAGATGGCAACTGAACGGTCCTTTCCTGCCTTTTAATTTCTTCAACGCAGTGGTGAATCGCCGTCACTTCCACTTGGAAAGTTGTGACGTTCTTAGATAGGCTTATTGGTATAGCTATCCTTTGTTTTAGCTCTACAATTCCGGCTCCTGCGCCTACTTTTGTCTTGGAGCCGTCCGTATGCTAGGTCGCCTCAGCCTGTATAGGTACACCTTTCTTCCAGTCTTCCCTACCTGGATAGTTATTTGGAACTTATTATTAAAGCTATATCTCGTGGCCGTTGCGTCCATGGGTTGCCCCATTAAGACATTCGCTTTTAGCTTCTCGATAAGCTTTTGATAGTCAGCACCGTGCGTTTGGCTTATGTGTTATGTCGACTTTTCAGTAATCTGTGCGTTACAGATCTGGCATCGCCTTGTATAAAAATGTGTAGAGGAGACAGATTCAGCAAGACTTCCATCGCACTTGTGGGAGTAGTTTTTATGGCTCCCGTAATACACAGGCAAGCAAGCCTTTGTGTGATACTCAATAGCCTTATAGCTCTCACTTGCAGTGTCTTTGTCTACCACACTACTGATCCTTAGGCTATCATTGGTCTAACAACCCTTGTGTATAGCAATTGGGTCATTTTTGGGGTAAGTCCCCAGTTTTTCCTACACATTCTTCTGCATCTGCCAAGGGCAATGGTAGCTGTCTCTGTGGTCTTCTGAAGGTGAATGTTCCATGAAAGCCTTTGATCAAAATATACTCTTAGGTACTTTGTTTCCTTGGCAAATGAAATCACCTCTCCTCCTAACACTATTGACTTTAGGCCTTGTAGTGCCGTCTTTTTCGTGGAATTGATAATTTGTGTTTGCCGAGCATTGACTGTCAGTCTCTCTTTTATACACCAATTATCAACTATATTTAAGGCTGTTTGCATTCTTTCCGATATCACCCCAGCAAACTTGCATCTGTTTACAATAGCGATGTCGTCTGCGTATCCAAGACAGTAAAAATCTACTGTGGACAGTTCTGTAAGGAGGTCGTCTTCTAAGGTTGCCCATAGTAGAGGTCACTCCTCCTTGTCCTCCGTCCTTACCTTGATGGCGACTTGCCCCAGAGTGGAGCTTATTATCCTATCCTCCAGAGTTGCCTTTATCCATCGGCATATTTTTGTGGATGTCCCCCGTCTATTCATTGCATTAAACAATGAATTCGTGGAAACATTATTAAATGCTCCCTCGATGTCTAAGAAAGTGGCCATCGCTATCTCTTTGTCTTCTATTGACTTTGAGATAAGCCTGTTTAGATCATCCAGCGCTAGATCCATAGATTTGCCTGCTTGATAGGCATATTGACGATTGCTCAGGGGATAATTATCTAACACTTCGTCTCTTATGTACCTGTCCAGTAACCTTTCTAATGTTTTTAGTAGAAAGGAGGATAGGCTTAATGGCCTGTATGACTTTGGCGTTAAGTCTAACATCAACCTTTTGCCATACTTCCCCATGACAGACTAGCTTTGAGGATCTTAGTTACGTGTGGTATTATCACATCGATTCCCATTTGTATTTGAATGGGATATATACCATCTGGTCCCTGGGGATTTAAATGATTGAAATTTATTTATGGCCCATTTAATTTTATTTGGTCTTGTGACATCAGTGGCTATTTTCCAATCCGTAGAACTTGGCCTGTTTGCCTTTCGTTCTCGTATGGTAGGCCTAACTGCGTCGGTGGCCAGAATTGATGAGGCTGGAAAGTGGACGTTCCTTTAAACTCTCCTCTCTGGTTCCTGTATAGGTGCCGTTAGCTTTCCTAATGAAACCTACTTCCTTTCTAACCTAACCTAACCTAATCTCCAGCTGCTAAAAATCACAAAGTTACTGCCAGACGTTCATTAATGGGTACTGCATCTTTCAATCTCGTGTCATTCTTGCTAATTTCATTGGCAACGTGCTTGAGAAATTTGTCATAAAATTATGAGGCATTTGTCAATGTCCGAGGGATATTCGGCGGACAATTTTTTGACAGAAAAATTTATAACAACACAACGAAACATTTATTAAAAGTACAGCTAGTGAAGGTACACTTATTAAAATTTAACGTAATATTAGATTTGTTGCTGTTCTCTACTATAGAAGATCTATTACCACGCATAATATTTATGATGTTGTTGTGGTGTTCTTGATCGAGATTTAAGTATGGTTTTATAGAATTTTGATTGCTGTGACCAACAATTGTTGTTCTTCTCCACCACTTTTTGCCAATTCGCTAACAGCAGTTGAACTATTCGAGGGATTTGTTACCTTTTTGTCCTTTACATTCAAGCCAATTGCCTCAGCAGCAGATTTAGTCCATCCATTTATTGTATTTCTTCCAACAGGTACATTATCGTACCATTGGTCAGTTTCATTTATCCAGTGTCGATTTGGTTTTGAACAGTCGTGGTGAGGTAACATTGTCGCCTCGATTGGATATCAGTTTATGAAAAAGACGTACAGGGCAGCTTTGTCTTTCACTATTGGGAACCAAAACCATTTACTACCTACTTGTACAGCTTTTAGAACCACCTTGGCACCGGATTGTATTCAATGCGATTTGTTGGAGAGTCATCCTTATTTTTCTCGATTTAATACAGCTTGGCTTACCAAATTTGGACAAAGTGTGTTCAACATGATGTATCAAAGGCAGGGGTGCCAGAATACCATACAAAGAGTCTGAAAGAAAAACCAAAAATATTGGTGATTTAATACATAGTGATGTCTGTGGACCATTCAATCCAGTAGGTTTTGATGGGTCGAAATATTTTCAAACAATAATTGATGACTACTCACATTTTGTTATTATAAAAACGTGAAAAACAAAGGACGAGGCCGATCAGAATCTAATAGAGTATGTACAAGAAATTGAAAGACAAAAGGATGTCAAAGTAGAAGCTACGAGACTCGACAATGGTGGAGAATATATTTCAAACAATTTCAAATATTGTCTGAAAAAAGGAATAATTTTAGAATACACAATCCCTCACACGCTGCAAGAAAATGGCAAAGCCGAAAGAATGAACAGAACACTGTTAAATAAAATAAGAACAAAACTAATAGACTCAGGAGTTCCAAAAGAATTATGGTGCTAAGCACTCAAGTGTTCAGTGTATGAACTGAATCGAACTACCAAAAGTCTACCTAAATATCAAACACCTGCAAAAATGTTTCATGGAAAAAGTGACTTGAGTAAAATAAAAATATTTGGAAGTCGTGCATGGTACACAGTATTGCCAAAGCAAAACAAATTAGACAAAAGAGCAGAAAAGGAGTACTAGTAGGATATTATGGTGGAGGTTATCGACTACACGGTTTCCAGAAAAACGAATAGTAATAAGATCTAGGGATGTAGGTTAGATGTCCTAGGAAACTGAATGTTTGTTATTTAACAATTCAAATGTTTACTTTTGTTTTAACATTTAAATTGAGAAGTGGTGATAGAAAATGTAGTATTCAATGTTCACGCCCTCTCTTTTCTCATATCATAACTGTCTTTAGAGGTAACGGAATAGAGACAATATCTAAGAGTTTGGCAGGGTCTCGCCCTCAGACTTGAAATATCCTTCACCAAATAAGCTAATCGGTTTTGTTAAGAAACTGAATTTGTTTGGTGAAATATGAATAGGTGTGAGCCACAATACACTCTTGCGATTCGCAGTGGAGTGCCTACTATGGGAAGTGAGGCGTATTCACTGTTTGTCCCAAGATTTTTCGTCCCTTTTTTTTCTCTGACCATTCTGAGCTTCCTGTATCACTAGAAGTGCTGATCGAGAGATATGATCTAATAGCTGCTGTGATACGTAATTTAGCCACCCTCTGAAATACAGACCTGCTTTATATAATCTATTTCTTGGCTAAATCTTGCCTCTCTCAAATAATTTTGTTCACAGTTTCACTCGTTCAAATTGTATATAGTCAATTAAATTTTTACACAAGCTGTATATTTATTTTCCCTATTTTATAAACTTTAACAGTAAGTATAATGAAATCCGGAAGAACTAATTACATATCTATTGAAAAATAAACTAAACTACTAATAGATTATGCTCTCAGAGCTTCTGGACGAATAGCATCTACCTTGTGCTGATGAGGCGCAATACGCCGAAACCGGTCCACAAGTGATGTTATTCCTTCTAATCGCAGACCAGAATGGTTGGTTCTATCTTAACAGATATACCAACCCCGTTTACTTTAGAAGTGTAATTCAATGTCTGTCGGGGGATATAGCCCGAGAAGTAGTTGTTGCTTCTTAGTGGACGGTCTGCTCTTTGGAAATTAATTTTTCTAATTCTTTGCTAATATGACAATTATTTACAGTTAACTGTAATTAAGTAAATAAACTACTAATATTCAATCATCTTCACCGCTCAATAGTTTTAATATAAAATAAAAAATTCACATAACGCGGATAATTGCAATCGAAATCCGTCGGGAAATACAATAAATTATTTGATACTTTGTTACGGTCAACGTTCGTGTTATTGCCATATCGAATTTCCACAATATGTAAAATCTCGAAATATCATCTCGTTACAATCAACCAATATGTAACTATGCATAAATGATTTAAATTAAACGAATCGTTGCAAATTATGTCCGTGAAATTGTAAACGGACCCTATTGTGGATATATTAATGTAATTAAAATTGTTATTCATATAACAGGGCGTCTATTTACATACAATAGATTTATATTACATTTACTAGCGGCTATAGATGAAATGAAGTGGATCGTCGTATATATTAATTTGATTCAAATTATTACCCGGTAAACAGTCCATTAATCAATATTTATTTCATTTAAATTATATTCAGTGGCGGCTAGTGATAGAATGTAACGGGTTTTTTTAGTTAATTCAATTAATCTTGCCGTGCTTTAATATTAAGTGGTTGTTTCTAAGATTAATTCAGGTGCATGTCCCCGTCCCCGACACCCCCACCTTCGAACACAATTATTATTATGATTGCTATTGTTTGTACTGATTTTTAACGCTTAAAAAATTGTTGTCAACTTTTGTAGCCAAAGTCGCAAAAATTCATTGGTATTTTTATTATGGGGATGCCAAAGACTTGACCACTCCCCCACTCACAAACTGTTGAAAAAACCCATTAGATATTTAGCTTTACCTTTTCTAAGTGAAAACATTTCTCAAAACGTTTCAAAGCTGTTTAATAATAAATCAATAGATACAAGGATTTCTTTTAAAAGTAGTAATAATTTGAGTAAACATTTGGTTAATTCAAAAGATAAAATTAATAAATTATCAAAAAGTGGTATTTACAAACTTAAATGCAATGATTGTGAAGCTTCATATATAGGAAGAACTTGTAGACCTTTGAAAGTTCGTATAAATGAACATTTGAGCAGAAGTGATAAATCAGATTTTGGTCATCATATTAAATTTAACAAACATAATTTTAGTCCTAATCGGAATTCACAAATTTTAAAAGAAGTTAATTCTAAAAATTTTAATAAGCTGGATTTTCTGGAAGATTTACAAATTGATAAAGAAATACAGAATAATAGTTTTTGTTTGAATACACAAGTACAATTAAATAGCTCTTATGTTCCTTTACATAGACGATTAAAAGATTATTATAGTAGATCCAAAATAGTTCTCTCTATGATGATACTCATATTTATCCAAAACATTAACAGACTGATACCATATATTCCAGTTCAGAGTTCATAGTTTAACTTTACATTTGTTTTAAATTTTCAAAATTCATGATGAATTAATTGTTTATTTGGAATATTTTTGGACTATTGTGTTAGTAGTTTGTTTTTTAAATTTTATTTGGTTCTCATTAGACCCTTAATAAAAATTTTTCTGGTTTGAATTAGATTTGAATAATGGGTTCTAATTAGACCTTAATTCAAATCTTTTTCATTGAGAATTACTTTCATATTAGTTTTGGGATATTCCTATTTTACATTATTTAACTATTACTTCTTGAAATAATTTTCTTGATATTTAAATAGATTTTATTGTCAAAATGTCTTCTATGTGCTTAGATTTATTTTTACAAACTTCATTCTATGAATAATTATTGGCTTTTTTGGTGTTTCTTTTGATTCTTTTGTTAGTTATCTGTTTTGAATAAGATTTGGTAACGGGTTCTCATTAGACCCTTAATCTTTATCCAAAACATTAACAGACTGTAACCATACATTCCAGTTTAGAGTTCATTAGTTTAACTTTCCATTTGTTTTAAATTTTCATAATTCATGATTAATTAATTGTTTATTTGGAATATTTTTGGACTGTTGTGTGAGTTATTTGTTTTTAAATTTTATTTGGTAACGGCAACTAACAATTTGCTATTTTATAATAGTCGTAAGAATGTTTTGGCGATAAATATTATAAAACAATGTTAGTCTCAGAAACGTTTTTAAAATGTTTATAAAACATCTATAAACACAAAATGGGCACAATTTATAAAACATTTTGTTTATATAATATATTTTATAAGTACTCCAGCGACTACTATATAACAGATATACAATGTTATTAAAAATACAATAAAATTGTTTTATAAAAGATTTATAAGTGTTTAATAAACGTGCTAGAAAATTTCTTAAATTTTTTATGCGATACTTCTATAATGGTTAAAAAATTATTATATAAGGATTATATATATGTTTCATAATTGAATTATATGCCACTTTATTGCTATTGTAGTAGTATTAATAAATCAACTTTGTTTTATTAATATGTTTGTAAAAAGCTAAATTGTTTTCAAATAATTATATTTCAGAGTTGCTGGTGATAATATAAATGCAGCACCAACTTTAGAAAGAAAATAAATATGTCCGACTGTTTTCACTTAATTTTAATTTTTGTGCATGTAGGTAGAAAAATTTTGATGCAAAACAAATTTTATTGTGATTTATAGGGTATAAATGCAGTGAATTTTTCTTATCAAGGTTTTATAATAATTTTAGAAGTTGAATAATAAAAAAAATCAAGTTTTGGTAGTAATATTTGAATCTACCAGTTGCATTCTTCTAAATTTGTTTATACTCAATGTTATTTTCACATAAAACTATTTGTAGAAGTGAAATATATTTTTATCTTTAGAGATATTATTAAAATTTTATTTATATCTGATTATTAACATGGCTGCCAGTAATATAACAGTTTAGTGGACAAAGTAGGTTTTATAAAATAATTTACCAACATTTGTGATAATTTGAAAACATTTATAAAATATACTTCATTTTCAAAAGAACCCAACAAAACAGTACCGTATTTTAAAAATATAATGAATAAAGGAATTGATAAACAAATTCAACACGATTATATTATTTATTGTCTAGTTTTCAACAATGTTCTAAGGTCTTGAGGCAGTATACTGAGTAACCTTTTATTGATATTTTGAAATAATACTCGCAAGGCCATATGTGAGATATTGTAATGAACTGCCCATGATCTGATGTTTCTAAATTCAGAATTTCTCTTTAAATCTAACATCAACAGATCACATTCGTTGTCAGGTTCTAACTGTACTAACCAATTTTCTCTTACCAAGTCATCATTATCACTTGTACCAATAAAATTTGGCACTTCTAATGATAAATTCTCATCTTTGGTTTCTTTTTCTGGCATAGTATCATTATTTGTAATTATTATTGAGTGATTTATCATTACTTCTTGTGGATGACTATTTGAACATGCAGGCGTATTATTAAAAATTTCTTTATTGCTAATCATAATACTTTCAAAGTTTTCCTTTATTTTTCTCCGAAACGCTCCACTCCTTTTGATTTTCTTCCACTCCCTTAATTCCGAAATTTTACGCGGTTTGTTTTTCTAAAACTGCCAAGCCTAATCTAATATATTTATTAGTTATTTTATAAAAGCTACATAACAGCTTCCAATGTAATAATTATATAATTATTTAATAGCTGTGTCTGTAACTACAATTTTCAATGGAAATAAAATTGCGGCATCTGCTGCTTTAATAAAATTATTTTGTAAGCTAAAAGTGTTTATAACAATAGTTTTATAATGTATTTATACCTGATTTATAAATGCTACCAAACTCTCTTAAAAAAGTGTTATAAAACAACTAAATTTTATAAACAATAAATATTCTATAAATCTCTTACATAACACGTATAAAATTGCTTTATAAATATTATATAATTTTGTTGCCAAATTGTTTTTGTGATAAATTTATAAAACAATTTTGTTACGAAAAGCTGAACTTGCTCTTATGGAACCTTTATATAATAAGTTGCATTCTTAAAAGCAACAATAAATCAACATTAAAATATAATTGTTATATAAGCCAAAATTATAAAACAACTTTGCTAGTTGGGGGGTTCTCATTAGACCCTAATTAAAATCTTTTTCATTGAGAATTACTTTCATATTAGTTTTGGGATATTCTTAGATTACATTAATTATCTATTAGTTTCTGAAATAATTTTCTTGTTATATATATTGTCAAAATGTCTTTTCTGTGTTTAGATTTAGTTTTACAAACTTCATTCTATGAATAATTATTGTTTTTTTTTGTGTTTCTTATGATTCTTATGTTAGTTGTCTGTTTTGAAAGAGATTTGTTAACGGGTTCTCATTAGACCCTTAATCTTTTTCGGTTTTGAATGAGATTTAATGAATGGGTTCTCATTAAACTATAAATCAAATCTTTTTTCTCAGTTTAGACGATTTTCGTTTTTGTTTTGAGAAATTACCAAATTACACGATTTATTGTTTGGATTTTTTCCTTGATAATCACTTGTCTGAATGTTAGTTCTGTGCTCGCTTTGTATAACTTTAGTTCTGTGGTCACTAAGACTGTCATTTGTCATAATTCAATTTAGATTGGTTTTTGTCAACTTCAAATTAATGCAATGTCACTTCAATTTCTGTTCTACAAACACGTGTAGTTATATAAAATATAAAAATGTTTAAAAGTTAACAATAATTCACCCCAAACAGGGGAATATTTTAAATTTAATGTAGTTTTTAAAAAAAAATTTATTATTGTTTAGTCAATCTGTTGTCGACTATTTAATTTGGTTTCTTGTATATACTTGACGTGTAAGTAATTCTTTACTAATTTCTTTATTTATTAAATTACTTACTTGCAGGTATCGCACTGATGATGGCTTAACAGCCGAAAGCGCTTTGCAATTTTTTAAATATTAAATTATTTTACACAGAATACACTGATTTCTCGACTTTCTAGTCATGTGTACTCAGCTATAAAGATATTCACCTGTTGAATTTTTGTCTACAATCACGCAATATTTCTCCTCAATATTTGATGTTCTAAGCAGTTTTACAACAAAAAATACTGTTTCATGAAAACGTTTTAATGACAAGTTTTAAACCAAAAAAAATCTACACTTTTATGAGGAATAGTTTATTTATAATTATACCTAAAGGCTAGTGAAAGAAAAAAAATATCGTGAGAATAGTTTTTTATAAATTTTATGCTGAAAATGAGCTGGCCTGGGGAGAATATTTTAATGGGCTGGGTAAAGAGCTTAAAATTTATTCAACCAAAATTTGTCAAGTGACCGATATGATGAGTGTACTGGGCTTTAATATAAATGATTGCTTAACTTAAAATGATATTATAACTTTTGGAGTTATTTTTTTGTTGTACATCGTTTTTCAACAAAATGGAAAATGTATTTCACACTCGAGAATAACAAAGTAATTATTGGTTCTGGTTGTGGATAAGTTACATGTTTGTCAGTACTGTGATTTGGTTTTATTTCCCTATTTTATTAATATAAGTGAAAAGGTGAACTGTAGTTTTGTTCAACTTCCAGTTTTATCCATAAGAGAATTAACTATTGGCGAAGGACAGTCATTCCATATTTTCTTATTGAAAATGGCTACATTTACTAAAAGCAGCAGATCTGCTCATTTTAGCAGTAGTGAGATAAATATTAATATTAATAATTGTTCTTGATAACGGTAGCTGGAACCTGTGATGTCTGCTGTTCATTTCATGACACAACTATTGTAATATATAATTAAGGCCACTATGTATAAAAGGTGACTTGATAGATATGGGAAGGTCAGGTCTGTCGTAATTGACAAGGAAGGTCTTCATAAAGATCCAGAGAAAGTCAGGGCTATAACTGAGATCTCTAGGCCATCTAGCATAACGGAGCTAAAAGGATTCTTAGGCTTGATACATTATTATGGTAAATTTGTTCCCGATTTATCCACGATACTGAATCCACTGTATAGATTGTTAAGAGATGGTGTAGAATTTATATGGTCTTCGGAGTGTGAGAGAGCTTTTGTGAAGGTTAAGCAGGGTATTTCTTCGGAGCAAAGTTTAGCTTATTTCGACCCTAAAATGCCGTTAAAACTTATTTGTGATATTTCTGGTGTGGGTATAGGAACTGTTTCGCTTCATGATGGTATTGAAAAATCAATTAGTTTTGCATACCCCGTTTTGAACAAAGCAGAGAAAAATTATTCAATTATACATAAGGAAGCACTTGCAATTTATTGGGCGATAAACAAATATTATCAGTATTTAATAGGGAATAAATTTGTGTTATGTTCAGACAAACCACTACTGACGTTGTTTGGTGAAAACAAGGGAGTTCCACAGATGGCAGCAGGTAGGCTTCAAATATGGGCATTTTTTCTAAAGCGAGTTTGATTATAAGCTTCAATATATTAATGGTAAACATAATGGAGCTGATGGACTATCTCGATTTCCACTCAACATTATTGAGACAAATAATATTGTAGCAGAAGAGCTTAAGCCATTTTACCGTAGGCATTCGGAATTAAGTATTGAAAATGGGATGGTCATGTGGGGCTACAGGGTTTGAATCCCCGAAAAATTCAAATTGGAGGAAATTCATGGGGCTCACAATGGTATGGTAAAAATGAAGTCATGAGCAAGGCAGTATTTTTGGTGGGCTAGTTTAGATAAGGACATTGAGAACTTTTTCAAAAACTGTGTTGCTTGCATGTCAGATTCAAAAACACCAAATAAGGTACCTCTCATAAAATTTCCGGAAGGTAAATATGCCCTTGATAGAGTAAACATAGGTTTTGTAGGGCCATTTAAAAATGAGATTTATTTATTAATTGTAGATTCTTTCTCTAAATGGCCAGAAGTTTATAAAATGAATAAAATGGACACTCCAAGTACTTTGGAAAAATTAAGGGAATGTTTTGCTCGTTTTGGACTTCCCAATACTCTTGTTTCAAATAATGGTCCTCAACTGGTTATTGTTGAATTTGAGGAATTTTGTGTCAAAGACGGTATTAATCATGTTAAATCACCTCCCTATCATCCAGCAACTAACGGTGCTGCTGAAAACGGAGTGAAATCTTTTAAAAGTGCTTGAAGTAAACTGCTAGCAGATAATAAAAATAAAAGTCAGACTTTGGAAACTCTTGTAAATAAATATTTGTTTTCATATAGGAATACTCCACATTGTTTAACAGGAGAAGCTCCTTCCAAATTAATGTTTTCGCGTAAAATAGAACACGACTTGGTTTTTTAACTCGACCAGTTTCAGAGAAAAATATTCAAAGACAAATCGAGTATCATCATGGTAATAGAAATGTAGAGGTTTCGTTAGGGGAACTATGTAGTTTATGTCAGAGACTACAGAAATAAACCCGGATGGACGAAGGCGGTCATAAATGAAATACGGGGGCGGGAGAATTATGGATGTAGTCCTATAGAGGATGGTAGATTAAGGTGGTTGAGACATTCAAATCAAATCATTAAATTGGATCGATTTTACGAGGGGCTAGTTACATAAGAATCAGATTTTAAGTAAGTGTTAACTGGGAAACACATTACAATCCAAAAGTATGTATACCTAAAGATAGTAGTGTTGAGCAGCATATCACTTCCTTTGACTGTGCAGAATTAAATGATAAACAGGTACCATGTGTTGTGTCCGAAAATTCTGTGAATTCGGAGAGAGGGTCCAGGAGGGTTTCTCAAAGTGTCGACAGTACGAAAAACAGAGAACGTTTTATTATATCCTGATAATAACTGTAGTGCTGATAAAGATGATATTAGTGAGTTTGAGTCTAAAGATATTGGTAGTCCGAACGTGAAGAGCAGACCTCGCCGTAGTGTTTAACCTCCAAATCGTTTAAATTTGTAAATGTTGCCTAAAGCTTGGGGGTGAGAAGTGTGATGTCTGTTGTTCACTTCATGACACAACTATTGTAATATATAATTAAGGCACTATGTATAAAGGGTGACTTGATAGATATGGGAATGTCACGTCTGTCGCTTTTCCTGATCCTGACAACTATTAAATAATAGTAATTATGCGCCAAGGTAGAAAAGTGAGGTATTATTGTCGAGGTCTTTAATGGATCCGAGACATTAATACACTTTTCTACCGTGGCTCATATAGCATTTTTTTCACTACTTCACTACTGGCATTTTATTTTTTTAAATATTAGTTTGTCGACTCCCGTTTCACATGACAGCTGTGAACAAGTTAACCTCACATTCTATTAAATGGATTGAGATTTAATTATAATCAAGTAGGCTCTGTATTTTTCTACCTTGGTTAATAATGAACAACTTTACTACCTCAACAAAAGTCAATAAAGTTAGAGTTTAGAGGTTTAGATACCATTTTTAGTGATTTAAACCGTTATTTATATTTGAATATGTTACACTACCGAAACGTTGAATTAAAAAAATATAAAAAAGATTGTGGTTTAATTTCCCAAAATTAATAACAAAAAAAAATATTCCCTTGAATCTGCTTCAGAAATACAAACAAATTATTGCAATTGAAAAAGCTGATACCACTAGCAATGCACAAATATTGTTCTTACCACATACGCACTTACGCACATTCTAAAAAATCTTCGTTCTAACTTAAATCATTAATAAAATCCACATACCCCACCATTAGATTAGATTACAAGGGGGTCGATTGGCCCGGCTGGCTTTATCATACTATGACCTATAAGATATTTTGTGAATACCCTTCATATATATTTTAGACCAAGAGATCTAGGCTTCTGAGAAAGCCTATTATCCGTGTTGGAGCTAGGTCTGTAACCTGATCAGGTTCTAAGTAGACCCGTTCCAGGTATTTTCGGCGTTGACGTACAATTACCTTGCAATTGCAGATAATGTGTTATCTGCGTCATCGCAGAATCTGCATGTTCCAGTGTTCACTTTGCCTATCTTGCAGAGATGGTATCTGAGTGAGCAGTGTCCAGTGAAAATTCCTGTAATTACTCTGAGATCAGATTTCGGAATCTCCAAGAGCAATTTAGCGAAGTGAGCAGAAAATTGTATTAACATTTTTGCCTGTTTTTGACCTGGAGTATTTTTCCAGTAAAGTTCCTTTTCCCATTTTCGGACTTCTTTCACGATGCGGCTTTTTGAGATACAATAAAATGGTATAAAAGAAGCTCCTTCCTTTGCGAGACTATCTGCAATCTCATTTCCGATGATTTATTTATGCCCTGGCACCCACAACTCAGTTTCTTTGTTGCATCCAGCCAGTTGCTTAATGGATTGTTTGTTCCAGACTGTTTTAGACTTATAAGTTGTAGACTTAAGAGCCTTGCTATCAGATGCAATAATTATTCCGG